>JARQOD010000001.1:471967224-472131742 GCA_033576555.1 Oophaga sylvatica
CGATGTTGATTACAATTTGAGGACTCCTACCCCCTCGGATGTTTTTACTTCCCACGGGCCATTGCAAGCTGCCCCGGCCAACCAAATGCCCCCAGAACCCCCGAAAAACCTTTCCCAAAGTGGGGGGGACGGCAGGGCCTCCGGGTCCGCTTCTGGAGCTAGGCATGGAAATCTTGCGGAGAGTCTGTCCCGTCAGCTTGGAGTTAAATTCCCGGTCATGCGCTGCGGTGAAGTGTGCATTGAGAAAAGCTTCAATACCAGTTACAAAAAACTAGCTCTTGTCTGACTAAAAGCTTTATCCAATATTTCTATCGTAAAAGGGGGTGAAAGGGAAAACGATACCTGTATACATTTCATGTTTCCCCAAACTATTTGGCACTATTGTGCGGTCCCCAAATTTTCAATTTGGGTTCTGGAAACACCCATATGACGTTCCTGGGCAGAAATGATTTTTAAATTTCAACTACTTTTCCCCCGGAAAAAGGATGAGTATTTAAGAGGGGGAGATTTCAAAAATTAAATAAGGATTGGCATATCGCCCTTCATGTTATGATTTTATTTTTTTTACCCTCCCCTTAGCTGCTCCCCCTGGTGGGGGGCATGGGAATAGGGTATTCCCCCTCTGTTTGGAAATTAATCACTTCTTTTTTTGTTGCCCCCCCCTGACTAAATTCACCCGATTGGTCAATATAAGGTCAGGGGGCCGCCCCTCGCTTTCCCCCAATTAAAAACCACAGAACCCAAAGGGGTTCCTTCCTCTGCCCTTGGGTCTCACCACCGGGCCACGATAATAAAAGACGATTTTTTTTGTCCGGGAAAAGGCTTTCCATGTAATGAACAATTAAAGCGAGCGCACCACAACATTGGACTATACCCATTTGTCCCGAGCCCCCGTGTTGCTCATTCCTCACCCACCATATCATTAATTAAGTGAATTTTTTTAAGAATAAAGACCCAATATGGTATGCCCCCCCTAAGTAATGCCCCACAATTTATGTTTCGTCTCTGCCTGCCCCCTTAATGACCCGCCGGTTGTGCCATGGTTCTACTGCCTTCGTAATGCTGGCACTTTGTTTATGGTCTCTTCGGCTGAGCACTGGTAACCCTTAAAATCGAGACTTTTTTTGCCCAATTTCACCCCCTTTTTTCTTATATTATGGATTACATATAGGGTAAGGCTCCAGGTAAATCTTCCCCACAGCACTATCCCCCAGGGCAATGAGTAATCAAATGGTGGGTATATAACATACCTGTTAATGTTTGTAATGGGAATGCAACACAATGGGGACCATAGGGCAAGGGCACAATATAAAACTAAAAGCTGCCCTACCCACCAGAGGATAGGATAGCCCTATATACGGTTATAAAGATCAAGAGGTTTTCCCCATATTTCCTGGTCCCGGGTACGATCTCACATTATACCAGTGTAGCACTATACTTCCAGGGGCCAACTATAATGTGAGGAAATTTTCATATATACTGAAGTCCACCCCTATTTAGGGACCCTATACTTCGGAAACTTTACTTTAAGGGAAGTGCCCAAAATAGTGGGGTACCCCGCATATACAGGGGGACAGCTATGTCTAAGGAGGTACAACATATGTAGGGTGAATGCCATATATGCCGGGGGTACAGCCATGTATATGTACTGAGGTGTAGTTATACTCAGGGGGTACACATATATAGGTAAAGTGAATATGTCTGACACTGGTATGGATAGATAGAATCCGTATACACCGCATGTTAAGTATATAGCACCGGGCAGGATGCCCCTATAGGTACCATTTGCTTGGCGTGAGACTTCAAAGCTGCACATATGATCCCCCCAGTAATCAGCAACCCCAACGTGCGGCCCAAACCCACAACCTGAGTTTAAGAGTCTCATGCTCTACTGATTGAACTAGCTTATTATACAGCTTCCCCCCTGTGCACAAGATGCAACCTGCCTTTCTCTCCCTGCTAGCCCTGTGTAATAATTCCTCCTTTACCCCTCCCTTGGGAATGTGTGTGTAATTCCCCTCCTCCTCCTCTCCCTGCATACAGCCTGATGTAATGGGTATGTGAGATTAAAAGTAAAGGTTAGGAGCACATGGTTGGAAATCTCTTTGTTCCTCTAAATTGTAGTAGCATCTCATCAGTAATGGCGTTATGTTGTGGTATCTACGTATCTATACGCCATATACTATACTGAATTATCTGATATATCAGCAGTGCACTATGTAAAATGTCTGTAGGTCCTGCACACATATTATACAAAGGCATATATATAATGGCTGTGCACTACAATCGGCCATGTATGATCCGAAGTATCTAGATAATGGAATATTGATATATTGGCCATGAATCCTACAGCAATATGTATCTACCATCGTGTGTTATAGCCAGTGTCCATGATATATCATATATAAAGATATAAATAGATAGTAATATTGAAATATACATATATATAAGGACCCATATATAGGCTAGGTATAATACAAGATGTATATCAGCTTAGTAATATTTGCGATATGTCCGCTATATATCATGCAGCAGTGTCTATACATCAGCCATAATATAATGTAATCTATGTTATATCGGGGAAGTTATTTAAAACATATCTGTAGAAGCGCATGCCCCCTGAGGAAGGAATAACCGAAACGCGCGTCGGGGAGGGCGGGTGACACACCATTACCTGGTATGTAATAACTATTATCTCTATCTGCCTGCTGTTATATTTGTTCCATCTTGGGCTGCAATGCACTGTCATGTGGACATAATGGGTTTTTATGTGATTGTTATGTGTTTTCAGTATATAATTGAGTGATTCTCTTATGTCCATATACTATTATTGCACATTTGCCCTGATGTGAGACAGATTTATATTGTATCTGCAGTGCACAGGTTACTATGTGTGTTTTTTTCCGCCCGGGCTTTTTGTAATTGTGTACTACTTTTTTAGCCCTTAGTGTCTGTTCCTATTACCGTTTAATTTTGTTATCAATAAAATAATTGTTTTTTTCTATATATGGACTTTTGCACTGGTTTTTGGCCTATATTTCTTATCATATTGAAGAGTCACATACCTTCACCATGCACTACAACGCAATACCTATACATAACCCCTATGCACTATATTGCAGTACCTATATGTACACCATGTACCACATTACAATACCTATATATACCCCCTACATCAGTACATATATACTGCATCTGCTATGAATAATAGGGCAGTAATACATAACCTAACAGCCATGCAGTCCATAATATAACAGCATTGTATTTATATGCAGGAGGTAACTTAGAAATCCCTGAGGTCAGAGATCTCCCCGGATATACCGGTAATGATCCTATAAATATATATAGATATTGCAGCAGCAGTGCCTGTTGTACACAGTAAATGTGCCCACATCCCACCTGAGTCCTGATATCCAGCATATTGTACTCCCTGAAGTAGCGAAGTTTCCAGTTGTCTTCCTTTGTTGTGAAATGCTGAGGCTCCCACTTGTATCTTGCCTTCTGTTTCTTGCTTGTCTTGTTCTTGCGTGTCTGTGGAGAAAGAGAACCCCCCTAAGCCCTGCCCCGTCCTTTTAACCCTTTCTTACAATGCCTCCTCCCCTTGCCCTGAGTCATTTCCTCCTTGTCTATTATCCAATGCCTCTTCTACCTATCCCCCTCTGACCACCCCCCCTCCTCCTTCCCCCTGGTCACTTACTCCCTTCCAGCGTCATGCCCCGTCTCCCACTATACTGTCGTCCGTGTCCGCCGGGTACTATATTTCACTGTGAAGACTGCTGTGAGCTTCATTTTATTCACACGTTTACAATGGGCCGGAACATCTGAACTCAATAAATATAAGATTCTTTGTCATGACAGTATATAGCTTGTGGTTCTATATACGGCTGAACAAACGGTATCATACGCAGTTTATAGCTATTTGCCACTTTGCACTTGTACTTGCCAACAATTTAAATTGAAAGTACAGTTGGAGGAAGGCAATTAGTTGTAAATATGTAATACCTATGGCTCAGCCATGGAAGTTTAATAGCACCCTCAATGGTAACATTACCTAGATGGGCAGTAGTACGGGGAAGAGAATCTCTCCATGCATAACAAAGCAGATTTGCCAATAAAGGATATGTTGAAAGTGGGTGATTAAAGGGAACCTGTCATGCTGTTAACCTGTACATATAGGGTTAATAGTTTCACAATGCTCTTGCCAACTTACTGAACGTGCAGCTACCAGTAGAAAATGAACCTTTTTCCTCCCAGGAGCCACTGAATTTCACTCAGTTATGCACAGAGGAGTTTTAGTTACCACTCAGTAGACAGTGAACAGTGATTGTTGGGACACTCCCCAAAAATGTATTTTGTGATGGCATGTGTTATGTTTCTTTTTCTTTTTCTTTCCAGTTGTATTACTACTCTGTCCGGATATTTGCTGGACAAGATCCATCTTCAGTGTGGGTAGGATGGGTGACTCCTGACTACCACTTCTATTGTGAAAATTTTGACTTAAGCAAAAATTGCACTGTGACTGTCACTTTAGGAGATGAAAGGGGCAGAGTACATGAAAGGTAAGATCTGGTTTTGGCTAATGTACACAGTATGCTCTTGGACTAGTTTGTTTGCAGACTAAGTGCACCAAACATACAGTGCATCCTTGGTATTTAAAGAGTAACAACACCTTTGTAACTTATTTTACGTTTCAGTGCCTTTTTAATTGCAATCAGATTCATGAAAGTCAAGGTCGTGAGACACTAACCATCACTCAAACCCCCTCCAGTACCCAAGAGATGTGCAGCTCAGGTGACAGGCATGACAGGAGCGCCCAGCTGCTGCCTGCAGTATGTGCTTAGAGTGGAATACTGATTCAAGAGAAAGTATAGGCTTCGTAACCTATGCTTTCAGTTGAATCTATATCTCGTTCTGTATGCTCACTCAGGGAAGAACTGTGTTCACTTGTTGCCTGAGCTGTGCACCTCTTGAGGGTGTTTTTGAGTCATCAGTGGTCGTCTTAGGACACCAGTTTGCGGGCAATTATAAGGGCACTCAAATATAAAAAGTTGAAAAATTTTAGTTATTCTGTAAGTAATTGAAGCATACAAGATAGTTATGCATTAGCAATTCAACCTCTGTTCAGTTATTCAACACTATCTTCTTCTTTTATCCCATACTTTCAGTGTTAAACGGAGCAATTGTTACATGGTGTGGGGAGGTGACCTTGCTACCGGCTCGCAAAGGTCTAGCCGCAACAATGTAGATATTGATATTGGGTGCCTTGTTGATTTGGCCACAGGGCTGCTCTCATTTACAGCCAATGGAAAAGATCTGGGGACCTGCTACCAGGTACTTTTATCAAACTTTTTTTTCAGTCATATTGTTACAAAGTATCTGATGCCACATTGTTTCAAATTAAATGGGTTGTCCCACGAACTGCTGCCCAGTCTGTATACTCTTTTGCATCCTCCCCTGGCCAAAGGCTGTGGTATGATTAGACCATGTTTCTGCACGGTCAGACACAGATGTTACACAGTACAGTACATAGCATGGGCACATTTATAAGATTATTCCAACAAAGGAACTTTTTATTTTTAAACCCATCCAATTGTGGAACTTATTATTATTCCTAGATCTATTGATTAAAATGAACTTTGTGGGAACAACTTCTTTAACTGCTATAACTTGTCTGGGCTATATAGATTTACTGCAGCTATGTTTGCCATCACCACAAACTTGAAAACCTAGAGACGTATTTGCTAGGGAACTATTGCACCTCCTAGTTATAAAGGGTTTCAATAACCTAGATCTTGCTGTGGTTAATGTCTATGTCAAAAGTGACTGTTCTTTTACTGGCAATAGCTTCATCATTGTTTAAAGTGACAAAAGAATCCTTCAAGCATTTACACTTTGATGTATATAGCTTAGTTGTTATGCATTATTTGGATCTGTGCAATGGCCAGGTCTGAACTGGCCCATTAGACTACCAAAAGGTTCTCATGTGGGCCTAGGTTATAATACATGAATTTACCCAAAAGCCAAAAGAAAATAACCCCACTTGAAGTTGGCATGGCTTAACACTAGTTGATATTTTCCATTTCTTATTTTTTAATTTTGGATCTTATTAATGATCCTGCATGTACAATGATAGCAACAAAGTTTATGATACTATTTGTAAAGATCTGAGGTTGTGGGTTGTAATAATCATCTAGGCAGGTTAACAATGCCACTATTTTTATTCTTTACGTCCACGGTCTTACAGCAATACGGATAGATGGCCAAAATACAATGCTCTCAGTCCACAAGTTCCCAACTTGTGATCGGTAGTTCCACTGCCTTGTACCAGGCGATACACACTGTCTCCCAACTTTTGTTTGTCCCACAGCTTTTGGTATCTCCAGACGGTATAGTGTCCAGTCACAGCCTATGTTCATCCAGATAAAGGATATCACTACTGTAGCAGGTGTATCCAGCTCTAGCCGCTACTCATATATAGTACAGTCCAACTGGGGTTCTCCAAACATCTTTGTGGGTTGACTGATGGGCAGAGGAGCAGACCTGTATTTCCCCAGAGGGAGCTATGGTTGCTTAGGCTGTTCCTGAGGAGGGTCTGTTTGCAGAAGGAGATAGAAACTTTTTATATCCACATCTCCCATTCAGGACATTCTTCCACAGGATGGAAGGAGGGTGGGGAAGGTGGTCCTTAAGGGTACGTGCCCATGATCAGAAATAGCAGTGTTTTGGATGCAGCACATTTGCGCTGCCTTCAAAACCCTGGGTTGTACAGTGCAAGCACAGTGGATGGGATTTATAGAAATCCCATGTCCACTGTGCTTCTATTTAACATTCAGGACATTCTTCCACAGGATGGAAGGCAGGGTGGGAGAAGGTGGCCCTTAAGGGTATGTGCCCACGATCAGGAATAGCAGTGTTTTGGATGCTGCACATTTGCACTGCCTTCAAAACCCTGGATTGTACAGTACAAGCACAGTGGATGGGATTTATAGAAATCTCATGCCCACTGTGCTTCTATTTGACACTGCTTAAACTGACCTGCAGTGCAGGTTTACGAACCGCAGCATGTCAATTTCAGTTACAGGACTGCTACTCTTCGCAACCGAAAAGCTGAGAGTCACTGCAATGATCTTACAAGACAGGATCTCCCATCGTTTGTACTGGTTATATCACTTTATCAAAGTAAGGACACTTCCATGGTGAATTTTAGTCAGTATATTGGATAAGTATTGGTTAACCACAGCCAGGAGTTGAACTCTACATAAAAAAGTACAATGGAAACATTTGCATCTCTTCCATTTTTTGGCTTAACCCCTTAGTGACAGAGCAAATTTGACACTTAATGACCAAGCGAATTTTTACAATTCTGACCACTGTCAATTTATGAATTTATAGCTCACCAACATATTCCACTGATTCTAAGAGTTTTTTCATGACATATTGTACTTCACGTTAGTGGTAAAATTTATTTGATATAACTTGTGCTTATTTATGAAAAAAATGGAAATTTGGCAAAATTTTTAAAAATTTTGTAATTTTCAAACTTTGAATTTTTGTACCCTTAAATCAGAGAATGGTGTCACACAAAATAGTTAATAAATAACATTTCCCACATGTCAACTTTACGTCAGCACAATTTTGGAAATATAATTTTTTTTTCCTTAGGACGTTGTAAGGGTTAAAAGTTTACCAGCGATTTCTCATTTTTCAAACAAAATTAGCAAAACCATTTTTCTGAGGGACCACCTCACATTTGAAGTGAGTTTCGGGGGTCAATATGACAGAAAATACCCAAAAGTGACACCATTCTAAAAATTGCACGCCTCAAGGTTCGAAAAATCACATTAAATTCAAGAAGTTTATTAACCCTTCAGGTGCTTCACGAGGACTAAAGCAATGTGGAAGGAAAAAACGTAGAGCATTTTACTTTTTTCACAAAAAATTTACTTTGGAACCAAATTTTTTTATTTTCACAAGGGTATCAGGAGAAAATGGACCACAAAATTTGTTGTGCAATTTCTTCTGAGTACGCCAATACCCTGTATGTCGAGGAAAACCACTGTTTGGGTGCATGGCAGGGCTCAGAAGTGAGGGAGCACCATATAAATTTTTGAAAGCAAAATTGACTGGAATCAATGGCAGGCGCTATGTCGCATTTGGAGACCTTCTGATGTACCTAAACAGTGGAACCCCCCAATTATTACTCCAACCCTAACCCCAACACACCCCTAACCCTCATCCTAACCATAACCCTAACCACAATCCTAACCCCTAATCCTAACCCTAACCACAACCCTAACACACCCTTAACCCTATTCCCAACCCTAACCATAATCCCAACCATAACCCTAACCCCTACACCACCCTAACCCCAACACCACAACCCTAACCACAACACAATCCTTTCCCCAACACAACCCTAGCCCCAACCCTAACCCTATCCCCAACCCTAACCCTATCCCCACCCCTAACCCTAGCCCCAACCCTAACCCTAGCTCCAACCCTAAACCTAGCCCCAACCCTAACCCAACCCTCAACCTAGCTCTAGCCCCAACCCTAACCCTAGTTCTAACCCCAACCCTAACAATAGTCCTAACCCTAATGGAAATAAATACATTTTTTTATTCTATTACTTTTAACCAACTAAGGGGGTGATAAAGGGGGTTTGATTTACTATTTTTTTTATTTTGATCAATGTGATGGGGTCTTTCACTGTGATCAAAATGCACCAATTAAAAAAAAATTATATTGTTGCCGGATGCCGGCCGACAGATCCCGGCGGAAGCGCCCGTCATTTTCTTCCCGGAAGAAGACGTGGACGGCAGGGTGACATCACCGGGGATGCAGGAGGGTCCAGGGACACCGGATGTAGCGGACAGGGCCTTGGGGGGACCCCATTTCTCTCTCTTCTGATGTGCAATCACATCAGAGGAGAGAGAAATTAAATGGGAAATCAGACTTTTTTTTGTGCGGTCGCCGTTATTCTGTGAATAACGGTGATCGCAACACTGGGGTCAGTAAAAACCTACCCGAATCATCTTCTTCGGGGTCTCAGCTACTCTGGAGTAGCTGATAGCCTGGAGAATTTCGACGCTGGGGGGCGCAATACACTTATTTCTCAGTACCATTAAAAAGCGTCAGTGGCTGGATGAAAGATGCAAGAGTCTGTCTGGATTCTAGAAACTCACTCAGCTTTTATGCACACACACTGATTACAAGCAGACTGATCACAGGTGAGGACGTTACCTTTAGTAGCCATTCAAACCCATTTGTGTCAACTTCTGTGCATGTTATCATGCCAGAATCACCAGGGTATGTGAACTTTTGATCAGGGTCATTTGGATGTTTTGGGTTGTCATTTGATTGAAAAAGAGAAAACCCTGTAGTTTGACAATAAATGGCTTCACCCAACCACTAACCATGAGCGGAGAAAAAGGTTTGGTGTTATCTTTCATATTCTCTGAAAAAAGGCCAAGAAACCAAAATTATTAATAATAATAATAATAAAAATTTTATTTCTATAGCGCCAACATATTCCGCAGCACTTTATATTATAGAGGGGACTTGTAGAGACAATGGACATTACAGCATAACAATAAACACAGATCAAAACAGATACCAAGAGGAATGAGGGCCCTGCTCGCAAGCTTACAATCTATGAGAATTCTGCTGGATTATGTAAACTTTTGAGCACATCTGTGTCTAGATTCCACACTACATCTAAACATGTGTAATAATTTAGCCATTCATATTTAAGACTTTTAGTCATGGGTAGGTGTAAGTTGTCATATTTCTAAACTCTATTATGGCAATTGAGCAGACATTATTGACAAATTACTACCACACAACAGATATTATGGCTTCCAGCTCGAATAATCTGAGCGCTCCTGTTGTGTTTCAATAATGCTTCACTTAGAGGGAATTACTAGGTTGTGTTAGATGATGTTTTTTACTAAAATAAATCCATTTTCCCTTATTAGGTTGAACCAAACACCAAGCTGTTCCCAGCTGTTTTTCTGCAGCCGACTAGCACTAATCTCTTTCAGTTTGAACTTGGGAAATTAAAGGTATTGTTTTCTGTTTGCATTAACCTTTCACCTGCCATGGAACAGTGTTTATTTTGTATCACATTATTAAGAGCAACTTCATTATTTTATGAACAACTACTTATATTGCTGGTTGCATATTTCCCTTGAAAAATCAGCTGTTTCAGAACCCAGTGCCACAATGTCTCAGGTAAAAGGGGTGATTTGAAATTGGATAACCCTTTTAGATACAAGGCACTAAACAGGCTAATCTAGTTACAGCAAATTGCTACCTACTCGCTGGAAAGGTAATGACTGCTAGATTGGTGGAAGACTACACCCGAGATCCCACAAAAAAAATGCCAAAAGGTTACCTGTTCCCCATCCTTGGAATTAAGCAATGGTTGTGCATTCTCATTCCATTCAGTCTCTATGGTTCTGTAGGAGATAAGAGCAAGGTGCAACCTGTAACCATTAATGCAACCAGTGAAGCTGTACAGGGGCCCAAGAGGTAAAGTGGGGGTCACTTCTACCTCCAAAGTAGGTGGAATTGTGCATTACGATGAGATATTATACTGCAAAGGGCCCATATGTTTCTGCACAGGGGCCCTCTCCTGTCTGTGTTCACACCTGAGTAGGCGAGTACTACATTTGGCTCTCTTTAACAGACCAATAGACTTTTAAATTGAGCATCAGCACACATGTATAGCAGCCACTTCATTAAAATAAGCTTGATATAAAGACTGTATTAGTCCAGTTGGCTATTACATCCCTGATCTTTGAGAATCCCTAGTGTATGCTTGGATAGTCAAGTGAGATGTCATCAGTATGAGCTCTATTGTCACTGTGTGATATTACTTTCAATACACAGTGACAGTGCGCTCCCTCGCTGGCTCTGAGAAGCGACAAGCCAGCAAGAGAGCGCTCTCATGCCAGCTTCTCATTTCTTATTAGAGCCAGTGAGGGAGCGCAGTTACTGTGCATTGAGAAGGATATTGCGCAGTGACAAGAAAGCTCATAATGAGCAAATTTTCAAATTGACAACCGACGCAAGGACTAGCACAGCTCCTGAAACAGACACTTTGAGGGTGGAGACATAGGCTGAGGCACTGACCGCTGCCCCTGCCCCCTGATCACATCTTGTTTGAGTATCCCAGCATGCAGAGAGGTTTATCAGGCGAAAGGTCATCAAGCAGGAAGTTGGTAAAAAATAAGAAGTAAATAAATAGTAATCATAGAGAGGAAATGGTAGGGACTTTTTTAATTGAATTGTATTAGAAAAGAGATTAGATTTTTAGACTAAATAAGCATTTAAATCATTATTAGTTTTGCACCACCTCCTTAACAAAAACTACTTTGCCAACAGCTAGGTGTATACTGTGGCATGCAACGTTATCTCTATTGTTAGACACACAATATTTGATATTAGTTTTTCCTAGTTTTTATTTTCATCTATGTTAATAATACGCATTTTTAATATGTTGGGGTCTACAGAACACAATGCCCCTTTCAGCTGCAATATTTAAGAGTGAAGAGAAAAATCCTGTGCCACAATGCCCACCTCGTTTGGATGTACAGACTATCACACCTGTTCTCTGGAGCCGTATGCCAAATATTTTCCTCAAGGTGGAAACAGAACGTGTGAGCGAGCGTCATGGTTGGGTGGTGCAGTGTTTGGAACCATTGCAGATGATGGCACTGCATATACCCGAGGAGAACAGGTAATTATTAATATCGATACCACTTTGTAACATACCAATCTAAAAAATGCTTTTTCTGGAAATATAAAGCAGAGCAGAAAAGAAACCAAAGAAATTCTCAACATATAATAGAAAGCATCTCCTAAGGGGATATTTAGAACCAAACAGGGGATATATTGGTATCCCCTATGTTACTATGACAACAGGTATTATACTCTGAATTTCTCTCACCTACCGTCTTAATACTGCATCTAGGAATTTTGACTAGCAACAGTTATTGTTGTTGAGTCTTTATGGAGACGCTGGCATTTTTTAAATTAATAATACTGTAACAACAGGTATTGAACTTCTTCAATATCTTCTACCTACTGTAAGCGTTGGACTGGAACACCTTGGGCCCACCAGAGAAAATCATTCTTGGGGCCCACTATGTAGCTACATAGAAATAAATACAAGACCGCCAATTGTGTGGTAAAACGCGCTATATCAGGGTATAATATAAGGTAGTACATGTCTTAATTATGTAGTAGGGGTTGGGGTAGAATCATAGAGGGGTAGCCCCCTCATAAAATATAATGTAGCCCCCTCATAGAATATAATGTAGCCACCCTCACAGAATATAATGTAGCCCCCCTCATAAAATATAATACAGCCCTCTCTCATAGAATACAATGCAGCACCCCACAAAATATAATGCAACCCCCTCTTAAGGTATACCGCAGTCCCCACCATAGAATAATGTAGCACCCTCATAGGGTATATTGCAGCCTCCCCATAGAGTATACTGTAGCCCCATCATATAGTAATATGTAGCCCCCCAGAAAATAATGTAGTCCCTTGAGAGAATAATGCAGCCCCTCCACAGAATATAATGCAGCCACCCCATAGAGTATACTGTAGCCCCCCTCATATAGTATGATATAGTCCCCAGAATATAATGTAGTCCCCTGAGAATAATGCAGTCCCCCCACAGAATATAATGTAGCCCCCTCAAAGTATAGCACAGACCCTCTCCACCCCATCATTGTCCTTATCATCACCTCCATCATTGCCTTCTCCCCCACCACCCTTATTATTCTCCCCCACCACCCCATCACTGCCCATTCCAACACCTCAATTATTGCCTCCTCCACCACCATCATTGTCCATTTCATCACCTCCATCATTGCCTCCCCCACCACCATCATTGCCCATTTTATCACCTCCATCATTGCCTCCCCCACCATCATTGCCCATCATCTCAAACATTGTCTCCCCCCATCATTGCCTATCACCTCCATCATTGTCTCCCCACCATCATTGCCCATCACCTCCATCATTGCCTCCCCCACTGTCATTGCCCATCACCTTCATCATTGCCTCCCCCACCTCCATCATTGTCATCACCTCCATCATTGCCTCCTCCCTCTGCTGCCATCATTGCCTCCCCCGCAATCATTGCCCATCACCTTCATCTTTATCTCCCCCCACCATCATTGCCCATCATCTTTATCATTGCCTCACCCCACTGCCATCATTGCCCATCACCTCCATCATTGCCCATCACCTTCATCATTGCCTCCCCCATCATTGCCCATCACCTTTGTCATTGCCTCCCCACCATCATTGCCCATCACCTTCATCATTGCCCATCACCTCCATAGTTGCCCATCACCTTCACCATTGCCTCCCCCACCTCCATCATTGCCTCCACCACCATCATTGCCCATCACCTTCATCATTGCCCATCACCTCCATCGTTGCCCATCACCTCCATTGTAGCCCATCACCTTCACCATTGCCTCCCCACCTCCATCATTGTCCATCACCTCCATCATTGCCTCCACCACCATCATTGCCCATCACCTTCATCATTGCCCATACCTCCATTGTAGCCCATCACCTTCACCATTGCCTCCCCACCTCCATCATTGTCCATCACCTCCATCATTGCTCATCACCTTCATCATTGCCCATCACCTCCATCGTTGCTCATCACCTTCACCATTGCCTCCCCCACCATCATCGCCCATCACCTCCACCATTGCCTCCCCCCACCACCCCTCTCACACACACACACAAAGCACCGCATCACTCTCACACTCAAACAAAAAGCACAGCACCACATACATACACCAGGCACACAGCACAGCTCACCTCCCCGCAGCAGCAGCACATCCTGGCAGCCTCTTCCTCGCTGGCAGCTTTCTGTCTGAGACCCCGTGCTGGATGATGACGTCATCCAGGGCTCTCTCAGACAGGAAGTGCCGTGCAGGAAGCCAGGTATGTGTGTGTGTGGTGCGTGGGGCTTTACATGCGGGCAGTGTTAGCTGCAGCCTGCGGCTAACACTGCCCGCTATTAAAGAGAAATGGTATTTACGCCTCTCCACGCCCATAGGGGTGTGGGGAAGCGTGAATATTCGTTTAGCTTTAGCAGCGGGGACAGGATCCTGTCTCCAGCTGCTGCTACGGTGGGCCCCCTTGACTCATGGTCCCCATAGCCACTGGCTGGGGGCCCCTGGAGCAGTGTGGGCCCTTGGAGCAGTGGGGGCCCCAGGCAGCTGCTGGCCAGTATGCCAGCAGGTTTCAGTGCCTGGGCCCACCGGAGAATCCTCCAGTTCTCCGGTGGGCCAGACCGAGCCTGCCTACTGTTATAACTTTGCATGTACGAATTCCAGCCAGCAGTATCTTTATTAACTTCTCATGTCATATTATATGAATTAATATCTATTTCTCAGAAATATTATTTTCTATGACATTACTGGTTTATTTTAGTGATATCAATATTCATTAGCACTTCATATATGCTATTTGTATTGCCATAATCATTTTTAAACTATACTCTGCATTCCCTGAGCGTCTCTCTTGTATTTTTGATTTTATTTATACATTTAGTGTAATTATCCCTCCTCCCCTTTTTTCGCCTTATTTTTTTGTTGCTATTTTTGTTAATTTTTACAACCATTATCAATTTCTCTGCCATCATGTATAATAAAGTACTATAATTGCTATAATATTTTGGTTGTATTGCCTGTTTTTCCTCTGTCTGTGGCTAAAAAAAGAGAGTCCATCAGTTCAAACTGACAGCATAAACTAAGCACATAGCGTTTGTAGCATAACTGTGAAGGACAGGGTTAAATCCCAGCTCTACGGGGTCTTGTTTAAATGCCCTTGTAGGGTTTTGCTAAGGAGCAGGATGTAGCTTCATGGAGTGCCAGTCTTCTGAGGGAGTGTCTGTTGAGTTGAGTGTGTTGTTGGTGGGTGGCCAGCCAAAATGTAAGCTGTAGCTGAGAGAGAGAGAGATGCTGGGTTCTCTCTCTGAATGGAGATTGCATTAGGCAGTCTGTTTGTGAGAGCTGATGAGAACCGCTTGGAAGCTGCAGCCTGTTCAGTGTGAAATGTGCACGAAGTTGAACATTTCTGTTTGGCGCTGGAATATGCTGGAGCTCGGCTGAATGGGATACGGAGACTGGTGGGATTGTACCTCTTCTGTGTATGAAGTCTGCTCCAAGAGAATGGACTATAATCTTTTTTTGTGAGCCCGCATGACATATGTTATCATTCTTAAATTCACGGGCCGTGTGTAGAGAACTTCAAGTATCAGTAGTTGCTATGAACAATAGCTGTTTTGTGTGACTGAGCTGGGGCTAGCTCAGCAAATATGAGTTGCTACGTTCTGTTCTGTTTAGCGCCTGGACAAATCTAAATATGCAAATTGCCTCTTCAAACAAAGAGGACTTGTACTCTATAGCGCCACCTATTGGAAGTAGCAATCCTACAATGTTTGAGTTTGCTTTGGTGCTGTGCAAACCTGTAGAAAGCAATAAAAACTTAAACTGCATTGCCTGGGTGCTACCCAAGGTCTTATGCCTACCAGAAAGAGTGGAACACTATGCCTTGTAGCAGATAGAGCCCCTATAAAAATCACATTAGTGTACTTATCACTGCCTTCAAAATTTACCAGATATGCTAATTCAAGTCCTTGGTGCACCACTGGTGTGGCTCAGTTTTATCAATTGGTTTGCATTCTCTCGCCTCTCACTGTCTTGCCTGACAGCATGCATTGTCTGCAGTGAATTCTCAGTCAATACAGCATGTTTATGTATGTGTACAGTTCCTATAGCGTCTTGTGCTTGGGTGCGAGGAAAACACAGGAGACATAGGTTGAAATGAAATGACTTGTATTACTTCATACAAGCATGCTGAAAAGTTCACACAGTTTGCAGGAACAGCGACAGGAGACACAGCAGGCCAGAGTAACTTCAAGCACTACAATAAATCTCCAAAGCAGGTTCAGGATCTCTTCTCTGTACCGTAATTCCTCTGCAAACATAGATTCACCAAACAGCAGGTTTCCAGAGTCCAAAAGTGTTCCAAGGTTCCTCAGTAGGGAATAGCTGGAGTACAAGTCCAAGGTTTTCCAGGAGTCAGGTCACAGACTGACTGAGGCTTGATTCAGGAGCACTGATTGTTCAGCTGAGGCTGCTTAAGAAGCAAGAGGGAAGAATCAGGGTGGGAACATGAAAACTGGAAACTCCATATTAACCGAGGGCAAGAGCTGCAGAAAGACAGAAAGCAAAATGGCCGACGGAAAACTGAGTTTCAAGGAACATGTCAACAGAGACAAAGAACCTTACATTACTCCCCCCTTAGGGACAACCTCCGGATGACCTCAGACCAGGCTTGTCAGGGTACCTCTGATGAAACTGGCGGAGCAGGCGAGGAGCATTTACATTATTGACTGGTTCCCATGAGTTGTCCTCCACTGGGTAGCCTTGCCATTTAATCAAATATTGCAACTGATTTCTGTACAACCTGGAATCTAGAATCCTTTCCACCATAAATTCTTCCTGACCATCGACCAGCACTGGGTCAGGGCAAGGAGAAGAACGTCCAGGAAACGTATTGGGTGTTGCAGCCTTTAGTAGGGATACATGAAAGACAGGGTGGATTCTCATAGTTCTGGGCAGTTGAAGACGACAAGCAACAGCACTTATAATCTTATTGATCTTATAAGGTCCAATGTACTTATGTCCCAATTTAGACGATGGAATCTTTAATTTAAGATTTCTGGTTGACAGCCAGACCAAATCTCCTACCTTGAAAGCTGGTGCAGGTTTACGAAATTTATCTGCTGCTTTCTTGTACCTTTCCTGAGCCAATTCTAGATTTTCCTTTAGAAGATCCATATTCTTTTGTAAAGAAGTGATTCTTTCAGCCACTGCCGGCAAGGGCGTATCTATGGGAAATCGAGGAAGAATGTTAGGATGATAACCTAGATTACTCTCGCTCTGAGAGTTGTTATAAGAGAACTCAGCCAGTGGAAGTAGATCCACCCAATCATCCTGTAGGTGGCAGATAAAACAGCGGAGATACTGCTCCAGGGTCTGATTGGTTCGTTCTGTCTGTCCATTAGTCTGGGGATGAAAAGCAGAAGAAAGGTTTACTTTAATGTCCAATGCTGCACAGAAATTTTGCCAAAACCTTGAAGTGAATTGCACCCCTCGATCCGAAATGACCTCATCCGGTACTCCATGTAAGCGAAACACATTCTTAATCATCAAGTCTGATGTCTATTTTGCAGTGGGTAAGCCGACACAAGGGATAAAATGAGCTGCCTTTGTTAGACGGTCAACCACCACTAGAATGGTGTTCTTCCCTTGAGAGGTTGGTAACTCCACAATGAAGTCCATAGAAATGGATCCCCACGGGCGGGACGGGGTGGGAAGAGGTTGCAACAGACCAGTTGGTGAGGAGCGAGGTGTTTTGCATCTTGCACAGACTTCACATGAAGTGACATAGTTTAAGACATCTTTCCTGTAAGTGGGACACCAAAAGAAACGAGAAAGAAATTCTTGTGTCTTTAGAATTCCCCTATGCCCGGCTATCTTGGAATCGTGGATGAGTTGCAATACTCTCAATCTGACTGTTTCAGGTATATACAGACGTTGTCCCTGAATCCACACACCATTCTTAAAGACAAGACTTACGTCCCTTGGGGGTTGAGCCAACAAAGAATCCGCATGGTATGCTTCCTTGATGTCCTTAAGTAGGTCTTGATTATGAATCACTCCCAGGAATCTAGAGTCAGGAAGAATAGTCTTAGGAGGAGTAAGTGGACGTGTCTCTGCTGAATGAATCCTAGAGAGTGCATCAGCCTTTCCATTGCGCGATCCTGGTCTATAAGAAATGACAAAATTAAATTGGTTTAGGAAAAGATTCCAGCGAGCCTGGCGAGGAGTCAGGCACTTAGCCGACCTGATAAATTCAAGGTTACGATGGTCTGTCAGGACGACTATTTGCTGTGCAGCTCCCTGAAGAAGGTGTCTCCATTCCTTGAAGGCGGCAATAATGGCCAACAATTCTCTATTGCCCACATCGTAGTTCCTCTCAGCCGAAGACAACTGCTGGGAAAAGAAGGCACAGGGATGCAAGACATTCTTCTCACCTGTTCTCTGAGAGAGTATAGCTCCAACGGCACAGTCTGAAGCATCCACCTCTATTATGAAGGCAAGCTCGGGGTTGGGATGTACTAAGATAGGTGCGGTGGTAAATTTATCCTTTAAACAGGAAAATGCTTCCTGAGCTTGCGGGTCCAGGAGAACCTAGACTGTTTCCGGGTAAGTTGGGTGATAGGTGACACTACCTCAGAAAAATTCTTAATGAAACGTCTATAGAAGTTGGCAAACCCGATGAAACGCTGCACCTCCTTCACATTTCTAGGAATTGGCCAATCCTTGATGGCTTGGGTCTTGCTTCCATCCATACTAATCCCTTGCGTAGATAGTACATACCCCAGAAATTGAATTTCGGTCCTATGGAATTCACATTTTTCAAGTTTGATGTAGAGATGGTTTTGTCTTAGGCGTTCTAAGACCATTCTCACATGTCCATGATGTTCCTCTGTGGAGTTAGAAAAAATTAGAATATCATCCAGATAAATCACCACAAATGTATCTAGGAGATCCCTGAAGATATCATTCACGAAGTGTTGGAAAGTGGCTGGGGCGGTACTCAGACCAAAAGGCATAACTAGATATTCAAAGTGTCCATAGCGTGACCTGAAAGCAGTCTTCCATTCATCCCCAGGTCTAATACGGACCAAGTTATAGGCCCCACGGAGATCCAGTTTAGAGAAAATTTTGGCATGCCGCACTCTCTCCAACAACTCAGGGATTAAAGGCAATGGATAATGGTTTCTAATAGTAACCTTATTGAGTTCCCTATAGTCTATGCAGGGTCTCAGAGATCCATCTTTCTTCTTCACAAAGAAGATGGGTGCACCTGCGGGAGATGAAGAGGGGCGTATGAAGCCCTTGGCTAAATTTTCGTCTATATAATCCTTCAAAGCTTTTAGCTCGGGCCCCGCTAGGGGGTAGATCTTACCAAAAGGTATCTCGGCTCCAGGCAATAATTCAATTGGACAATCATATGGACGGTGAGGAGAAAGCTGATCAGCGTTCTTCTTGTCACATAAATCCACATAGTCCTGGTATACAGCTGGTAGTTCAGGGACTGACATGGTTCCTTTAGGAACAGAGCAAGCTGAAACTCCTTGACTCATCTGTTTCTCCGGAAAGTGTAATTCCTTGGTCTCCCAGTTAATCGTAGGATTCGGGCGCCTGCAGCCATGGTAGCCCTAGAATAATGGGAAAGTGGGGAGAAGAGATAAGCAAAAAAGACATTTTCTCCTGATGATCTTTACCCATAAGGACCCTCAAAGGCTCTGTTTCTTGATCCACTGGTCCAGAAGTCAGTAGAGAGCCATCCACAGTCTCCATCTGTACTGGAGTAGCCTTCTTCACTGAACGTATCCCCTGTTTCAGAGCAAAGGAGATATCCATAAAATTTCCACTTGCTCCTGAGTCGATCATAGCAGAGCTAGACACCCAGACTGAGTCAACCCAGAGTTTGATGGAAAGGAAGCAATGAGAATTGTTTATTTTACAACTCAGCTGGGACACCGCTGAGAAAACTTGAAAAATTGCAGCGTTTATACCGTCTTCGTCCCCAGAACTAACAGAGTTTAAGTCCGAGAAATCAAGATCTCTTGCAGCAGATCTCTCTGGAGCCTGAGGCTCGGACATGACAGAGCTCCTCTCGCAACACTCACAGTGAATGACTGCTGCAGTAGTCTTACGAGAACGGCTGGGGCAGTTTATAATGAAGTGCCCTGACTTACCACAGTAGAAACATAGATTTTCCTTTATACGATGTTCTTTGCGTGCATCACTAACCCGTCTTTGTAAAGAGTCCACCTGCATGGGTTCAGGTTCTGGTTCCCTTGTGATCCTACTCAAAGGTTCCTTAGCTGAGGAGGGAGGTAGTAAAAGGTTAGTGCGATTATTTTCGAACCATCTCTCTTGTCTGCGTTCAGTCAGACGAGCATCAATACGGATACAATAGTTAATAAAGTCACCTAACGCAGTGGGAGGGTCGGCACGAGCAAGTTCATCCTTAATCAGTGGAGACAACCCTTTCCGAAAAATAGATTTTTTAGCGGAAGTGTCCCAAGTGGTATCAAGAGCCCATCTCCTGAAATCCAGGGCATATTCGGCTACTGAACGCTTACCTTGGCGCAAAGTTAACATGGCTGCTTCAGCTGTTGCACCTCGATTGGGGTCATCAAACACCTGCCCCATGGCTGAAATAAAAGCATCAAGGTGATTCAAACAATCATCCTCAGTCTCAATCAGAGGGTTTACCCACATCAAAGCCTTATTGGTAAGCAACATGATTATAGTAAGCACTTTGGATCGTTCAGTGGGAAATTGTGAAGCATGTGCAGAGAAAAATAAATTGCATTGATTAATAAATCCCCTGAATTTCTCACGTTCACCGCCAAAACGAAAAGGAGGTAATTTGGGGATCCCAGAACTCGGGGTTATGGCAGGAGCCTGGGCTCGTTCCTCTAGAGCCTCAATCCTGGCTCGCAATTCCTGGGTAGTCTGTCCAAACACTTGCAAATTATGATTAGTGAGGTCCTGTAGGCTTGCAAAACGGGTTTTTAAAGTCTGTACATCTGAAAGGATTGTATCAGTCACTCCGCAAAGTTCCTTTATGCGGGCCTCCATCTTCCAGATCTTTTAAGGCAGAAGTGCTGGAAGAGGAAAGAAAAAAAAAAAAACAATAGTGTTTACCTGTGGTAACACTCCAGAGTAAAATTTTAAGGGAATGCGCTCACCTGGAATGGTTGTGAGAAGTCACAACCACTGTCATCACATAAGGTATTAAACGGACATCTGATATCCACAGTCACAGCAGACACGGCTTTCCCAGACC
The DNA here is from genome assembly GCA_033576555.1 of Oophaga sylvatica. NCBI lineage: Eukaryota > Metazoa > Chordata > Amphibia > Anura > Dendrobatidae > Oophaga > Oophaga sylvatica. The sequence continues at coordinate 471,988,208 of JARQOD010000001.1, forward strand.
CAGCAGACACTAAACATTGGCTCCTGAATCTTGTCATGTATAGTGTACAGTTCCTATAGCGTCTTGTGCTTGGGTGCGAGGAAAACACAGGAGACATAGGTTGAAATGAAATGACTTGTATTACTTCATACAAGCATGCTGAAAAGTTCACACAGTTTGCAGGAACAGCGACAGGAGACACAGCAGGCCAGAGTAACTTCAAGCACTACAATAAATCTCCAAAGCAGGTTCAGGATCTCTTCTCTGTACCGTAATTCCTCTGCAAACATGGATTCACCAAACAGCAGGTTTCCAGAGTCCAAAAGTGTTCCAAGGTTCCTCAGTAGGGAATAGCTGGAGTACAAGTCCAAGGCTTCCAGGAGTCAGGTCACAGACTGACTGAGGCTTGATTCAGGAGCACTGATTGTTCAGCTGAGGCTGCTTAAGAAGCAAGAGGGAAGAATCAGGGCGGGAACATGAAAACTGGAAACTCCATATTAACTGAGGGCAAGAGCTGCAGAAAGACAGAAAGCAAAATGGCCGACGGAAAACTGAGTTTCAAGGAACATGTCAACAGAGACAAAGAACCTTACACAGTGTCTGTCACCAATGAGGGAGGCGAAGAATTAAAAATTAGTGGGCGGAACAGTGCACTGAGATGTTTAGGCATACCAAGGGTGCACAGAGCACCGTAATTAGCATATTTGAATAAAACTTCAGCAGTGATTTACACACTAGAGATTTTTATAGGGGATACTCCCCTACATGGCCATGAGGTCAGTTTATACTGTTAATTTGGCCCAACAGACTCACATTAAAATTTAATAACAATGCATTTTTTCACACAATCTTTTTATACCCATTCTCATGTTTTTTCATTTCATTTGTACAGCGTGGAACATATCATTGAGTGAGTCAGATAATGTATTTCTGAATCAAACTATTATAAGACCCTAGTAATGTGTTCAATTTCAATTTTTTTACCTTGTTTTAGACTTTTGGATCATAGGCTCTGATAAGCATTAGACCATAGACTTTATTCCCTATAACGTTTCCAGGACTTTGGAGAGCTACCCAATTCAAAGCCAAGCTATAATTTAACCACTCTAGTGTAGAACAACACAATGACATTTTAATTTTTGAATAGAATTACCGTAAAAAACAACCTTTGTTTCATAGGTTGAAAAAATGTGCATGCATCTTAACATTTCTCAATAAAATGTTGATTGCTAGATTAATTTTAACCCCAATGACATTTTACTAGTATCTAACCCTGATATAGTAGCAGCCATTACTACCTCTTGTGGTGGGCCATTTCATAGTTTGACTACTTTAACTGTAAAGAACCCTTTTCTATATTGATGTCTAAATCTACCTTTCACCTCATGTGGTCCTTTGTAAGGTCCTTGGGAAAGTATAAAGCATTGGTCAGTTCTTCGCACTCTCTGCACATACGTTTATACATTTTAGAAATGAGATCACTTCCTAAGACTTCTTTGTCCATGCTGAACAATAATGATTTTGCCAACCTCTCTTTTAAAGAGAGATCTCTTAAAATGAGAATCTAGTATCTATCCACCATTGAATCTTCTGCTGCTTCCAATATCTTTTTTTTTTTTACAATATGCAGTCCAAAATTGAATCCTGTATTCAAGATATTGTCTTACAAGGAATTTTTGGAGAGGAACACTTAAATCTCTCATTACCTTTTCTTTTGGCTTAAAGGGAATTTCTAAGCTGCCCTTTCCCCCTAAACCTTCCCTATGTCTGTGTTGAACCCATTACCTGCGTTCTAACAAGCCTATGTTGCTGCTTAGTGATTGCTGCATAAATGTAGATGTAACTTTTGAGCCCTGTGCTCATGTTATGTAAATCAGTAGGTGATTAGTTGGTGGGTGTTGATTTCTAATCAACTAATCCTACCTCTTAAGCATGCCTCTGTGGGTATGTGTGACAAAATTTGTAAGAGTGACATCACCACGGGCACTTTGCAAGTTTCGCTGCTGGCTGGGATCTTCTTCACTACCGCCTTCCTGGTCATATGCAGTGCACCGTTGAAGCAGAGAAGCTTATACTCAACTTTATTGCGTATTCCCAGGGAAACAGAATGTTTCACTTCTGCGCGAGATTTTCAAAGGGCCGATCGCGACATCTCTCTTACAAATCATGTCACTCGCTCCCACAGGGACCTGCTTACATGATAAGAGGTAGGATAAGTCCTGGTAAATCGAGGTTCCCAAAACTGGTCACCCACTGATTTACATAACATTAGTAAGGTATCTGCTGTCAACGCTGTGAAATGTTTTTTTCTTTTTTATTGGAATGTAAAAAGATGACTAAGATATTGGTTATACATCAATAATCATGAAATTGCGTATCTGCTACAAATAAAGCAAATATTCTATGATTTTCTAATACATGCATATCTTTTTGTAAATTATTTTGTATTTTTTCTACATTTTCTCAGGTGTATTGACATTTTAGAGCTTTCTGAGCAGGAAGACTTGATGAAATTTCACTATCACACCCTGAAGTTGTATTGTGCTGTTTGTGCTCTGGGTAACAATCGTGTTGCCCATGCCTTATGCAGCCATGTGGATCAGTCCCAACTTCTATATACCATTGATAACCAATACTTGCCTGGTCTCTTGAGATCTGGTTTTTATAACCTCCTCATCAGCATCTACCTGGAGTCTGCAAAGGAGGGAAAACTAATGATGAACAATGAGTTTATTATTCCAATAACGGATGAGACCAGGCAAATCAGGCTGTTCCCCGATGAATCGAAAAGACATGGCTTACCTGGGGTAGGTCGTAGTACCTGCCTGAAATCCGATCTTCATTTCACTATACCTTGCTTTGTATTGACTGGGGAAGACAGGCAACAAAATGGCCCAGAGATTCCTATTGACATCCTTAAGTCTAAAGCTATCAGCATGCTAACGGAGGCAGTACAAAGCAGTGGAGACCATATCAGAGATCCTGTGGGAGGCAAAGTGGAATTCCAGTTTGTGCCAGTGCTAAAGCTCATTGCCACTCTTCTCATAATGGGGGTTTTTGAGGATGAGGATGTCCGCCAAATTCTGCTACTTATTGATCCAAACGTTTTTGGTGACCATAAAGAAGACGACGCAGAAGAGAACTGTGAGAAGGAAGAAGTGGCACAAGACGAGGAAAAAGATGTGGAAGCTGGAGAGAAGGCAACAAAGGAAGCCAAGGCTCCTGTGAAAGGTCTTCTGCAGACTCGACTACCAGAATCTGTCAAACTTCAGGTAATTTAATTTCCATAAGGTTGGTTTTGTGAAATAAACATCCAGTGAACTACTCCCTTATTTTATATGGAATGATGAATTACATTTTATATGCAGGGTCCTATTCTCACTTTTATCAACGTTTCTGCCTCTACTTTCTCATGAGCCCTTTTTGCTGTGTGTTAACATATTTTGGTCATTGTCATGCAATTTAATTTCCTTTGGCCTCCTAATATTCATGTTTTAAACATATTTCTACAGAAAATATTATTATTTATCTGAAATTCTTTCAGTTTACTTGCAAGTGCTAAAAGTCTATAAAGCTAATCTGTCAGTATGTTTTGTGTTGTGAATGTGCTAGAGATGGTTTCTGAGCAGAGGCTCCCTCTGGTGGTTACAGACAGTACTGAACCAGCGAGGAATGGCAATCTGGGATCACTGACTGGACTGATATAAGGGAAGTTTCCTCCCATGATGGTTGCCGGTGATCAATTGTTCTTGTCTCAATTGTGGTTCCTGGTTCATTTGGAAGTTTGCTGGAGTCTTGCCTGCGTCTGCTGCTTTCAGATAAGATATTTTTGCTTTTCTTTTTGTGCTTGCTTTTTGCATAGTTTTCTGCACTTTTGGAGTTCAGCGGGTCCCCTCCTGGGGCCTGTGCTCCTCTCAGTTTATCTGTAGCCACTGTTATTTGTTCATTTGCTTTTTCATGTTTTTTCAGTGGCTGTGGCTTGGTTTTGTTACACCAGAGATCTGATTTAGGTGGATGAGATCGTGTGATCTCAGGTTTTTTTGGCAATCAGAAGTGTTGGTATTTTTTAGTGTTTTTTGGATTGCAGTCAGAATTCTTTCCTGTACTTTTCTGTCTAGACAGATTTGGCCCCAGCGTTTGCTCATTCTATTTTCTGTCTGTGTCCGTGCTTTCTTCTTGTCTAACCGCCATTACATGTTTGGGGGCTTCCTATTTTCTTTGGGGATCTGCTCTGGGGCAGATAGCTTTCATCTTTCTGCCTTTAGGTGTAGTTATCTCTCAGTGACGAGGCGTCTAGGATCAACGTAGGAACGCTCCACGGCTACCTCTAGTTGTGTGGTTAGTTCAGGTTACTGCAATCCAATAGGTTCCAGCCTCTCTGGTGTATTACCGTTTTTGCTATTTCTCCTTAGCTACCTAAACATAACAGTTTTGAATGAATTTTGCCTGGAAATGTGACAAAGTTTTTTGTTTCTCTATCAACTTTTGTTGGTCAACACAGGAACAATGTTCCATGGTTAAAACCAGAGTTAAATTCATTGGTTGAGGTTTGATTTGCTCCAGTTTGGAAACACATGATACATTCCATGTTTGGTGGTCCCAATAGACTTAATCAACTTCCAATAAGTAGTTAGTTCCAATATGATTTGTACTGATAATTGCATACAAGTTTAATTCTTAAAGGTAACCTGTTTAGAATAATTAGTGCAGATAAACTGAATATATGGCTATGTAGGATATTGAAATACAATTTTAGGCCCACCTTTATAGCCCAAAGCAATGTGCCAACACAGAGCAAACTTGGTTATAATGAATATGCAAATTAGCCTGGAAGTGCATTAGACAGACAAGACAAATGCTCAGAGTGTGCACTAACCCAGGCATTACCCACCAGTGCTATATAATGGGGGTATCGCATGTGAAATCTCCTACATGCTTGTTTGTACCTAAGCCGCATTGCTCATGTGCTTTATCAGTCACCAATAAAGCAGAAGACTTCAGATTCCAGGCTCATTTGCATATACTTTCTAAATGGGTTTTCTGTGCACTGACACTTTGCTTTGTGGCAGTGCATAAACTGGTATTTCTATGATCTACATGGTCATGCATTTGATTTAGTTGCACTAAGCATTGCTTTAAAGGCATTATCCGGGACTAATTATTTTTTTTACTGCGGGCCTAAGAACTAGCCCAACGCCGATTTCTGTCAGCACAAAACGGTCACAGACTACGATTGTCAGTGAGTCAGAAGCTTTTGCTAATGTCACGTCGACAAAGCAGCTATTTTTCTTCCGCCCTGCTCTTTTGATGAGTGTATGACTGCTGACGTCATGCTGATTGATAGCCATCTCTCTGCTGCCTAACTGTGTGGAGCTGGCTGTCAATCAGCATTACACTGGCAGTCACGCCCCATCGACCGAGCTGCCCCGAAAAGAAAAGCTACTCTGTTGAAGACCACTCTGAGCCGACACCGAGTAACACAATCAGGTGTTATCGACTACCTACCTGTTAGTTTTTAGGCTCATAGTAAGCTAAAAAAAATAGTCCTGGATAATGCCTAATGGCGATTATCTGTATCAATCATTTATTGCTATTAAAATTTGATACATTCCAAACATGGAACCAATTTATTGTAAACCAAACCTTTTCCCATGTGGTTAAAGGGAACCTAACAACTGACACATGCTGCTTGATCCACAGGCAGCATGTATCAGACACTGACTATGATTTCAGCCATGTATGTTCCGCCATGCTTCGGCATTTCAGAGAAGAAAATGTACTTTGACACGCGGCCAGGTAACAAGCTGCACTGGAGTGAAAAGAGGTCAGAGAGGTGAATTGCCAGCGGTTTCTCCACCACCGCTATACACACACCCACAAGCAGGTCTGTCAGTTACTGGTAGCTTTATAGTAGAAAGAGATGGACCTCTTTCCTGCACGGCTTGTCAATATCCCACAATGGATAGCAGTGAATCAATAAAATAAAAACAACTGTTTATTCCGTAGTGTGGATCTGCGCATTTTGAGGTAGTCCAATCTCGTCCTTAGGACATAACCACATTTATGTATCCAACATCTCGTTGTGAGGAACTTGTACACAGTGCACAGGGACGAGGAAGGAAAGGATAGACACAAAGAGCAACTGCTCTGAGCGCCCACATAAAGCCTGGCAGCTGGCTGAAGTCATAAGAAGCCGGTTGGTGGTCCTGCGCTCATGGCTTAGCACCGTTCCATGCCCAAAGTGACATCTGTAGCGGCATTTTTACAATCTCTGCCTGCCATCACGGATTCATTGAAGAAAACACTGCTTTATTCCAATGCATCTATAACTGCAGATCTGCTGCATCAGCATCTCCAGGCAGTATTTGGACCTCAGTCCACCAACCATTTATCTTTCCCTTTACACTTTAGTTTGGTGGTACAAATCATGAAAAAAATTATATTAAACATTTTGAATGTAGATCTAGAAATGCTTCAATCCTATGTAAAGGAATTCAATAAAAGGGTCATATGAACCACATAATGTGGCATTGAGTTACTTTCGTTTGTATATTTTTTTTTTTAGATGTGTGAGCTACTTCATTACTTCTGTGATTGTGAGCTGAAGCATCGTGTGGAGTCCATCGTTTCCTTCTCCGATAACTTTGTGTCAAAGCTCCAGTACAATCAGAAGTTTCGTTACAATGAACTGATGCAGGCACTGAACATGTCCGCTGCCCTAACGGCCAAGAAGACAAGGGAGTTCCGCTCTCCTCCACAGGAACAGGTAATATTATGGACAAAAGAGGGTTTTATTTCCCTTCACTTTAATATCAGATAAAAAATCACTATATATATTTTTTCCTATTTTCAGATTAACATGCTTCTCAATTTCCAACTACATGAAGATAGCCCTTGTCCTGAAGATATACGGGATGAACTGTATGAGTTCCACGAAGATCTTTTAATGCACTGTGGTAATAATCTATATATATGGATCCGTAGCTGTAGACTGCTTTTGATACTGTTTTGCACAAATTACATCATTCTTAAAACTTGGCACCAGGATTGAAGCCTTGTGGCTTGGCTTACAACATGCATTAGACAAGACAATAGGTTTCATAAAACTAGATTTTGCACCAGTTCAGTATTTCTGGCACTAGACATCTTTGTACATTGAAATGTTTCACTTTGATTGGTTCATTTTTACCAATCTTTAAGGGTTAGGCCACAGTTTGAGAATAATATTGGAAAATTATCAGTTAAACTTAATCATTTATTTGTTTCAGAAGTATGTCCCTTATCTAGCCTGATACTGAGCATTCAATAGAGGACGTGCCCTATAGACAAAGAAAAGGGTGGCACCCAGTGCTTCTCCAGCATTCTTATTTCATGGCGGGTACAAACGATTTCTGTGACAGGCATGCCTTTCTTTTGTTTTTTTACTACCCCCTCTAGCAAAGTAGCAAAACCTGTATGTTATAGATCAAGCAGACACAGTGATTAAGATTTTTAGTGTGGTTTTGATTAACCACTACACTTCCAGAGTAACAGCCAGAATTGGAGAAGGTCTACTGCAAAAATTTAAAAATTCAAGGCTTTAAAGCACCACACCAATGTTTTTTTTTATTGAACTGCTGGAGTGGAGCTTTAAATGTAATTCCCCTGTCTTATACTCACCTGCTGCAGCCTTCATCATTTACAGCATCGCTCCTGTCAGTTCTCGGCTAAAAGTGACCTGCCAACATCTCCAGTGTTTCACGTAGCGGCGTGGAGGTCACTTTTCAATACAAGTCTATCAGAGTCTGGTTCTGGCCTTGTTCTGGCTCTCATAGACTTGCATTGAGAGCTTGTGACGTAGCCTCTGACTTCCATCCAGTCAGAAGCTGCGCTCACAAAATGGTGCCGCAAGTCCAGAGTGGCTCCAAAAAGTGGTGGAGATGCCAGAGGGTGAGTACATGACCAAGGACAGGGGACTTACATTTAAGGCACCACTCCAGTGCTGGAAGAAAAAACGCTGAAATTTTGTGGGCTGACAGCATAAAGAGAGGCAAATAATAAAAAAAATTCCCTTGGCTCTGAATGCAACATTGCAAGGTCCTTAAAGAGGTTATCCCAGTAAAGTAATTGGATAGATTATAAATGCACAACGGGTGGGATCCCTGCTGCTTGGAGCTTTACTGATCTGTCTCCATCAGCCATATTTTTTAATTAACATTGATGTCTATGGATCTATTAAAATGCCCTATACTTTTCTTCCTTTTGAAGTTAAATGTGTTTTGCTTACTAGATCCATTTTAAAAAGGATGATTACTGGACATGTGAACTTCAATCGGATAAAAAAGTTGTGCAGACACAACTTTTTTGTCCCACTAAAAAAGCTGAATCTGGGATGAAGTTATTGTGAATTCATCACATTTAAAGTAGATCAGTTTTTCTATTGGTTGCAACTGATCCAATTTTTTTTTTATTTTCAGTGGATCCATTTCAAGTGAATGTTTACTGGAAGTGTGAACTCATACTATGTGTGGTATATGCTAACTATAACATAGGAAAATCTATTTGGACTAGCAAATGTTTTAAAGGGGTTGTCCATTACTTGGAAAACCCCTTCTAAATCCCTATGTTTTCCCCCAGTAAAAATAATAAAAACCCACTTCCTCTGCCGGGCGGCACCGTTCCAGTGGTGTTGGCATTGGCTCTCCCAGGGATCGCATAACTTTGTCACATGATCCCTGCAGCCATTCATTGTTGCCTCTTATGGACGATTCGTGACATCCGAAGACCGTGAAAGGGCGGTAGCAGCAGCTCTCACTTCCTCTGGATGTCTGAAGGAGTGGAGAGTGAAACCAGCACTGAATGGCCACTGGGATCGCATGACATAACAATGTCACACAATCCCCAGGAGATCCAGTGCCTACATCACTGGAACAGTGCTTCCCGGCCCTGGAGGTGAGTATACAGTAAGTGTTATAATTTTACTCGTGGTAAACGTGTGGATTCAGAAGGGGTTGTCCAAGTAGTGGAAAAACCCTATGAAATGTCCCTCTGGACTATGCAGAGTCTGCAGTTGAACGAGAATCATGCAGCTTCAGGAAAGGGAAGCTGGCCATCAGAATCTGTTTTCTCTGCTTTCCCTATATTTCTTCATAGAGAAAGCAGATATGTTTTTGTTGCCTTTTTTCCTCATCCCTACATTCATGACCACTGTATACATGACACTTAAGGATGCCCACATGTATGCAGTTCATGAAATGATGTTGATGCTACTTATTGCTATAGTCTGAAAAAAAATCATAAAAATAAATCCCCATGTACCATGAAAAAAGTGAATAACAGAGGAAAAAAAAACATTACAGCTTTTAAAGTTTATATGTTACATTTTTAATATTCAACCATTTCAATAAAGGAATTCCACTTGAAGAAGAAGAGGAGGAGGAAGAAGATACATCATGGACAGGTCGTCTTCGATCACTAGTGTACAAAATCAAAGGGAGGCCAAAGACGGAGGAGCAGGATCCAGCAGAGGAGGAGGAGAAATCTCCTAGTAAGTAGTAAATACATTTGATAAGTAGAATCGATGACACAAAGAAATTGCAAAAAATATGACAGGTGTGATAATATATTACATTGTAGCCAGATAGACTTAATGAGATGGAAGGTGATGAAAGCGCTGTAAGCCCCTTCACATATCATCTCCTAATGCCGGAGATTATTGACGCTATGTCACTGGATGCGGCAGGTTTAGAAGACATCTGATGCAGCAAGTTAATCCTTTACAATCTCTGCTAATATCTGATGGTAAACTGAAATTAAAATGATCGGACCTTATTAGATTGACAGAAAGCTTTCCCTAGCACAGACCTCCCCAGATCATGGTCAGGAGTCAGCTACCAGGACTAATTTTAAGCTCTGGTCAGAGGCATCAGATTTCAATAACGTTAGACATTCAGTTGTGCTGGTGTAAGCAAAATGCCACTGGACATTGATACTGCTGCAGTTTCTGTAAGCAGTCGTAAATCTTCTATACTATCACTATATCAAATTTTTAGCTTGATGGACATATGGAAAAGTTGTCTGCCATCCAAATACCCTTTCCAACCAGACAACTTTCTTTGAACTTGTCATCTGCAGTGATTTTCAGATATGCACTGTATTATTATCCTATTGCTTGACGGCTGATTGGGAAGGAAGAATCATTATTGCCGTCTTTCTCCTCTATATGTGGACAGGAGAACTTTTATTTTCTGAGCTCACATCTACAAAATAACTACAGCAAATATGAGAAGTATTCATATTTGTTAGTCTACTACATATAGTACTTATAAAATCCATTTTTACAGTCTGACACTTCACTCGCCCATCGTCTACTAAAAATCCACTTGCTTTATAGTTTTACTATTTCTGATGAAGTATTCTCCTACAGACAACCATCCACAATCTCGTTCCCCCAGTATTGTGACAAGGTAGATAGTGACATCTAGTGGCATTCAACTTTGTCTACACTCAGGGTACAATTACACCAATACATCAAACGTAGCATGTAGAGCGCTCAGGGGAAGTGTATCTCCTGGTGGGGTTCACCATTGGAAAGGTGTAATCTGCAGATCAACTGTATATAAAAGCGAAATATCATAATAGGAAATTACAGATTTTCTAAAATCGATGTAAATACTTTTATGCCTTAAAAAAAAGTTTTATAGGAGTGATACCTTTATTGGCTAACCAGAAAAATTATATTTGCAAGCTTTCAGAACACAGGGGCTCAATTATCAGGCAGGTTTACAAATGAGTTAAGAGCACAATATTGAAGAGATGTTACAACTAGACAATTTTGCATGGGAACAATGGTGTGTTGGTTCCTAAAGAATAAGCCAAGGTAATCCAAATTGAGGTTTTCAGTGCAAATGTAAAGGTGGCTTGCAAATATAATTTTGGGGGTTAGCCAATAAAGGCATCACTCCTAGAATATTTTTTTTCTTTCTGGGACATAAAACTAACACAATGCCACAATATAATATTTATCTTACATTAACTCTACTTACATTTATTACTTTTACATTCGCATTTTACATTATATTAATGTATTTACATTTATTTTTTCTGTATTTTCTAAAAGGAATGTATCATACGTTTCTGCAGTTTATTACTGGAAGCAATAATAATGATCCACAAAGAAATATATATTTGAGAAAATACATTTCACATATTCTGACTTCATAACTAGGCTGGGAGTGTACGGATCTTGAGACACCGTTTCTTTGTATTTTCTTTATGTACCATTACTCACACAAAGTGATTTCATCAGATAGAGTAGCTTAACTCGACTGCAGAGGCACATATGAAGATGTAGGTAGAAAGATTATTCTGAACCAGAACTGCATAGATATGATGCTAGCCAGGTGGATGAAAAATACTGACTGGGGAAGAAGGAAGAAGGGGCAGGGTTACTGACATCAGAGTTGGGGAGGCAGACAGGGAGAGAAAGAGGACAAACTTCTAAAAGGCAAACCGTATTGCACAGCAGTGAAAGAGCAACAATACAATGACAATACAATAAAGTACTGTATGATTCCCAAGTCATGGAACATGACCTCACAGTTTTGCATTAAAGTACAAAACCCTGGATAAAACCATATTTGCCATCAGTCCCAATTTTGTCAGGGCAGTCACCAGAATCAGGGAATTTGTTACTAAATAACCTTACAGTAGTCTGGATAAACTTAGGGACCTGTCACGTAATATATTAATGTTTGGTATTGTTTACTTCCATCCAGCCACACTTAAAGAGCTCATCTCACAAACTATGGTGCGGTGGGCTCAGGAGGACCACATTCAAGATCCCGAGCTTGTGCGTATAATGTTCAGCCTCCTCCGCAGGCAGTACGATAGCATTGGAGAGTTGTTGCAGGCCATGAGGAAAACCTATACCATCAGTGCGGCCTCTGTGGAAGATACTATTAACCTGCTGGCATCTCTGGGACAGATTCGCTCACTGTTAAGTGTGAGAATGGGCAAGGAAGAGGAGATGCTTATGATTGATGGATTGGGGTAGGTGTTTTGCAATTATAAAAGTTATCCATCTTTTATCATCATAACGCTAGGTGAACTTTTAGACAAAGGGCTGTGCTACTTAATTTCTGAGTAAATCTTTTTAGTTAGAGTTTAATTTTTTCTTATACAAATGTTGATATTCTCTGACTTAAATTTAAAGGGGTATTCTCACTTTTGGAAGTTACCCTCAACGATGAGATATGTAATAACTTCCCAATCACTGGGAACCTGACCACTGGGACCCCCGCCAATCTTGAAAACTGGGGCTCTTAAGAGCCTCATGGGAACGGAGCAGTGGTCAATCCATTAATTCTTATGGAAGTGATGAAGATCAACGAAGCGCAGCGCTCTACTATCTCCGGCTGTTCAATTAAGAATAAATTGAGTGGCAGAGCTCATGATCGACCAGCTCACCTTTAATGCAGGGATTCCCAATGGGTCCCAATAGTCAGACCCCCAGTAATTAGTATGTTATTCCCTATCCAAAGGATAGAGATAACTTCTAATCTTGACAATACCTCTTTAAAGGGAACCAGTCAATAGGACCAACCCTCCTAAGCCGTCTATATGAGCAGTCTGGTCATAGAAATTTGAATAAAATGCTACCTTGATATCTGCCATCCGATGTCTTATTTCAGAGAAATCCATGTTTTATTTCTTAATATATATATGAGCTGTTAAGATCTATGGGCCGAACAATGATCTTCCTGAGAATCTGCCTCCAGGGCTTATTATAAATGAGAAAGGCCATTACCAGTGTGAGACATGTGATGACTGACAGGCTGTTCTCCTTATCTACAGGTCTCTCCATGGTAATGCCTCCTTTAATTTAAAATAATATTTTGAGGCAGGTTCTCAGGGAGCGCAGCTCATTTTCACATTAAGAAAAATGTGGATTTCCCTCTAAGAACACATTGAATTTCCGATATAAAGGTATCCTTTTATTCAACTTTTTATGACGAGTGTACCCATATAGACGGCTTAGGAGGGTTGACCCTATTGATAGATTCACTTTAAAGGATGACACACATCCCATATGCAGCTGCCACTAGGGGGGCGCTCTGCATACCATTTTATTACTTAGTTCTTTATATTAGGCATAAGCTCTTATGCTTCCTCTGCTGGTGCCTGTCTGTATGTATGTTTCCCTGCCGATATGCATGTTTCCCAGTGTGTTATGTTATTAATCGGAAGCTCCGTATCAGTAAAAAAAAAAAAAAAAGAGCTTCAGCAATTATAAACGCATATTAAAATTAATCATGACATTTTTATACTGTTGATTAAACAAAAAGCATCCTTAATAAATAGGAAAAAAGTTTTTCCATAAAGCTCTCCACAGTGCAAGCTTCATTTCCCGATATTGATAACGATGTAAGGGCTCTGATTGTACGTTCTAAGAATTTCCATTCCTTTTAGTGACATAATGAACAACAAAGTTTTCTATCAGCATCCAAACCTGATGCGAGTTCTAGGGATGCATGAAACTGTTATGGAAGTCATGGTCAATGTCCTGGGAGGAGACAAATCTCAGGTACGTCGGTCGTTTTGTGTATGTACACTTTTTCTAAGATGTCTACAAAACTGATAAAACAAATGAAATACTTTTGTTTTCTGTATCATTACAGCAGATTGCGTTCCCAAAGATGGTGGCAAGTTGCTGTAGATTCCTTTGCTATTTCTGCAGAATTAGTCGACAAAATCAAAAAGCCATGTTTGAGCATCTCGGCTACTTATTGGAAAACAGCAGTGTTGGTCTAGGTTAGTATTTGCAGAAAACCACATGCTTGGAGTCACTTCATTTGAATGTGTGAAACTACTGAAAATTGGTGAAATCATGTATCTGCTTATAGCGTGAGCTCCTTTATTACAACGCAAATAGGCACAGTCCCAAACTCCAGGGGACTGTAGGAAACATATCTAGATATAAATTATAAACACACAGATAGTAGTAAGTCGAGCTCAAGTACAGCCCACAATTTTGCATATCCAATATGAGATCGCGTGTGAAAACTAGACTTTATAAATTAGTTTTTATGCAATAATCTAACCCATGGCTAATCATCAACTTGAGAGCGTTCAACTCTGATTGGCAAGAAAACTGAATGAGGTTCTTTGCAGATGACTAGATAGGAACACAGGAGTGTAGACCCTACATTTTTTCAACGATTTAGGCCTAACTCAGATGTACATGTTCTATTTGTAATTTACAGGGATAGAACACATACTCATTAAAGTCTTTGGTATAATTTGCATATCTGTGTTTTTCTGCAGACTGTATGCCCACAAAAATGTCAAGGAGACACATCTCTGTTTTTGATCCGAGTCTAAGACCAAAATTGCCCATAAAAGACTGTGGGTCATTGAAAAGTCATGGACAGCATACATTGCTATATGTGTACTGTCCGTTTTTCACATTGTAGTGACTAGGAAAAGCTTTACAATTGAAATTTTTTTTTTCATATGAAAAAATCACTGATGAAACACGGGCAATAAAGCCTGTCACACGAACCACACACTGATAAAAATCTAATCAAAAACACTGATGAAGAACCGTATTTTTATATACAGTATGAGAAAAATCACAGACATCTGAATGAGGCCTTAGAAGCTTAAGTGTAATGATGTGCTCCCCTTTACAACCTAATATTCAGTCTTGCAATGTATTCAGTTATAGTTGAGGAAGCCAATTGGCTAGTTGGATACGAACCCCATCAATCAACTTCCTAGATTGGTCCTGTGAGTCTCACCCACTGCCACATTCTTTACCAACAAGCACCATATATGATGGTCTGAGATACAGATCCAATATACCTTTTCCAAAAAGGTCCCAGATATTCACACTACCAGAACATACACTACTCAGAAAAAAGTTAGGTATATTTGACTTTCTGGCAAAATTTTAGGAAAGGGATATTTGACTGTCTGGCGAAATTTATGGAAAATGTAAAATCTTCCGGCAACAATTATATTTTATCTTGAAAGTAGGGCATTTAAGTAGAAGCATGCAATGGTGATTTCCTCATCTCAAACAATGTATTGAAACAACAGCCAACAACAGTGGTGGGTATACCCCAACAAAAAATGTCAGTGTCTCAGTAACTTGTCATGTGGCTTTGAGCATCAATTACAGTTTTACAATGACATATCTCATGCTGTTCACAAGTCGAGTTATTGTCTGCTGAGGCATGGCATCCCACTCTTCTGGAAGGTCATTGAGGTTCTGGGGTTCAGAGTTACAAGTCTCTACACGGTAACCCAGCTCATCACATTTGTTTTCTATGGGATTCAGGTCTGGAGAAAGTGCAGGCCACTCTATTTGAGGTGCCCCAGTCTACAGCAGCGGCTCCTATTGATGCTGTGAGTGCAGGTTGCGGGATGCAGTAACGGACAGTAGGCAGAGCAAGGGTTAAGGTTAGTTTTACTTGAACTGGGGTATATTCCACGCAGGGAGAAAAGGGGAGAAACAGGATTAAAGTAGATGAAATAAGCATGGTAGTTGTGCAGGTGAGGTAATAATAGTAATTTATATAGGAACTGTTCATTAAGGTTAAACTTATCAGTCTGACGGCTTCCTGGCTGAAGAGAGTCCTAGGCCAGAGGACGGTGGCGCCAACGCAGTTAGCGCATGCTGAATCTGGTATCATCCAGCAGGCGTAGACAATCCGGTTCCTGGCTGAGACGGGGAGTCCTCGGCATCCAGTGCGGGGTCCAGGGATCAGGATTCGTGATGGAGTGTGAAGTGCAGTCCTCAACTCTGTCGGAGCCCAACCCAGCTCGACAGACGTAAGCGGGTGAGAGAGAACACAGTTCCCGGTGAGTCACCCGGTCTTTCTTAGGCAGCACACGTGTGGCTGTGGAAGGCCCGGTACGTTTGGTACCTTCAGTTGCAGAAGATACCAGGCTCACAGCAAGTCTCTGGTCACAGTCTCTGTACTCGGCAAAGGGGGTTCTATATCGCAGTCCTGTGCTGTCATGGTGCTCGGAGGACGGAGCACCAAACTTCCCCTGCTGTACGTCGCGTGTTCCCGTCAAGTCTTTCCTCTCTTTCGCATGTTCTCCCCTTTTTGTCTCAGTTACACCCCCTGCTGTCCAGTGCAAAGGTCGATCCGGGTCTCTAAGCTTTCACCCCGGCAACAAAGGTGACAGCCCCGACAGTTCCGGACCCGGCGCAAGACCTTTCTTGCCCCCAGTCCAGTCCTTCTTCTTACAATGCGACCACAATGAACTGGAGCATTGTGATCTTTGAAGTGTTGTTTGTGCAGAGGCACAATGATTGAATTGATTATGTTATTCAAGTAGTAGGGGCTTGACGCAGTACCATTCACAAAGTGTAGGGCAGTTCTGTACTGGCTAGACACATCTGCCCAAACTGTAACCCCACCACCACAAAAGGCTTGTCTGCTGACAACAGTGGCTTATGCATAGCATTCTTCTTGACATCTATAACATCGTTGACCATCATAATTTCTGCTGAGGATCAATTGACTTTTATCAGTGAACACAGCACTAAGGCTCACTGGTACCTCGTCCTGCGCAGATGCTCCCTGGCTCATGTAAAATGATGACGTGGTCTGACGTGACACTTGGGTGCCTCTCACCTCCCTTAAATGTTCCTGTAGTTGTGTAGAATGCATCATCTGGTTCACAAGGAAGCAGTCATAAGTGTTGGATGTGGCCAAAGGACATCCACTTATCTGCCTTTCTGTAACTCCTTCTGTACCTCTATTGCAATCTGCTGATGACACTGTAAGCTGTGGACTAGGGAGGGGCTCCTCAGGATACAGCGAAGCTGTGGACAAGGATAGCAGTAAACGCCAAACATGCCAAATGAACTATCTCTGTTAAACTCAAAGTGCGCTTCTGGCAACCATCACAATAAACAAGATAATTCACACACATCCATTAAGGACCGACTGGGACCACTGTTCTGCATCAATCAGTAGGCTCGGAAAGGTTGACTACGATACTATAATTTACCTGCCACTGCAGAGAGTGTCCACCCGGACGATGGCTGCGTGACCAAGGGATGGTGAGTCTCTAACCTGTGCGTGGTACCACAGCTGGCTTGCAGGAGGGCCCTCCAGGTGAGTCGCTTATATCGAATACCAGGAATTTCGGCTCTGCTCCTTCATGTGGAGGTCGTCACTTCAATCTTCTCCCCTCCTAGTGGAACTGGAGCATGATGGTATCCTCTGCTACCTGTTGCAGTTTTCGCTCCTCTGGGACACACAGGTCTGTGGATGGCGCTAGATGGAGATGCAACACGTCCCCCTTCTTCCAGCTCTCACCTTCTCCCAAGATGACCACTGAACAAACCTCTTCCTGTAATGCACTTACTGCTATTTGCTTGCACCGCCCCCCACATTCCCCAACCTGGGGTTCCATCTGGTTCTGTCCAAAATGCAGTTCAAACCAGAAGAACAGAGTCTATTTAACATAGAAAAGTCTCTGCCAATAAATTTTCTGCATGCAGGGTTCCACCAGAGTCATAGAGTAGTTACAGGAGAAATAGTAGCCTCCTGTGGCCGGTGGTTAGTACTGCAGACAGCAATGTTCTCAATGGCCATGTAGATTACTATTTAAACAGAACAGCAGCTTCAAATTACATGCAATTGGTTTATGGTGGGTGACGGTCAGCCTCACAATGGCGATGTAGTGTTGATCAAGTGTTAGGTGTTGTCTTTATCTCATGATGTCAAAATGTAAACAGCATGATGTGAAGGACTAACAATTCTAATTGAACCCTGAGATTTATTGGCCGATTCATGGATCAAACACCTGTTGTGCATTTTGCCATTAAGCTCCTTGTCAGAGAACAGCAAGTTGTGCAAAAAGTGAGCTTTGAACAGTGGGACATGTGTATTCAAACGTTTAGGGAAAGTCACGTTAAGTTAACCTCAAAAGGTTAGATGCATTTTAGGTTAATGTTGATATTTTGCCTGAAAGCCAAATATCCTTGACTTTTTGTGAGTTGTGTATCAGTAAGAATCACATCTTCAATATGACATCTTGAGTAGCTGGAGTCAGCCCTGAGACAAAGCCTAGCTGGGAAGTTTATAAGCTTGATTCAGAGGGAATAAGTAATAATATCCTTTGTGACTCTGATTTGGACAGGAGTAGCATATCTGGCATAAAAATGGCATAATTTTTCCTGAATTCTATGGCAGGACATAACTATACCCAGCCCCTCCCTTGACTACTCAACTTTGCCCATTTTGGTGAAGCTGCTACAAACCGTAAATGCTAAAAGTCACAAAGTTATGTTGGAACTTTTCAAAGCCTTTGACACCAGCTTTCTGGCATGTATGTTTACAATTGGACAATTGTGTATTTTTCTATCTACCAAACTGTAATAGATAATAATCAATAAATTATATGTTCCCTAAAGCTACTGACAAGTTATAGATCTCATAATGCAGTTATGCATAAATTAGAAAATCCATAAACAAATGCCACCTAAAGTCTTAAAACTGACTGTGTCCTTATGGTATGTTATGGGGATTAAAGTTTATTTTGTATTTTTGTTTTCATTCTTTTTATACTGTTTTTTCGTTATTGCAGGGTTTCATCTTTTATTTATGTACAAATTAGAAACCTTACTACTTTCCATGTGTATTTTACAGCGTCTCCCTCTATGAGAGGATCTACACCTCTAGATGTCGCTGCTGCATCTGTGATGGATAACAACGAACTCGCTTTGGCTCTGCAAGAACCAGATCTGGAGAAGGTAATTATGTGTGAAGGATAGCAGAATTGATGAGCCATTATTCTGTCAGAAAGCATAATAGCACAGATAAGTGAGAATTGCACACATCCTAATAACAACAGATCACTTAATAGTGAAATGCAGATAGCATATACAAAGGGAGTGATCTCCTTTTAGTAAGTTATATATATAGGGGAGATGTGTCTGAAATAGAGGAAATAGTTGGTTCGAAAAATAAAATATGATAGTGATTTGCATATCTCTTATTATGTCCAGAAATGACAATCCATAAGATTGCATACGCATTTTTTGACACAATTTTTAAAATAAAATCACAGAACAAAAAGTGGTTTCAGCGTTCAGTTATCTCTATCAGTCCTTATGACCTGCACTGAAAAACAGAAATATATTGAAATGTATTACAAAATATATTAGAAAGTTGTAAAATTCTTGATTTCTGTTGTACAGAGGCAACATATTCTGCAGTGCTGTAGAAATGTTGTCATCACTCTGTAGTATGTTCATGGAGTAGAAAAGGAAACTAGACTCCTTCAAATGAAACCCAAGCAAACACAGGCACTCCATGCAGATGTTGCCCTTTGCAGATTTTGAATCTAGGTTTGCAAGGCAACACTGCTAACCACTGAGCCAGTATGCTGTCCTTCAGCTACTAATAAATATAGTGATTAAAGGGATTGTCTGGTACTTTTATATTGATAGTCTGTGTACTTGGCTGCATTTACGGTCTGAGTATGCTGTGACAAAACATTGGGTCGCACTCCCAATGTTAGTCTGTGGGGCTGTGCACTTGTCAGATTTTTTCCTCGGACCAAGACAATCCGTGTAAAAAAAAAATCACTGCAGGCCTGAGTTTGAGCCAAATCAATAAGTCCATTGAAACTATCAGATTGCACTTGGATGTCATGTGAGTGCCTTCCAATTTCCACAGATTGACAGAATGGAGATGATGGAGACTTTTCTTTCTCCATCTTCTCCTCATACAAAGAGAATTGGATCACACTATGATCAAAGCTTGATCAGTGTTTGATCAGATTGTGATTTGCATGATAGACCCGCTTCTATCGCAAAGAGAACACACTGTCGTCTGCACCTGCCTTTAGAATAGGTCATCAATATGAGATCAATATCAGATTGGTGGGGATGTGATGCCAGGTTACTGTGATTCAAATGAACCAGGTATACCTGCATTACCATGCTGTGGCCACTATACAGCTGACGGAGTTGTGCATTTCCACTCCACAACTAAGCACGTCCAGCCACCGCTTGCACCCAGAGCCACTGATCGGTGTGGGTGCTGAGTTTGTCACCTCCACCGATCTGGTATTGATGACTTACACCTAAGGACATGCCATCATTATTATTATACCAGACAATCCCTTTAAGAATGAAGTATATAAAACCGGAAACTTCTTTAAGTGTAAATGTTTATAGACCGGCTGCAGCTCTGCCATACAAAATCAGCAAAATTTTGAAACATGAAGCCTCTGGGATTGAAGGATGGCGCACTGTTGGTTGGGTTCTGACAGGTCTATCAGACATCTGAACACGCTTCCCTCTAAAGCCTCCACTAAGTTAAGAAGCGCTCTTATTTTTAAACCTGTCAGAAGCTTTAGTTGATCCAGACATGCGAACAAAGGAAAACCATTTAGACAGAAAACAACTAGAGAGATTTGCTGTCATTCAGTTGTGTCCTCTCAGGGCTGCTATTCTAACTTGTTGGATCGTCACTTTAGAGACTTGTCTGCTTTTCCACAGGTTGTGACATACTTGGCAGGTTGTGGGCTACAGAGTTGTCCAATGTTAATATCCAAAGGATATCCAGATATTGGATGGAATCCAATAGAGGGCGAGCGCTACCTGTCATTCTTGCGTTTTGCTGTGTTTGTGAACTGTAAGTATAATTTTTCAGGGCATAGTTAATAGGAATTCTAATTACAGAAAAAGTTTGGAAATGTATTAAAAGAAATGCACTAATCAACAATGAAAAACTAATATCATTAAAGTGAAAAATCATAGTAAAAAAAAGCGCAATCTAGCACCTCAAGTTACGATTTTTAAATAATGAGCAAACTTTAGATAAGCATTAGCTGAATTTACAATTATTGTGAACAGTCATTCCTTGCGAACGTACATTTTCAGATAATCTGGCAGTGTAAATAGGCTGTCAATCACCAATGAATGTGGAAGACACGATCCTAGAGTGAAATTATTTATGAGTAAACTTAAAAATCATCGTTCTTGGCAGCATATCATCATGTGTAAAGAGAGCATGTGCTGTCAATAATGATGGCAGTCTAAGTGCACAAAACAATCTGTTACTAATCATTCTGTGTATATAGGAAATGCAGTCATAGTTACATAGGTTGATAAAAGACCTAGGTCCATCAACTGCAACCTTTCGCCACCAATTGTAGACTTTGTTACTAATTTAACTATAACCCACAATTTTTTGTGTATTGAGGAAATCATCCAGCCCTTATATAAAAGCTGTTATAGTGTCTGCCATTACTACCTCTTGTGGTCGGCATTTAACAGTCTGACTGCTCTAACTGTAAAGAACCCTTTCCTATTTAGCTGACGGAATCGGCTTTCTTTGGCCTTTAACCCCTTCCCGACCTGTGACGCCACGTAAGCGACATGAAAGTCGGTGCCAATCCGACCTGTGACTCCTATGTGGCGTCATGGCGGGATCGAATTCCTGCGGGTCGGGTGACCGGGGTCACTGAAATGTCCCCCGACCTGCAGGTACAGGAGGACCTTACTTGACCCCAGGGAGGGTGGCTTTGCCCCCCCCGTGGCCTAGATTGCTTCTGGTGACCTCTTTGTCAACCCCCCAGATCTCATTGTAGCTAGCGTCCATGTGACGCTATCCCTCCAATCAGATGTGGAGGGGCGGAGTAAACTATGGCTGCCCTCGCTCTTCAGCTTCATCTTTTTCCGTGGAAGCTGAAGAGCGAGGTGCCTGCTTGCTGCCCTGCCACCGACAGACCTGCGATCACCACCGCCGCCACTGCTGCCGCAATTTGGTACTCCCCTCTGCTCCCCCGCCGTCCGATTCCACCCCCGACCTCCGCTGCTTCCCCCCTGTTCCCCTGATCACACCCCCTGCTGCTGATGCCGGCTCCATCTCTACCTTCATCTCCATCTGCTGCTGCTGCATCTCCTCAGCCCCCTCCTGTCCCCCCTCACCTGACAGCCCCCTCCTGCCCCCGGTGATCACTGCCTAGCCCCAGTGATCACCCCCTGCCCCCCTGATCACCCCTGCCCCCTGGTCACCCCCCGCTGCTGCTGCCAGCCCCATCTCTGCCTCCATCTGCTGCTGCTGCATCTCCTTAGCCACCTTCTGTCCCCCCACACCTGACACCAACCTGACATACACTACGCCACACACACCAACCTGATGTAGTGTATGTCAGTTTGGTGTGTGGTGTATGTCAGGATGGTGTGTGTGTGGTATATACTACATCACACACACCAACCTGACGTACACTACACTACACCACACCACATACCAACCTGACATACACTACATACTTTCCATACGTGACATGGTGTCCACTAACGATTGGAGCAAATTTTCCATTCAAAAAGTCAAATGGCACTCCTTCCCTTCCGAGCCCTGCCATGTGCCCAAACAGTGGTTTATGACCACATATGAGGTATCTGTGTACTCAGGAGAATATGCCCAACAAATTTTAGGATTCATTTTATCCTGCTGCCCATGTGAAACTGAAAAAGTGAGGCTAAAAGAAAATTTTTGTGAAAAAAAAAGTACATTTCAATTTTTACGGATCAATTTGTGAAGCACCTGGGGGTTCAAAGTGCTCACTATGCATCTAGATAAGTTCCTTGGGGGTGGGTCTAGTTTCCAAAATGGGGTCACTTGTGGGGGGAGCTCTAATGTTTAGGCACACAGGGGTTCTCCAATCGTGACATGGTGTCCGCTAACGATTGGAGCTAATTTTCCATTCAAAACTTCAAATGGCGCTCCTTCCCTTCTGAGCCCTGCCGTGCACCTAAACAGTGGTTTATGACCACATATGAGGTATCGGTGTACTCAGGAGAAATTGCCCAACAAATTTTAGGATCCATTTTATCCTGCATGTGAAAATGAAAAAAGTGAGGCTAAAAGAAGATTTTTGTGAAAAAAAGTACTTTTTCATTTTTACGGATCAATTTGTGAAGCACCTGGGGGTTCAAAGTGCTCTCTATGCATCTAGACAAGTTCCTTGGGGGGGGTCTAGCTTCCAAAATGGGGTCATTTGTGGGGGAGCTCCAATGTTTAGGCAAACAGGGGCTCTCCAAACTTGACATGGTGTCTGCTAACGATTGGAGCTAATTTTCCATTCAAAAATTCAAATGGCGCTCCTTCCCTTCCGAGCCCTGCCGTGCGCCCAAACAGTGGTCCCCCCCCACATATGGGATTTCAGCGTACTCAGGACAAATTGGACAACAACTTTTAGGGTCCACTTTCTCCTTTTACCCTTGGGAAAATAAAATAATTGTTGCTAAAAGATCATTTTTGTGAGTAAAAAGTTAAATGTTCATTTTTTCCTTCCACGTTCCTTTAGTTCCTGTGAAGCACCTGAAGGGTTAATAATCTTCTTGAATGTAGTTTTGAGTACCTTGAGGGGTGCAGTTTTTAGAATGGTGTCACTTTTGGGTATTTTCAGCCATATAGACCCCTCAAACTGACTTCATATGTGAGGTGGTCCCTAAAAAAATGGTTTTGTAAATTTTGTTGTAAAAATGAGAAATCGCTGGTCAACTTTTAACCCTTATAACTTCCTAACAAAAAAAAATGTTGTTTCCAAAATTGTGCTGATGGAAAGTAGAGATGTGGTAAATGTTATTTATTAACTATATTGTATCACATAACTCTCTGGTTTAACAGAATAAAAATTCTAAATTTGAAAATTGCAAAATTTTCAAAAATTTTCGCCAGATTTCCGATTTTTTCACAAATAAACACAAAAATTATTGACCTAATTTAACACTAACATGAAGCACAATATGTCACAAAAAACAATCTCAGAATCGCTAGGATCCGTTGAAGCGTTCCTGAGTTATTACGTCATAAAGGAACACTGGTCAGAATTGCAAAAAATGGCCAGGTCATTAACCCCTTAACCCCTCAAGGTGGTTTGCACATTAATGACCAGGCCAATTTTTACAATTCTGACCACTGTCCCTTTATGAGGTAATAACTCTGGAACACTTGCATGGAACCCAGTGATTCTGAGATTGTTTTCTCGTGACATATTGTACTTTATGGTAGTGGTAAAATTTATTTGATATGACTTGTGTTTATTTGTGAAAATACGGAAATTTGGCGAAAATTTTGAAAATGTCGCAATTTTCCAACTTTTAATTTTTATGCCTTTAAATCACACAGATATATCACACAAAACACTTAATAAGTAACATTTCCCACATATCTACTTTACATCAGCACAATTTTGGAGCAAAATTTTTTTTATTAGGAAGTTATAAGGGTTAAAATTTAAACATCGATTTCTCATGTTTACAACACCATTTATTTTTTAGGGACCACATTACATTTGAAGTCACTTGGAGGGGTCTATATGATAGAAAATACCCAAAAGTGACACCATTCTAAAAAATGCACCCCTCAAGGTACTCAAAATCACATTCAAGAAGTTTATTAACCCTTCAGGTGCTTCACAGGAATTTTTGGAATGCTTAAATAAATGAACATTTAACTTTTTTTCACAAAAAATTTACTTCAGAACCAATTTTTTTTATTTTACCAAGGATAACAGGAGAAATTGGACCCCAAAAGTTGTGCAATTTCTCCTGAGTACACTGATATCCCATATGTGGGGGTAAACCACTGTTTGAGCGCATGGCAGAGCTCGGAAGGGAAGGAGCACCGTTTGACATTTTCAGCGCAAAATTGGCTGGTATTGAGATCGGACGCCATGTCGTGTTTGGAGAGCCCCTGATGTGCCCAAACAGTGGAAACCCCCCAATTCTAACTCCAGCCCTAACCCCAACACACCCCTGACCCTAATTCCAACCATAACCCTAACCACAAACCTAACCCTAATTCCAATCCTAACCCTAATTCCAACCCTAACCCTAACTTCAGCCCCAACTCTAACTTTAGCCCCAACCCTAACCCTAACTTTAGCCCTAACCCCAACCCTAATGGGAAAATGGAAATACATTTTTTTTATTTTATTATTTTTCCTTAACTAAGGGGGTGATAAAGGGTGGGTTTGATTAACGATTTATAGCAGGTTTTTATGTTTGGCTGCTGTCACACACTAAAAGACGCTTTATTGCAAAAAATCACCACATTTTGAAAGCTATAATATTTCCATATTTTGGCCCTCAGAGTCATGTGAGATCTTGTTTTTTGCTGGACGAGTTGACATTTTTATTGGTACTATTTTCGGGCACATGACATTTTTTGATCACTTTCTATTCCGATTTTTGGGAGACAGAATGAGCAAAAACCAACAATTCATGAACTTCTTTTGGGGGGGGTGTTTATACTGTTCTGCGTGTGGTAAAATTGATAAGGCAGTTTTATTCGTCGTGTTAGTACGATTACAGCGATACCTCATTTATATCATTTTTTTATGTTTTGCCGCTTCCATACAATAAAAACTGTTTTATATAAAAAATAATTATTTTTGCATTGCTTTATTGTGAGAGCTATAACTTTTTTATTTTTTCGATGATGACGCTGTATTGCAGCTCGTTTTTTGCAGGACAAGATGACGTTTTCATTGGTACCACGTTTATTTATATCCATCTTTTTGATCGCGTGTTATTCCACTTTTTGTTCGGCGGTATGATGATAAAGCATTGTTTTTTTGCCTTGTTTTTCTTTTTTAGTGTTCACTAAAGGGGTTAACTAGTAACTAGTGGCACAGTCTTATAGGGTGGATCATTACGGACGTGGCGATACTAAATATGTGTACTTTTATTGTTTAGATTTTTTTATTCAAATACTTATTAATGGAATAAATATTGATTTTTTTTTTATTATTTTTCATTATTTTTTTTTAAATATTTTTAGAAGTATTAATTTTTTTTATTTTTTTTTATTTAATTCTTCGTTTTACACTTTGTCCCACTATGGGACACTCATTTTCTGCAGGCTGATCGCTTCTATAACATGCAGATCTAGAAGGTGTCAGCGCTGCAGGGATTTCTCACTAACCTGTGAGACTTCCTGACATGCACTGCGCATGACAGGAAGTCTCTCTGGTCTAGAGACCCGGATGTCATCATGACGACATCGAGTCTCCATGAAAGCGATCGGGACCCCGCGTAATGCCGCGGGGTCTGACGCGGGGTCTCCGATCCACAGGCAGAGGGGCTGTCAGAGCTGACAGCCCCTCTGCCTGCTCCAGAACACTGCGATCTTCTTTGATCGCAGTGTGCCAGGGCTTAAAGTTCCGGGAGCAGTCCATGACCGCTCCTGGCACTTAGTGCCGGGAGTCAGCTGTGATAATCAGCTGACACCCGACCGCGATCAGCCACGCTCACGTGAGTGGGGTGAGCGCGGCTGATCGCCTATGACGTACTATTCCGTCCAGGGTCAATAAGGCCCAGGTCACATGTAGTACGTCTGGGGTCAGAAAGGGGTTAAGGTCAAAATAGGCTTGGCCATTAAGTGGTTAATGAGTGCACCCTTTTTTAATATGGTCTTTGGAAGGAATTAATCATGTGCAAGTCCTTTGTACTGATCACACATATATTTATACATGTAAATTAGATCTCCTCTTAGGTGTCTTTTTTCTAAGCTCAACAATACCAACTTTTGCAACTTCTCATCATATGAGCGGTCCCATATTCTAGATGTGGCCTCAACCTGTCTAAATAGACTAAACGACCACCGATCACCAAACAATTAGTTGATCATCGGTCATTTAATGCCTTAAATTGATGTAAACCCATCCTTACTGTGGCTGGTGCCCTGTACAATACCTTCTGTTGCCCCAGCTATGTATTGAGAATTACCCCTAAGACTCCTTAAACAACTGGTCTCAATATCGATATACAGTTCACAATCAAAACTATCTGATGCCATATTATCTTACACCATAGTAGTCTTTGCCTGATGAAGAGACCTGAGTAGTCTCGAAAGCTTGCAATTTGTTACCATCTTTTCAGTTAGCCATTAAAAGGTATCAACCACTGAGGACTCTCAATTCTAAATATTTTTCTATCTACTGGCTAACACGGTACAAAGATATACATCTTTCCTGTACACCATAGTATACATTTTATGTTCAATAATTTTTTAATTGACCATATAACAAGTATAACTATTACAATCAGAGTAACTGAGATAGGCATAAGGGTATGTTCCCACTGTCAGTAAACGCTGCGGGTTGGACGCTGCGTACATCCGCAGCGTCCAACCCGCAGCGGCCAGATGTTACAGCATAGTGGATGGGATTTCAAGAAATCCCATGCCCACTATGCGTGCTGAGACGCCTCCGGCTTCCCTGCGGAAACGCACATGCGGCGCGTCTTTCCAGACCGCAGCATGTCAATTGTTGTCTTATAGACACTTCTCCATTACTAAGCCGTGGGCTTGATGTCACCGAACAATACAAAGGTGACATCGACCCCACAAATATGAACCCCACTTGCCACCACTACAGGGCAAGTCGGAAGAGCCAGGTAAAGTGCCACAATTGGCGCATCTTTGGATGTGCCAATTGTGGGGCGGCTGCGGGCTGCTATTCTTAGGCTGGTGAGGGCCAAAATCCATGGGCCTCGCCAGCCTGGGAATACCAGGCCGCAGCAGTCTGCTTTTTCCTTGTCTGGTTAACAAAAATAAGGGAACCCACGCTATTTTTTTTTGGAGGGGATCCCACTATTTTTGCTAACCATCCAAGGAGCAGACTGCTGCGGCCTGGTATTATCAGGCTGGTAAGGTTCATTGATATTGGATCCTTACCAGCCTGAAATACCAGCCCCAGAAGTCTGCTTTAGTCTGGCTGGTTAACAAATATAGGGGGACCCCACGCTATTTTTTTAAAATTATTAGTAAAAAAGGAGGGGACACTTCCTGTGTCATGTACATCCTGCTGTGTCACAAGATTCACTATTATGTAAATTAGTACACATGCGTAGTAAGCTGCGTTCCCTAACTTAATACACATGTGACTTGGAAGATAATGCGGTTATATCACATCTAATGAAAGTGTATGGGTAATTTACAAAAATTGACATGCTACGGTCTGGAAAGACGCACCGCATGTCCATCTCTGCGGGTGAACTGCGGGCATCGGTGCTCGCATAGTGGACATGGAATTTCTTGAAATCCCATCCACTATGCTGTAACAGCTGGATGCTGCGGATGTACGCAGCGTCCAACCTGCAGCATTTACTGACTGTGCACATACCCCCAATATATCTGCAAACAGGAAATCACTTTTTTTTCCTTTCCAGAAGCCAACTTTCAATTAGCTTTATTTCAAGTGACAAAAGAACGCCTGCAATGAAAAAACGCAGGTGAACCGCCAGTGACCTCAGATGCAGATTTGATGCAGATTTCACCTGCGCCAAATACTGAACCATTCCTGATTGTGTGCACATACCCTAAGGCTGATGGGAGAGTCTCCGAGGCCAATACAGATTCAAAATAATGGTATGTCTAGTGTTTTATTGAAAATTATAATGACATTTTGACGACTTTTATTGAATAAGACATATCAAGTCATAATTGTAAGTATCAAATTCAAAGAAAGATGTAGAAAAGGAATTGAATAGGAGAGGGATGTCACTGACTTCAGCATCTTAATGATATATGTATCTTTAAAAGAGACCTACTTGGTAAATTTACCTTGAGTTAGCCAAGACTGAAACTGTTAAGGGTGTGTGCACACGTTCAGGAATCGGCAGCGCTTTGGACACAGCACTTATCTTCTGCATCCAAAGCGCTGCCAGCTTTTGAACGCAGGTGATTCCGCATGTGTTCATTGAACCTTGCGAAATCACCACGTCCAATACATTTTATAGGGGAAGTTTATCTTGTGGAGAGAAATACATGCTGCTGTCTGGAAAGACACACCGCATGTCCGTCTCTGCGGGTTATCCGCGGGCGTCGGTGCACGCATCGTGGACACTGAATTTCTTAACATCCCATCCACTATGCTATAAATTCTGGACGCTGCAGGTTGAACGCTGTGGAAGTATGCAGTGTCCAACCCACAGCGTTTACTGACAGTGTGCACTTACCCTAAGAATCCTTAAACTGGATCCAGCGATACCATGTAGTGAACCACAAAGAATCTGACCTTTTATAGCAAAGGCCCTGTGTTCCTCTAAACTTTTAAGCGAGTTCACCATCTCCATCCAGTCTATTCTTTTTGGTGAGGAGTAATACCTCCAGAGTCTTGGAATAATATGATGAGCAGCTAAAATGAAATGTGTTAAAAAGTCTTTCTTGATTTAAGAAATGGACCCTGGTAACATAGATAGATGAGCTATTTCTGGAAAAGGCTCAATCTGGGTGTTGTATAGCTGATTGTATAGAGAAGACCTAACTCACTAACCGTTTCAACAGGGCCATAGTTGCCACTAGGCACCTGAGGACAGGTGACTAAGGTGGCAGGTTGCGGGGTGCGGAGCCACCATAAAGGAAGATTTTTTTTTCTTTTTAAATCTCCCTCTTGTTCTTACCTCCGCTGGACTGGGGAGGAAAACCGCCATGTTTATTTTTTTTTTGGGCTGGGGGTTGCATGGGCAGTGGAGCACTGATCAACTCCCTGCCCCAATGGAAAAATAAAAATGATAGAGATGAAGGACCGGTGATGACGCCATGCCCATGTGACTTATTCTTCAGATTACAAGTGATTCATTGTTTACCCATGCAGGAAGAAATACTGGTGACATGTAATTAGGGAACGGGTAAATCATGGGAACGCAGGCTGTGTGTGGGGGAACATGACGTGCAGGGTACGTATGGGGGTGCAAGGTATATATGCTGGTATAGGGTACATATTGTATAGTGGCGCAGGGTGCATATGCTGTTGCAGGCTATATGTGTGTGTACATGTGGGGGTTCAGGGTACATATGCTGGTGTAGGGTGTTATGATTTGGTAGCTGAGGAGAGCAGGCAAAAAAGGCAACACACCAGAGAGGCCGGAATCGACTGGACTGCAGACCCTGACCAACCACCACAACTAAAGGCAGCCGTGGAGTGCACCCACGCCGGTCCCAGACGCCTCGTCACAGCCTGAGAAGCTAACCACACCCAAAGATAGAAAGAGGAAAGCTATCTGCCCCGGAGCAGATCCCCAAAGAACATAGGAAGCCCCCAAACATGTAATGGCGGTTAGACAAGAGGAAATACAGACACAGACAGAAAATAGTATGAGCAAACGTTCGGGCCCAATCTTCCTAGAAAGAAAAGGACAGGAAGGACACTCACTGCAATCCAAAAAACCCTAAAAAATACCAACTCACTAATTGTAAAAACACCTGAGATCACACGACCTCTACCACCTAAATTAGTTCTCTGGTGTAACAAAACTAAGCAGCAGCCACTGAAAAAACTGGAAAAGGCAAATGAACAAACAACAGTGGCTCAGATAAACTGAGAGGAGCACAAGCCCCGGGAGGGGACCTGGTTGACCTCCACAGAAGTGCAGGACAAAATGCAAAAAGCAAGCACAAAAATAAAAGCAGAAAATATCCCATCTGCTAGCAGAAGATGCAGGCAAGACACAGCAAGCTTCCAAGTGAACCAGGAACCAAAGTTGAGACAAGAACAATTGATCACTGGCAACGCTGATGGGAGGGAACCTCCCTTATATAAGACCAGTCTGTAACACCTGATTGCCAATTTTCACAATCTTCATTGAATAGTTCAGTACTGTTTGTAACCACCAGAGGGAGCTTCTGCTCAGAATTCATTTCTAACACATTTACAACAGTAGGGTACATATGGGGATACAAGCTATATATAGACATTCATGGGGGTGCACACTATATGGGGGATGCAAGTTACATACCTCCTAACTTTTGAAGAATAGAAAGAGGGACAGATCATGCGTAGCATGCCAGGGCAAATTATGGCCACGTCCCTGGCCACAACCCAATTCACGCTCATTTACCATTTCTTTCTTCCCTGGCTGGAGGAGTTGTCAGAGGGGCGCTGGCAATGAGGGAAATTCAGCAGACACCTTATTATTGCGTAGACCCAAATCCAGGACTGTCCGCAGTATCTGGGACAGTTGGGCGTGGAGATGAGTGAATGGATTCCAGGGTCTCTGGTCCAGCGTGCTGGTCAGTGCTACCTGGCTGCTGGACGGGAGGCAGCGAATATCCTTCTCGCATCCTCGGCGAGGCTTTTGATTAGTCAGGACGGACGCTACGGTCCTATGGATTATTTTTGTTCCTTCATTCACAGTGGGAGCTGCCAGAACTTTCTCATCTTGATGTGGCTTCACTATGTGACATTTGTTTTTTTTGTGTCTGTAAGGTCGTACACGTTGCAGAAATACTGTGTTTTTATTTTCTGCAGATGTCCGCACCAAACTACACAATAACAATCTTCTGCCCCTTATTCGATGCGTTTTTGGTGCAGATGTAAAGCTGCGTTTTTAATGTATTTTTTATAGTACAGAAAAGCTTTGATTCTGCACTTAAAAATGTAATGGCAGTTTTTTACATGCATTTTTTAAGACTCCACATAGAAGAGAAGAGAGAAAAAAAAGCACCGAAACCGCACACTTGAGCAGCGTCTTTAGACCACAGGGGGCTCAGTTCTCATGAACTCGCATCTACTTTGCTTGGACAGTTAAACAGAAGAATTTTTGTCCAAAAAAAAGCAGCAGAAAATATGGAGCATTTATGCTACATGTGAACAAGGTCTAAATTTTCAAGCAATGTGGATGCGATTCGATGTAATCTCCGCCCTTGGTGCATCAGACACTGCTGAATTCTGCAATTTTGGTGCATTTTTTCTTTATAGGCTTCTTCTGAAAAAAAAACGCATGAAAAAAAGCCCTGTTGCATTTTTGAAAGCAGAATGAAAGCTTTTCTGTACTATTAAAAAACATTAAAAACTCTGCTTCATACCTGCCCCAGTTCAAGTCCTGGGAGTCCTGTTCACGGGACAAGAAGCAAATTATTATTTTTACTACTTTTATAGGGAAAAAAAATTGTTTTTCTTCTTCTGAATCTTGGACAGTTGGGACGTTTTGAAGCTATATCTGGAGTTGCAGGCTACATGTGGGGGTACACATGGGGTTGCAGGCTGTATGTAGGTATTATATGTGAGTTGCAGGCTATATGTGAGGTAGAGGTACATATAGGGTTGCAGCCTATATGTGAGGGTATATATAGGGTTGCAGACTATATGTGGGGGTAAATATGGGGTTGCAGGTTATATATGAGGGTACATATGGGGTTGTAGGCTATATGTGAGGGTACAAATGGAGGTGCAGGGTATATGTGATGGTACATGTGGTTGCAGGCAAACAATGTGCAAATAGCGCAATTAATGAAAGGGCAATGGTGGGTTATACCTGTGTGGTCAGCGGTCCAAGTGCGGCGCACTCCCCAATGAGCGTTTCAGAATGTGTACTTCGTTGGCAACCCCTAACGAAGGACACGTTCCTAAACGTGTATCGGGGTTTGCGCCTTACTTGGACTATGGACCACACAGGCATAACCCCTCCATTGCCCTTTTATTAATTGCGCTATTTGCACAATGTTAGCACATTGCACATTGTCTGCATATTTGCACCTTTGTTTTCTCATTACCTGTTTCATTTCACATTCACTTGTACATCTCAGTACCATATTTCTCCTTCTTGGCATCTTGACTCTTCTACCCTTGTGCTCACCATTTGTCATATATATATATATATATATATATATATTGTGAGACAGTGAGAGTATGTGTATTGAATGGGGTGTACATTTCGCCTAGATACTTTACTGACTGGTATAAGGGAAATGTATGGCTTTGTAAACCTAGTGGTAGAGAAAGGTCACTACACCTTACATTCAGTACACACTTGCAGCTCAGGCCTGAAACCATTCAGCTGTTAATTAGGAGACCAGAAGTAGGTGTCTGCAAACACAGTCAGAGAGCTCGCTTAGTCTGGACAAGGAGTCTAGGCACAAGAAGCAGTCTCCAGGAGTTTGAGCTATCTCAGTCTGGGTTCTCGATGTACCCCGGACACAGAAGTAGTCTCTGTGAAAATCCATGCTGGTAGCTGCTGAATAGGAGGGGAGCTCTCTCAAGTCTGGACATTGAAGGTGCCTTCAGACACAAGGAGGAGACTCTGTGAAACTCCACGCTGGTAACTACTGAACATATGTGTTGTTTTGGGCACAGACTGGTAGAGTCTGGACCCGGATAGAAAGGGAAATCTATCTAAGTGTAATTAGTGGCTAGACAAGCCTAGGTCTTCTGTTTATGATTTATTTTTATCTGTTTGCTGTGGACTTTAATAAAGCTGGTTGCGGCCAGTTTTTACCAGAACTGCTGTCTGAATGAACTGTTTTCGTGCCACTCTGTCTACCCAGACAGCGATCCTAGAGCTATATCCCCTGAAAAGCTTACAATTGGCGGAGAATGCTGGGGCAGCACAGTGGCTGATACAAATGGTGCTGGAATGTGCATGCAGCACAGTGGCTTAGAGACAGCAATAAAGGTGAAGTCTGTTAAAATAGCAGCAGAAAAAAAAAAAAAAAAAAGTGTGTCAAGAGAAACGTCTATTGGAGCAGTCTTAAAGAGACAGTAGCCCTAATAGAGTTTGCAAAAGAGAAAAAAAAAAAGTGTGTCTGCACAGCAAAGCTGAACTTGTTGTGGAAAAGACTGTGGAGTGTGCAGCAGCAAAGAGAAACGTCTATTGGAGCAGTCTTAAAGAGACAGTGGCCCTAATAGAGTTTGCAGAAAAAAAAAAAAAAAAAAGTGTCTGCACAGCAGAGCTGAATTTTTCTGTGGAAAAGACTGTGGAGTGTGTATGTCTTGAGTGAAGACTGCCGTTGTTGAGACAGAGAAGTCTGACAGCATGGATGACAGCATGGAGGCGCTGTTTGAACAAATGGCGCAAGTTAATGTGCAACATAAGACTGCCGTGGTTGAGACAGATAAGTCCGGCAGTATGGAGGAGCTCCTTGAGTACCTGGTCCAGGCCCAGCGGAGCATGCAGCAGAGCATGGAGCAGCAGCGCCTGCAGCACCAGCAGCGCATGCAGCAGGCCCAGCAGCAATTCCTGCAGCAGCAGCAGGAGAATAACCGGTTATTTGTTGAGCAGATGGCAGCACAAAAAAAGGATTTCGGTGCCGCGTCCCGAAGTGATGTGGCAAAGTCACCTGCATTGTCCGCTGTAAAGAAGGCGGTAAGACGGTCCCTGAAAAAGATGACACCTCGTGATGATGTGGAGGTATATCTCACTAGGTTTGAGGGACTGGCAGAGAAGGAGAATCTGCCCCTATCTGAGTGGGCCATGATGGTCGCACCCTATCTGATTGGAGAACCCCAAATGGCCTATGCTGACCTGAGCGAGCAGGACAGCCAAGACTATGCCAAGCTGAAAGCGGAGATTCTTACCCGGCTGGGTGTTACGGTGACAGCCCGTGCCAGGGGAGTTCATGACTGGAGATGCAGTTGGGAGTCTGCAGTCAGCAAACCTGATTATGGAGTTGAAAAGGTGATAGTGAACCGCTACACCCGAGCATGTCCTCCTGAGGTACAGCCAGAGGTCGGACAAGGAGACCACCAGGACGCCAATCGTCTGGTCAGCCTGATGGAGAAGGCCTTCGCCAGCAAAGACTGTCTCCGTGACCAGCCATCTGAGAGGTCGTCACTTCAGAGTTCCCGGACGCTGAACTCTCGCGGTAAGAGCGTTCCAGCTGTTGGGGACATGGGGTATGCTGATAAGCGGGTTCGGGCCCGAGGGGACATATGGGTGGGAGAGTGTGATGGACAGTGTTGGAGATGTCGTGAAATTGCAGCCAACTGTCCAATAGAGGGGGAGCCTATGTGTTGTGATGTTGGCGGATCCCTCTCTCCCTGCGCAGAGCCTGTGTGTGTGTCCACCTCAGCCGAAGAGACTGGACCACAGGGGTCCCCGGTGGTTGTAAATGACTGCCCAGCACAGGCCCTCTTAGACTCAGAGAGTCCAGTGACTTCCGTATGTGACAGCCTGATTGATAGGGACTTCATCCCTGATAAGCACCTGAGTATGGTGTGCATCCATGGAGACACCAAAGTCTACCCAGAGACTGCCGTGGACTTGGTCCCCAAACTGGGGAGGTTTCATATGAAGTGGGGGTAGTGAAGAACCTGGTGCACCCCGTCATATTGGGTAATGACTTTCCCCGATCTAAGGGTCTCTGGGGGAAAAATGTTTCTGATGGACAGTGTGATGAAGCTCCTACTGAGGGTGCGCAGTCCCGAGGGGCGGAACACAATGCTAGTGGGCCGTTAAACTTATGTGATAATGATGATGATGATGATGATAATGATGATGACCATGATAATGATGATGATGATAATGATAATGATGATGATCATGATAATGATGATGACCATGGTAATGATGCTGATGCTGATAATGATGGTGATGATGATCATAGTCATGATGATGATATTGATAATAATGATGACTGTGATAGAGATGAAATTCCTTTGCAGGTGATGTTGGGAGATGAGGATGGTGGTTCTCGGGAACCGAGTGTCCCTGACTTACCTGTGTCCTGTGACAATTTTGAGAGTGAACAATGGCGAGATCCCTCTCTTAAAACGGCCCAGGAAAATATAAATGTTCTAAATGAGGTTTCCCAAGAGCCTGGCTCTGAGGAGAGGTTTCCTCATGTTGCCATAAACACTCACCTGTTGTATAGGGACACTGAAGTCCAGGGTGAGGTCGTGAGTCAGCTCCTAGTACCTGAGCTATATAGAAGTATAGTGCTGGGGTTGTCACATAGTCACATACTTGAGGGACCAGATGGTGAAGTTAATGTTGTGGATGACATGTTAACTAAGGTTCCAGATCAGGATGTGAATGAGAATGAATTGTATAACCCTGAAAGTGACCCGGATGTGGCTGAGAAAAAGGGGTCAGACAGGGATAGTGGGAGTGATAGTGAATCATCTGATGACAATAAAGCAACCAGTGCAAATGAGAAAGGCATGGTAGCAGAGGAGGTTGAGAGTCCTGAGAAGAAAGCTGATGCTGACCTTACAGCCAGACAGAAGATGGCATCTGAAGATGTTTTACAGTTGGCCGGTTCCCTGGCGAAGACTAAGGTGAAAGGAGGAGAGCTGAGCTTTAAAGGCAGGACTCTGAACCTGAACACAGCACAAGTGGATGCTGTTGAAGATGAGAAGTTGTCGGTGTGTGGTGTGGATCTGCATCATGCCAAGGACTCTGAAGGTGATGCTGCAGAGGTGGAAAAAGCCATAGAAGTGGTAGACACCAAACCAGATGCCTCATCAGTAGCTGCAACTCGTGAAGCTCAGGCTGGAAGTTCGGCGCCCGGAGCCCCAGCGGTGTTCCCGAGTGATACCAAGGATCTGGATAAATCACAAGATGAGATGTTGAGACATCAGGCTGGCATTGGTGAGCTCAAGCGCACTTTCATGGAGTCTACATCGGAGCCACGTCCCAACAAATGGGAAAAGCGGTGTGTCACTCCGTTGCCGCTGCAGACACACGGGAGCTCAGATGGGATGCAGAACGTGGTGGAAGAGAAGAATCCGGCGGGTTCTGAGTATACAGATGCAGCTATCAAGGAGAACTTGAAAGCTGGAATAAATGGAGATATTGGAGACCAAAATGATGTGACTGAAGAAGTAGAATGTAAGACTGACGGTAGGGCTTCTGAGCATGTCCTACCAGAAGAGCCTGAAGAAGGGGCTGAAGACATAAAGGACGTCCAACAGGTACAAGATGAATTGATTACTTCTCAGAAAAAACGCCAAACTGTGATGAAGGAGCGTGATGAGAGCCATGAGCATCTTCTGGAGAAGCTCAATGAAGTAAAGAAGGTTCAAGGGGAACTGGAGAAAAGTGAAAAACCCCCTATACCTTCTGTGATATTTGGTGACACATGGTCAGTGCACCAGGGACAGGAGGTACGTGAGTTTCTGAGGAAGAGTCAGCAGAAGTGTTCTGATGTGCCGGGTCGTACTTCTCTGGCCAGGCACTATATCGAAACTGAGCCCGGCCCTAAGGTCAAGATGAAACCGCGCAGGATACCCGAGGCCCGCAGAGAGCATATGCCTGGGAGGGTACAGGGTAGTGCGGATGCTTCAGATGAAGAGAAAGCTGATGTTGGCTATGGCTCAGGTGAAGATACAGATGACAGTAGTGAAGATGAAGCTGATGAGGGCCATGACTGGTCCAGAGTTCACTGTCTCGTTTGGATTGTTGACCAGCCCTCCGGTCTGGATGACCAGCCCTCCGGTCTGGAGAAGAGGGGGGGGATATGTGAGACAGTGAGAGTATGTGTATTGAATGGGGTGTACATTTCGCCTAGATACTTTACTGACTGGTATAAGGGAAATGTATGGCTTTGTAAACCTAGTGGTAGAGAAAGGTCACTACACCTTACATTCAGTACACACTTGCAGCTCAGGCCTGAAACCATTCAGCTGTTAATTAGGAGACCAGAAGTAGGTGTCTGCAAACACAGTCAGAGAGCTCGCTTAGTCTGGACAAGGAGTCTAGGCACAAGAAGCAGTCTCCAGGAGTTTGAGCTATCTCAGTCTGGGTTCTCGATGTACCCCGGACACAGGAGTAGTCTCTGTGAAAATCCATGCTGGTAGCTGCTGAATAGGAGGGGAGCTCTCTCAAGTCTGGACATTGAAGGTGCCTTCAGACACAAGGAGGAGACTCTGTGAAACTCCACGCTGGTAACTACTGAACATATGTGTTGTTTTGGGCACAGACTGGTAGAGTCTGGACCCGGATAGAAAGGGAAATCTATCTAAGTGTAATTAGTGGCTAGACAAGCCTAGGTCTTCTGTTTATGATTTATTTTTATCTGTTTGCTGTGGACTTTAATAAAGCTGGTTGCGGCCAGTTTTTACCAGAACTGCTGTCTGAATGAACTGTTTTCGTGCCACTCTGTCTACCCAGACAGCGATCCTAGAGCTATATCCCCTGAAAAGCTTACAATATATATATATATATATATATATACACCATATATTTTTATATATTCTCTTGGTGCATTACTTCTTGACATATCTCCTTCCTGTTTGGTGTCACATTGTTACTGCTACACATATTCCCCAGGTAAAAATGTCAACATTGTGCTCATATGGGAAACTTCCCTGAGGGATAATTTTCTTTCCCAACTTTTGGCAGTGGGCACACATTTAATGCGTCTGTACCTAGTGACTTACATAGTTTATTGTGAAATATTACAAATATACCCATATGGTCAGACTCATTCTGTTATCCTAGTGGTTCTTTGTTATTTCTTTATTGTATGTTTTGGGGTTCTTTCTTTTGTTTCCACTAATCTTCTGAATGGTTTACCATTCATCCACTAGCAAATATATGTCACTTATTCCACATAATGGTTAATCCATGTTTCTTTCGAAGTTGATATATTGCATTTCCTATGTTCAGTATGTGTTTTTTTAACATATGTAATGTGCAGGCTATATGTGAGGGGAGTCTCAAACAGGACATCACATGAAGATGGCCCTGCAGTCACTTCCCCGAAGTTTCTATCACCCTCACGTCATTAGAGTACGGCACTGCGGTCAATTTTTGTCACCGCTGTCCCCTGATGATGGTGAAGTAACCAAAGCTTATGTCCCACCACCCCCACTTCTTCAATCGCTGCCACAGTCCCTGCTTCTGATACTAATACAGCCACCTCTTTCCCTGAAACAAACCATCAACAGGGAGCAGTGATAGAAGCAGGGTGGGTGACACCAGCACACCCCCACAGGTTCTATCACCACACTGTCGTTCACACTGCCCCCCGAAGACTATTATAGAAGACATTTGTAGACATTGGTCAATGTAAACGTTAATCCCGTAAACTTAAATTTTATTTACTCTTATCTTAAAGGTCTTGTCTCATCTTCTCTAATGGGTAAAATTGCAAAGTTCTTGTAAAAAAAAGCTATCAACTTTGCATTTTATCTCTAATTAACAATAATTCTCAATTATGGACAGATCTTTAATTCTACGGTTTCCTACTCGTTACCTAGGTAACTGTAATTTACTACCTGATAAAAATTTTCTACGCTCTCAAGAAGGGAGTTCTTTTTCTTATAATTGTAATCTTTATTGAAAATTGATTTTATTTTTTTAGAAAAAAAAAGTAAAGCATCAAATAGTAATATCAGTTATTAACCATTAAACCAGAGAAGAACAGAGTGCATTTTAATTCTATAGTTTATTGCTCGCTTCATAGATTACCGGCAGTTTATCAGTGCTGGCCGGTATCCTAGGCAAGAAGTGCAGTGCTTGCAAGCTATTTGCTATTAAGTTTGCAAGCAATGCTGCACAGATGGCTGGAACAGCAAAACACTCACTAGAAAGCTGGATCTACGGCAAAATGGATCCAAACTGAAAAAGATGACTAAGATTGAGTGATTATAATGAGGTCCATTAGTTTTGTGTCTGTATTTTTAATGCAACAAAAAGCGCAGTATGCAGAGCTTTTTGTTCTATTGAAAAAGGAAGAGAAAATAGAAACCAGGTCCAATTATAGCCAATAAGGCTTTCCTGCTTCAGTTTGGATATATTTTGCAACAATCCATTTTCCTAATGATTTCATTTTTTCGTTTACCCATAGAAAATGAGCTATGCTAAAAATGTTAAATGAAAATGTAATATAAAACAGTTACTTTTTTTTAGTATTCACTACACTATGATCATTATTTTGCCTAACTTCAAAATCTTCATTACAAAAAAAAATTATCATAACAAGATCTTTAAACAAGTCTGATGGTCACCTAAACAATGTGTTCCTGCCGGTTAAATATTCCCCATTCACCTTTCAGACAGGCATCAGAGTGAAACACAAAAGCCCAGCTTGCCTTTATATGACAAAATATGGAGATTAACTATAATAATTGATTTAGTTAGAGAAAGGCTTGCATTGAAACAGCAAAAAGAGATGTTAATGTATTCAGAGGTGACATTCACCAAATAATGTCAATTACTTAATTATGAGCGTGTGCTGAGACCATTAATTATTGGTCATTTTGAACAGGGAACAATCAAAATATAACTATGTATACAACCTAATGCGTTCTTAAAGATCATTGAAATTTTCTGTACATTTTAAACTATTGATCTGTTTTTCTTTATTTTTTTTAGACACTTTAGTTAACTATCTATGTCTCTTTTAAAGCAACTGGTGTGATATGTAGAGGTGCTTCTCACAAAATTAGAATATCATCAAAAAGTTAATTTATTTCAGTTTTTCAATACAAAAAGCGAAACTCATATATTATATAGAGTCATTACAAACAGTGATCTATTTCGTGTTTATTTCTGTTAATGTTGATGATTATGGCTTACAGCCAATGAAAACCCCAAAAGTCATTATCTCAGTAAATTAGAATAATTAACAAAAAAAACCTGCAAAGGCTTCCTAAGTGTTTAAAAAGGTTCCTTAGTCTGTTTCAGTAGGCTCCACAATCATGGGGAAGACTGCGGACTTGACAGATGTCCATAAGACAGTCTGTCTGTCCACAAGGAGGGTAAGCCACAAAAGGTCATTGCTAAAGAAAATGGCTGATCACAGAGTGCTGTTGCCAAGCACATTAATGGAAAGTTGAGTGGAAGGAAAAAGTGTGGTAGAAAAAGGTGCACAAGCACCCGGGAAAACCGCAGCCTTGAAAGGATTGTTAAGACAAGGCCATTCAAAAAGTTGGGGGAGATTCACAAGGAGTAGACTTCTGCTGGAGTCATTGCTTCAAGAGCCACCACACACAGATGTATCCAGGACATGAGCTACAAGTGTCGCATTCCTTGTGTCAAGCCACTCATGACCAATAGACAACGCCAGAAGCGTCTTACCTGAGCCAAGGAGAAAAAAAGCTGGACTGTTGCTCAGTGGTCCAAGGTGTTCTTTTCAGATGAAAGTAAATTTTGCATTTCATTTGGAAATCAAGGTCTGAGAGTTTGGAGGAAGAGTGGAGAGGCACACAATCCAAGCTGCTTCAGGTCTAGTGTGAAGTTTCCACAATCAATGATGGTTTCGGGAGCCATGTCATCTACTGGTGTAGGTCCACTGTGTTTTATAAAGACCAAAGTCAACACAGCCTTCTACCAGGAAATTGTAGAGCACTTCATGCTTCCCTCTGCTAACAAGCTTTTTGGAGATGGAAATTTAATTCTCCAGCAGAATTTGGCAACTGTCCACACTGCCAAAAGTACCAATACCTGGTTTAAAAACAACAGTATCACTGTGCTTAATTGGCCATAAAATTCTCCTGACCTTAACCTCATAGAGAATCTATGGCATATTGTCAAGAGGAAGATGAGAGACACCAGACCCAACAATGATGACGAGCTGAAGGCTACTATCAAAGCAACCTGGGCTTCCATAACACCTCAGCAGTGCCACAGGCTGATCGCCTCCATGCCACACAGCATTGATGCAGTAATTGATGCAAAAGGAGCCCCGACCAAGTATTCAGTGCATTTACTGAACATACATTTCAGTAGGCCAACATATCGGATTTTAAAATGATTGTTCAAGCTGATGTTATGAAGTATACTAATTTACTGAGATAATGACTTTTAGGTTTTCATTGGCTGTAAGCCATAATCATCAACATTCACAGAAATAAATACTTGAAATAGATCACCCTGTTTGTAATGACTCTATTTAATATATGAGTTTCACTTTTTGTATTGAAGAACTGAAATAAATGAACTTTTTGATGATATTGTAATTTTGTGAGAAGCAGCTGAATGTCCAACATGTTGCAATTTGCGAGGAAACTGTCAATAACCAACCTAACCTGAATCCAACAGAAAATCACACCTAAGCATTGCATGCGACTAGTTTCTCAATACAAGAGGCATCTTGAATCGTTCATCACCAGCAAAGGCTTGTGTATGAAGTATTACATAGATTTCAGTGAGCGTGTTCAACACTTTTCCCTATTTCATTTCCCATTATTACGCATATCTTGTTTTATGGACATTTACAGTGATTTATTTTCCTATGTGGATTGGATGGCTTTTTACCATCATCTGGTGAGAATTTCATGTCAAGAGCACCTTTGGAGATACATTTACTTAGAAAATAGGTGAAAGGTTCAACACTTATTTCACCGATGTATGTATGCCCTATTGGCAAAATAGAAATGGGGATGATATAATGAGAATACTGTTTTTTCCCACTTTTATAATGTGATTTCAAGTGTTGTCCCCTTTCAGAAAACTTTTCCTGATATGCATAGTTCATTAAAAACAAAGAAACTGCTTACTTATCGTCCCGGGATCCATAAAACTGTTATGAGAAATTCAGGGATCTCACAAGATGAGGTGGATATGCTAAGTCTAAGGTCCAGAAGGGCACATGGGCCATGGGTGTCGGTGCAGCAGGTTGGTGAGTAGAGGGACTAGAAAGCCTTAGGTGGACTGCAGGAAACCGCAGATGAGCAGGTGAAGTGAAGGGAATCTCAGGCAGGCGGAGGACGTCAACAAACTGCAAGCATGTAGTGCAGGAAACCACAGGCAAAGCAGGTGGAGTGTAAGGAACCGCAGGCAGGTCGAAGACATCAGGAAACCGAAGGCAGGTAGTAATGAAAATCGCAGGCAAGCAGGTGGAGTGCAGGAAACCACAGGAACATAGCAGATAACACACTCTGGAGTAGCGGGAGAGTCAGCAATCAAGGAAGCCGCATACAGCCATGAATATAAAGAAATAAACTTGGCACTCAACTTGATGCTCAAAAGGAAAACAAATTTATTTATGGTGATCCAAAAACTTGGTTTTCAAATATGTGGCAGAACGTTTCGGCTAATTAATAGCCTTCATCAGTTGCCAAATTTGCATACATGAAGTCGAAAACCATTGTAGTATAGGGACAGTGTCCATATATACTCATGAACAATCACGTGTAGAGGAAGAACACCCTTATACCCTTATAACCCACTGATAGCGTTGCGGTGCTTATTCAATCCAGATATGCCGCCATGTGCAGTGAAATTAGTGTGTTTCAAGATGTGAGCGCAGTATGGAAGTGCTGCCGCCTGGTACTGACGCGGGATCCGCCGCATACAGCCATGAAGACATCCTGAACACCACAGGTGTACACACCTAAGAGGTCAGAGGACCTGAGGACAGGTAGTCGACAGAACTCCAGAGTCACTACAAGACGCAGACAAATGGGAAGAGGCACTAGTAGCTGCTGGTCTATTGTAGACATCCTGCAGCCCATAGCCAGGCTGCTGTGCACACACAAACTGCAAGTCAGTCACAGATTCAATACCAAAGTCCGTGTGTGTGTATTAGAAGCTCAGTGTGTGTGTACAAATAGGCTCAGGCAGTTCAACACATGGAAGCAGGGCTAGCCACTTGCAAAGCTCGAAGTGGAGCACCAGAAAGTTCATTGGACCAGGGCAACTGGAGCAGAGCCCTAGACCAGAGACATGTGTGTAACAGTACCCCCTCCCCATTTAAAGGGACCCTCCCAAAAATGTCCGTAACCCACAGAAACATCTTTGGTATTTTGCTATGAGAAATTCAAGATTCTCCCTGGATACAGGATCCTCTAAGCCTAAGGTCCGGGTGGGCACATGGGCCATAGGCATCGGTGCTGCAGGTTGATGAGTAGAGGGACTGGAAAGCTATAGGTAGACAGGTGGAGTGCAGGAAACCTACGGAGAATATCAGGAGACTGCACGCATGTAGTGCAGGAAACCGCAGGCAAGCAGGTGGAGTGCAAGAAACTATAGGCAAGTAGTAGAGATTACTTCAGAGTAACGGGAAAGTCAGCAACCAAGGAAACTGCTCACTCACTAGCAGGAAGACATCATGAAAACTGCAGGCGGACACAGAGACAAGATCCAGGAGGCCTGAGGACAGGTAGCCAAAAGAACTCGAGAGTTAATTGAAGCCACAGATAAGTAGGAAGAGGCACTGGAAACTGATGGTCTTCAGGAAGCAGCCTGGAGCCAGGTTGCTGTGCACACAAACTGCAAGTCAGTCACAGATTCAATACAAAACCTGCATGTGTGTCTTAGAAGCAATTAAAAGGCCCAGACAGTTCATCACATGGATGCACATCAGGCTACCTGCAAAGCCCGACATGGAGAACCAGAAAGTTGTACAGACTGGGGCAGATGGAGCAATGTCCTTGACCAGGGACTGGTGTGTAACAATAACAGTGTCTACATCATTGCTCCAGTCTCCAATTTTTGACTACAGTGTTGATGTCACATCAGTATCGCTGCAGATAATCACTGAGCTCAGCATCTCGTGCAGCTGAGCTCATTGAATGGCTGCAGCAATGTGAAGATGACGAGTGCAGCCAAACAAAACTGACTGAAGCAGCGGTAAGCAAAGCACAGTTTGTTTGTTTTTTTACAACGTCCAGTGTACATACGGAAAAGTTTTCTGCAAAGGAATAACCCCTTCTATCAGTAGAAGTGTTTCAATTAAGAGATTAAACGAATATATACGGTGGGAACCTCAGTTTAGACGAATGTGAGGCACATATAT
Source organism: Oophaga sylvatica (assembly GCA_033576555.1). Classification (NCBI taxonomy): domain Eukaryota; kingdom Metazoa; phylum Chordata; class Amphibia; order Anura; family Dendrobatidae; genus Oophaga; species Oophaga sylvatica. Next base: position 472,032,622 of record JARQOD010000001.1, read on the forward strand.
GTAGTAGAGGTTTCATTCTTCATCTTTGTAATGAAATTTATGACATTACCTCTACGCTCTATATATTTATAATTTTGTTGCTCTCTATTCATTAAACCTGCTCTTCATATCCCTATGGTATAGTGCTCTGCATATCCACCTTCCAATTATTCTGGAGTCTGAAGGCCTTATCCACAGGGATATGAGCCTGCGCTTTAATGTGCTTCTGATATTGTATCCCGAGAGACTTTAGGCAGGTAACCAAGAGCTGCCTTTCGTTTCCTTTGTTTTCCAGGTGAAAGCGTTGAAGAAAACGCCAGTGTGGTGGTGAAGCTTCTTATCCGACGCCCTGAGTGTTTTGGACCTTCCCTGAGAGGAGAGGGGGGAAATGGTTTGCTGGCGGCAATGCAAGAGGCTATTAACATCTCTGAGAACCCAGCTCTGGACCTTCCTTCTCAGGGGTATCAGAGGGAAGTGTAAGTATACATTAAACCCCTATTCCAAAAAGCAAGAGATACTGTTTAAGATTACCTATATTTAACACATGTATCTTTACATAGAATATGCAGTGGATTAATAGTTAAGTGTAAATTTTAATGTTTTTGCTTTATTATGAATAGAATTAATCACAAAAATTGTACTAAATAACATAAATCTTATATGGTCATGCATCAAAAATCAAACACAACAGCCTACAAAAAGATACATTTCCAAATCCACTGAAAATATAAATATTATTAAATATAAAAACATGACATGGTGAATGAAAGGGGAATATATCCGCACGAAATTAAACAGTAAATACATCAACCATGAGCGGTATAATATTTATCCATGAGTATTCAATATATCATGTATACAAATCTGTCCAATTATAGATACATAAATTGCATATATCCTGTAGGAAACCTAGATGCTTCGATAGAATCAACCAGAAATGTATATAACGTGCATAGTGCTTCAAAAAAAAAAAGATTTTTCTGGGTCCTATATGTGTATTAATAACCATCGAGTAAGTAAGCCGTGAATCCATAAGTATGGGATCAGCACATATGGGTAAATAATGCACTATGAGCATATTATTATTGCAGCAATTTACATGAAAGACATTATATCAAATAGGATACCGACCTCACACCAAGAGCATGTTCCCACCGCACGTTTCTCTGGTGGCTTTAACGAGGGAAGTGACTTACCGTATATATTAAAATATATGTATATTATATTAATGTAAGTATGTTATATTAATATCAATGGTGATTATGTTTATGTTATGTGTTAATGTAGGGTCGAGGAAGATGAAGAAGAAGAAGAGATCGTACACATGGGAAATGCTATAATGTCTTTTTATTCTGCCCTTATTGACCTTCTGGGACGCTGTGCACCAGAACCACATGTACGTGACATGACTCTGGAAAGGTCGAGTTCCCGTGACCGTCACCCCACTCACCCACCCACACCCCATTTTTCCCGACGTTCCCCCCCTTTACTATTTCTATCAAAGAATACACAACACGTTCAAGTATGGATAATGATGGCCACAGCAGCCAACTTTTATTAATAATTAAGACACTTGGTGGGCCCCCCTCGAAGCTATCACTATATTGGTCTGGGTCTGGTCATTGAGCCGCCATTGGCATTGCCTCTTCCCTCCCAGCCTTACTTCCGGCCTCATTTTTTCCTGCTCGGAAGCACCATGAATCGAGGGAAGAGGTTGCCTCCACCGTTAACCTGTACCCGACTACTGTCGTCGGGCACCCACTTATCTTTGTTCCGCACCCGACTACCATCGCCGGGTGCCCCCGTAATGTGACCCCGACTTCCTCTTCGGGCATCACCCACTTCTCACCAGACCACCCATACATAACCATCCAATAATGGGGATCCTCGCAATGCCAGAATCCCCTATTTTCTCATTTTATTCACCAGCTTCGAGGGCCCACCAACGCTCCAAATCATCACTAAAAGTGAGAACAGCACCTCTGGCTCACGAAGAGCCATCCGCCACCAGGCAGGAGAGGTAAAACCCCCTGTGGGGGAAACCTCCAGGGAACCATAGCTGACAGATTGCCCTTCCCCTGGGCTTAGGAGGTAACTGCCAACTATTCCATGTGCAATAAGGTGGGTTTTTTTTTGTTTTTTTTTGAGAGTCCAAATATGGCCGCTGCGACCCGGTTGTTCTTCCTTCCTCAGGGTGGGCGAGTGGGTCTTGCTGTCCGGCGTCCTGTTCAAAGAGAAAGGTGTTCGGCCTCCCTACATCCTTTTGTTATCCCTGACCCCTCCTCTGTCCTCATCACTTCCCCCTTTACTTTTTTCCCCTTTTTTCTTCCCGGTCACTTCCTCCCTGCCAGTGTCATGCCCGCCTCCCTCCAACCCCCTCTGGGGTCTCGTCCTGTGTTCCTTTAGTGAAAATACAAAAACACACAATTTAGAAGCAAAACACAGCCATGCAAATATTTCAGACATTTTATTTAATTCAGCATGAATGGAATACAAAAACATTTACCGTAAGTTATGCAGTATATTATGCCAAACTAGCAGATAGACATCAACGCCCTGTCATGCAATCTCGGGGCCCTTATGGGTTAGTATGGCCACAGGTCTGCTATAAGCATATGTCCCTTAGGCCATTATTGCTGATGGGCAGTAATTGTATAAAATATCTATTTATTTTTTGTGCATTATTGAAGTGATCAAATGACCACTGCTTCGAGTAGGAGGCAAAAAATTAGCATTAAGTTTAAAGGGTTTTGTGGTCTTTGAAACCCCTGTCTCTAGGCACAGTTTGTTTAAAAACAAACAAACTGTGATTTACTTGCCCTCCTTGGGTCCATCGCTGAGTTGCCACCACTGCCCACAGTGTCTTCTATTGTCTGCAGCACAGACCACCACACTGGCAGTGCTGCAGCCAACAGAGCGGCTGAGGTCACTGATTGGCTGCAGCACTGCCAGTGAGGTGGTCTGTGCTGCAGCCAATCAGTGACCTCAGCCGCTCTGTGCTGCTCATGCCATCGACATGGAAGAACCACTTTGTTCATTTATTGGTTGCAGTACTGTTGATGCAACCTCAGCACTACAGGGGCTACATTGCACCCAGAAAGGTTGACTAAAGCTCAGTTTATTTTTTAAGAACAAACTGCACCTTGGGACAGAGGTTTTCCAAAACCGGAAAACCCTTTAATTAATTTGTATTTAAAAAAGCTTTTCCCGCCAAAATGTATTTTATTAATTTATTTTTTCAAATAACTTACTATAAAAAATATATATTTTTATTTGGAAGAGCTGTAATCATATTGACAGTCTGCTGTGCTGTCCCATACAGATGACCAACTGGTATACAGTCACAAACTGGCCAGACAGAGGCCGAAAGAACATGGTCGTCTGTGACGATTTTACAGTATATGTCAGCAAAAGCTCACGACCCATGCTGTAGGCATGGTGCAACTATTAGGGATGAGTGAATAGCTTTGGATAAGTCCTTATTTGAATAGCTATAGCGCTTACTGAATAGCTGCATCGGGAACCCGGATACATGGAGCGCTCCCGATAATCAGCTGTTCGCAGCTGTATGTATCACAGCTGTGTGACCGTCACAACACATGCATGGAGAGCCCAACAAATAGGCTCTTCATGCATGTGTTTGACTGTCACAACATAGCCGTGACACATGCAGCTGCGAACAGCTGATTATCGGGAGCGCTCCATGTATCCGGGTTCCCAATGCAGCTATTCGGTGAGCGCTAAGGACTTATCCGAAGCTATTCGCTCATCCCTAGCAAGGACCCATTGTTCACCTTGCCTATTTCATTGTTTTTTTTTTTCCCTACAAAATATATAATAGTTCAAATAAGAACTACAGTATAACCTGTTCCTCAAAAAAGAAGTCCTCCAGTTAAAAATTAATAAAATAGTTATGGCTTTTCCAGACCAGCTCATATTGTCCGAAAACTAAAGATATTTCATATTATGATAGAATAAAAACTATAAAAATTAATTAAGTAATTAAGTGCATTTAACCCATTCTTTGTTAAACATTTAATAAACCTAGGTAGCTGGCACTCGTAATTGATATAAATGCAAGCGTGGGTCATAAATAGTCTTACTTTGTAGCATGTAAACAATAGAAGCTGCAATTGCTTTTTCATTTAATAGATGGTTAATTATAAATATTGTAAGTACCTATGTGCTTGTATGTTAAGTGCTGGATTCCTGTTGTGTCTACAGTTGATCCAAGCTGGTAAAGGTGAAGCTATAAGAATTCGATCTATCCTCCGATCCCTGGTGCCCACGGAAGATCTTGTGGGGATTATTAGCATCCCCTTAAAACTGCCTGCTTTTAACAAAGGTAAAGTGTGACAGCACCTAACGTAATTGTATCTTAGATATGAATAAATATGAATATAGAGCAGCAAAGTGAGAGATTTGTATTTCCTTTTTTACAGATGGCACAGTGTTTGAACCTGACATGCCTGCCAGCTTCTGCCCTGATCACAAGGCTCCCATGGTGCTTTTCCTGGATCGTGTGTATGGTATTAAGGACCAAAGCTTCCTCCTTCATTTACTGGAGGTGGCCTTCTTACCTGATCTTAGAGCATCAGCGTCTCTTGACACAGTAAGTGGTCTAAGTTCTTCTTACACATTACTCCAGTAAATATTTAAAGCTGAGCAACTAATCCATCCCTCCTACTGGAGCAGTGTGTTGTCATTCATCACTATCTCTGTCCGAAAAGCATCATGTAATGCAACTTCTGCAAAACGGAATTCAACGTAATTGTGTCAGCAGAGACTGCTAGAGCACATTTAGGACTGAACTCAAATCTATGTTCTCCTTTCTGTTTTTCTATGTAATCTTAAGAGCAGAAAACAGAAAAGAATAGACAGCTGAATCTAACACACAACGGATACCAATGGTGCCCAACAAACCCCATTGTTTTATAATGAGGCCTATCAGGGCCTGCTTTCCATCATGTTGAAAAGAAGATCATAATGCTGTATGCTATGCTGTTGTTCTTGTCAAATATTGAGCTTTTGACACGGATGTGAACAGAGCTGCAGGCCCCCCATACACCTTCGATGGCTGTCGGCCAAACATTGGTTTGTCCATCAATTATCTCAGTCCCGCTCTCCGAAATATACAGGAGCTCTCACTCACTCCCAGAGCTGCAGTCACTATTTTGATGTTAAATCATACCTTATACTGCAGTCACTTCCAGAGCTGCAGCAACTATTCTGCTCTTTATGATGCCTTATTATTATTATTATGTATTTGTAATGCACCATTCCAGTGTGCTTTACTTCTGGAGAGTGTTTACATACATATAATACATATATTAATACAGTAAACTTAAAATGTCATATAGATACCGAGGGGAGAGGATCCTGCCCTTGTGGGCTTACAATCTACAGGGTGTTAGGAAAGGAGATAGTAGGTCAGGGGGTTTGAGTAGTTCCGGTGGTAGTGAGGTGGCAGCAGGGTTATTGCAAGGTGTTGGCTTTTCTGAAAACGTGTGTTTTCAGATGTCTCATGTTCCAGTCACATCCAAAACTGCATTTATCATTCTACTGTTACATCACAGCTTTTACTTCCTTCACACCCAGAGCTGCAGTAACAACATACCTCACAATGAATTCATCACCCTAACACTAAATATAATACATAAATACATAATTCATAAAGCCAGACATATTCAAAGCAGTTGTTTGCTCTTCTCCCATAACTTAATTTAAGCACTATAGATGTTATATCTCTGTTGGATACAAATTTCAAAAAACTGACTGTCACATCCAAGCATAAACTAAGTGTGAACAGGTGCTTAACCTAGAGTCACCAACTCATATACACTCAAACAAAAAAGGCAGCACTCTGTAGCAACATAGCATGCAAATATGAAATATGAAAAATGAATTCCATTACTGCATTAGAAATATGAAAAATTGAGAAGGCTTAGCGCATAAAAGGGCCAATTTATGTGTACCTGGAAGCCACGTTAAGGCGTTTCTCGTTTTCCAGGACCTAAATCTAATGCCAATCCTCGTTTAGACTAAAGTCTTCGTCTGTATGGGAACCTATGAATCCTCTCTGTGGAGGGGTAGTGGCCTTGCTGTGATTAAAAAGGCCTGCGGCTAAGAGGTGGAGTGCTGAGTCAGAAGGTTAATGAATACAAATTTAAAAAAACTGACTGTCACATCCAAACATAAACTAAGTGTGAACAGGTGCTTTATTTTAAGCTTTCTCAAATTTTCATATGCAGTAATGCAATTCAATTTTATATTTGCATGCTATGGCGCTACAGAGTGCTGCCTTTTTTGTATATCTCTGTTGGGGCTGACAAATTTGGTGCAAGGTTCTCCAGGTTGTTTTTTTTCTCATTTATCCTCTAGTGCTGGGATGGGCAATTAATGAGAGCCTATGACTGTTGTGAAAGGCCGAAGCATTGGGCTAAAATTAATTCTGCTCAATATTAATATAAACATATTAATTACACTTATAATTATTATTTTATTTTAATATTATCACTTAATATTGAGGAGAATCAAGTATGCTGATATCACCCTATATACAGTATAAGTCCCCACACAGCAACCTCCATACAGTATGAGCCCCCACATAGCCTCTTATGTACAGTATGAGACCCCACATAGCCTCTATATACAGTGTGAGCCCCCACATAGCCCCTATATACAGTGTGAACCCCCACATAGCCTCCTATATACAGTATGAGCCCCCACATAGCCCCTTATATACATTATGCGCTTCCACATAGCTCCTTATATACAGTATGAGCCCCCACATAGCTTCCTAAACACAGCATGAGCCCCCACATAGTCTCCTATATACATGCAGAAATCCCATAAAACAACACATACTCGCCTCGCTCCTGTTCCCCCGGCGCTCTACTCCAGTCTCTGATGCACTGACTCTCTGTACAGCAGACACGATGTAATGACGTCATCTTGGCTTCTGTCTCACATGCTGATTGGGAAGAAGGAGTTGGCGGCCCCTTCTTTCACCAATATATTCACCGCTGTCTGCATCCCAAAGATCCGGGTGGTGGCGGAGGGCCGGTGGGGAAGGGCCCGTGCACCACTGTTTTCAGCCCATTGGCTGTCTCGTTTCTCACTTTGTCCAGTTCTGCTCTAGTGTATCTCTGATAAAACTCACAAATTTGGATTTCTCCTTTCCATGACTGCATCCCCTCTTTTCCTGACCTGTTTGCATATAAAGGTGGAGGTCTCTCTTCTTAGTAGTTTGGTTGTGGAATCAAGAAAATCAAATTAGCGATTAGATGTAAGTTTCTATTCCTGGGCAACAAAAACAACATTGATTTCTGAACGGAAATGTTTTGGTGCAAATGAATTCATAGCCTTGTAGATCTGTCATGGTTCTGTTGTCCCAAATCTGCATTAATCCTTTTCTTATTTCTTTTTATTCCACCTAACAGTTTCTCAATATAACACATACCATATTTTTATTTTGATTGCTTTGTTCTGAGGTACCTTAAATCCCCCTAGCCTATCTATGTTCCTATGATTGCATGTACTAATGCTTCCCTTTCCTCAATTTTTCAGGCTTCCCTGAGTGTCACAGAGATGGCTCTTGCCTTAAATCGCTATATTTGCTCAGCAGTACTTCCATTGCTCACTCGCTGTGCTCCCCTCTTTTCCGGCACTGAGCACTATGCAGCACTAATTGATTCCACTCTGCATACAATATACAGACTGTCCAAGGGGCGCTCTCTAACCAAAGCTCAAAGAGACACAATTGAAGAATGTCTGCTTTCAATATGCCAGTAAGATATTAATTTATTGTCATTTTATTACTGCACAACACATTCAGGTCATATAGCAAAAATATATGCGTGAAAAGGATCTAAAAAGCTGTATTTTTAGACATACACCAACATTTTGTAAGTAGCAGCAAAAAAATTATTAAAAGGGTATTCTTATGTTATATTGTTTTATTTAGTAAAGATCTATTTTCAAGGACAAACTGACGGCATGATATAACATCTAAATTCCTGTTCACAGCCTAAAGTAAAAGATACGCAATGAATGATCTATACTAGATCACTTAGTGCTTATTGGCAGCCATAGGTCTCAGAAGCGCAAGGCCTGTTTACACAGGGTGTTGTACCGGTGAGAGCGATTATCTTTTGTGCTACACAAAAAATCATTTTACCCGATGAATGAGCATTTTGCATGAGTAACCTGTTTACACGGCAAGATAAAAGATAATTGTGAACTGAGCTTTCTAACAATGCTCATTCACGAATATCTTGCAGTGTAAATGCCGCTTTACATAGCATGAAAATAAGCAAGTTTGCAATTGAATATTTTTTCTATCTGCTGTGAAATCTTTAATCTTACATAGTGTACAGCTTGTTTCCATGGAGCTCAGCCAGTAGAGCTTGGCCCAGTGTGCTAAAGTAGCTATATTCCAGGAGAGAAGTTAACTCCTAACATCCAGCCAGCGCTCTCTAGTTAGCTGCTCACTTCCCTCTCGCTCTCAGCTTTTGACAGGGTTCTGCATAATCACAATCCCTGAGCCCCAACATTGGCAGTTTCCATAGCACTTGCCTTAAATATGTCTTTCTTCCTGAGCCCTGTGCTTGTTCAAATGCCCTGTTATGTCTATGTGTAGATATAGTCATAACAGTGTAGACTCAGAACAAACACTGATAGACCAATAATGTGTAGTAGCTGAGCTCCTGACCAAAACTGAAGGAGGAGTGTATGCCCCCAAGCAACCAAGAAAGAAGGCGACTGCAGAGCTGTGAGCTGCTCAAGACACAACTTGAAAAATGTCCCTTTAAAATGAACAGGGGATAAACAATTCAATTTATCAAAATATACTCTAGGGATTCACTCGCTTCCTGGCAGCGCTTCAGGTATACAAAGGCAATGCTGTAGGGTTCAAACAGCTGAATTTTGTTGTTGTAAACTCTAGACAAAATAGAACATCCTTTTCTTGGCATAAAAAGAAAAAATAAACAGTTAACATAAAAAACACGGGCTCACCCATTTAGATAACAGTCCTGCTCTCACAGCCTCTGGCACAGACTGTTCAACTGGCAAGCTGGCCTTTCCACCTCTACACATATACAACGTCTGAGGAAGCTCAGCTGCCTTAAATAGGCCTTTCAAAATTCCGGAGTTGAGATATTAGAACAGCCAGTCCAACCCAGCTCTTCTGGCCTCTCCAAAAACCCAGACCCAAAATCTGGACCCATTAAAAACAACTCTCAGCAACTAACGGTGCTGGATCCTTCTTTTTCGGGTCTCGCATCAATGAGGCTAGCCACCTCAGTGACACATACCTCTTATCCAAGACCTTGCCAGCTGCTTCTCTAGAAAAACTATAGTAAATAATGCAAAAATACGCTAATTAAGCATGTAAATAGTCTCTTATGGAGCAAGTCCTCTAAGAAAAGTCACAATAAATGTTGGGCCTCTCCAAACAAAATATAATTCAGATATTGGTATCCACACACGACCACATTCAGATTTTCTTAAATTCTGTTCAGGGATCTCATAAGTTAGATATCTCTATTGAAACCACCATGGATCGATGTCTGCTTCCAAAATACACAGCATTCTTTGTAAAAATCTATCAGTTCTACTTCTATGAGACAAACAGACATCCATCCATAGTGTAAAACAATAAAGATTTATTTATTAGGTCCAATGTATTTTTACTCGCTTAGCCCTGGATGAAGCAAAAAGGGAGAAATCCTGGGACGGGCAAGTTACATGAGGCACGCTGTTTTATGGACTTTAAAATTATTTTAAAGTGGTGTTTTATCTATGTGAGTAAAATACATCGGACCTATAGAAACAATCGTGACTGTTTTATACTATGGTTGGATTTCTGTTTGTCCTATAAAAGAAGCACTGGAGGATTATTTCACTAGATGCTGTGTATTGTGTAGGACCAGATGTCGATTCATAGTGGTTTAAATAGAGACATCTATCATATGAGACTCCTGAACAGACTATAAGAACACCTGACTGTGGTTATGAGAGGATTCTGAAATCTGAACTATTATATTTTGTGTGATTCGACATTACATTTAAAATGAACAAAAAAAGTATGTGACTACTAAAAATCAGTTTCTTGTTTGTACTGTCTGGGTATTGACTTCTCTTGCACAAATAAGGTACCACACCGCATATTTTATTTTTATTTTTCTGACACAGCTCGCTGCCTACCATATGGTCCTCTTCTTTCTGTTGTGGCACACTACATCTCTGTAGCCCTCCAAGGTCACTGCGTATTGTTAGGTCATGACATCAATACATGTGCACGAGCTTATGATTCACAGTCACCTTTGAGACATGGACCCGTCTGAAATTGCTAGCACATAGTAAAGAGTAAAAAGGTGAGGCCAGAAAGAAGAGGCCTGGATGGGGTACAGAGAGCAACAGGGCTGCCTGGAGAGGTGTGTATTATTTATTATTTTTAAAAAATACTCACCTCATCAGTCACTTTTTTGGCCGCCTCCCTGTCCTCCATCTGGTCCTCTTCTTTTTGCCAATGTGCACTGCATCTCAGTCCTTGGGGGTTATTGCACGTCAGAAGGTTGCAGCGCATGTCTTGGCATGATGAAGTCACAAACTTAAAACAGGCAGTGATCTCTGAGGACCAGACATGGCTGGGAGTTCTGCATTATAGTGAAGTAGCTAGAAATTTGGCTCATGCAGCGGAAAAAGAAGAGTGGGCTGTGGTGCAGCTGGAAAGGTCAGTGATTAGGTGAATTTTGTATTTTTTCTTTTAACATGTTATGTTCGGAACTAGGAGTAATACATAATTCAGATGTTTATAAGTCAGGAACTGCCTGTACACAATGTATGGAGCTTAGTCCTAGTCTTTATATCAACGTCTTTTGTACTCCATGGTCTTAAAACTTTTTGTCCTGATGTGAGGTGAAGAACATAAACAAGTGGTTTGTTGCTGCTTATGTCCTCTCTTCTTTTTACCATAGAATTGTACAAACACAAGGAATTTTTTATACGGTATATCTCGGATATAATATGAACAAAGCCAGTTTTTGCTGGCATTAATGTATATCTATTTTTTGTTTGATTGTTTTAAACCTTCTAATGCTTTATGCCTACTATGTATCTGCTTATTTTTCTGTACATTGTAAACTTTTACAACTGATGTAGTTTTGTGGATTGCGTACACAACACCTTTCCAAACTTCCAGATAATGGCCACATTAATGCAGGTATGCATGAAAACATGAATAGCAATGGATGTCTGAGCTGCTTCTGCCGTTGGCATGGAAATCTTTTGTCTTTTATGTTTCTTCTTTATGTTAAGATCAAATGAAATATTATATATGGAGATCCTCATAAGTGCAAAATGGCAAGGTCTATCCATTAAACCTGCAGTCTGAATAATAGCGATGTGTAATTACTAGATAGGAAGATTTATTTTTCCAGATCCCTCTGGAAACCTGACTTCATGCTAGTATGAGTACAGATGCTAATAATATAATACCTCTACATGAAAAAAAAAATGTTATCCCAATCTTACAAATATTCACCTTTTTTTTCTGCAGTCATATGCGGCCTTCCATGCTTCAGCAGCTCCTGCGACGTCTGGTTTTTGATGTCCCATTGCTCAACGAATACTGCAAGATGCCTCTGAAGGTAGCTGATAATTGTAATTTCTAATACCTTGTAAACAAAATAGCTTTCATTTATTGTATCTTATGTTCTAAAATACCTGCCAGCTTCTACATATGTCATACAAAAACAGATATATGCATTGAGAACAGTATGTCCTATGCAAATATCATTGGTGCCCGGTATTCCTTTAATGTGCCAGTCATAAAGCCTCACTATATTTTCGCCTATTCCTAGTCCATTATACTAGTCATAAAGTACTACTGATAAAAGGAGGCACAGGAGCAAGAACTCACACAAATGTGGGACGATATTGTGGCCTCCTGGAATTGCATGGTATTGCTGGCAATCAAAGATTTTTTCATTGCGTACATGACTCCTGAGGGGTCTGTATTGAATGGGTTGAAATGGGTTTTCCAGAATCGAAAAAGAAGGGTCTTTTGTTTCCACAAGGCATAGCACAACTGGTGTTTCAGGTCCTCAGTTCAGAACTTTACACAAACCATGAACAAGAGAGCATACTGTTGTACAGTATATACAACATAACATTATGATGTAAATTCTGCCTTTCTCCTCCATATAATAGCCAGCCTTAATATGCCCAAGTCACATACATCTGGAGGAAGTGAAAGCTGCTGCTCTCTCACTTTTTTCAAATGTATGTGATACGTCCAAAGGTGGAGAGCAAGGCTGATCATAGACAAAGTGGAGACCTGGGAAAAAATGTAAAGTGGTACCCAAATGCTAACATATTCCACCATCACAAAGAAACATTTAGGTTGCATTTTTATGACCTGAATTCAGGCAGTTAAACGAGTGTGATCGACATTATCGAAGTCGTTCGGCATTTATCAACCTCTTTACACAAGCTTACGAAGGATGATGGGCACAGAACAATCACTCGTAGATGAATCTGTCCCCATACAGTATCATGTTATCAGCAGCATATCTGAAGTTTACACCTGGCGATATTGCTGCTGAAAAATAATGATTTTTGTTCTTCCATAAGCAATCCAATCGCCCAATTAATGAGCAGTATCGTTCTAGTTCATTGGGAGATTGCTGATGTTTACACCTATGAACTCTAGTCTGTGCTGTTGGTATTCATATATGTGGATGCTACATACACACAGTATGTGACACAAACATTATATAGTCCACACACATATTGTATATACACATAGAACATACATATAGACAGAGCACATATATGTATATAGAGAGCACACATATACACACACATATATATACAGACATAGATATATACACAGAGCTCATAAATATACAGATACATATATACAGAGCACCAGGCCGGCGTCCGTACCTGGCCCATTTGGGCAAGTGCCAGGGCCCTGAGCAGGTGGGGAGGCCCACTCGCAGTCTGGGACACCGGCGCGCTATAATGCCTAGCTAATATCAATGTAATTTCTACTGGAGGAGTGGGGGCCTTGGGCAATTGCCCAGTTTGCCACCCCTAATGCCACCCATGGCATGGAGAGTGAAGCCAGCATTCATTGGCCTCAGGGATTGCTAGACATACACTACCATGTAAAAGTTTAAGGTCACTTAGAAATTTCCTTATTTTTGAAAGAAAAGCACGTTTTTTTCCAGTGATGCTAACATTAAATGATTCAGAAATACACTCTATATATTGTTAGTGTGGCAAATGACTATTCTAGCTGCAAACATCTGGTCTGTAATGCAATATCTTCATAGGTGTATAGAGGCCCATTTCCAACAACCATCACTCCAGTGTTCTTGTGGTACTTTGTGTTTGCTAACTGTGTAAGAAGGCTAATGGATGGTTAGAATACCCTTGAAAACCCTTGTGCAAGTATGTTAACACAGCTGAAAACAGTCTTGCTAATTAGAGAAGCTATAAACCTGACCTTCCTTTGAGCTTGTTGAGAATCTGAAGCATTACATTTGTTGGTTCCATTAAACTCTCAAAATGGCCAGAAAAAAAGAACTTTCATGTGAAACGCGACAGTCTATTCTTGTTCTTAAAAATGAAGGCTATTCCATGCGAGAAATTGTCAAGAAACTGAAGATTTCCTGCAACAGTGTGTACTACACGCTTCAGAGGAGTGCACAAACAGGCTCTAACCAGAGTAGAAAGAGAAGTGGGAGGCCCCGCTGCATAACTGAGCAACAAGACAAGTACATTAGAGTCTGTAGTTTGAGAAATCGACGCCTCACAGGTCCTCAACTGGCAGCTTCATTAAATAGTACACGCAAAACACCAGTGTCAACGTCAACAGTGAAGAGGCAACTCCGGGATGCTGGCCTTCAGGGCAGAGTGGTAAGGATAAAGCCATATCTGAGACTGGCTAATAAAAGGAAAAGATTAATATGGGCAAAAGAACACAGACATTGGAAAGAGGAAGATTGGAAAAAAGTGTTTTGGACAGACAAATCCAAGTTTGAGGTGTTTGGATCACACAGAAGAACATTTGTGAGACGCAGAACAACTGAAAAGATGCTGGAAGAGTGCCTGACGCCATCTGTCAAGCATGGTAGAGGTAATGTGATGGTTTGGGGTTGCTTTGATGCTGGTAAAGTGGAAGATTTGTACAAGGTAAAAGTGATTTTGAATAAGGAAGGCTACCACTCCAATTTCCAACGCCATGCCATACCTTGTGGAAAGCGCTTGATTGGAGCTAATTTCATCCTATAACAGGACAATGACCCAAAGCACACCTTAAAATTATGCAAGAACTATTTAGGGAAGAAGCAGGCAGCTGGTATTCTATCTGTAATGGAGTGGCCAGCTTTCAACCCCATTGAGCTGTTGTGGGAGCAGATTGACCGTATGCAGTGCCGGATTAAGGTAATGGAGGCCCCTAGGCCGGTAAAATTTTGGGGCCCCCCTCTCATCCATGCGCCACAGTCCCGCCCACTACACCTCAGCCCCACCCACAATGTGTCAGGACCCCACCCACTAAGCACCATAGCCCCGCCCACAGTAAGACCAACTGCTGTTTGTCAACAGTGCCTGAGAATCTTAGTTGTTACTTGCGCATTTAGCACCTGAATGAGACAATGAGGCCTTAACAATACTGTAATAAAGTTTTCTTAATAAAATAAAAAGCGTAGCACTGGTATGTGCATCACAAGTCACTACACATCTGTATAACAGGGCACAGCATCAGACAGGCAGCAGATTTATCATTCGGGTAATCGGCCATGCTTTAAATGCTAAATGATAAATGCTGCACCTGCTCGAAGGTCAACCCAGAAGACGATAGGAAAAGCAGTGCAACCTGGTAAACAGGAGCATATTAAACTGGTCCGACCCAAGGAGCTTGAACACACGTTACAGATTTGGTGCGTTTTTGACATGCAGATTTGCTAGCAAAACCTGAAGCAATCCTGATGCCAGCAAAGTGAATGAGAATCCTGAAAGGGGCGACTTGTAAACTGATCCTCCATTTGGGGAAATAGACGTCAGAGAGGATTCACTCACTCAGCATACCCTCTGAAGCATGCTATATTTCAATGACATACAGGCAAAAGCCCATTAGGTCAGGGTCCCACGGCGAGATTACTTCTGGTAACACTGGTATAGTAATTTTGGTGCCAAAGATGTCTGAACAGTTTTATATTAAGTTTATGGTGCCAATTACGAATATCACTTTGGTTTTGCCAGATTGGCTTTAGTTTCTGATATATTTAATTAATTACAGTAGAATTCTGGCTTCAAAAAGTGGCTTTTATAGCATTGTAAGACTACAAACTGAAATACAAAATAATCATATGGGATATGTCATTAGCCAAGACAATGTTATAGAGTCAAAAGGTGGACCAAAAGCTATTGCATTTATCACTCACAAGTCTCATTGGGGAATGCATTATTTTCATGGATGAGTTCTCAAAAACAAGAACCAATTCAGTAAAAGTAATGGTATATCTGAATTCAGCACCCTCAAAAATAAACATTAAAAAAAACCTTGGTACCTGAAAACGATTCTTTGGGAACCCGGGTGCGGGGCACATAAGTCATACCATATTCATAATAGGTGAATGTATAAGGCACAACTATGGTAGAGCCTGACTGAACATGGTCATGGTGACCAGGCCTTCTTTGAAGCAGAAACTACTGTACCAATCTGCTAATGGCCAAAACTAATGACATCCTGAAGACATCCCGCAGTGCGGACTCACAACACAACGGCTGACTGACATCCTGAAGAGTGGGCAACTGGACAGAAGCCCTCATCCATTACATACATGCAGACGTATGGGCACACCTGTAATAGCACAGTGCGGACCCTGCACACAGCGGCTGACTGACATCATGAAGAGTGGGCGACTGGACAGAAGCCCTCGTCCATTACATACATGCAGACGTATGGGCACACCTGTAATAGCACAGTGCGGACTCTGTACGCTGCGGCTGACTGACATCCTGAAGAGTGGGTGACTGGACAGAAGACCGCGACCATTTCATACATGCAGACGTATGGGCACACCTGTGGGAGCACAGTGCGGACTCTGTACGCTGCAGCTGACTGACATCCTGAAGAGTGGGTGACTGGACAGAAGCCCTTGTCCATTACATACATGCAGACGTATGGGCACACCTGTAATAGCACAGTGCGGACTCTGTACGCTGCGGCTGACTGACATCCTGAAGAGTGGGTGACTGGACAGAAGCCCTTGTCCATTACATACATGCAGACATATGGACACACCTGTGGGAGCACAGTGCGGACTCTGTACACAGTGGCTGAATGACATCCTGAAGAGTGCGCGACTGGACAGAAGCCCTCGTCCATTACATACATGCAGACGTATGGACACACCTGTGGGAGCACAGTGCGGACCCTATACACAGCGGCTGACTGACATCCTGAAGAGTGGGCGACTGGACAGAAGACCGCGTCCATTACATACATGCAGACGTATGGGCACACCTGTGGGAGCACAGTGCGGACTCTGTACACAGTGGCTGACTGACACCCTGAAGAGTGGGTGACTGGACAGAAGACCGCGTCCATTACATACATGCAGATGTATGGGCACACCTGTGGGAGCACAGTGCGGACTCTGTACGCTGCGGTTGACTGACATCCTGAAGAGTGCGCGACTGTACAGAAGACCGCATCCATTACATACATGCAGACGTATGGGCACACCTGTATTAACACAGTGCGGACCCTGTACACAGCGGCTGACTGACATCCTGAAGAGTGCGCGACTGGACAGAAGACCGCATCCATTACATACATGCAGACGTATGGGCACGCCTGTGGGAGTAAAGTGTGGACCCTGTACACAGCGGCTGACTGACATCCTGAAGAGTGGGCGACTGGACAGAAGCCCTCGTCCATTACATACATGCAGACGTATGGGCACACCTGAGGGAGCACAGTGCGGACTCTGTACGCTGCGGCTGACTGACATCGTGAAGAGTGGGCGACTGGACAGAAGCCCTCGTCCATTACATACATGCAGAAGTATGGGCACACCTGTAATAGCACAGTGCGGACTCTGTACGCTGCGGCTGACTAACATCCTGAAGAGTGTGTGTTATGTTTCGGTAACTGAGGAGTGCAGGTAAAAAAGGCAATACACCAGAGCAGTTGGAATCTATGAGATTGCAGTACCCAGACTAACCACCACAACTAGAGGCAGCCGTGGAGCGTTCCTACGTTGGTCCTAGACGCCTCGTCACAGCCTGAGAAACTAACTACACCTAAAGATAGAAATAGGAAAGCTATCTGCCCTGGAGCAGATCCCCAAAGAACATAGAAAGCCCCCAAACATGTAATGGCTGTTAGACAAGAAGAAATACTGACACAGACAGAAAATAGTATGAGCAAACGTTGGGGCCCAAACTAACTAAATAGAAAAGGATAGAAGGGCACTTACTGCAATCCCAAAAAACCCTGCAAAGCACCAACTCTACTAATTTCAAAAACACCTGAGATCACACGACCTCTACCACCTAAATTAGTTCTCTGGTGTAACAAAATCAAAACAGCAGCCACTGAAGAAACTGGAAAAAGCAAAAGTACAAACATCAGTGGCTGAACCAAACTGAGAGGGCAAAAGCCCCCGGAGGGGACCCTGAAGGCCCCCACAGAAGTGCAGGACAAAATGCAAAAATAAAGCATAAAAACAAAAAGAAGAAAATGTCTTATCTGTTAGCAGGAGATGCAGACACGACACAGCAGGCTACAAGGAAACAGGAATCATGGAGTGAGACCAGAACAATTGATCACCGGCAACCCTGATGGGAAGGCGACTCCCTTATATAAGACCAGTCAGTAACACCTGATTCCCACTCCTCACAATCTTCACTGGACAGTCCAGTACCGCTTGTAACCACCAGAGGGAGCCTCTGCTCAGAACTCATTTCAAGTCCATTCACAACAGTACCCCCCCTTGAGGAGGGGTCACCGAACCCTCACTTGAGCAACCAGGTCGGTCAGGATGAGTTCTATGATACGCACGGATGAGTCTCCTAGCATGGATGTCCGAAGCAAACACCCAAGAATTGTCTTCCTGACCATAACCTCTCCACTTAACCAAATACTGGAGTTTCCGTCTAGAAAAACGAGAATTCAATATTTTCTCAACCACATACTCCAGATTGCCCTCAACCAAAACAGGGTCAGGAGGCACAGTAGTAGGAACCACTGGCTCAACAAACCTCTTAAACAAGGACTTGTGGAACACGTTATGGATCTTAAATGTCCCTGGAAGAAGCAAACGAAAAGAAACAGGATTAAGAATCTCCATGATCTTATAAGGTCCAATGAACCTAGGCTTAAATTTAGGAGATGCCACTCTCATAGGAATATTTTTTGAGGACAACCAGACCAAGTCCCCCACTTTAAACTGAGGACCATCAGTCCTATGCCGGTTAGCAAACCGCTGGGCCCTCTCCTGAGAGAGGGACAACCTCTCCACTACCTGGTCCCAAATCTGTTGCATACGCTCCACAACAGAGTCAACACCTGGACAGACAGAAGCCTCCGTCTGTCCTGAAGAAAATCGAGGGTGAAACCCAGAATTACAGAAAAATGGAGACATCAAAGTGGCAGAGCTAGCCCTATTATTAAGAGCAAACTCAGCCAAAGGCAAAAAAGAGACCCAGTCATCCTGATCAGCAGACACAAAGCATCTTAGATAAGTCTCCAATGTCTGGTTTGTTCTCTCAGTTTGACCATTGGTCTGAGGATGAAACGCCGAGGAGAAAGACAATTGAACACCAAGTTTAGAACAAAAGGTCCTCCAAAATCTTGAAACAAACTGGACTCCTCTGTCAGACACAATGTTCTCAGGAATGCCGTGTAAACGAACCACGTGCTGAAGGAACAAAGGCACCAATTCAGAGGAGGAAGGCAACTTAGGTAATGGCACAAGATGTATCATCTTGGAAAACCTATCACAAATCACCCAGATGACGGTCATTCTCTGAGAAACAGGGAGGTTGGAAATGAAATCCATAGAGATATGGGTCCATGGTCTCTTGGGCACAGGCAATGGCATCAACAAACCACTAGAGCGAGAGCAAGGCTTGGAGCGAGAGCAAGTCCCGCAGGACTGCACAAATTCCCTGACATCACGAGACAAGGTAGGCCACCAAAAGGACCGACTAACCAAGTCTCTGGTACCAAAAATTCCGGGATGACCGGCCAGCGCGGAACAATGAATCTCAGACATCACACTCTTTTTCCACTGGTCCGGGACAAACAATTTCCCAACAGGGCAGCGCTCGGGCTTATCCTCCTGACACCCCTCCAGAGCCAGTCTCAAATTGGGCGAGATGGCGGAAAGAACTATACCCTCTTTCAAAATAACAGAAGGATCAGATAACTCAGGAGAGTCCGCCAGGAAACTCCTCGAGAGGGCATCCGCCTTAACATTCTTAGTGCCAGGAAGAAATGAAACCACAAAATTAAAACGTGTGAAAAACAAGGCCCACCTGGCCTGTCTAGGATTAAGTCGCTTGGCAGATTCCAGATAAACCAGATTCTTATGGTCCGTAAGGACCACCACCTGATGTTTGGCTCCCTCCAGCCAATGTCTCCACTCTTCAAAAGCCCACTTCATGGCCAATAACTCCCGATTACCCACGTCATAATTACGTTCAGTAGGAGAAAATTTTCGAGAGAAAAAGGCACAAGGGTTACTTTTAGAGGTCTCTGGATCTCTTTGGGACAAAACGGCACCTGCCCCAATTTCAGAGGCATCAACCTCCACCAGAAATGGTAGAGAAACATCAGGCTGCCATAGAACAGGAGCAGAAGTGAATCTCTGCTTAAGTTCCTGAAATGCAGAGACTGCCTCAGGAGGCCAATTCACCACATCAGAACCCTTTTTGGTCAAATCAGTTAAAGGTTTAACAATAACCGAGAAATTACCAATAAATTTACGATAAAAATTGGCAAAACCCAAAAATCTTTGAAGAGCCTTTAATGAAGTAGGTTGGACCCAATCACAGATGGCCTGAACCTTGACCGGGTCCATTTCAATAACAGATGGGGACAAAATGAATCCCAAAAATGAGATCCTCTGTACGCCAAAAAGACACTTTGATCCCTTCACATACAGAGCATTCTCTCTCAAAATCTGGAATACAGTTCGAACATGTTTCACATGAGAGTCCCAGTCATTGGAAAAAATCAAGATATCATCCAAATAAACAATCAGAAATTTATCCACAAAATCCCTGAAAATGTCATTCATGAAGGACTGGAAGACAGAAGGAGCATTAGTGAGCCCAAAGGGCATCACAAGGTACTCAAAATGCCCCTCAGGGGTATTAAATGCCGTCTTCCCCTCTTAGGGCAGACTGAAATAGCATGAGAGGCATTACCACAGTAGAAACATAACCCATTGCGCTTTCGAAACTCATGACGCTGTGCCCCAGACACCACTCTATCACACTGCATGGATTCAGAAGCAGGTTCACAAGGCAACACTATTCCACGCATACTTCTCCGCTCACGCAAACGTCTGTCAATTTGAATCGTTAATGACATAGAATCATTGAGACCAGAGGGGACAGGGAATCCCACCATAACATCCTTTACATTATCTGACAGACCCTTCCGAAAAAGGGCCGCCAAAGCGTCGTCATTCCACTTGGTCAGGACTGCCCACCTACGGAATCTCTGACAGTATAACTCAGCGTCATCAAGCCCCTGATTTAATGCCAACAAGGCTTTTTCAGCTTGATCAGTGACATTAGGCTCATCGTACAATAACCCCAAAGCCTGAAAAAATGCATCAACATCACTCAAAACAGGATCCCCAGGTGTCAGGGAAAAAGCCCAATCCTGAGGATCGCCGCGCAGGAGAGAGATGACAATTTGAACCTGCTGCGCTGCGTTCCCTGAGGACTTAGATTTTAAGGCAAAAAACAATTTACAATTATTTTTGAAATTCTGAAACTTAGCTCGATCCCCCAAAAACAAATCTGGCATGGGAATCCTAGGTTCCACAACAGGCAACCTAGCAAGATATGCAGCAATACTCTGAACCTCAGTGGCAAGCTGATCCACATGGCCAGACAACTGTGCAAACTCCATTGAGAGAAAAAATCCTCCCCAGCACCCAGAGATACAGAGGGAAAAAAAAAAAAAAATGCAACAAACAGAAAAATATCTCTGACAACTCTGACAACCGTTTTTTCTTTCACAATATTTTTCCCTTCTGTGAGTACCATACAACTTTAAATTTTAGGCCGGTGATACTGTTATGTTTCGGTAACTGAGGAGTGCAGGTAAAAAAGGCAATACACCAGAGCAGTTGGAATCTATGAGATTGCAGTACCCTGACTAACCACCACAACTAGAGGCAGCCGTGGAGCGTTCCTACGTTGGTCCTAGACGCCTCGTCACAGCCTGAGAAACTAACTACACCTAAAGATAGAAATAGGAAAGCTATCTGCCCCGGAGCAGATCCCCAAAGAACATAGAAAGCCCCCAAACATGTAATGGCTGTTAGACAAGAAGAAATACTGACACAGACAGAAAATAGTATGAGGAAACGTTGGGGCCCAAACTAACTAAATAGAAAAGGATAGGAAGGGCACTTACTGCAATCCCAAAAAACCCTGCAAAGCACCAACTCTACTAATTTCAAAAACACCTGAGATCACACGACCTCTACCACCTAAATTAGTTCTCTGGTGTAACAAAATCAAAACAGCAGCCACTGAAGAAACTGGAAAAAGCAAAAGTACAAACATCAGTGGCTGAACCAAACTGAGAGGGCAAAAGCCCCCGGAGGGGACCCTGAAGGCCCCCACAGAAGTGCAGGACAAAATGCAAAAATAAAGCATAAAAACAAAAAGAAGAAAATGTCTTATCTGTTAGCAGGAGATGCAGACACGACACAGCAGGCTACAAGGGAAACAGGAATCATGGAGTGAGACCAGAACAATTGATCACCGGCAACCCTGATGGGAAGGCGACCCCCTTATATAAGACCAGTCAGTAACACCTGATTCCCACTCCTCACAATCTTCACTGGACAGTCCAGTACCGCTTGTAACCACCAGAGGGAGCCTCTGCTCAGAACTCATTTCAAGTCCATTCACAACAAGTGTGACTGGACAGAAGCCCTCGTCCATTACATACATGCAGACGTATGGGCACACCTGTAAGAGCACAGTGCGGACCCTGTACACAGCGGCTGACTGACATCCTGAAGAGTGGGCGACTGAACTGAAGCCCTCGTCCATTACATACATGCTGACGTATGGGCACACCTGTGGGAGCACAGTGCGGACTCTGTACGCTGGGCTGACTGACACACCTGGGTGAGCTCTCCACAATCTTGTAGATCAGGTTTCTCAACTTGACTTGGCACTTTTGCTTCAAGCATCTCTTCAGCATTCTCAGAAAGATTAAAAAAAAAAGAAGAGGAAGCATGCAGAATGGGCCTAAAATCTGGTCTACCTTTAAAACCTGAATTGTTATCTGTACACCCAAATCCTTCCCACGGGTGGCGGTACACAAAGTGCCTGTGTGATGTGGAAAACATTTTGGACAACAAAAGTTTGTATTCTTCTACAATCATAAGTGGGTCAGATTGTGAGGACCCCAAGTCTAGAGTCCAACCCCTGAACCCAAAACATTGAAACATGAGAGGAAAAGGGGCATCCTATGCTATTGATACACTATCCCCATTGATTGAGAATGGGTTTGGCAGGGGTTCGGGGTTAATGGCACCAGTCACTTCTGAGTCCCACACAGAATTGAGTGGCTTAGGATAAACCCCTGTAACTAGGGTCACCTACTGCGACCTGGCTCTGTGAGGCGCCATACACGTCTTGGGTAGAATACATTGGGGTGATGTACCCATAAAATTACCACGTGGGTGTGTAATACGATAAACATCATCTTCAGATTACAGCCCAACAAAGGCAAACGCAGGTGATGAACCGTACCGGCTCCGGGCCAGGATCTCAGATTACGCTGTGTGCAGGGATTCCTCACACCGTAATACCCCTCTAACTACAGTGTACCCCACTCACCTCCCCCATATGACATGGCTCCATACAATACAGGCCAACATCATGGCTGTGACCAGCGTGGTTGTCAGAGGAACCAATCCACTCACTTGTTACCTGAACCTACAGGACAGGAACTTATTCCCACAAGGCCTCTCCTGGTGCAGAACTGCGTGGGAGCTGTCACCCCAATGTTCCAGGGTGGGCTAGAGCGGCTCCGGCAGTGAACAGGTTACCTCCCAAGCTCAAGGGCAGTAATGAGGTTTGCACCTTGCTGATGCCCCCATCCTCCACTGGAGTCAGAGGCTGTGATGCCACCCTATACCATGGAGCACACAGGAGAGGGCGCGCAGGGAGGAGCACAGCCGCACACAGCCTGCGGAGGTAACCAGGTGATACGTGGAAGCAGGAAAAGTTCCAAAACACTCAACACTGTGCCACATTCCCCACGCTGCTTACCCACGCACACGCACAGCACATCCAGCAGCACATACACGTTTCTCCGGCCGGGCAGCATCCTCCCGTGGCCGCTCCGGTCGGAGCTCCGGGACCAGACTGATTGAGAGCACCACGCCCACCGTGACTCCATGACACGCCTACTGCGTGATGCGCCTACGGACACGCCCGCTCAGTTAACCCTGACGATGCCATGTGCCTTGTGTTTGTGCTGCTCCCACTACCCGCGACTAGTGCCGTGCGGAGAGTCCTGTGTGGCTGCAGGCACCAATGTGCCCCACGAACGCCGGCAGACAGTGGGGGCCTATGGGCCCCCAGAGGCTCAGGGGCCCATAGGCCATGGCCTAATTGGCCTTATTAGTAATCCGGCCCTGACCGTATGGTACGCAAAAAGTGCCCATCAAGCCAAACCAACTTGCGGGAGGGCTTCTGGAACCATGGGGTGAAATTTCTCCAGATTACCTCAGCAAATTAACTGCTAGAATGTCAAAAGTCTACAATGCTGCAATTGCTGCAAAGGGAGCATTCTTTGACGAACGCAAAGATTGAAGGGTAAAATTATTATTTCAAATAAAAATCTTTTTTTCGAACCTTGTCAATGTCTGGACTAGATTTTAAATTCATTTAGCAACTCATTTGATTAACTAAAGTATGAGTTTTCATGGAAAACACGAAATTGTCTGGGTGACCCCAAAATTTTGAATGGTAGTGTAACTATGTCATGTGATCCCTGGGGAGCCAATGCCAACACCCCTGGAACTGTGCCCTTCACCAGAGGAGAGTATAAATGTTATTATTTTACAAGAGGGAAACATAGGGATTGAGAAAGCGTTGTCCTAGTACTGGACAACCCCTTTATAGAGCTGGTGAATGGTCTGTTTTTTTTCAGCTGATGTTTGCAAGTGAAAGCCCCAGAGGTAAGACCTGGTGGTTTACTGAAATGACTGTGTAGTTGGCCTATGCTTCTTCCAGTTTTTTGGAGATAGCGTGGTCTGGAGTTGTGACTAGATGTTAGTTCGCTATAAGCAGGGCTGTGGAGTCGGAGTCGTGGAGTTGGCGTCCTTTTCAGTGGAGTCTTTATAAAATGGACCGACTCCTAAAATATATAATTAAATGGGTACAGTAGTTCAATGCAGTATGTGTTGAATATTTTTTCATAAAAATTTGTGAAAGTTATGAAATGTCCTATAAATGTCTGTTCTATTCCTGATCTAAGGATTTCGGATTTCAGGTGAGATGAATCTGTGCTGCACTTTATGTACATGATCAGTAGTGAAGCATGTATGAGTGTATGAGGGAGTCAGGAGTCAAAGTCAGGGAAGTTTAGGAGTCTGAGGTTTGGCTCACCGACTCCACAGTCCTGAGTCGGCAGTTGAAAAATGATTACATGAAAATAGTAGCCATTCTAATGCTATTTTTAATGAAATATTATTAGACATACAAGGTTATCATAGTGATTGCTGATAGAACCAAGTAGCTTTCTCTCTTTAAAGAACAAAAATATTAAGGGCAATTTGTTAAAAATGTAGACAAGTTTGATAATCTTCATAAAACTAGTATTAGTGCCATAGCCTCAGCCAAGTAAAGTAGCGAGTGGCAGATCAGTCGCAGCTTTGTAGATATTTAAATAAAAAAGTAAATATTAAAACATATTGTTTTAAAAGCATATATTTTTTTCTGTATTGAAATATTCAATAACACATGATAGAATTTACCATAGAGTAAATAAGTAAATTAAATAACATTTAAGAACATAATGTGTAAGCAGTATTGTCATGAACGGCAGACGGAGGCCCTGGGGAGTCACGGTTTATGATCCCACCGCTGCCACCAATATGTCATGACCAGCAGGGATTTATACTTATCCCACTTCCCAGTTCCCTTAGGAACTTGCAGCTCTCCGGCGCCCCCTTACCTTCAGGTCAGTCAGGGAACTGCAGCTAGGATAATTAGTTGCCGGACGAGTCGCTTGGACGTGTGCTGGCTATTGGGCACGCTGCAGTGAGGGAATTATAACTACTCCTAGCCGCAGCAAGGCAATACGCTTATAAAACCCGCTCTGTCACTGCCAGCGATTCCCAGCCCAGCACATTCGCTGCTGCCACCATTCTCTGGGTCTAGAATGTGGCGCAGAGGCCACCCCCAATTTAGTAGCGTAGTTACTTCAGGCATGTGCAAATTCGTTATAGGGCATAGAGAAACGAACTAGTAATTTTATATTTTTACTCCAAAAGTTAGGCAGTGTTTGTATAGAATTAAAAAGGTTTTACAAAAGTGAGACAATTAAAAGAATATGTACAATACGGTTACAAAATAAAAGAGGTTAACAAGAGAAAGAGATCAACTTACAGTTACTTAGATCATTGTAGGCAAGCCATGAGGTTGGGAGATGGGCGACACATTGCAATGCATCACAGACGTGCTCTGCATCTGGTGTCCAGGACCAAAATTACCTGGCCCTGCCTTATAGCCCTCTGTTCGTGACATCATGAACGGGGCTGAGTTACCAGGGTCCTCCCCTTGCCTCTGAGTTGCAATGTTGGTTCTGAAAACGTATAACGATCATAACTTGGCTTGAGAACATAGCAGAATCTCGGCAGAACCATCATTCACCTTAGTCTGAAATTAGTGTTCTAATGAGTTCAAACTCGGATTAGTTATTCCACTCTGCTCCAGAGAAAATCATTTCTCTGGTTCTGTTGGGGCTAGAACATAGCCAGAACCACTGTAGCGAAGCCTGATAGGAGCATGTTGCAAAACTGTAACTTTCGTGTTTCTATCATAAACTCGCAGCGTTTTATGACCGAATGAATGAATTCCCATTATTGTCTATGAGAGAAAAAGCACATGTTTTGGAGACAAAGCGGCCCCCTGCTGGGAGGCAGGAAACCAAAGACTAGTAATTCAGGTTACACTGGTGTGTGAGCTGAAGAGAGGCTGCAGGCACAAGGGGGGAAGGGGGAAGAGGGGTTTGGTTTGGCTCTGTGCTGTTAAACACAATGGGGGTAGTAGTTCTCTGTGTGGAAAGTTCTAGAAAATTATAAGGAATGGAGCTCCCATTCCAGGTTATCGTCACACCTCCCCCTCTTAGAGTGCGCTAAGGAGGCATGACCTATCGGTAATCCGCCATGCGCACCTCAGTGGGTTCGCCCTGCCGGGACAACCTGTCAGCATTTTCATGTTCGCTTCCCTTTTTGTGTTGTACGGCAAAGTCATACTGCTGGAGGGCAAGGCTCCAGCCTAGCAACCTACTGTTGGTTCTGGACACTGTGTGCAGCCAGCTCAGAGGGTTGCG
Organism: Oophaga sylvatica; assembly: GCA_033576555.1. Taxonomy (NCBI): domain Eukaryota; kingdom Metazoa; phylum Chordata; class Amphibia; order Anura; family Dendrobatidae; genus Oophaga; species Oophaga sylvatica. The sequence goes on from JARQOD010000001.1 coordinate 472,059,455, forward strand.
GTCGGTTACCACCGTGAAGGTGCGCCCGTACAGGTAGGGCTGCAAACGTTGCAGTGCCTAGACCATGGCCAGGCACTCCTTCTCGATGGTGGAGTATGCCACTTCCCTCGGCAGAAGTTTCCGGCTCAGGTACAACACAGGGTGCTCCTGGTTAACCAAGTCGACCTGGCTGAGTACAGCACCGAGGCCAAATTCACTGGCGTTGGGCTGTACCAGTAATGGCTGACTGCTGTCGACTGCTTTCAACACTGGAGAGCTGCACAGAGCTGTTTTCAAAGCTCGGAATGCCGCCTCACAGCCATCTGTCCAGTTGACTGTTTTTGGGTAGATTCCGCTTGGTGAGGTCCGTCAAGGGTTTTGCAAGGGTGCTATAGTCCTGTACGAACCACCTATAGTACCCTGCAGTGACCAAGAAGGACATCACCTGTTTTTTGGTCCTGGGGTGGGCCAGGACACGATCACGTCCACTTTCTCTGGCTCTGGACTCATGGAACCCCCGCCTACCCGGTGCCCCAAGTAGTGGACCTTGCTCATGTCCATCTGGCATTTTCCCGGCTTGATGGTCAGACCTGCCTGGTGAATACGCTTGAGCACCTCCTGGAGATGCTGAAGGTGTTCCTCCCAGGTGGAACTGAAGATGCCAATGTCGTCCAGGTACACCAGGGCATACTTCTCCAGTCCCTGAAGCAGGTGGTTGACCATCCGCTGGAAAGTGGCAGGGGCATTTTTCATGCCCAAGGGCATGACTGTGGACTCGTACAGTCCAAAAGGAGTGATAAAGGCGGTTCTCCCCTGCGCCGTAAGGGCTCAGGGGAATCTGCCAGTATCCCCGGCTTAAATCCATGATGGATATGTATTTGGCATTCGCCAACCGCTCAATCAGATCCTCGATGCGCTGCATCGGGTGTGCATTAGAGGTGGTGATGGCATTCAGCCCCCTGTAGTCCACGCAGAACCGGGTTATCCGATCCTTTTTAGGCATGAGAACTACAGGTGAAGCCCACGTGCTTTTGGACTGTTGAATCACCCCCAGCTGCAACATCTCATCAGTCTCTTGGCGCATAACCTGCTGCACCTCCTCAGAGATCCGATAAGGTGTCCGCCGTAGTGGGGCATGATTCCCGGTGTCCACCTCGTGAACCGCTAACTTCGTCCATCCGAGTCGGTTGGAGAACACTGCCCGGAAGGGTTCCAGGGCGGCCAGCAACTGCGACCGCTGGGGTACAGTTAGCGAGGCACTTACCTCCATGTCCTCAATGGACCCATTGGCCTTGGCTTGGGCCAGCATGTCCAGGAGGGGGTCTTCCTCCCCGTCCTCGGGCAGGTTGTAGGACCAGGCTTCACGTTCGTGATGAGCTTTCATCATGTTGACGTGAAAGGCCTTGCGCCTACCCCGAGCGTGGTCAAGCGTGATCACGTAGGTGACTGGGTTGAGCTGTTGATGCACGACGTACGGGCCTTCCCAGGCTGCCTGAAGCTTATCCTTTGGTACGGGGACCAGCACTCACACCTTTTGACCCACCTGGTAGGTCCGCTCCCGGGCGTTCTGGTCGTACCAGTGCTTCTAGTCAGCCTAGCCTGCGTCATGTTGTCATGCACCAACTGCGTCAAGGTCTGCATCTTGTCTCTGACATATCCACTATGGACACTTCTGTGGGGTTTGGCTCATCTTCCCAGGATTCTCTTACCAACCCAAGGGGTCCTCGGACTCGCCTGCCATACAGGAACTCGAAGGGGGAGAACCCCGTTGAGGCCTGCAGAACTTCTCTGTAGGCGAATAGCAGGTGTGGGAGGTAACGCTCCCAGTCGTTTCCTTGGGTCTCAACCAGCATGCAGAGCATCTGTTTGAGGGTACTGTTAAAGCACTCACACAAACCATTGGTCTGTGGGTGATACACACTTGATACCATACGCTTCACCTGCATTCTCTTACAGAGAGCCTCCATTAGGCGAGACATAAATTGGGTCCCTTGATCAGTAAGCTTCTCCCTGGGAAATCTTACCCATGAAAAGATGGTCACCAGTGCATCCGCCACCTTATCTGCCCTAGCTGAGGACAGAGCCACTGCCTCCGGGTACCGGGTAGCATAGTCTACCACAGTAAGGATGTATTGCTTTCCAGAGCTGCTGGGGACGGCCAGCGGGCCCATAATGTCAACCGCGATCCTCTGGAAAGGCTCCTCTATCACTGGCAACGGGATCAGGGGAGCCTTAAGAGCAGGCCCCGCCTTCCCCACTCTTTGACAGGTGATACAGGAGCGGCAGTAGTTAGTCACATCTGTCCCCATCTTGGGCCAATACAAGCGTTGAGACAACCGTGCCTTAGTTTTGCTGATCCCCAAGTGTCCAGCGAGTGGAATTTCATGGGCAATCCGCAACAACTCACCTCGAAACTGGTACAGGACGATCAGCTGTTTTTCCCTCAACAACTCCTTTTGGGAATCTCCGGGTAATGTCTCCCGGTACAACCTTCCTCGTTCCCAGAACACCCTCTCCTTATCAGTCACGGAGGTGGGCTTCTCGGCGAGGTGTCTCAAGTTCTCCAGGCTCGCATCTGAGTGCAGAGCGGCCTGGAACTCCTGGCTGGAGGCAGCCAGAAATGACGTCAGGGTTCCTTCCTCACTGGGACCCTCTGGGACCTGCTCTGGGTCCACGTCTGGTTCAGTCACTCCTGTAGCGGAGGAGGGTCCAGAAGGCAGGGCACTACCTGCGATCCGGGCACTCTGACTGTGGGTGACAGCGGCTACGTATGCTGTCTACCCAGGGATTTCTACAGACCCCTCAGCTTGCGCTGCTATGGGTTCTACTTCCCCGTCCACCCCCAACAATTCAGGAGCAGTGCTATTTATGGGCCAGTTACCTTCCTCGGTGGCACTGGTCAGTGGCATGGCATCACCTTTCTCACGGTTCCCATGCAGCTCCCCATTTCCTAGAGCACTGTCGCTTGCTCCTGCTAGGGGTTCCTCAGCCGTCTCACTCCACAGAGCGATGTGGCTGAGCACTCCTGTACCTGTGGACACATCTACCATTTCAGAAAAAGGGTTAACAGGTTCAGTGGGCACAGATACATCATTATCAGCATTATCCCTAGGGAAAAAATGGGTGTTAGTTGCATCCTCACTTATCAAAGCATTGGCAGGTAATACATTCAGTTTCCCATCACTATCATCATCATCAGGGTTAATGTTACCCTTATTACCAGATTGGGGAGGGGAGTCAGGGACGTAGTATGCAACCTGTTATGTTTAGGTAGCTGAGAAGAAAAAGCAAAAACGGTAATACACCAGAGAGGTTTGAACCTATTGGATTGCAGTAACCTGAACTAACCACACAACTAGAGGTAGCCGTGGAGCGTTCCTACGTTGATCCTTGACGCCTCGTCACAGCCTGAGAGATAACTACACCTAAAGGCAGAAAGATGAAAGCTATCTGCCCCGGAGCAGATCCCCAAAGAAAATAGGAAGCCCACAAACATATAATGGCGGTTAGACAAGAAGATAGCACGGACACAGGCAGAAAATAGAATGAGCAAACGTTGGGGCCCAATCTGTCTAGACAGAAAAGTACAGGAAAGAATTCTGACTGCAATCCAACAAAAACCCTAAAAAATACCAGCACTTCTGATTGTCAAAAAAAAACCTGAGATCACACGATCTCTACCACCTAAATCAGATCTCTGGTGTAACAAAACAAAGCCACAGCCACTGAAAAAACAGGAAAAAGCAAAAGAACAAATAACAGTGGCTACAGACAAATCGAGAGGAGCACAGGCCCCCAGAAGGGGACCCTGCTGACCTCCACAAAAGTGCAGAAAACTATGAAAAAAGCAAGCACAAAAAGAAAAGCAGAAAATATCTTATCTGAAAGCAGCAGATGCAGGCAAGACTCCAGCAACTTCTAAATGAACCAGGAACCACAATTGAGACAAGAACAATTGATCACCGGCGACCATCATGGGAGGGAACCTCCCTTATATCAGTCCAGTCCGTGATCCCAGATTGCCATTCCTCGCTGTGAGGTTCAGTACTGTCTGCAACCACCAGAGGGAGCCTCAGCTCAGAAACCATCTCCAGCACATTCATAACAGCAACCATCCTCCCCAAATCAGTCCCCAATAAAACATCAGTGGGCAGGTTTTCTGACACCCCCACTTCCTTCACCCCGCTCCCAGCACCCCAATCAATGAAAATCCGGGCCATCAGCAAGGGACAGCGGACGCTCCCAATCCTGGTTACAGTTAGGGTTTTCCCCAGAAACAACTCTTCAGTGGTCGCCAGTTCGGGTCAGATGAGGGTTCGTTCAGCCCCGGTGTCCTTGAGGCCTGTAGCAAGATGGGCCCCCACGCGGATGTGCTGCACGTTGTCATCGATCCTCCCAACCACACCACCCACCAAAAGAACAGAGGCGTTGGGCCCAGAGGCCTTGGCTGGGGGGTTCTTCTGCCTCTCCGGACAGGTGGCGCTGATATGTCCAGTCCGTTTACAGGAGAAACACTGGCGGGGGTCTGATGAAGGCCTGGCATTGGCAGGCTTACCCCCCTCCAGCTGGCGGTGACTGGCTTCCGCACATAGGGTTTCCGGTTGGCCTCATAGTGGTCGGCTATCCGCGCTGCTTTGTCCGCGTCCTCTGGTTCTCAGTCCAGTATGAACTGGTGGACCTCGGCTGGGCAAAGGTGTAGGAACTGGTCCTTGATCATCAGATCCTCCAGCCGCTCAAAAGAGGTCACTGACAGTCCTCGGGTCCACTGTCTGAAGTGGGTCCTGAGTCCTTGCACCACATCACTGTAACTGTTGTGTGGGCCACGTTGGAGGTTCCGGAACTTCTTACAGCAAACCTCAGGGGTTAGCTGGTATTTCTTTACCAGGGCCTGCTTGATGGCCTCATGGTCACCATCTTGTTCTGCAGGGAGTGAAGCAAACACCTCCAGAGCTTTGCCTTTTAGCCCGGGGGTCAAGTACCTGGCCCATTGGTTCTCAGGCAGCTGGTACTGTCTGCAGGCTTTCTCAAAGGCCTGCAGAAAAGTGTCCAAGTCCCCGTCCTTGTCCATCATGGGGAAATGCTCTGGCCGCGGCTTCAGACTCTAAGCGCTGCGGGCTTGCTGCTGGGCTGGGAAGACCTCTAAACCTGGATTCGGGCTAACTCCAGCTGGTACTGTCTCTCTTCTCACTCGGCCTCCCGCTGGGCTTGGCGCTCGGCTCGCTGGTCGGCCTCTCGCTGGTCAGCTCTCTCTCGAGCTTGCTGGATCAGCTGCAGACATCCATAATGGTCTGCGGTGGAGAGTTGATCCAAGGCCGCCTGCAGGTAAGGGTCCAACCCACCCTGGGTGTAAGCATCCAGGGGTTGGGCCTCTGCTGCAGCACCACCTTGGCTTGGGCCAGCTCCTGCGCCCGACTCGCTCTCAACGAGGTCCCGTGCCATCAGGACCAGGACCAGTTGGGCCTTGCTTTGGTCCGTGTGGACAATCTGCCTCCACTTTCACATGGTGAGAAGAGTTTCCTTGTTACACCGATTATACCAGTCTGCTCCCCTCATAGCCATGGTTGCCAAATAAAAGATAGGATAGAAAAACAAAGAGGAGTGAGGGGGTAACTTCAAGTACACACAATTGTCTCAGGACTAGTAAGCACTGAGTTCGTTCTCCAAAACTTTTGTTGCAGGGTCCCTGGAAGAACCATGCAAGTTTTTTAGTAAGAGGAATGATTGCTCAGACCAGATCACTAATACTCTATAATCCCACCACTCTGCCACCAATATGTCATGAACGGCGGACGGAGGTCCGGGGGAGTCACGGTTTATGATCCCACCGCTGCCGCCAATATGTCATGACCGGCAGGGATTTATACTTATCCCACTTCCCAGTTCCGCTTAGGAACTTGCAGCTCTCCGGCGCCCCCTTACCCTCAGGTCAGTCAGGGAACTGCACCTAGGATAATTAGTCGCCGGACGGGCCGCTTGGACGTGTTCTGGCTATTGGGCACGCTGCAGTGAGGGAATTATAACTACTCCTAGCCCCAGCCAGGCAATACGCTTATAAAACATGCTCCGTCACTGCCAGCGATTCCCAGCCCAACACACAAGCTGCTGCCACAATTCTCTGGGTCTAGAACGTGGGGCAGAGGCCACCCCCAATTTAGTAGCGTAGTTACTTCAGGCATGTGCAAATTCATTATAGGGCATAGAGGAACGAACTAGTAATTTTATATTTTTACTCCAAAAGTTAGGCAGTGTTTATAAAGATTTAAAAAGAAGGATTTACAAAAGTAAGCTCTGTGCTGCTAAACACAATGGGGGTAGTAGTTCTCTGTGTGGAAAGTTCTAGAAAAGTATAAGGAATGGACCTCCCATTCTAGGTTATCGTCACAAGTATAACTAATACAATGTACTGACCCTGATGTACTGATGGATTATTTTAGCACAAACTGAAAAAAAACTAGGAACGAAAATAGGATCTTATTCAGTTAAAAGAAATTAATAATTGATTAAGATTATGCTAACCTGGTAAGGTTGTAATCACAAAACCACGTAAAAACATAGTGTCTCGAGAGTCGGACAATGTGCACTTTTCCTGTTGATAACACCCTCAATCTTTATCCTTCCCCCACCCAGGTAAGAGGGGAGTAGTAGTGTACCATAATACACCAACCAGACTAACAAGGTAATACGAACAGGGGTAATGGAAAATACCAAACATTCAAATATTTATACACACACATATTACAGAGGAATGCATCGGGAAGTGGAGGATATTGTTAAACCAAAATAGGAGAAGATGGGGAATTATCACGCACTCAAAACCTAGCAACAGTCACAGATAAATCCACCAAATGCCTACTCAAATAACCATCAAAACCTATCCTCCTAGCCATGCCGCAAAAGTTATCTCTCAGTGCTAGCCAGGACCCAGTTTATATAGAAGATATGAGTGGCAAACGGTAGACATCTGAGAGCCTAAATGGTCCAGGAGCTCTCAACAGAGCAGACTAACCCCAGCACTGCCAAAGGAAATTTACACCGTTTAATACGAAGGTGATGTGCTGTTACCCAGTGCAGGAGTAAGAAAAATCAGACGCTGCGGACTTCTGGCTCCTCTTTGTTGCGGTAAACCCATGACGCATAGAAGAGACAGCTGTTTTTATTGTCTTTTGTCAACAACACATTTCAAAGTAATTCCAAACATCTTCTCCAGGACACAGCCATATGGTCATCTGGATTATATTACCAACCAGCAGCATGGAAAATCCGCAAATTCACTCCTATTAGTATAGCAAAAACGGAGATTATAAACTACAGTAAGCATAAAACCATGTCGAGAATACAGCTCTTATAAAAAATTCCACTTTATCGCTGTGATCGCTGACTTCATTAGGCAGAAAATGAAGTGTTATCCAATATGCTAATTAAGGTGCTCAGTCACCATTGCTGTGGCTAAACAAGCTCACTGCATCATTTTGCCCAGCCTCCCTCACTGATGATTGTCAGCATGGACTTGCCTAACTTTCTCTCCAGACAGTGCTTGCTCCAGGCAAGCCAAATCTGTCAATCACCAATGAAGGAGGTGAGAACATGCAAATCCAGAAATTGGAATGGTGCTTTGATCCTCTTAACCAGACCAAGCATACACCAAGCTACCTAATTACCATATCTGAGTAAAATTCAGTTTCCACAGAACAGGGTTAGTGATTAAAAGAACACTAAAAGAGCCATTTTTAGAAGAGCTTTATCCCATATAAGATTATGTGCGCTTGTCTATACTGTCAGTTTGGGCTAACAGAATCCTTTTAATGATGTTTTTTTGCCTCTTTGCTGAGGCACTGAATGATATTTGGAACTGCTGGTAATCATGATGTTCAAAATGACTCCAAATGCATGTCAGTCTTCTCCAGCATTGAACTCCTCTGCAACCAGTATCTCAGGAGCAATAAAGCTTGGTGTTACAATGTATTTGGTGGCTTTCCTGCCTCCATAGATGTTCTCAAGTGCAAGGCCAAAGTCATCAATCTTTGTATAACTCATTGTATTCATCAAGAAATTTGAAAGCTTGAGATCTCTGTGAAGAAAAAGAGATATTGATTCTTAACAGTGTCCACTCTATAATTGTAAGTGTATAATGTTCTATTCGGTTATTACCATGATTGGTGTCAGAAGAATTTGGGCTTGTTCACACATTCTGTTTTAGCCACATTTTTCTTGTCAAAAAAATGCAGCATTTTGTTGTCCCTGCAAAGTGATTGAGATATCTGAAATCTCTGGCACATGCTGCTTATCTGTTTCATTGCAGATTTGAGCCATGAAAGCATTCTTTCAGATCTGTAACATGTCAATTATTTCGGGGTTTTTTGCAGCGTTTTTTACCCATTCAAATAATTGGACAAAATGCACAAATAAAACGCATTAAAAATGTGCATAATTTATGCAGCGTAATATCTGATAACGTCTTTTCCATCTGGCCCAGACCAACACGACAACTTCTTTAGACCCGATTCGGCTGCAACGATTACAACACATATGACTTCTCACATTTTCTGCACCATTCCCATCTATTCCCAACCTACTCCTCATCTTGCTGATGCCACAATACTAAGCTGCTGCTGCAGTATGTGTCCCTATTACTGCACCTAAAACAAACCTCTAGAATATAGTAATGCCCTGTGCAAGTGTCCGACAAAACAGTGCCCACATTTTGCCCCTAGAAAGTAATAATGCTGTGTACCCCTTTGACAGTCACAGTAACCTGAATTCCCCTATAACAAAAGAGTGCCCTCTTAACATTTAATAATGTCCAAAGTCTCCCACAAGTACAGTACACCTCTACACAGTATGATGTTCACTTATACATAGTATGATACCCCCTCACTGTATAGTACCCCCCAGACAGTGTTCTCACCCCTTAGTAGCCCCAAACTGTTTGATGGCTTCAACACTGTATGATGGCCAAAGAAAAGAAGAGATGGGGGATCCAGCATTCACCGTGATGTGTGAAAAATTAAAACATGACTTTTAATTATGTCAATTGAAATAGTAAGAACAAAAACATGCTGATAAAAAAGCAGGGGGAAGCAGGAGGCAGAATATAGGAAGGGGGGAATAAGAAGTGCACTGATCTACGCATTTCGAACTCAAAGCTCTTAAGCCCCCGTCTCACACAGCGATCTCGCTAGCGAGATCGGTGCTGAGTCACTAGTTTTGTGACGCAGCAGCGAGCGTCACCAGCGATATCGCTGTGTGTGACATTCAGCGACGATCAGCCCCCCTGCCGGGTATCGCTGATCGTCGCTGAATGTCCTGGACATTCTTTTGATCACTGGTCTCCCGCTGACAGGCACGCATCGCTGCGTGTGACAGACGGGAGACCAGCGATCCGCTGGTAACCAAGGTACACAGCTGGTTTCCAGGCGTGGGGCTGTGCCTAGAAACCCGCTGTGTACCTTGGATACCAGCGCCCTGATGCAGGGAGCTGGTAACCAAGGTACACAGCGGGTTTCCAGGCACCGCGCAGCGCCTGGAAACCCGACATGTACCTTGGTTACCAGCTCCATGCATCAGGGCGCTGGTATCCAACGTACACTGCGGGTAACTAAGTGATGTTACCCGCAGTGTCGCTTGTACTGATCACTGCCTGAGCTGCCTGTTTGGCAGCTCAGCAGCGATAATAGCGATACACCAGCGATCCTGATCGTTGTCGGGATCGCTGGTGTATCGCTATGTGAGACCCGGGCTTTAGTCCATACGTGTATATCAGTATCCTTTTTATTTTCCTCCTCCCCCCTTTTTTATCACCATGTTTTTGTTCTTACTATTTTAATTGACATAATTAAAAGTCATGTTTAAAATTTTAACCATCAAGTCAAATGCTAGAACCCTCCTCTCTTCTTTTGTCTGTTGCCAGCTGCCGGTCTGGAGTCCGTGCACCGCATACTTTGAATTGAGGCTTGATAATCCCACACTTGGTGAGCTGAATATTCCCTTTCCCTTTATCCCTTGTTGTTTTTTGCATTGTATGATGGCCCCACATTAGCTCCCACAATGTATGATGGCTCTCTCACTGTATGATGGCCCCCTAAATAGCCTTCATATAGTATAATGCACCAGATAGTCCTCAATATATGCACTCGCCATAGGTCTCCATATAGTGTAATGCACTCCTCATATGCCTCCATATACGGTAGTATAATGCACTCCTCATATGCCTCGAAATAGTAAAATGCACTCCCCATAGGCCTTTATACAGCTTAATGCACTTCCCATATGCCTAAATATGGTATAATGTACTCCCCATAAGTCTCTAATTAGTATAATGCAGTCCCCATATGTCTCTATATAGTATAATGCAGTCCCCATAGGCCTCTATATAGTATACTGCAGTCCCCATAGGTCTCTATATAGTATAATGCACTCCCTATAGGCAACCATATAGTATAATGCACTCCCCATAACCATCCATATAGTATAATGCACTCCCCATATGCCTACACTAGCTGTTTCCAGCCAGCTAATGCTCGGCACGCTCATTGCTATCTAATTAACGCTGCTGGTGAAACTAAAGTAAATAATGACAACATTCAATAGCGCTTACGCAGGTGGTAAATTAAATTAAAATGAAGTTAATAACAATAATAATCATCAAAAATCTGAATAATACTAATGATACATTTTATTCACAGTGTGGTAATGTGTGTGGACAGAGCCTCGTGTGGTAATGTGTGGGGACGGAACCTCATGTGGTAATGTGTGGGGACAGAGCCTCATGTGGTAATGTGTGGGGACGGAACCTCGTGTGGTAATGTGGGGGATGGAGCCTCGTGTGGTAATGTGGGGGGGTGAGATTATGTGTGGTAATGTGGTGGGGGGCGGGATTATGTGTAGTAATGTGGTGGGGGAGCGGGATTATGTGTGGTAATGTGGTGGGGGGGCGGGATTATGTGTGGTAATGTGGTGGGGGCGGGATTATGTGTGGTAATGTGGTGGGGGGCGGGTATTATGCGTGGTGATGTGATGGGGGCGGGACTATGTGTGGTAATGTGGTGGGGGGTGGGATTATGTGGTGGAAGGGCAGGATTATGTGTAGTAATGTGATGGGGGTGGGATTATGTGTGGTGGGGGGGCAGGATTATGTGTGGTAATGGGGTAGGGGGCGGGATTATGTGTGGTAATGTGGTGGGGGGTGGGATTATGTGTGGTAATGTGGTGGGGGGGCGGGATTATGTGTGGTAATGTGGTGGGGGGGCCGGGATTATGTGTGGTAATGTGGTGAGGGGGCGTGATTATGAGCAGTAATGTGGTGGGGGGCAGGATTATGAATGGTAATGTGGTGGGGGATTATGTGTGGTAATGTGGTGGGGGGTGGGATTATGTGTGTTAATGTGGTGGAGGGGCGGGATTATGAGTGGTAATGTGGTGGGATTATGAGCGGTAATGTGGGGGGCGGGATTATATGTGGTAATGTGATGGGGGTGGGATTATGTGTGATGTGGTGGGGGGACGGGATTGTGTGCGGTAATGTGGTGGGGGGGCAGGATTATGTGTGCTAGGGGGGCGGGATTATGTGTGGTAATGTGGTGGGGGGACGGGATTATGTGTGGTAATGTGGTGGGGGGTGGGATTATGAGCGGTAATATAGTGTTGGGCAGGATTATGAGTGGTAATGTGGTGGGGGTGCGGGATTATGTGTGGTAATGTGGTGGTGGCGGGATTATGAGTGGTAATGTGGGGGTGGGATTATGAGCGGTAATGTGGTGGGGGGCAGGATTATGTGTGGTAATGTGGTGGGATTATGTGTGGTAATGTGGTGGGGCGGGATTATGCGTGGTAATGGGCGGGATTATGTGTGGTAATGTGTTAGGGGGGCGGGATTATGTGTGGTGATGTGGTGGGTGTTAGGGGTCGAGTTCCCGCTTCTGCACATGGGGAATCTCGAGCCATTCCCGCTGTGGTCTCCCATTCATCTCCGGCCGCAGTGGACTCTGCTCAGCTTAGACGTCGGTCCCAGCGTCTCGCCCAGTCTAACAGTGTGCAGAGGATTACTGCTGCCAGGAAGGTCCTGTGACTACTGGTGTTCTGGAACAGTTTCATTGGTCCTTGTTTCTGGCAGGTCCTGTAGCTGTTACTATAAAAGGGTGGCATGGCTGGGCCGCCATGCGCTAGTATCAATTGCATTATGTGCTTTGCGCCAGTGTGATCATGCACGCATGTGGTTAGGGCTCGGCTGAAATAAGCCCCTAGAATACCGGCACCTCCGGTGAGGAGATTTGAGTGCAAGTGGTTAGGGCTTAGCTGAAATAAGCCCCTAGAATACCGGCTTCTCCAGTGAGGAGATTGCTTGATTGCGTTGCTGTCTGCATGATCACGGACTGCTATCCGCACAGCAGTTATCTGTGTATCCCTGTGGTGTTAACAGGACACAGTCTTTTTCTCAGCGGCTCTGTGACGCAACAGGGTTCGCTTTATAACGCTGGTTCAGCGCCCTAGCGTTTCACTTTGCGGCTCACTGAAGCTAAGTGAGTTCGCACCTATCGCCATATAGCGCTGAGGCATTCCCGTTAGCGGCTCTGGGGATTAACAGAGTTCGCACTTACTGCCACAGCTCGCTACGGCATTTATTTTAGCGACTCTGCGGGATAACAGAGTTCGCTACTTTCGCCATCTTACTAGCAGCGTGCTTCGCCTGCACGGTGGACCCCGGGCTGCGAACGCACCTCTCTAATATATCTATTAGGTGTGTTCCGCAGACCCTAACAGTGGGGGGCGGGATTATGTGTTGCAATGTGGTGGGGGGTGGGATTATGAGCGGTAATGTGGTGGGGGCGGGATTATGAGTGGTAATGGGGTGGGGGGCGGGATTATGAGCAGTAAAGTGGTAGGGGTGGGATATAGCGGTAATGTGGTGGGGGTGGGATTATGAGCGGTAATGTGGTGGGGGGCGGGATTTTGTGTGGTATGTGTTGGGGCGGGATTATGTGTGGTGATGTGGTGGGGGGGACGGGATTATGAGCGGTATGTGGTGGGGGCGGGATTATGAGCGGTAATGTGGTGGGGGGGCCGGATTATGATGTGGTAATGTGGTGGGGGGGCGGGATTATGAGCGGTAATGTGGTGGGGGGCGGGATTAAAGAGTGTAATGTGGATGGGGGGGCGGGAATGGTATATGTGGTTAATGTGTGGATGTGGTGGGGGGCGGGATTATGGATGGGTAATGTGGTGGGGTGCGGGATTATGTGGTAATGTGGTGGGGGGCGGGATTTGTGTGGTAATGTGGTGGGGGGCGGGATTATGTGTGGTAATGTGGTGGGGGGGCGGATTTGTGTGTAATGTGGTGGGGGGCGGATATGTGTGGATGTGGTGGGGGGGCGGGATTGTGTGTGGCAATGTGGTGGGGGCGGGATTGTGTGTGGTAATGTGGTGGGGGTGGGATAATGTGTGGCAATGTGGTGGGGGGGGGATTGTGTGTGTAATGTGGTGGGGGGGGATTATTGTGGTAATGTGGTGGGGGGGGGATTGTGTGTGGCAATGTGGTGGGGGGGGGGATGTGTGGTAATGTGGTGGGGGGGGATATGTGTGGCAATGTGGTGGGGGGCGGGATTGTGTGGTAATGTGTGGGGCGGATTATGTGTGGAATGTGGTGGGGGGCGGGATTGTGTGTGGCATATTTGTGGTGGGGGCGGGAATTATTGTGTGGTAATGTGGTGGGGGGCGGGATTGTGTGTGGCCAATGTGGTGGGGGGTGGGATTGTGTGTAGTAATGTGGTGGGGGCGGGATAATGTGTGGCAATGTGGTGGGGGCGGGATTATTTGTGGTAATGTGGTGGGGGGGCGGGATTGTGTGTGGCAATGTGGTGGGGGGCGGGATTGCCTGTGGTAATGTGGTGGGGGCGGGATTATATGTGGTAATGTGGGGTTGGAGCTACTGTGCAGGGGGCGGGATTAGCGAGTAATCACGATGCCTCTTATATATATAGATATAGTATAATGCAATCCCCATATTCTTCCATATAGTAGAATGCACTACCCATAGTCAGACTTTATTTAGTATAATGCACCCCCATAGACAGACTCTATATAGTATAATGCACTCCCCATAGGCAGACTCCATATAGTATTATGCACTCCCATATAGTATTATGCACTCCCATATAGTATTATGCATTCCCATACACAGACTCTATATAGTATAATGCACTCCCCATAGAACTCTGTAGTATAATACACTCTCCATAGGCAGACTCTGCATAGTATAATGCACCCCATAAAAAAATACAATACTCAACCGTCCTCTGCTCTGCTTCGAGCGCCCAAACATCTCAGGACAGTGGGCACCAAAGTAATGACATCATCGCGCCCGCCATCAGTGATGTCAGATGCAGAGGAGGAGTGATGGGAGAAGGAGCTTATCGCTCCCTGTCTCATTAGTTCTTTCTTTTCAATAATTTTTATTGGCATTTTAAATTTTACAGGACATGGAAATAGGGTAAGGAAAGACAGATGGGAACAGGGAAAAAATGGGAAAGGAAAGAAAACTCCCTGTAAAGACAGGGAGAACCCCATGCAATGGGGATAGACAGGCAAACATACTAAAAAGAAAAAACTATAGTTAACATAATCAATTATACCCATTATCGACATCAAACACAAATATCACTGTATATATGTCTACTGTTGTTTAGATACAACAAATTTGCCTTAAGACAACGTAGAAAAATCAACTGTTGCTTGTTACAAGACCCTAAAACAAAATAATCCAGTACATTTATATACTGTATCTCTAATGCTTCAAAAAAAATAAATTAAAGTTCTCAGCCGATTATGAGAGATATGAATGCCCGTCCTGTCCGAGACATCCTGTGATGTCCCTAAAACTGAGTGGAGGCAAAATCGGTTCTTTCCCAAAAAAAAAAACTGTAAAAGTGGAAAGTAATTATTTATACTAACCTATATATATCCCTAGAATAAAAAACATGAAACAATCAATAATAAAGTTTGCTTCATTACAAAAGCTATAAAAAGTAAAAAAGTAAGAAGCTTCTTCTAAATATAAAAATAGAATAATTAACGACAGTTAGAAAACAACTCGTTCAACCTAGATGTACCGTATATACTCGTGTATAAGCCGAGATTTTCAGCACCTTTTTTCGTGCTGAAAATGCCCCCTCGGCTTATACACGAGTCATAGGGCAGAAACCAGCGGGGGAGGGGATGCCGCGGCAGGAGCCGGTGGCTGGGATCATACTCACCCCTCCCGTGCCATCGCTGAGCGTCCCTGCAATCCTGCGTTCTCCCCTTCCTGCAGCTCTTCTGCACTGAGCGGTGATGTAATACCCGCTCATTAAGGTCATGTAATATGGACGCGACACCACTCCCATGGGCGTGGCCTCCATAGTCATGTCCTTAATGAGCGGTATTACATCACCTCTCAGTGCTGAAGAGCTGCAGGAAGACTGGGAGAATGCAGGATTGCAGGGATGCTCAGCGATGGCACGGGGAGGGGTGAGTATGATGGAGGAGAGGACAAGGAGCACGGAACAGGACGGGGGGGGAGAACGGTGGACGGGGGAAGCATAGAGGAGGACGGGGGAAGCTGGAGCAGGACGGGGGAAGCATGGAGGAGGACGGGGGAGAACGGAGGACGGGGAAGCATGGAGGAGGACGGGGGAAGCTGGAGCAGGACGGGGGGGAGATCGGTGGATGGGGGAAGCATAGAGGAGGACAGGGGAAGCTGGAGCAGGATGGGGGAAGCATGGAGGAGGACGGGGGAGAACGGAGGACGGGGGAAGCATGGAGGAGGACGGGGGAAGCTGGAGCAGGACGGGGGGGAGATCGGTGGATGGGGGAAGCATAGAGGAGGACGGGGAAGCTGGAGCAGGACGGGGGAAGAATGGAGGAGGACGGGGGAGAACGGAGGACGGGGGAAGCATGGAGCAGGATGGGGGGGAGATCGGTGGACTGGGGAAGCGTGGAGGAGGACGGGGGAAGCATGGAGCAGGACAGGGGAGGATGGAGGGCACAAAGGAGCACTGAGCAGGATGGGGGGCACAGGAGGACGGAGAAGGAATGGGGGAGCACAGCGGAGGATGGAGCAAGAGGGGGGAGTACAGAGGAGAATGGGGGAGCACAGAGCTGGATGGGGAGCAAGGAGCAGGACGGGGGCAGCACAGAGCAGGAGGGCAGTTTATACACCCGGCTTATACACGAGTCAATAATTTTTCCCAGTTTTTTGTGGCAAAATTAGGGGGGTCGGCTTATACACGGGTCGGCTTATACACGAGTATATACGGTAAGTCCGATTTCAGTGTAGAGGAAAGACTGGGAGACACCCCGGAAGTCATTATTCCAGTGCATTCAAGGAAGTCATATCCCTCATCTGGGGAAGAGATATGGACCAGTCTCGATGTGTATTTCACCTGAAGAGTGGAGGATAGAGTCCAGGTGTAAGGAATCCCTGCACGTCGGAGTTCACAAGTAGTGTGGGAAAAAGCTTTCCTTTTTTGTAAAGTGTCTCTTGACAGATCCTTGAGAAAAGTCAAATGACTGTATTGGGAACACAGAAATTTTGGATCTTTTGAGATACCAAGAAGCGTATGCCTTATCCAGTTAGGGAAAAAAGATACAATGGTATCTTTTGCTAAATCTTGTGGGAGAGAGGACGGTCTTCTTATCCTGAAAACCCTTTCAATCAGACCTCTTTCATCAATGTCAGGAATCAAATGGGAGATCATAGATGAAATGTAACCCTTTAGTTGGAAGTTTTGGACCGTTTCAGGGATCCCTCTGATCTTAATATTATATTTTTCCTTCTGAAGTCTTCGAAGTTAGCCAGGTTGGTTTTAAGAGAAGTAATATCATTATTTATCTTTTCCAGAGAATCTTGGAATACATGTAGGGTTTGAGCATGCTTAGATAACATTGTCCTGTAATTCTTGTTAGAGAAGTCAGACCTGTTTGGATCACTATGGGAGTCATCAGAGTTTTTAGTAGAAGTTGAACGGGCATCATCAGCCAAAATTAGCAAAGAGTCTTTAAATAGTCCCTTTATGAAAGTTTCAGAAGCTTTAGGTTTGTTTAGTTGTTCAGAATCAGTAGACTGAATTATGGGAACATGAGATATTTCTTTGGTGCTTTCGCTATTAACCTCTTTTCCCCAAAAATCTAATGTAGTTAGAAGAGCTTTAAACATTTTAATCATAAAAGCCTCTGTAGGATATTTCTCAGATGCAGGTATTTCTTCTATCAATTCTAAACTAGGAGAAAATCGCCCATTTTTTGTAGAAAAATTTCCCCCGATCCAAATAAACTGTATTGAAAAGTTGTAAAGAATTTTTCGTAAGCTCAGAATTCTCTTTTTTGCCCCAATATATTGAGTGAGAACATGTGGACGCAGTTTCATCAGAGTCATTATTGGAAACGTCACTTCTCCCTTGCTCAGGCGTATCTAATCTTTCAGAGAATTCCTCTGAGCACACACTCTCCAAATCTGATGACTCGGGAGAGTGATCTGATTGATCAGAGTCCCCAGCTAAAGACTCCGAAGGTTCATTTGATGGCATCCCATTAGATTTCCGTAATTGATAGCACAATACTGCTTAATAGGGGGTATAGAAGAAGGCTTTGAAGCTCTGCTTACCGTTGGCTGTAACAGTCGTGCTGGGTCAGACTTCTCAGTGATCCTTTGGTCTCTCCCATTCTTATTAATCCATTTATTCTGCTTTCCTGGACCAAGCTCCCTTACATGTGTCTGTGGCCCAACTTCGGCTTGTGCTCTCGGCAAAAACACTGGCGCATCATGTCTCAAAATTCCTCCTCGTTCCTGTTCACTCGGCGCTGCATCCTCACTCCCTTTCTGTGTCGCTGAGTCCTCTTGCCGCTTTGTTATGCTGCTCCTGCGTCCTCCTCTCTCCCAGCTGACAGCCGGGGAAAAGGAGACCGCACCGCTGCTCAGCCCATCCTCTGCACCGTATTCCCAGCGAGAAGCCCCGACAGGCTTCTCAACTGTGCTCTTCCTCTGCACCGCTGCCTTCATTTGCGGCGTCCCCGTAGCCAGGGGCACTGCTCCGCTCTTCTGCCCGACTTTGATGGTGCCAACATGCCTGGACGTCCCGACAGGCTTCCCCTCCGTACTCTTCCCTGGGGCTTCCACTTTCTCCTGCGTCGCTGTAGTCTTCTCGCGATTCCCTCTTACTCTGCTCACAGCCGGAGAGGAGGGCATCATGTTCTTCATCCTGTCTGCGTTCCAGCCTGTCAGGGGAGCCCCGACAGGCTTACCCGTTGTGCTGCTCTCCTGAACAGCTGCGGCGAGCCCGTGGCCCTTCCTCCACCCGCAGGCAGCCATGGATGGTATCCTCACGTCCCTCTTCGGCCCAGTTCTTGCACACACGCTGCTGTGTGAAGCTCCTGCAGGCTTCTTCACTGATGACACCTCATTTTGTTTTGTCCTGGGTCTCGCTGCAGCCAACAGCTCTCTCCTGAGTGCTGCCAAGGATGAGTCAGCAGCTTCCACACGGCCGCTTCTCTGGCTCATAGTAAGCTTCTTTTTCATTAAAATCTCCTGTTTCTTCATGGATTTCCTTCCAGGGGTATTCATAAGGATAATCTTCAGCAGATAAATCCCAAGTCCACCTTTTAAAAGTATGCTAAAGTAGCTTCTTTAGGGGAAACTCAGGAGCTCTTGCCAAACATGACTGCTCCTGGCCCCTGCAAACCACGCCTCCCCCTCATTAGTTCTTTCAACTGTATCGGCATCCAGCCAATACAGTTGAACTTGGGATCGGCCATCCATAGTGGCCGGGTGGCTTTGCAGGGTGATCGAGTCTCCCTGCTCTGCTGCAGAGCTTAACTGCATGAGCGCGCTGCGCATGTCTGCACAGTTAACAGTGCGCAGCACATTTGGAATAATGCACTAGCCACATTGTACCTTCTTTAGAGGCTTGGGGAAATAGTACTCTCCCCCTTAAACTAAAATGTTTTTTTCGCAGACGTTTTCTTGAAAAGTCTTAAAAATACTTAATTATATTTAAACAATTTTTTGGATTCCAAGAGACTGTGTCATCACTAAGAAACATATACCTCTCACTAGAGAGATTTTTCAACCTTTATTAATGCACTTGCACCTTAATATATAGGGACACTAATAAAAACATAATTAAATTCCATAGTGATGACACCGTCTCTCAAAAATCCAAGGAATAATCCTTGATTATGTCCATTTGACATTATCTATGTGTTATTTGTTTTGAGCTGCACATTGTGCGTAAATAATACTATCATCATGAAACACATTTCCAGTGCCGGCACACTACCTTTGGTTCTATAGCTTGAATTTTTACATTTTTTTAACATTATAAAAATAAAAATTTAAATTTAATTTTAAAATCAAATTTGCAATCTAACCGCCTTTTCTTCCGTCATCGCTTGGGGTTGTGTGCTCTTATAGTAAATGGTGGATTTTTTTTTTGCCTCACAAAATGTAAATATTGTGTTAATAGATGTATGTAAATAATGGAATATGAATCTGGAGAAGGCTTTGCAAGTTATTGTCACTGTAATTTCTATCATTTTATAGTTCAGTTAATGCTACTAATATCTTAATACCAATATTATAGGTTGTGAATATATGTCAGATGTGCTATAACATCTATAGTCAAAGTTAACTAATGCTCCACCTATGATCGAACACACAGAACCCAAAAGTTCATATACACTGTATCTACTACAAATGCCTGTGATATTTTCTGCCATCAACTGGTTCATGTAATCATATAAAGCATTTTAGCCATAATAATAACATTGTGAAATACTTTTATAGATATCACTAAGCACATTTTACCTTTTATAGCAACTGGAAGTCATGTTGTTCTACGGTGTTTTGTTCTAAGAGCTAGGTGCAGAACACAGATATGAAAGCATGGACTGCTATCTCCAGTTGTCAATTTAGTATATTACTCTATTTCTTTTATTATGTTCTCAGTAAATGATGTGTACTAACAGTTATGTCAAGCGTCATGGTCTGTATCAAAGGCCAAAGAACAGATTCAAAAGGAGGAAAACATATTGCTTTCTTTGAATCCACATTATTGTTTTTCATCTAGAAAGAAAGTCCTTTAGAGAAATCCCATTATCTAAGTAATCCCAACTTTGTTGTTTCACAATCGCAGTATACCTATATCCTTACATTAACTACACTGTAATGTAAGGAGTACAGTTCATATAGTGTCTTGTGCTTGGGTGCGATGAAAACACAGGAGTCACAGGTTTGATATAGAAGGTCTTGTATTACTTCATACAAGTGGCAATAATAGTCACACAGTTTGCAGATACAAAAGCAGGAGACACAGCAGGCCAGAGTAACTTAAGCTCAGCAATCACTCTCACAACAGGTTCAGGATCTCTTCTCTGTTACCATAAGTCCATGCAAACGTGGATTTATCAAATAGCAAGGTTCCAAAGTCCACGAGTGTTCCAAAGTTCCACAATAGGAAATAACTGGAGTACAAGGTCCAAGGCTTCCAGGAGTCAGGTCACAGGTTCACTGCAGGCTTGATTCTGAAGCACTGATTGCTCAGCTGTGGCTGCTTAAGAAGCAAGAGGGAGAGAATCAGGGCGGGAACATGCAAGCTGGAAACTCCATATTGACTGAGGGCAAGACAGCTGCAGCAAGACAGAAAGTAAAATGGCTGACGGAAAAACTGAGTTTCAGGAACATGTACACAGAACCTTACATACACATAATTTAGAGATAAGATATGTGCATTATCTTTTTTTACAACATGGCTGTTTCAAGACCAGGATTATCCAGAAATTATAGAGTGCCTTTAGCACTCAGGTAGAGAGAAATGTATCTTGCTTAGGACAATATTGCTGCTGTCCCTTAGCTGCTTTCAACTTTTTAATGAAAATCAGTTATTCAGTAAAATGCCAGTGTTCCAAGGTATGGCAATAGCCTAGGCCTCTTTCACACTTCAGTCGTGCGACGTGAGTCAAAATCTGGCAAAGGCTGGAAAAAACAGCAAAAGTGTAAAAACGGATGCAACGGATCCGATTTGAAGGTGGATCCGTTGTGAACTTTTGAACCCGGAAAATGCATTGTACGCATGTTTGGTACGGGAGAGAGAGCCGCCACACATAGGCGTCAATTATACAAATCGGTGGACGTGGCGGATCCATCATAGTCCACCATTTTGACGCACACAAAAAACGTTGCATTGTACGTTTTCAAAAAAAGACAGATGCCAAAATTATGACGGATCCGTCATTTGACGGATCAAACGGTCCGTCAAAATCCGTCACTAATGCAAGTCAATGGGAAAAAACGGATCCGCCAAAAAAAAGGGCGGATCCTTTTTTCACACTTTGGCGGGTTTTGATTGACGTCGCACGACTGAAGTGTGAAAGAGGCCTAAGTAGTCAAACATTTCTAAAAAAAACCACCTCTAATATTCTAGTATTTTTTTTCAAATAAATATCCAATCCAATTGCATCACTTCTTCTAATTATCATTTATTTGTTTTTCGGTGGTAGGTGTTATGGAAAATGTTATATCCTGCATATGGTGACGAATTGTGTGTTTGCATTTTCTTATCCCAACTTCTTTGATATTTATATTCTGAAGTATGGGATTTGTCCATAGAATATGCTTTATATTCTACTGTTGCAAAACTAAATTAGTCACTGGTAGCTGTTGATCTTGTAAGTAGTGTTGAGCATTCCGATACTGCAAATATCGGGTATCGGCCGATATTAGCTGTATCGGAATTCCGATTCCGAGTTCCGATATTTTCGTCTTATCGGATACCGGAATCGGGATTGTCACTGTCACTGTCAGTGTCCGTCGGTCGGGTCTGTCAGGAGTCAGCGGCACTTACCTGGCAGAAGATCTCCGGCGGTCACGGGCTGGACTGCTTCATGGCCGCAATCTTCTTTCCCCGGCGGTCACATGCAGTTTCTCGCGATAACTGCAGTGACTGCTGGGTAATCCCGGCCGTAAAGCAGTCAGTCCGATGACGTCACCGCCGGGGAAGCAGGTAATCAGCTGTGCTGCGTCGCGATGACAGGCTCTGCCTGTCATTGCGATGTAGCACAGTTGGATCGTCGTGGGACTGTCGTTATGGACTGCGTCGGACAGGTGGTATACTGTTGGTTTGTTTTTTTTCTTTTTTTACAGAGATCGATGGCGTCGCAGGAATGAGAGTATAATAAAATTAATGAAAACTGTGTTGTCTCTTTTATTTCATTAAAATACTTTTTTCTTGCTTTGTCTTTTTTTTATACATTTAATAACTTTGGGATTAATAATGGATCGGTGTCTTATTGACACCTCTCCATTATTAACCGGGCTTATTGTCACCGTGCAATCAACGGTGACATTAACCCCTTATTACCCCACTTGCCACCGCTACAGGGCAAGTGGGAAGAGCCGGGTAAAGTGCCACAATTGGCACATCTTTTGATGCGCCAAATGTGGGGCTGCTGTAGCCTGGTATTATCAGGCTGTTGAGGGCCAAAATCCATGGGCCTTGACAGTCTTTAATACCAGGCCGCAGCAGTCTGCATTTTACTTGGCTGGTTAACAAAAATAGGGGGGATCCCCACGCCGTTTTTTTTTTCGAGGGGATCCCCTATTTTTGTTAACCAGCCAAGCTAAGCAGACTGCTGTGGCCTGGTATTATCAGGCTTGCAAGGTCCATGGATATTGGATCCTTACCAGCCTGAAAAACCAGGCCTCAGCGGTCTGCTTCATCTGGCTGGTTAACAAAAATAGGGGGGACCCCACGCCAATTTTTTTCGAGGGGATCCCCTATTTTTGTTAATCAGCCAAGATATGCAGACTGCTGTGGCCTGGTATTATCAGGCTGGCAAGGTCCATGGATCTTGGCTCCTTAACAGCCTGAAAATCCAGGCCTCAGCGGTCTGCTTCATCTGGCTGGTTAACAAAAATAGGGGGGACCCCACGCCAATTTTTTTCGAGGGGATCCCCTATTTTTGTTAATCAGCCAAGATATGCAGACTGCTGTGGCCTAGTATTATCAGGCTGGCAAGGTCCATGGATCTTGGCTCCTTAACAGCCTGAAAATCCAGGCCTCAGCGGTCTGCTTCATCTGGCTGGTTAACAAAAATAGGGGGGACCCCACGCCATTTTTTTTTCGAAGGGAACCCCTATTTTTGTTAATCAGTTCCCTCTGACGTCACTGATTGTGTCCCTGGCTGACCTGAAGTGAAAGTGGAAAGCAATCAATTAAGCTTTCCACTTAAGGGCCCGTCTCACATAGCGATATCGCTACCGAGATCGCTGCTGAGTCACTAGTTTTGTGACGCAGCAGCGAGCTCACCAGCGATATCGCTGTGTGTGACATTCAGCGACGATCAGCCCCCCTGCCGGGTATCGCTGATCGTCGCTGAAATGTCAGGACTTTTTTTTGATCGCTGGTCTCCCGCTGACAGGCACACATCGCTGCGTGTGACAGGCGGGAGACCAGCGATCCGCTGGTAACCAAGGTACACGGCGGGTTTCCAGGCGCGGGGCTGTGCCTAGAAACCCGCTGTGTACCTTGGATACCAGCGCCCTGATGCAGGGAGCTGGTATCCAAGGTACACAGCGGGTTTCCAAGCGCTGCGCGGTGCCTGGAAACCCGCTGTGTACCTTGGTTACCAGCGGATCGCTGGTCTCCCGCCTGTCACACGCAGCGATGCGTGCCTGTCAGAGGGAAACCAGCGATCAAAAAAAGGTCCTGACATTTCTGCGACGATCAGCGATACCCGGCAGGGGGGCTGATCGTCGCTGAATGTCACACACAGCGATATCGCTGGTGAGCTCGCTGCTGCGTCACAAAACTAGTGACTCAGCAGCGATCTCAGTAGCGATATCGCTATGTGAGACGGGCCCTTAAGCGATGTTACCCGCAGTGTCGCTGTCCCAGATCGCTGCCTGAGCTGCCTGTTTGGCAGCTCAGCAGCGATCATGTAGCGATACACCAGCGATCCTGACAAGTGCATATCGTTGTCGGGATCGCTGGTGTATCGTTATGTGACACCCAGCCTTTACTCTCCTGTCAGGCAGGAGAGGAACTCATTCATTTGGGGTTTACTGTGAGGCTACAGCATTAGCTGCGGTCCCTGCAGTAAACATTAACCCTTTCTGAAGGATTACACCGTGGGACCTGACTGTGCATGGGATAGGTAAGAATAATTTTGCTTTTTTATTTTATTTTTATTACAGGAAATGGTTTTTGCAGTAAAATAAAAGATGGTCAAAAACATGTGTCTTTATTTCATTAAAATGATTTTTAATTAAAGTGTGTGTGTTTTATTTTTATTTATGCAATAGGATTAATAATTGATAGTTGTCTAATTGACAGCTCTCAATTATTAACCTGGCTTAAGGTCACCTTTCAATAGCAAGGTGGCTTTAACCCCATATTAACCCATTCGCCACCGCTACAGGGCAATGGGAATAGACGGGCAAAGTGCCAGAAAGGGCGAATCTAATTATAGATTTGTCTTTCCTGGGGTGTCTGGGGGCAGATGTTAGTAGCCGGGGGGGGCAAAAATAATGGTCCCTCTCTGGGCTATTATTATCTGCCCCCACTCACTGGCTTTGTCTGTCTGGTTGCGAAAATAGGGCGGGAGCCCACGCATTTTTTTTCAGCAATTTTACACCTCATATATATATATACATGTCATTGAATTTGTGACACATATATATATATTTTATATTTGTAGTTCATACACTTCTACATAGTATAATAGCCGCTAATTCAATTGCCGGCTTTTGTGAAAATGCAGAACCCGACATGAAATGACACTTGGTGTACATAGGGTTAACCATGTCTTTTCATGTCCTTTGCTATCTAATTTGCACAAACAATTAAATCAGACTATGTGTGCAAAATTTCACACCTGTAGGGGTTAATTAAAGGTGTAAATTCGTAGCAAAAAAGTCCGTTTTTTTTACAACGAATTTACACCTTTAATTAACCCCTACAGGTGTGAAATTTTGCACACATAGTCTGATTTAATTGTTTGTGCAAATTAGATAGCAAAGGACATGAAAAGACATGGTTAACCCTATGTACACCAAGTGTCATTTCATGTCGGGTGCTTCTGTCTTTTCACTGAAGCCGGCTTTACCCGTCAATTGAATCAAAGGATATTTTACTATGTAGAAGTGTATAAACTATACATATATGTATATATATATGTCACAATGACATGTATATATATATATATGTATTCTATGTGTGTATATTTAGTGTTTACAAGGAAAGAATGGGGTTTTTTTAGTTGCGATATTTTGTTCCCATAGACTTACATGGGACTTCCGGTATCGGTATCGGGTATCGCCGATATTTTAGTGATATCGGCGATACCATTCCGATTCCGATACTTTAGGATATCGGAAAGTATCGCTCAACTCTACTTGTAAGCCTTTAAAATGTGCCTGAAGTTTACTTGCTATCCTTTGGTAAATCATAGCTTGCTCTTAGTGATAGAACTGAACATTAATGAACTCCGCTTTGTTAAATCTCCAGGTAGTTTAAATTCAACTCTTTGTAAAATAATTGGAGTTGAGTGGTTCTATTGTGAGTCTTTTATGTTTTATTTCTTAACCAGATCCCGACCATGTGGCATAAATTTACGAGCTTGGTCCTGGGCTTTAAGCCTGCGTAAATTTGTCAAGACAAAGCCAGGGGCCCCCAGAAGAAGACATAAGTGGTTTATTACCACTTCTATCTTCTTTTATGCCAGCTACATAGCACTCAGTCAGCACTATGTAGCAAACAGAATCATTGTCACTGGCAATCACACTCTGTTTGGGTCTCTGCAAGTATAGACCTAAATCAGCACTGCCATTGAGGCCAGGCACAGCAGATGGCTACTTTCCCCTGTAACTGTGGCTCCTATCGATATCCTAGTTACAGTGGAACATATGAAAATGAAAGAAAAAAACTGTTCACCAGAGATTTTTATTATCTCTTGGGGACAAATTATATGAAAGATGAACACTTGTGTAAAACATCTGCAAAAAATATATAAAGTTCCCATGATAGAAAATACAAAACAAAAATCATTTTCTATATAAAATATATTTTATATACACGAAAAATAAACTACAGATATTAGTTATCCATGTGAATATAGTAACCCAGAGAATTCAATCAACAAGATAATTGTTATGAAACGTGAACAGTAAAAATTAGAAACAAAATAAGTAAACAAATAGCTTTTTTTTCTATATTTAAAAGTATATAATTACACAGTACCCCAAAAACAGCGGTGAAAAATAATACAATCTGTCCCTCATAAAACAAAACCTCACACTTTCACGTCAATGAAATTATAAAAAAAAAATTTATGGGGAAAAAGGAGAGGTGAAAATGAAAGAAAAAATAAATAAATAAATTGTCCAGTCATTAAGGCCCAGTCAGGCCTGGTCACAAAGTGGTTAACTGATACAATGTTGACTGCCATTTACTAAGTGTCTGTTACACGCTTCATATGAACCATGCATTTTAGTTTTTAAAATATCTGGTTTGGAATCTGCCTTAAGCTATGTTCACACATTGCATTTTTGCTGCATTTTATTCTCTCTCTTGGTAGTAAAGTAGCTGCTTAAAAAAGCTTTGCTGCTTTTTTGGTACGTTTTTGCTGCGTTATTTTCTGTGTTTTTTGGTGCGGATTATATGTCATTTGTATGCAGTAAAAAAGCAGCAAAAACGCATTTTTATCTGTTACTTTTTCTTTATCTTTGCAGCTCCTGACAAACCATTATGAGCAGAGCTGGAAATATTATTGTCTCCCTTCTGGATGGGGGAGCTTTGGTTTGGCATCAGAGGAGGAATTACACTTGACTGAGAAGTTGTTCTGGGGGATTTTTGACTCTCTTTCTCAGAAGGTATTTCCACTTTCTTATATACTGTGTAACATTACCTATGGAGGATTTGTGCTTGTCTTTGTCATATACGGCTGCTGTTTATCAACTCCGGACCAGGCCATTTTCCTCTATTGGAGATGCATTAAAATTGCATCCAGAGATTTTCATTAAACTCACTGAAGCCAAACAGAAAAAGAGAAAAAAGATTACTCCTTAATATTTGAAGCATTAAGGCTTACGTTTTTGGCAAAGGTAATAAAACACGAGCAGCTACAGAGTGGCTTCACTATCCTGGAGGCTGCAGTGAACAAAATAGGACGTAAACAATGAAAAAAATTGAAAGGTAGCCTATAGCAGCGGTCCAAAAGGTCATCTACGAACATTTCATATTCATATTTGAGCAGATTGTAAGCCGTTCTCGCTGCGTAATCAATTTTTCCTTGAATTGCTTTCTGCAAACTGATACATTTTATCCAGTTCTTTAAAAGCGTGTTTCACGCCTCTAACAAAATTGCAAATTTTTAAAATGTGCACGAAATATGTAATTTTCAGAAAGTCTTGTCACAGATGAGTCACCTGCATGTGGCATCTTCATGACAAGATGTGACAGGTGTTAAGAAGGACGATGTGGTGGAGTGACAGACATTCTGATGGTGGATTAGAATAACATGCACACTTTGTCCTTGCCCGGTGTGCTCACAATGACTTTGGTGTGCTCCACGTAAATGAAACTGTTAATATCTAATTCTTTTTGATAATACCCAGTTTTATTGCTGGGAGCTTGCTCAGAGACATATTTACTTGAGCTGTGCAGGCCTCAAAGGAATTCTCTGGCATGGATCGTTGACAGGAGATAATGAAATCATTATTCTCTATGTTCAGTTATTTTTAAGAGAAAAACAACACCCTTTTGCTACGGTAAGGCATCCATGATCTCTTGGAATAATTGAACAAGGTTTGCTTGTATATAGAGAGTCACAGACTGCCTTTAGGCAGAAGATTAGGATAAATTGCTGCTGTAATACCGGAATTTTTACAGCTCCCAACATAAGATGGAGACTTCCCTCAGAGGAACACATGGAAATATATTGGTGCATGATTTCGTTGTTTGTGCTGTGTCTGTATAACAGCATGGAGATCTATATCTCAAGCCAGCTTTTTGCATTATTCCCTGATTAAAAAATTAAAGACTAAGAAGTCTCATGGTCATAAAATAGTTCCACTTTGTTGTGATCACTCTAAACAAGCACTCCCATAAAGTTTTTTTTATTATGAACATGTGTTTATATGTTTGTATTGTAGTGTCAGTGTGTGTTAATATACTCACCTATTGCTGGCTTTTCCGGTATCTAGTGCCGTTGTGCTCCTCTTCTGAGTGACGTCACCGCACTTTAGACTGTCAAGATCAAACCACACTCTATGTGTAAGCCTATGGAGCTTTGTTCTGACCCTCTATAGACTTACATTGTAAAAAGCCACTTCGGGGTCACACAAAGCGCAGTGTGCATGTGCAGCCACCACTTTATTTCAGTGGAGCACTGTAGAACCCCATCCTTGGGGTTGGTGACATTCGCAGCAGTATAGGAACCTCAAACTCTCCACAAGTTATCACCTATCTTTTAGATAGGTGATATCTATTAATGTTGGAAATATCCCTTTAAGATGGTTTCCAGTATGTAGCTCCACCTTTCTATCCACTTACATACATTATTATTTTTATTTAATTTTGGAGCACCATTGATTCCATATTGAAGTACATGTGTAAAGGA
This sequence comes from Oophaga sylvatica, assembly GCA_033576555.1. Taxonomy (NCBI): domain Eukaryota; kingdom Metazoa; phylum Chordata; class Amphibia; order Anura; family Dendrobatidae; genus Oophaga; species Oophaga sylvatica. Next base: position 472,088,075 of record JARQOD010000001.1, read on the forward strand.
GTTACATACAAAATACAAATTTAAATTACAATGAATAAACTTACAATGACAGACTGGTACAGAACAGAGAGGGCCTTGCCCTTGCAGTTTTACTGTCTACAAGCTAATGGGCAAGGAAACAGTAAGTTGAGGATTTGCAGCAGCTCCGATGGTGGTGAGGTGGGTTATTGCAGGCTGTAAGCTTATTCGAAAATCTGACTCTTCAAGTTCCATCTGAAAGTTCTGAATGTTCTGGATAATTGGACCTGTTGGGGCACAAAATTCCAGGGGGTAGGTATACTAAGGAGAAGTCTCGGAGGTGACTGGGTGAGGAACGTATGAGTGTGGCGGAGAGAAGGAGGTCTTGGAAGATATTTGGAGACAGACATATGGACAGCTTTATAGGTCATTATTTGTAGTTTGAAATGGAAATGTTGGGGAATTGGGAGCCTAGAAAGGGATTTACAGAGGGGAGAAGTGGAGGAGCAGCTAGGAGAGAGGTGGATTAGTCAGGCAGCAGAGTTCAGGATGTACTGGAGAGGTGTGAGAGTGTTAGCTGGAAGAGGAAGATATTGCAGTAGTCTAAGCGGAAGATGATCAGTGTATGCATTAACGTTTTAGTAGAGTCTGGGTTGAGGAAAGGATGTATTCTGGAAACATTTTTTGAGTTGGAGGTAGCAGGAGGTTACAAGAGCTTGGATGTGTAGTATGAAGGACAGGGCAGAGTTGATGGTTTCTCCGAGGCAATGGACTTCCAATACAGGGGAAAGCGTGATGTAATTTATTGTGATAGATAGATTGAGTAGGGACATTAGGTGACATGACGGAACGATGAGGAGTTCGATTTTGTCCACATTGACCTTTAGGAATCGAGAGGAGAAAAGGAGAGGAAATGGCTGATAGACACACTTGGATTTTGGACAGCAGAGAGGTTATGTTTGGGCCAGAGAGGTAGATCAGAGTATCATCAGTGTTTAGGTGGTACTTAAAGTCATTGGACTTTATGGGACATGCATATATACAAGAGGTTTGCATTATTTATAATCAAAATGTAGTCCCCTAATATATTAGAATAGCTACAAAGGTGGAACTAGTCACCAAAAAATATATCCTTAGACTATAGAGGAGGATTTTATTTGCATAGATTTTATTACCGTAATTACAGTAACTGTCTCCAACCTGTAGTTATCCAACTGGGGCAAAATACCAATTTGAAGTGATAGGCTATAAAAACTGATTTGCCATAGGTTGGAATCCACTGAGTAATGATAATAACCAATATTGTGTGAAAAATTAAATTCATAAGTAAAATCTTCCCATTGTTTCTAACAATTTTAATTTTACATAATTGACAATATATTGGACATTTTTCATGGTTTTAAATTTTTTCTGAATAAATTTAAAATACATTACAAGTTAGGAAAGAAAGTAGCTAAAGTGCATGAAAATGAAACGTTTTTGTTATGAAGTTTCCTACTTTGTTGACAACTGCATTCTTGTATACTGATTGTTTTGAAAACTGAAATACTACAATGTGGAATTTATGATGCATGGATTTACAATGGTACAGACCTGAAATGCAATCTATGTGGTCTTGTAATTTTACTAATTGTCCTCTCCGTTTGCTGCTGTGGCCTGGCTGTGTTGCTATCACTAACGATTTTGCATGTTTTTCTGTGGGACTTTCCAACCAGTTCCTATCTCTCCTGCAGAAGTATGAGGCTGAGCTCTTCAAAATGTCTATGCCATGTCTCAGTGCAATAGCTGGTGCTTTGCCTCCCGATTATGTGGACACAAGAATTAAAGCGACACCCGAGAAGCAAATGTCAATAGATGCTGAAGGAAATTTTGACCCAAAGCCGATCAATACAGCTAAGTAAGTAACTGTATCATAACTCACTGCAGAGAATGACAAGACAACTCTGGACTGTTATAATACTGTGGGACTGACAAGATGGCTGTTTCCATCACTGCCATAGAAGCAAAAAGAATGGTGGTTACACAAGAATACATTTTTATTTTTACTAACGCTAGTTGAAATTGACATGTCTTCAGTTTATGAAAGTACACAGCATACCACAGTAGCATTGTTGTAGGTTGCTAAGAACATAGCTTACACTGTTCATCGCTCATTCGAAGTACTTTGATGAAAAGTGTTGTCTTAACAAGTGTTGTCTGCTATTTGGCCAACCCCTTCTGAAATCAAACAAGGGCCGATTTGGGTTGTCCTTAAAAACAGGGCTCATTTTTGCTCTGTCTGTAAAATAAATTTAAAGCATTCTGATTTTTTTTTAACTAAAGACACTTATAAAGATTATTTTGACAGTAATTATCATCAGTTTACAGTTTACAGTGAATGCAGCTGAGGTCTTCATATCAGAATTATGGACATGTATCACTTCTAATCATAATGATTTATTATGGTTTTCTATTGTGACTGTAACAAATATGTTCATGATTTTTGGATGAGCTGTTCAGAAAAAAAAGTCAAGTTGGCAACTCTGGTGCACATTGAAAATTAAAACTTAATTATACTCCCCTACTGGGTTGGTGCAGTTCCAGCCATGTCAGCGCTGTGTCTGCCAGGCAATCATGTGACATTGGTCCAGGTTGTGATTATATAGTGTTTTTATTTTCAATGGGAACCTGATTCATTTAAGAAGGGGTTGTTCAAGTAGTGCACAACCATTTTACATGTCTTTAAATGCATTTTTCAATGTCAATACAATAGGTGTAGAGTTAGACATCATAAAGATAGAAAAAACTATTACGGTATCTGCTTTTGCTATATCTTTAATTATAACTAGAGGAGGTGAAGAATTTATAACATAATATTTTATCATCTAGCTTAAAGACAGTGTCCACAATATAAGTTAAGTGGGACTCTCATACCTGGCTCTGCCACCAGGCACTGAAAATCGCGGAGACATGTCCGATTTTGATCTGAGGGTCCCTAGTCCCTAGGATCAAAATAGTGGCGCCCCTGCTCCTTGGCTGCTGTCCCTGGGTTCCCTAGAACGCCCTATCATAATCCAAAAGACACCAATAAAATGATGATAGGTCCTGGAATGACTGACTGTAAACCCAAAGATAGCCATACCAATCAAAATAATGAGACTAGCGTGTTCAGATGGTGCTCGCAAACCGCAACAAACAAACCGTCTCAGTGAATAAGACAACAATACATATTTGAATAGGGCTATGGGACCAAGCCTATGTATCAGCAATAAATACCGATAAAGAAAACATAGGGGATACAAAACTTGTCCCAAAGGACCAAAACACAATAGTAAACAATTAGAGATTGTGTAGCTGTAAGGGGGACGACCGGAGCACGGGTACCTGCATGTTGAGGCTGCATCCCCTGTTCCCAGGGGGAAGCCTGAGTGTGCCGGACCTTCCTCCTGACAGAGGGGGGCGGGGGCATAAAAAGGCAGAGTGCGCACAGCAGGGTAGTTTTGGTTCCAACCTGGGGCAGCACGTAGTGAGATAAGCAATGTGCCCCATCCCTCCAGACAGTACCGGCACTGCAACAGGCCCCACTGCCTGCAGAGGGGCCGCAGCAGAGAGAAGGGCCAGGCGTGCTGCAGCATATCAGAAGGAGAGGGTCTGCTGCGCTGAGGGGAGCTGTATGTCCAGCAGCAGCAGCAAGGCAGAAGAGTGCTTCGTCCAGGGAGCACCAGCATTGTGCAGGCCAGCGTCCGCCATCTCCCGCCGCCAGCAGCAGGGACCAGAGAGGGGGAGGAACATGCAGTGTGTGCCCGGTGACTACCAGAAGAGAAAGGCGCCGTACGCTCAGTGTCCGTGAGTACTGCACACATGCCACATAAGAGGGACCGCATACGGGACAGACACCTGCACCCTGACGTTGCCAGTGAATTTTTGCCCAGACACTTGCATCCTGACTTCACCAGTGTATATTTGCAGAGCCACGTTGGGCTCGTACAGGACTGTGGCCCTCACCGTTGTTAGCCACTGCAGCTTATGAACTAGGGCTCAGCAGAAGGTGCTGGAGACCGACCGCTGCCGCCAGAAGACGAGGCATTGATGCACACAGTACCCCATTGGAAAAGACACCGCACCAACCATTGCCGGCACCATCAACTTCCCAGCAGAAGTCACAGTTTGAGGAGCTTATGACACCAGTGTTTCACAAGCACCGCTTTTACCTGATCCTTTATGTTTGAACTCTACATATCCTTTTGCAATAATACTGTTTTATTCCCCTGTTTAACCCATTACCTCCCTGTGTGGAGTATTCCCCTATTAAATAAAACTGTTAACCCTTGCTCTGCCTACTGCCCGTCACTGCATCCCGCAACCTGCTTACATAGCAATCAATGATAATAGATAGACATATCAAATTCACAAGCTGTAGGAGGACTAGCTTACCCGAGAAATTGCCTGAAAAAATCTGCCACCTGCCTGCCAGTGGAGGTTTGTACCCTACAAGATGGCACAATGGTACCACGGCTCCACGTGGGCTGTCTGTTATGTTTTGGTAGCTGATTTCCAACCTAGACCAGGAAGTAACAATTGCTCATCGGCCAGGATCATGGGAGGTCAGCTCACTTATATCAGGCCATTCCGTCCCACCTGATAACCATTCATCAATTGCAGGTGGTGAACTTCTGCTGTTCAACATAGGTTCAATACACTCAGCAACCACCAGAGGGAGTCTCAGCTCCGAAGTCGTCTCCAACACGTTCACAACAGTACCCCCCCCTTGAAGAGGGGTCACCGAACCCTCACGTGCGCCAACAGGCCGATCAGGATGAGCTCGGTGATAGGCACGGACCAGTCTTTCAGCATGTATGTCAGAAGCAAACACCCAAGAATTGTCCTCCTGACCATAGCCTTTCCACTTAACCAAGTACTGGAGTCTCCGCCTAGCCAAACGAGAATCCAATATCTTCTCAACCTCATACTCCAAATTGCCCTCAACCAAAACGGGATCAGGAGGCGCAGCCATAGGAACCACTGGCTCGACAAACCTCTTAATTTCCACGATCTTATAAGGTCCAATGAACCTTGGCTTAAATTTTGGAGACGCACCCTTCATAGGGATATTTTTTGAGGACAACCAAACCAAGTCACCCACTTTAAACCGAGGACCATCAGTCCTATGCCGGTTGGCAAACAGCTGGGGCTTCTCCTGAGAGAGAGACAAAACTTATCCACTACAGACAGACAGACAGACAGAAGCCTCCACCTGCCCTGAAGAAAATCGAGGATGTAACCCGAAAGTGCAGAAAAATGGAGACATCAAGGTGGCAGAGCTAGCCCTATTATTCAAAGCAAACTCAGCCAAAGGCAAAAAAGAGACCCAGTCATCTTGATCAGCAGACACAAAACAGTCTCAAATAAGTCTCCAAGGTCTGGTTTGTTCTCTCAATGTGTCTGAGGTCTGAGGGTGGAATGCAGAGGAAAAAGACAGCTGATCTCCCAGTTTGGAACAAAATGTCCTCCAAAATCTGGAAACAAACTGGACTCCTCTGTCAGACACAATGTTCTCTGGAATGCGTGCAACCGAACCACCTGTTGAAAAAATAAGGGCACCAAATCGGAGGAGGATGGCAACTTAGGTAGTGGCACAAGATGTATCATCTTGGAAAACCTATCACAGATCACCCAAATAGCGGTCATTCTCTGAGAGACAGGGAGGTCGGAAATAAAATCCATAGAGATATGGGTCCATGGCCTCTTGGGCACAGGCAATGGCATTAACAAACCACTAGAGCGAGAGCAAGGTTTGGACTGAGAACAAGTTCCACAGGACTGCACAAAGTCCCTGACGTCACGAGACAAAGTGGGCCACCAAAAGACCGACTCTCCAAATCTCTGGTACCAAAAATACCAGGATGGCCAGTCAATGTGAAACAATGAATCTCATACATCACATTCATCCTCCACTAGTCTGGGACAAACAATTTCCCAACAGGGCAGCGTTCAGGTTTATCCTCCTGAAATTCCTCCAAAGCCAGTCTCAAATTGGGCGAGATAGCGGAAAGAACCACACCCTCCTTCAGAATAACAGCAGGCTCAGTTACCTCAGGAGAATCCGCAAAGAAACTCCTCAAGAGGGCATCCACCTTAACATTCTTAGTGCCCGGGAGAAAAGAGACCACAAAATTAAAACATGTGAAAAACAAGGCCCACCTGGCCTGTCTAGGATTAAGTCGCTTGCCTGTTTCAAGATAAACCAGGTTCTTATGGTCCGTGAGGACCACCACCTGATGTTTGGCTCCTTCCAGCCAGTCTCCACTCTTCAAAAGCCCACTTCATAGCCAATAACTTCCGATTTCCCACATCATAATTACGTTCCGCTGAGGAAAATTTTCGAGAGAAAAAGGCACAAGGGTTACTCTTAGAAGTCTCCGGATCCCTTTGGGACAAAACGGCTCCTGCACCAATCTCAGAAGCATCAACCTCCACCTGAAATGGTAGAGAAACATCAGGTTGTCGCAGAACAGGAGCAGAAGTGAATCTCGGCTTAAGCTCCTGAAACGCAGAAACTGCCTCAGGAGACTAATTCACTACATCAGAACCCTTCTTGGTCAAATCAGTCAGTGGTTTCACAATACTAGAGAAATTACCTATAAATTCAAGATAAAAATTAGCAAAACCCAAAAATCTCTGAAGAGCCTTCAATGTAGTGGGTTGAACCCAATCACAAATGGCCTGAACTTTGACCGGATCCATTTCAATAACAGACGGAGACAAAATGAATCCCAGAAATGAAACCTTCTGTACGTCAAAAAGACATTTTGATCCCTTCAAATACAATGTATTTTCTCTCAAAATCCAGAATACAGTCCGAACATGTTCCACATGAGAATCCCAGTCATTGGAAAAAATCAAGATATCGTCCAAATAAACTATCAGAAATTTATCCACGAAATCCCGGAAAATATTGTTCATAAAGGATTGGAAGACGGAAGGGGCATTAGTGAGCCCAAAAGGCATCACTAGGTACTCAAAATGCCCCTCTGGGGTATTAAATGCCGTCTTCCATTCATCACCGTGCTTGATGCGAATAAGATTATACGCCTCCCTGAGGTCAAGCTTGGTAAACCAACTAGCACCTTTCACTCTGGAAAATAGGTCAGAAATCAAGGGTACTGGATATTGATATTTAACAGTGATCTTATTCAGGAGACGATAGTCAATACACGGCCTCAATGAGCCATCCTTCTTGGCCACAAAGAAAAAGCCGACGCTCAAGGGTGAAGAGGATGGTCTGATATGACCCTTCTCTAAATACTCTTTGATATAAGATCGCATAGCATCATGGTCAGGTACAGATAAATTAAAGAGCTGACCCTTGGGAAATTTACAACCGGGTACAAAGTCAATAGCGCAATCATAACTCCAAAGAGGAGGTAAGGATGCAGACTTAAGGTACTGCCACACTAAACAATCCCGCTAGCGATCACGATAACGACGCATACTAATGCGATCGCTAGCGGGATTGTTTCTATATCGCTAAATGCAGCCACATTTAGCGATATAGTTAACGACGCTATCGCCGTTAGCGATCTTCTTAACGACTTTAGCGGTACAAAAGTACCGCTAAATCGCTAAGAAAAGGTGCCACACAGCGATTAGATACTTACCCAGCGGGAGCGCCGACGAGAAAATAGGGTCCGGAACGATTCCAGCGACGAGCAAGATCACAGCAGGAAGCTCGTCGCTGGAAGCTGCCGCACTGAACAACATCGCTAACAGGATCGCTAAATAGTGACGTTTTTTAGCGATCCCGTTAGCGATATTGTTTAGTGTGGCATACCCTTAACTCTCACTAAACACATCAGAAAAATCAGTCAAATAGTCAGGGACATCTTGAGACTGGGGAGAGGTAGAAAAAACAGGAGTGTCAGCACGAACACATTGACAGCCCCAACTGGTCACAGACACAGATTTCCAATCCAATACAGGATTATGAGTCTGTAACCAAGGAAAACCCAGTACAATAATGTCATGTAAATTATGTAACACCAGAAATTTGCAATTCTCCTGGTGGTCCGGGTCAACCCGCATTATCACCTGAGTAGAAAACTGGGGTAAAGGGATAAAATCAATGCCCAGCAAAGGAATAGACTTCCGCAGGGGTATCATGGGAAAGCCACAATGTTTGGCAAAATCAAAATCCATCAGGTTTATAGCTGCTCCTGAATCAACAAAAGCCTGAGCTGAAAATGTGGACATGGAGCAAATCAAGGTAACAGTCAACAGAAATTTAGTCTGAACACTGCCCAAAACAACTGAGCGCGCAAAACGTCTTCCTCGTTTGGGGCAGACGGAAATAGCATGAGAAGCGTTACCACAGTAGAAGCACAACTTATTACGCTTTCGAAACTCATGACGCTGTGCCCCAGAAGTCACTCTATCACACTGCATGGGCTCAGGGGCTGGCCCGCAAGGCATCACAATCTCATGCATATTTTTACGCTCACGCAAACGTCTGTCAGTTTGAATAGCTAATGACATAGAGTCATTGAGACCTGATGGGACAGGGAATCCCACCATAACATCCTTTACAGTCTCTGCCAGACCCTTCCGAAAAAGTGCTGCCAGAGCATCATCATTCCATTTAGTAAGGACTGCCCACTTTCTGAATTTCTGACAATACAGCTTTGCGTCTTCTTGACCCTGATTCAATGCCAACAAGGTTTTCTCAGCTTGATCAGTAACATTAGGTTCATCGTATAACAACCCCAGAGCCTGAAAAAACACATCAACATCATTCAAATCAGGATCCCCAGGTGTCAGGGAAAAGGCCCAATCCTGAGGGTCACCGCGCAACAGGGAGATGACAATTTGAACCTGCTGCGCTGCATTCCCTGAGGACTTAGGCTTCAAGGCAAAAAACAACTTACAGTTATTTTTAAAATTCAAAAATTTAGACCAATCTCCCAAAAATAAACCCGGCAGAGGGATCCTAGGTTCCACAACAGGCAACCCAGCAAGATAGATAGCAATACTCCGAACTTCAGCAGCAAGCTGCTCCACACGATCGGACAAATGCTTGACTTCCATTGGGGAAAAAATTCCTCCTCATCCCCCAGAGAAAAAAGAGGGAAAAAACTAACTATTTTTTCCTTCTGTTGAGTACCATAGAATTTCAGTATGGCCGGTGATTCTGTTATGTTTTGGTAGCTGATTTCCAACCTAGACCAGGAAGTAACAATTGCTCACCGGCCAGGTTCATGGGAGGTCAGCTCACTTATATCAGGCCAGTCCGTCCCACCTGATAACCATTCATGAATTGCAGGTGGTGGACTTCTGCTGTTCAACATAGGTTCAATACCCTCAGCAACCACCAGAGGGAGCCTCAGCTCCGAAGTCGTTTCCAACACGTTCACAACAGCTGTCCTTTGTTGTCCCTAGACAACACTATGTATGATACAGGGCAGAAAAAAGATATCAGGAGGCTTGGTAAAGATAACAGATCTTTACCAAGCTTCCTGATGAAGCAGTGGGTGAAACGCGTAGAGGCAGAATGGTTTATCCTGATCACCAGTCTGGATGAGTACTATCTACTTTATATTCATTAGTTTATATGTATCTGTGCCTGTGTTTCAGGGTCGTTAGCAGACCTGGTGGTTTTATCAGCCAACTATAACATGTTTTAGTATCTTTTTTGCTGCCCTGTTGTCATGGGTGCATCGCCATGAAGATCGTCGCGATTGCACATTCTGACTTCTCACAGCTGAGCTGCTGTTTCTTTGTTTTTTGGTAATGAGAGAGTTAATTTTTCCTAGCTCTTTGCTAAGGCTAGGTGCAGCCTCGCCCGGCTGCTTTTGATTATGTTCTAATTAGTTTCCTTTATATTTCTGCCAGTCTGGGTGTTAGACGCCGGTGAAAGCATTCATGTAGTTTAGCAGACTGGATTGGTTCTGAGAATATTTAAGCTAAGAGCTCCTTAGTTGTTTTTACTCTTACAGCTTATAGTTTTTTCTCTGAGACCTTAGGTGTTCCTACTGTGTGTGAGTGTTGTATGTAAGACTTTATTTACTTTATGTCTTGTCTTTGTTGTATGTCTTTCTGTTCATTAACCGTTACCTGTTCATTCCCTTTGGTGGTATTCAGGGTCCTTCTTAGGACTAGAATACAGTTGGCAGGGATTGATAGGAGACAGGGTTTACGCTGGTGGCCTGGACCTCTGTACCTTTAACAGTACCTCCAGGTTGAGGGATTAGTTAGGACCCCAGTTTAGGGTCAGCTTAGACCCCGGTCACCCTCAAGCCGGAGACAGCGTATAACGGATTCCGTTTTGACCCTCTGGACATTCTGTCAGGTAAATCTATGTTATCATATATCTATGCGCATGTTATATAGTATGTTGCCTTTTGATATAGATTACTGACATCACATATATATATCTGCTATACAGCGTGACATTTTCACCGGCCCAACTAAAGATTCTCCCCAGCTGTCATGGATCCAGTAGCCCAGCTGGCCCGGCAGTTGCAGGGGTTGTCCATGGAATTTGCAGACATTAAGTCCAAGGTTTTGTCCCTCCCGGAGCAAACCAGATCTGAACCTAAGGTTGCTCTCCCGACAGGTTCACTGGTGGGCGGGACAAATTTTTTACTTTCCGGGAGGCATGTAAATTGTACTTTCGGCTGCGGCCTCGGTCATCTGGGAGTGAAGAGCAGAGGGTGGGAATTGTTATCTCGCTCTTACAAGGGGACCCTCAATCTTGGGCGTTCTCTATTCCTCCAGGCTCCCCAGATCTCCAGTCAGTGGATCGATTTTTTACTGCCCTGGGTCTGGTATATGATGATCCGGATCGAGTCTCCCTTGCTGAAACAAGGTTACGTAAAATACGGCAAGGAAATCGTCCAGCGGAGGAATATTCTTCTGAGTTCCGTAGATGGGCAACAGATACTCAGTGGAATGACCCAGCTCTTAGGAGCCAGTTTTGTCAAGGGTTGTCTGACAAATTAAAAGATGTGTTGGCTCAGTATGATTCTCCTCCATCACTGGAGGCTGCTATGGCCCTCGCTATTCGCATTGATAGACGACTTCGGGGAAGACGCGAGGTAACTCCGCCCCCCATGATGACTCCACCTACTACTAAAGTCCCTTATACTGAGGTTCCCCTGGTCTGTTCTGAGGAACCCATGCAGTTGGGAGGGACATCATTTTGTAGGAGGGAATCGGCGGTGCGCCGCAAGACTAGAAGGTGTTTCTTTTGCGGGAGAGAGGGACATTTTGTTGGGGGTGTCCATCCCGACCTCTTTGAGCCAAGGAGTTAACCTGGGAGTGTGTATTTCGTCCCCAAATCCCTCTCAGTTTCTCGTGCCTGCGGAGGTGGTGATTGGTACTAGAACTGAGAGGATTTCTGTTTTTCTTGATAGTGGGTCCGGGGCTAATTTGGTGGACGCTCGGTTTGCCCAGGTGCATGGTATGCAACTGAGTGTATTGGCCAAACCGGTCCCTATACTCTCTATTGATTCTAGACCTCTTGGTCAAGGTAGCTTGGTACAAGCTGTTCATAACATAGATCTTCGAGTAGGGGCAATACATAAAGAGCAATTGTCTTGTTATGTGTTGGAGGGTCTACCTACTCCTATTGTGTTGGGACTTCCTTGGTTGGCTAAACATAACCCAGTGATTGATTGGCAATCCAGAAAGATAAGCCAGTGGGGTGAATTTTGCAAGAATAACTGCATGAGCACGGTCATCGGTGCGGTTGTGCCTAGGACTTTGCCTCCTTTTCTGGAGGACTTTGGGGAGATGTTCTCAGAGGAGGGGTGTAAAGAGTTTCCTCCTCATCGCGCATATGACTGCTCAATAAAGTTGCTTCCTGATGCCTTATCTCGTACTTTCCCAAGGGCCGGGAAGACGGATGATCCGGTTCCTATTCCTAAGGAGGGAGTTGTAGTGTCAGCTGTATGCTCTGAGCTTGAGGGGAGGTATTGGGGGCTCAGGGGGACGCCCCTGTGGGACTTCCAGGGAGACTGATAGTTCCAGATCGCTTAAGACTGAAGGTTACGGGGAACCGTTACAAACGGATGGCTGATAGGAGGAGAGTTTCTGGTCTAGATCTGAAGGTGAACGATCTGGTTTGGTTGTCTACCAGGAATATAAAACGTAAAGTTTCCTCCTGGAGGTTGGGTCCCAGATTCATCGGGCCGTACAGGATCAGTTCCATAATTAATCCTGTGGCATTTCGTCTGGACCTCCCTCCTACGTTTAAAAATCATAATGTGTTTCACAAGTCATTACTTAAAAAGTATGTGGCACCAGTCATACCGTCACCTCTACCTCCTTCAGTGGTGGTCAATGATAACGTGGAAATTCATGGGTCGAAAATCATTGACTCACGTCTCAGTCGCCGATCCCTTCAGTACTTAGTTCAGTGGAGGGGTATGGTCCTGAGGAGGGGACGTGGGTCCCTGCGTCTGATGTTAACGCAGATCGATTGGTTCGGACCTTTCACACAACTCACCCGGACAGACCTGGTCATGAGGGTCCGGAGGCCCCTCGTAGAAGGGGGGGTACTGTCATGGGTGCATCGCCATGAAGATCGTCGCGATTGCACATTCTGACTTCTCACAGCTGAGCTGCTGTTTCTTTGTTTTTTGGTAATGAGAGAGTTAATTTTTCCTAGCTCTTTGCTAAGGCTAGGTGCAGCCTCGCCCGGCTGCTTTTGATTATGTTCTAATTAGTTTCCTTTATATTTCTGCCAGTCTGGGTGTTAGACGCCGGTGAAAGCATTCATGTAGTTTAGCAGACTGGATTGGTTCTGAGAATATTTAAGCTAAGAGCTCCTTAGTTGTTTTTACTCTTACAGCTTATAGTTTTTTCTCTGAGACCTTAGGTGTTCCTACTGTGTGTGAGTGTTGTATGTAAGACTTTATTTACTTTATGTCTTGTCTTTGTTGTATGTCTTTCTGTTCATTAACCGTTACCTGTTCATTCCCTTTGGTGGTATTCAGGGTCCTTCTTAGGACTAGAATACAGTTGGCAGGGATTGATAGGAGACAGGGTTTACGCTGGTGGCCTGGACCTCTGTACCTTTAACAGTACCTCCAGGTTGAGGGATTAGTTAGGACCCCAGTTTAGGGTCAGCTTAGACCCCGGTCACCCTCAAGCCGGAGACAGCGTATAACGGATTCCGTTTTGACCCTCTGGACATTCTGTCAGGTAAATCTATGTTATCATATATCTATGCGCATGTTATATAGTATGTTGCCCTTTTGATATAGATTACTGACATCACATATATATATCTGCTATACAGCGTGACACCTGTGTCATAGATAGGGACAGCCCACGTGGAGCGGAGGCGCCATTTCGCCATCTTGTAGGGTGCCAATCTCCGCTGATAGGCAGGTGTTGGATTTTTTTAGGCAATTTCTAGGGTAAGGTAGTCCTCCTACAGCTTGTGAATTTGATATATCTATCTATTAACATTGAATGCCACATGATCTGTAATTGTTTACTTTTGTTTTTTGGTCCTATTGGGACAGGTTTTGTATCCGCTATAGTTTCTTTATCAATATTTATTTCTGATACATAGGCTTGGTCCCATAGTCCTATTCAAATATGTATTGTCTTATTCACTGAGATGGTTTGTTTGTTGCTGTTTGCGGGCATTATGTGGGTGCCATCTGAACACCCTAGTCTCATTATTTTGATCGGTATTGCTATCTTTGGGTTTACGGTCAGTCCAGAACCTATCATTATTTTATTGCTGTCTTTCAGATTATTATTATAGGGAATTCTAGGGAGCCCAGGGACAGTCGCCAAGGAGAGGCGGTGCCACTCTCATTGATCATAGGGTGCCAACCTCCACTGGTAGACAGGTATTGAAAATAGGTCCCTTGATTGAGTTGTGGTAGCATTCTTTTCTTTTCTATTTATTATTGATTGTGTGTGTTTTTTTTTTCATCTTTTTGGGACAAATTGTCCCTTTTAATGATCATCTAATCAACAGATTTATTTTAGAGATTTACACATGTTAGCCGTAGAGTAGGGACTGATCTGCATTGCCCGACAGCAGTCACAGTGTACGGAGCTGTTGTGTTTCGCTCCATACACTGTTAACTCCAACTGCTGACAGAGGTGATAACAGCTGATCAGCGGCGGAGTCCTGGGTCTAGGACCCCAAAAATCTTATATTGTTGAGCTGTCCTCAGGATAGGTCATCAATGTACGAGTTGTGGATAATATTTTTGATGTATAAACAGTACCGTACATAATAATCTCCTACAGGCCCTCTAGTACATTGTATAGGAATTTGGAGCTCTGTATCAGAAATATACATGAAATAATATTAAGAAAATAATCAGCACGTAATACTAGATTTATATAGATTAAACAAAGTGAAAAATATAATCTGCCATGCATTGCATCCTGAAGAGGCTAACTGGAGGGATTGTTGTGTCCCTGGATGTCTTGTAGGATTACATGATGAAATAAAATGATGTTATGCTAATCTTGACTTCAGGAAAAGATAGCAATCATGCTGAAGCAGCTTTTTCATTTCCGGCTGACAAAAGAGATTATTTTTTATTTTACAGCCTGACGTTACCTGAAAAGCTGGAATACATTGTCAATAAGAATGCCGAGCACTCCCATGATAAATGGGCCTATGACAAGGTACAAAGTGTGTCCTGCTTGTGTGTATTTTATCTTCAATCAATGGAATAAAAAATGCTAGTTTTAAAAGGATATTAGATCACAATAAGAGAAGTAATACTACTTGGGTTTCTTAGACACCGCTTAACCTCAATGTTAAACCGTTCAGATGTGAACCAGAAAGTACTACATTAATGCGCTGCAAATCTGGCATCCCTGTGCAGCTCCACATCAGTAATCACAACTACATGCATAGATCTCTAGGACTGGGTTCTGGAGGAATACGACACGTCATACAGTGAGGAAAATAAGTATTCCATACAGTGCCAATTTTGCAAGTTTTCCCACCTACAAAGAATGTCTGTAATCTTTTAATGTAGGTACACTCCAACTGTGAGCAACAGAATATAAAAATTAAAAAAAAAACAGAAAATCACATTGTATGATTTTTAAATAAGTAAATTACATTTTATTGCATGAAATAAATATTTGATCACCTACCAACCAGCAAGAATTCAGGCTCTCAAAGACATGTTAGTTTTTCTTTAACTCCTTAACCCCCAAGGGTAGTTTGTACGTTAATGACCGGGCCAATTTTTATAATTCTGACCACTGTCTCTTTATGAGGTTATAACTCTGGAACACTTCAACGGATCTTCGCGATTCTGAGAATGTTTTCTTGTGACATATTGTACTTCACGTTAGTGGTAAAATTTCTTTGATAAAACTTGCGTTTATTTTTGAAAAAAACGCAAATATGGCGAAAATTTTGAAAATTTTGCAATTTTCAAATTTTACATTTTTATTCCCTTAAAACAGAGAAATGTCACACAAAATAGTTAATAAATAACATTTCCCACATGTCTACTTTACATCAGCACAATTTTGGAACCAAATTTTTTTTTTGTTAGTAAGTTATAAGGGTTAAAAGTTGAACAGCGATTTCTCATTTTTACAACAAAATTTACAAAGCCATTTTTTTACGGACCAACTCACATTTGAAGTCACTTTGAGGGGTCTATATGGTAGAAAATACCCAAAAGTGACACCATTCTTAAAACTGCACCCCTCAAGCTACTCAAAACCACATCAAGAAGTTTATTAACCCTTCAGGTGCGTCACAGGAGCTGAAGCAACGTGGAAGGAAAAAATGAACATTTAACTTTTTAGTCACAAAAATTATCTTTTACAAACATTTGTTTTATTTTCACAAGGGTAAAAGGAGAAAATGGACAGATAAAGTTGTTGTACCATTTCTACTGAGTACGCCAATACCCCATATGTGGGGGAAAACGACTGTTTGGGCACACGGCAGAGCACGTAAGGGAAGGAGCGCCATTTGACTTTTTCAAACCAAAATTGGCTGGAATTGAGATTGGACGCCATGTCACATTTGGAGAGCCCCTGATGTGCCTAAACAGTGGAAACCCCCCAATTCTAACTCCAACCCTAACCCCAGCACACCCCTAAACCTAATCCCAACCCTAATCATAACCCTAACCACAAACCTAACCCTAACACACCCCTAACCCTAATCCCAACCCTAACCCTAATTCTAACTAGCCCCAACCCTAACCCTAACTTTAGCCCCAACCCTAAACCTAATGGGAAAATGGAAATAAATACATTTTATTAATTTTATTATTTTTCCCTAACTAAGGGGGTGATAAAGGGGGGTTTGATTTACTATTTATATTGGGTTTTTATGATTGGCAGCTGTCACACGCTAAAAGACGCTTTTATTGCAAAAAATAGTTTTTGCATTACCACATTTTGAGAGCTATAATTTTTGCATATTTTGGCCCACAGAGTCATTTGAGGTCTTATTTTTTGCGGGATGAGTTGATGTTTTTATTGGTACCATTTTTGGGCACGTGACATTTTTTGATCGCTTTTTATTACAATTTTTGGAGAATTAGAATGAACAAAAATCAGCAATTCATGAATTTCTTTTGGGGGGGCGTTTATACCGTTCCGCGTGTGGTAAAATTGATAAAGCAGTTTTATTCTTCGGATTAGTACGATTACAGCGATACCTCATTTGTATCTTTTTTTTATGTTTTTGTGCTTTTATACAATAAAAACAATTTTATATAAAAAATAGTTATTTTTGCATCACTTTATTCTGCGAGCTATAACTTTTTTATTTTTTCGCTGATGACGCTGTAAGGTGGCTTGTTTTTTGCGGGACAAGATGACATTTTCAGCGGTACAATGTTTATTTATATCCGTCTTTTTGATTGCGCGTTATTCCACTTTTTGTTTGGCGGTATGATGATAAAGCATTGTTTTTTGCTTTGTTTTTATTTTATTTTTTTTTCACCAAAGGGGTTAACTAGTGGGACAGTTTTTAGGGCGGGTCGTTACGGACGTGGCGATACCAAATATGTGTACTTTTATTGTTTTTTTTTTTATTTACATGAAGAAATGAATATATTTTTTTTTATTTATTTGAGAATTTTTTTTTACACTTGTGATTTTTTTTTTTTTTTACTTTTTTTTACTTTGTCCCAGGGTGGGACATCACTGTGTAGGGTCAGATCACTGGTGTGGCAGTGTGCACAGTACTCTGTCACACCAGCAATGTGACAGGAAGTGCTGCAGGCTTCCTCAGCGCCTGCTCTCAGCATGCGCTGAGGAAGCCGCCTCCCTGCAGGACCCGGTAGCCATCTTGGATCTGGGATCCTGCAGGGAAGAGGCCCTCAGAACAGCGCGGTCACATCACGCTGTTCTGAGGGCCTCAGGGGAGCACACAGGGAGCCTCCTCCCTGCGTGATGCTCCCCTGTGCCACCGGTACACCGGGATCATGTTTGATCGCTGTGTGCCAGGGGTTAATGTTCCGGGAGCGGTCCGTGACCGCTTCTGGCACATAGTGCCGGGTGTCATCTGTGATAATCAGCTGACACCCGGCCGTGATTGGCCGCGCTCCCCCCGGGAGCAAGTCCGATCGCATGCGACGTACTATCCAGTCCCAGGTCATATGGGCCCAGGTACCATGGACGGGATAGTACGTCGCATGGCAGAAAGGGGTTAAGAAGCCTCCTACTCTGCACTCATTACCTGTATTAATTGCACCTGTTTGAACTCATTACCTGTATAAAAGACACCTGTCCACACACTCAATCACACTCTAACATCTCCACCATGGTCAAGACCAAAGAGATGTCTACGGACACCAGGGACAAAATTCTAGACCTGCACAAGACTGGGATGGGCTACAGGGCAATAGGCAAGCAGCTTGATGAGAAGGCAACAACTGTTGGCACAATTATTAGAAAATTAAAGAAACAGAAGATGATTGTCGATCTCTCTTGGTCTGGGGCTCCATGCAAGATCTCGACTTATAGGGTAAGGATGATTCTGAGAAAGATCAGGGATCAGACCAGAACTACATGGGAGCACCTGGTCAATGACCTGAAGAGAGTTGTCTCAAACATTACCTTTAGCAACTCACTACACCATCATGGATTAAAAATTCTGCACGACATGCAAGTCCCCCTGCTCACTCCAGCACTTGTCCAGGCCCGTTTTAAGTTTGCCAATAACCATCTTGATGTTCCAGAGTAGCCATTGGAGAAGGTCATGTGTTCAGATGAGACCAAAATAGAACTTTTTGGTATCAACTCCACTCACCATGTTTAGAGGAAGATGGATGAATACAACCCCAAGAACACCGTCCCAACCTATAAGATCTGGGGAACATGTGTATGGTGAAGTGGACTAATATCCCTGCTGCAGTGTGTGCAAACTTGGTCAAGAACTACAGGAAACATCTGACCTCTGTAATTGCAAAAGGTTTCTGTATCAAATATTAAGTTCTGTTTTCTATTGAATCAAATACTTATTTCATGCAATAAAATGCAAATTAATCATTGGAATCAGGTTCTCTTTCTCTACGTTATAATGCTCTAACATGATATAGCAAAGATTTGGTGAAAGATTTCCATTATTAAATTTTCACCCCACCCCCCCAAGACTGTTGTTACACTGTATCTTGTGGTCACAGTAAAATCACATGAAAAAGGATCAAATTTGAGGAATCGTGTCAGATCTCTTTCTGCGCTTTTACCAGGTTGTGCTCTGACAGCAGGTATTGCAGTGCTCTAAATGTCATGGATTTGCTAGGAGCAACACCTTTTTCGTACTTTCACTAATATTCATGAATACATAGGTCCCAATATAACCTAGAATAGCTCATGATTAGTTTTCTGTTTGACAGGGCATACTTGTATAGCTGTCAAGATAACCAGATAAGTCCAGACTGTTGATTTTATATGTCATTAGTATTGACTTTTCTTTCTTTTTCATTTCCCTTGGTGTTTTCTTAGCTGCATAGTGGTTGGAAGTATGGAGCGACTCTTGATGAGAATGCAAAGACACATCCTCTACTGAGACCCTTCAAGACACTATCTGAAAAGGTGCCATAATTAAAAGTATCTGCTAACAGACTGATGACGACTTGCATTTCAGTAACCCTGTTAAATGGATTTTTGAGCTTTTTTCAGTTTATTACATCATTCAAGAATCCAGAATAAAAGCTACTGTTGCATTCTGGTTCTTGTAAAGTTATCATTGTGAAAGTGGACCTTTCATGCCGACTATTGCAATAGTAAAATAGTGCCAAAATGCTTCACATGTTCAGTATCGTGTTTCTAAAAACAATGCCCTTCATTATATCTGAATCTCATAGTCTATAGATGCCTTATGTATTGTAGGTCAGATGATCCCTGTCACTTTAATAAAGTTAACGTCATCTGCACAACTAAATTTGATGCTAAAGTGGCCCTATCCTAAACTGTCCCATTAAATCATATTTACATTGGTGATCCTGCTATACACAGCATCAAATGGAAGAATCCAGTCCTTTAAAAACTTTGGTCTGTGCTTTTTGGGTTATATCTTTCAATAGAATTGGCAGGATCGTCTTGTAATTGCAAAAAATATAGCGATTTCTTATTGCACTGTAAACTATTTGCCAATAGAGACAAGTGCATAATCCTCCTAGAATATGTCTAATTCACCACCTTAGCAGTGAAGAGCCAGTAATCCAGTATGTAAAGATAAGGGGTCATTGTGCCTCGATTTAATTAGAATCTGTATGTAATGCTGCTGCAATGCAGTATAGTGCAACCTCCACCAGGGGATGCTGGTGAGGGAAGAGAGGTTGCACACACAGTGAAACACCACTGAGCAGCAGCACAAGTGCCAGCAAGTGGCAAAAGAGTGGTCAGATGAGCCGACTCAATAACAGTCAGGACAAGAAGTACCAGAGGTCACAGCAATACACGTGGTCAAATGGTCAAATACAAGACAAAAGTCAGAGCCAGATGGGAGCAGAGATAACCGAGACGAGAGACAGTAAAACAAGTCAGAAGACAAGCCAGGTCACATACCAAGGGTTCAAGCACAGGGAGTGAACACTAAGACAAGCGGGGTGGCATGAAATAGAAGTCACGGGAACAGAGTAAACGGCCAGAGGACAAAACACGGTATCAAGGGGTCAGCTGCTCTAGCCTGGAGGCACAAACTATCACGGACATTGTACTGCAGGCCACAGCAGACTGAAATAACCCCACCAAACCCAAAACAAGGCAGAGAAGGTTAACCCCCGCATGACGAGACCGGGGAGAGAATAATATGAAACAAACCCCGGCTTGGATCATGACACTGTACGTTCAACAAACTTTGCATAAATCAATAGTACAAGTGAATATAAGAAACTTTGTGTTATATCTGATCAGATCATTTTGAGTCTTTCTCCACATATGAGCCACTTTTTCTACACCACCCTGCATCCCGAACCCTTCTACACACTTAACAACGGTAAGGTGTGCAATATGCTATAGTGTGTCCCTGGGTGTCATGTATAGTGTACAGTTCCTATAGCGTCTTGTGCTTGGGTGCGAGGAAAACACAGGAGACATAGGTTGAAATGAAATGACTTGTATTACTTCATACAAGCATGCTGAAAAGTTCACACAGTTTGCAGGAACAGCGACAGGAGACACAGCAGGCCAGAGTAACTTCAAGCACTACAATAAATCTCCAAAGCAGGTTCAGGATCTCTTCTCTGTACCGTAATTCCTCTGCAAACATGGATTCACCAAACAGCAGGTTTCCAGAGTCCAAAAGTGTTCCAAGGTTCCTCAGTAGGGAATAGCTGGAGTACAAGTCCAAGGCTTCCAGGAGTCAGGTCACAGACTGACTGAGGCTTGATTCAGGAGCACTGATTGTTCAGCTGAGGCTGCTTAAGAAGCAAGAGGGAAGAATCAGGGCGGGAACATGAAAACTGGAAACTCCATATTAACTGAGGGCAAGAGCTGCAGAAAGACAGAAAGCAAAATGGCCGACGAAAAACTGAGTTTCAAGGAACATGTCAACAGAGACAAAGAACCTTACATTACTCCCCCCTTAGGGACAACCTCCGGATGACCTCAGACCAGGCTTGTCAGGGTACCTCTGATGAAACTGGCGGAGCAGGCGAGGACCATTTACATTATTGACTGGTTCCCATGAGTTGTCCTCCACTGGGTAGCCCTGCCATTTAATCAAATATTGCAACTGATTTCTGTACAACCTGGAATCTAGAATCCTTTCCACCATAAATTCTTCCTGACCATCGACCAGCACTGGGTCAGGGCAAGGAGAAGAACGTCCAGGAAACGTATTGGGTGTTGCAGCCTTTAGTAGGGATACATGAAAGACAGGGTGGATTCTCATAGTTCTGGGCAGTTGAAGACGACAAGCAACAGCACTTATAATCTTATTGATCTTATAAGGTCCAATGTACTTATGTCCTAATTTAGACGATGGAATCTTTAATTTAAGATTTCTGGTTGACAGCCAGACCAAATCTCCTACCTTGAAAGCTGGTGCAGGTTTACGAAATTTATCTGCTGCTTTCTTGTACCTTTCCTGAGCCAATTCTAGATTTTCCTTTAGAAGATCCATATTCTTTTGTAAAGAAGTGATTCTTTCAGCCACTGCCGGCAAGGGCGTATCTATGGGAAATCGAGGAAGAATGTTAGGATGATAACCTAGATTGGAGTAAAAAGGAGACTGCTTAGTGGAGGCGCTCTGAGAGTTGTTATAAGAGAACTCAGCCAGTGGAAGTAGATCCACCCAATCATCCTGTAGGTGGCAGATAAAACAGCGGAGATACTGCTCCAGGGTCTGATTGGTTCGTTCTGTCTGTCCATTAGTCTGGGGATGAAAAGCAGAAGAAAGGTTTACTTAATGTCCAATGCTGCACAGAAATTTTGCCAAAACCTTGAAGTGAATTGCACCCCTCGATCCGAAATGACCTCATCCGGTACTCCATGTAAGTGAAACACATTCTTAATCATCAAGTCTGATGTCTGTTTTCCAGTGGGTAAGCCGACACAAGGGATAAAATGAGCTGCCTTTGTTAGACGGTCAACCACCACTAGAATGGTGTTCTTCCCTTGAGAGGTTGGTAACTCCACAATGAAGTCCATAGAAATGGATCCCCACGGGCGGGACGGGGTGGGAAGAGGTTGCAACAGACCAGTTGGTGAGGAGCGAGGTGTTTTGCATCTTGCACAGACTTCACATGAAGTGACATAGTTTAAGACATCTTTCCTGTAAGTGGGCCACCAAAAGAAACGAGAAAGAAATTCTTGTGTCTTTAGAATTCCCCTATGCCCGGCTATCTTGGAATCGTGGATGAGTTGCAATACTCTCAATCTGACTGTTTCAGGTATATACAGACGTTGTCCCTGAATCCACACACCATTCTTAAAGACAAGACTTACGTCCCTTGGGGGTTGAGCCAACAAAGAATCCGCATGGTATGCTTCCTTGATGTCCTTAAGTAGGTCTTGATTATGAATCACTCCCAGGAATCTAGAGTCAGGAAAAATAGTCTTAGGAGGAGTAAGTGGACGTGTCTCTGCTGAATGAATCCTAGAGAGTGCATCAGCCTTTCCATTGCGCGATCCTGGTCTATAAGAAATGACAAAATTAAATTGGTTTAGGAAAAGATTCCAGCGAGCCTGGCGAGGAGTCAGGCACTTAGCCGACCTGATAAATTCAAGGTTACGATGGTCTGTCAGGACGACTATTTGCTGTGCAGCACCCTGAAGAAGGTGTCTCCATTCCTTGAAGGCGGCAATAATGGCCAACAATTCTCTATTGCCCACATCGTAGTTCCTCTCAGCCGAAGACAACTGCTGGGAAAAGAAGGCACAGGGATGCAAGACATTCTTCTCACCTGTTCTCTGAGAGAGTATAGCTCCAACGGCACAGTCTGAAGCATCCATCTCTATTATGAAGGCAAGCTCGGGGTTGGGATGTACTAAGATAGGTGCAGTGGTAAATTTATCCTTTAAACAGGAAAATGCTTCCTGAGCTTGCGGGGTCCAGGAGAACCTAGACTGTTTCCGGGTAAGTTGGGTGATAGGTGACACTACCTCAGAAAAATTCTTAATGAAACGTCTATAGAAGTTGGCAAACCCGATGAAACGCTGCACCTCCTTCACATTTCTAGGAATTGGCCAATCCTTGATGACTTGGGTCTTGCTTCCATCCATACTAATCCCTTGCGTAGATAGTACATACCCCAGAAATTGAATTTCGGTCCTATGGAATTCACATTTTTCAAGTTTGATGTAGAGATGGTTTTGTCTTAGGCGTTCTAAGACCATTCTCACATGTCCATGATGTTCCTCTGTGGAGTTAGAAAAAATTAGAATATCATCCAGATAAATCACCACAAATGTATCTAGGAGATCCCTGAAGATATCATTCACGAAGTGTTGGAAAGTGGCTGGGGCGGTACTCAGACCAAAAGGCATAACTAGATATTCAAAGTGTCCATAGCGTGACCTGAAAGCAGTCTTCCATTCATCCCCAGGTCTAATACGGACCAAGTTATAGGCCCCACGGAGATCCAATTTAGAGAAAATTTTGGCATGCCGCACTCTCTCCAACAACTCAGGGATTAAAGGCAATGGATAACGGTTTCTAATAGTAACCTTATTGAGTTCCCTATAGTCTA
The DNA here is from genome assembly GCA_033576555.1 of Oophaga sylvatica. Classification (NCBI taxonomy): domain Eukaryota; kingdom Metazoa; phylum Chordata; class Amphibia; order Anura; family Dendrobatidae; genus Oophaga; species Oophaga sylvatica. The sequence goes on from JARQOD010000001.1 coordinate 472,111,669, forward strand.
TGCAGGGTCTCAGAGATCCATCTTTCTTCTTCACAAAGAAGATGGGTGCACCTGCGGGAGATGAAGAGGGGAGTATGAAGCCCTTGGCTAAATTTTCGTCTATATAATCCTTCAAAGCTTTAGCTCGGGCCCGGTAGGGGGTAGATCTTACCAAAAGGTATCTCGGCTCCAGGCAATAATTCAATTGGACAATCATATGGACGGTGAGGAGGAAGCTGATCAGCGTTCTTCTTGTCACATAAATCCACATAGTCCTGGTATACAGCTGGTAGCTCAGGGACTGACATGGTTCCTTTAGGAACAGAGCAAGCTGAAACTCCTTGACTCATCTGTTTCTCCGGAAAGTGTAATTCCTTGGTCTCCCAGTTAATCGTAGGATTCTGCGCCTGCAGCCATGGTAGCCCTAGAATAATGGGAAAGTGGGGAGAAGAGATAAGCAAAAAATACATTTTCTCCTGATGATCTTTACCCGTAAGGACCCTCAAAGGCTCTGTTTCTTGATCCACTGGTCCAGAAGTCAGTAGAGAGCCATCCACAGTCTCCATCTGTACTGGAGTAGCCTTCTTCACTGAACGTATCCCCTGTTTCAGAGCAAAGGAGATATCCATGAAATTTCCACTTGCTCCTGAGTCGATCATAGCAGAGCTAGACACCCAGACTGAGTCAACCCAGAGTTTGATGGAAAGGAAGCAATGAGAATTGTTTCTTTTACAACTCAGCTGGGACACCGCTGAGGAAACTTGAAAAATTGCAGCGTTTATACCGTCATCGTCCCCAGAACTAACAGAGTTTAAGTCCGAGAAATCAAGATCTCTTGCAGCAGATCTCTCTGGAGCCTGAGGCTCGGACATGACAGAGCTCCTCTCGCAACACTCACAGTGAATGACTGCTGCAGTAGTCTTACGAGAACGGCTGGGGCAGTTTATAATGAAGTGCCCTGACTTACCACAGTAGAAACATAGATTTTCCTTTATACGATGTTCTTTGCGTGCATCACTAAGCCGTCTTTGTAAAGAGTCCACCTGCATGGGTTCAGGTTCTGGTTCCCTTGTGATCCTACTCAAAGGTTCCTTAGCTGAGGAGGGAGGTAGTAAAAGGTTAGTGCGATTATTTTCGAACCATCTCTCTTGTCTGCGTTCAGTCAGACGAGCATCAATACGGATACAATAGTTAATAAAGTCACCTAACACAGTGGGAGGGTCGGCACGAGCAAGTTCATCCTTAATCAGTGGAGACAACTCTTTCCAAAAAATAGATTTTTTAGCGGAAGTGTCCCAAGTGGTATCAAGGGCCCATCTCCTGAAATCCAGGGCATATTCGGCTACTGAACGCTTACCTTGGCGCAAAGTTAACATGGCTGCTTCAGCTGTTGCACCTCGATTGGGGTCATCAAACACCTGCCCCATGGCTGAAATAAAAGCATCAAGGTGATTCAAACAATCATCCTCAGTCTCAATCAGAGGGTTTGCCCACATCAAAGCCTTATTGGTAAGCAACATGATTATAGTAAGCACTTTGGATCATTCAGTGGGAAATTGTGAAGCATGTGCAGAGAAAAATAAATTGCATTGATTAATAAATCCCCTGAATTTCTCACGTTCACCGCCAAAACGAAAAGGAGGTAATTTGGGGATCCCAGAACTCGGGGTTATGGCAGGAGCCTGGGCTCGTTCCTCTAGAGCCTCAATCCTGGCTCGCAATTCCTGGGTAGTCTGTCCAAACACTTGCAAATTATGATTAGTGAGGTCCTGTAGGCTTGCAAAACGGTGTTTTTAAAGTCTGTACATCTGAAAGGATTGTATCAGTCACTCCGCAAAGTTCCTTTAAAGCGGGCCTCCATCTTCCAGATCTTTTAAGGCAGAAGTGCTGGAAGAGGAAAGGAAAAAAAAAAAAAAAAACAATAGTGTTTACCTGTGGTAAACACTCCAGAGTAAATTTTAAGGGAATGCGCTCACTTGGAAGGTTGTGAGAAGTCACAACCACTGTCACACTATAAGGTATTAAACGGACATCTGATATCCACAGTCACAGCAAACACGGCTTTCCCAGACCCAGCAGACACTAAACATTGGCTCCTGAATCTTGTCATGTATAGTGTACAGTTCCTATAGCGTCTTGTGCTTGGGTGCGAGGAAACACAGGAGACATAGTTGAAATGAAATGACTTGTATTACTTCATACAAGCATGCTGAAAAAGTTCACACAGTTTGCAGGAACAGCGACAGGTAACACAGCAGGCCAGAGTAACTTCAAGCACTACAATAAATCTCCAAAGCAGGTTCAGGATCTCTTCTCTGTACGTAATTCCTCTGCAAACATGGATTCACCAACAGCAGGTTCCAGAGTCCAAAAGATGTTCCAAGGTTCCTCATAGGGAATAGCTGGAGTACAAGTCCAAGGCTTCCAGGAGTCAGGTCACAGACTGACTGAGGCTTGATTCAGGAGCACTGATTGTTCAGCTGAGGCTGCTTAAGAAGCAAGAGGAAGAATCAGGGCGGGAACATGAAAACTGGAAACTCCATATTAACTGAGGGCAAGAGCTGCAGAAAGACAGAAAGCAAAATGGCCGACGAAAAACTGAGTTTCAAGGAACATGTCAACAGAGACAAAGAACCTTACACTGGGTGATATCCTCTGAGTAATCTCCATTAGTAGTGCCTGACATATAGATAAACAGCTGACACCAAAAATGGTCAGGTAGACAAAGGTCAGGGCAAGGTGGCGTTTTTTGCAGTGGTTGACATGTAATTGGGTGGACCGCATGATGGGTAAACATAATGAGTATGTGATGAGTGAGCGTACTCGGATAAGGTGTTGTCCTAGCACGCTTGTGTGCTAATAGAGTGTCTTCTATTATGTTCCTGTCCCTGCGGCTGCATGTCTCGCTGCTGTTGAACAGCCACAACACATACAGGGATTGCCTAACAAACAGGTAATTCCTTTATGTGTTATGTGTTGCGGTTGTTGAACAGGTGCGAGCCATGCAGCCTTGGCGACAAGAACATAGTATTCAAACACGCCGAAGATACTGTATTGGTACACGAGCATGCTCGGATAACACCTATGTAACGATGTAGGTCTGCTCAGCTTTGTCTGCTCTGTAATATGCTGCCTGGGGATCAGACACCTTTCATCAAGCCCAGTAGTATATTTATATAATGCATATATAATATTATCATTTTTGTTGATCGCAGCAGATTGTATATGAGAAGATAATGCTTTTGCACTGTAAAAAGTACAGTTCCAAATAATCTGTTTGTTATTCAGTTTTGCTGTTTTTTACTTTGCATTGTATGTTGCACTGAAGGACTCCATTACCATTTACATAAGGATCATACTACATAGGCAGTGGCTGATATGGTACCTAAATATAGGAAGGCCCAGCTCAGATTGGCTCCCTCTCAATAAGTGATGTGAAGACTTGCCTTCTTCTTCCCCTGAAAAGCAATTTTGCACATAAGGGTGCATTAGCGCAGCCATATTTTATAGTCCATGTTTGTGCTGCAGGTCTCCTTACCTGAACTAACAGCATCATATACAGTATTCCTGTGAGGCTGGAAGTTCAGGTCTGAACTCTCGCTGTCAGATCACATATTGCAGCCCGAACATGGACCGTAAAGTTCAGCTGTGTGAATGCATTTTATCAGAGTTGAAAACTGACCTGCTTCAGAGTACTGAGATGGAGGGGTGCAAACCAGCACCAGGAGAAACAAGTGTGGGGTGTACATATAAAATTATATAGTTGTATTAGATGTTGTATTATTTACCACTAGGTATGTCACTCCGTGGTCAACACTCTAACTCTAAGCGTTGAGGTTAACGAGATGTGACAGGTCTTTATGCAATGGGAAAATAAAAGATTCACTGTGCAAGTCAGCACTTTAGCCAAAGCATTTTTATGTGTTTCAGGTTCAAAAAAAGAGAGTTCTCTAGGCAATATTGCTTTGTGAGCCGTTTAATATCAATATCATGTGTGCAGACTTGTATTCTATTTGTTCTATTTCTTCCATATCAAAGGAAAATGTTACGCTAGAAGGATTGTAAACCTTTCTTTTTCTTCATTGTGAAATCTGTAACCGATGTTAATATTATCCAGAACAAAGGCTCACCAGAAGTGATTTAATATATAGTAAAGTCCCATTTTGAGTAGATAGGAGAGGGTCAGGGAACTTCACCGTAGCATTGAATGTAGTTGACTGAGGCTGGATGTAATGAGAACCAGGTGTATGCTGATCCTGCTGGTGAATGCAGCCGTAGACAGTGGGTAAAAAAAGATCTCTCTGGCACACCAACCAGGTAAGTGAAAAACTCCTTTATTCAGGCTTATTGTGCCAATTTAATACAGGGACGGTGGATTAAAAACATCTGACGTGTTTCTGGCGCAGCAGTGCGCCCTTAGTCATGAGCTATCAGTGAGACAATAAAGGTAAGCATATATAACAAACATAATCCAAACAGAAAGCACAAGATAATGAGGTTGTCCATGCACCATATATCAAATGTCTTTCAGTAATGTACTGTACATTGGCTGCACTATCAGCAAATTGAAGAAACGCATAGCTGAACATTTATCTAACAATAACAACATGAATGGCTCCTATTCCAAACACTTTGTGAATGTTCACAAAGGGGATCTAACATGCTTTGCGGTTTTTGGTCTGGGAAAAGTATTTTGCCGTGAATGTGGAGGCAATCGGAATAAACTTCTCACTATTCAAGAAGCTTTCTGGATACTAAAATTGGACATCAAGTATCTCAGGGGAATGAATTTTAGGGACAATTTATTTTACTTTTATTAATTTGTTTTCTTTGTTTCTTTTCTTTTTCTTTCCATGATTACCATCTCCGGTCGGTGTGTTGCACACATGGAGCATGGACAATTTCATTATCTTGTGTTTTCTGATTGGATTATGTTTGTTATATATGCTTATCTTTATTGTCTCACTGATGGCCCATGACTAAAGGGTATGCCACACTAAGCGCGATCGCTGAGATCGCTACTGCGTCACCATTTATGACGCAGTAGCGATCTCGTTAGCGACTTAGCTGTGTGATTCCAAACACATCTCATTAGCGATCTGTATAACAACCTAAACAGTCGTTGGGAAAAACTAGTCCCACCTGCGACGCTGGTGAAGTCGTTCATAAAGGGTGTCACACTCAGCGATTCAGGCTCACCAGCGGGACACCAACGACCAAAAAACGACTCAGAACGTTCATAAGCGTTCAACGACATCTCAGCAGGGGCCACATCGCTGCTACATGTCACACACAGCTAAGTCGCTAACGAGATTGCTACTGCGTCATAAATGGTGACGCAGTAGCGATCTCGCTAGCGATCTCGCTTAGTGTGGCATACCCTTAAGTGCGCATTGCTGCATCAGAAACACGTCAGTTGTTTTTAATCCATCTTCCCTTTTTTAACTTGTCACTATATCCCCTTCTCATGTACAACACAATGGAATTAATGGCACTATATACATAAATAATAATAATATGCCTGAATAAAGTAATTTTTCACTTACCTGGTTAGTATGCCGGAGAGATCCATTTTTTTCCACTAAAGTCCCATTTATTAACATTGCGACTACAGATGGGCGGACACCTGGATGTTCGGGTTCAGGTACCATAACAATACACGAACCGGAATCCAAACCACATTCACTTGAATGGGGGACCCTAACATACAATTTTGCCACGCTGTCATGTAAAATCATCATAGCTGGTCAGACAGCCACGGTTCCCAGGCTGTCAAAAGACAGCGTTAGCTCGCAGCCGTGATCGGAGGTATAAACGTTACCTCCAGTCACTTGGTGTTGGCTGATGAGACTACTGATCCCATCAGCCAACACCTGCTGCTGCTAATAACTGTGAGAGCAGGAGAGGCTGATGGGAATATTAATCAGCGGCGCCTGCACTGTAAATAAATAATTGAAAAAAAAAGCGGTGTGGATTCCCCTGTATTTTTGAGAATCAGCCAGGCAAAACTCACAGCTGGGGACTGCAACCCTCAGCTGTCAGCTTCAGCAAGGCTGGTTATCAAGAATAGAGGGGTCCCCACACCATATTTTTTAATGATTTAAATAAATAATTAAAAAAAAAAAGGTGTGGGGTTCCCCCCATTTTTGACAACCAGCCAAGCTAAAGCAGACAGCTGGGGGCTGGTATTCTCAGGCTGGTAAGGGGCCTTTGATATTGCCCCCCCAACCTAAAAAATAGCAGCCTCCCAGAAAAGGCGCATCTATTAGATGCGCCTATTCTGGTGCTTTGCCTGGCTCTTCCCACTTGCCCTGTAGTGGTGGCACGTGGGGTTCATATTTGTGGGGTTGATGACACCTTCATATTGTTAGGCGACATCAAGCCCATGGATTACTAAAGGAGAGGCGTCTATAAGACAACTATACATTACTAATCCTATAGTCATATGGTAAATAAAGACACAACCAGAATAAAGTTTTTTATTTGAAATAAAACAAAACACTTACGTTTTTTTTTTTAAATAACAAACACAATTATACTCCCCTAATAACTAATTCCACTGACTCCCTCGTCTCCTGAATCCCTTACCTGTCCGTCGTTCTGTGCCACGCTGTAATCCATGTCTGGGGGATAAACAGGTTTCAACCTGGACAGTGCCAAGATGCGACTGTCCAGGCTGAGAACCACTGGGAAATGAGTTTCGTGACCAGCGGTGACATCATAGAGATTACTGCCGGTCACTGAAGCTGCATTCCCAGCCGGGATGAACTGCGGTGACCTTGGTTAGATCCCTGCTAGCACCATGATAAACTCTCATGGTGCAGAGGCGAGTTCACCGGGAGAATTTCAAATTTCACTGTGGTAAATTGTCTCTGATACCTCTGATTCAAATCCGCAGCAAATCTATGCGGAAAAATCCGCAGCATGTGCACAGCATTTTTTTTACATAGATTATAATGCTACTGTACAACGCAGCAGAAACTGCTGCGGATCCGCAGCAGAATCTGCAACGTGTGAATGCACCCTCACTGTCCACATCGGGGCTCACAATCTGAATTCCCTATCAGTATGTCTTTGGAGTGTGAAAGGAAACCAAAGAACCTGAAAGAAACACACACAAACACGGGGAGAACATGCAAACTTCTTGCAGATGTTGTCCTTGGTGGGATGTGAAACGAGGACCCCAGCCACAGAGCCATCCTGCTTCTATAACTGACCCTTAATAGAACTTGACTAGTAGTATACCTCATTGACTCATGTGTTCTAAATAAAATAACACAAAAGAAAAATACTTTAATCTCCTTCTTAATATTAAATGTTTAGAACTACAGAACGTTTTAAAACTTGGAGAAGTTTGACATTTATCCAGTATAAATGAGGTTTGTTACAGCAGAAATAAGTGAATATTTGTAGTCTTGCAGGATTTTACACTACATTTCCACTTTTCTCCTCTATCTAACTCCGGCCTAAGAATCTTAGAAGAAGAAATACAGACTAAATAAGCAGTTATGAATTGTGGGTTTTTCCCTAGAAATAAGGCAACTGCCAACTAAAGGAATTGAATGCAAATCTATCTTTCTAGCTCTTGCCAGTTTGATTAGTTTTGCTACATTGCTTCGGATACCTTAAGCACAACTAGTCTTAAATAAAATAAAGGATTTACAAGTGAATGGTAAAAATGGCAAGAAGTGGAAAATGTACAAACATCACCCAGATTAATCAGGTAGATAAGATTGCCAGAGACCTGCCTCGTCTCGGGAAATACCGCCTGACAAAGGAATTCTTTATCAAATCCTTATATACTTTGATTGACTGCTGGTCCAAGGAAAGTTATATCTAATTAATTTCACCCTCATTTATGCTGTATGAGTAGTGCTGCATAGACAAGATTTCAAGAAAGCAGGGAATTATTCTAGGTAATTCCAAGATTAATAGGGAAGAATCTGAAGCGAAGGCCATTTGAGAAATGCTAGAGATTAGCATGGGATGTATGAATCCTGATAAACAGTAAAGCCGCCAGCCTGGGCACGAATAAACTGGGAATAGCCCGATATGTAGAATGCACGCTAAATGTGAGAATGTACTCAAGTTTTTTTTTGTTTTTTATCTTGAAACAAACTGCTCCTTGCTAAATAACCTAAACATATAGTAACATTACTATTGTCATATGTATGCTTAGTAGACATTGGAACCAGAGCAACATCATTGGGGACAATTGTATAACTTAAATACAAATTATATAAAATACTAACCACATAAAATAGAGTTATTTCTATCGCCATTTTCATCTTAGGTTGATTTTGTTTTTTTCAAGTGGCAATTGTAGTAATTTATCATAAATCCAATTTACATACTCTAGAAAAGGGTTGTATAAGATTAGCGAAACATAGTTTTTTAGCTCTCAGAAAAGGACATCCTTAGGCCCCTTCTCATGTCCTTGTGGCATGTGTATCTCATATGTCTGCATTTTCATACAGTCCGTGTTTCTGTGTGAACCACACAGAGACATGTTAGTTTTTTTTCGTCAGCACGGATGACAAGGGCCAATACAAGTGTATGGGTCCGTGGAAACACATACAGCACACGAATGGCATTTTGTAACATGTGCTTGTAACATGTACATCTTATTAAGCTTGAAAGCAGTGCTTTAACGTTATCTAGGATTGCTAGAGCTCACTGTTATCTCCTATTCCCGGCCAGATTCAGCACAGCGCTTACAAGTCAGACAGCAGCGGTGGTCGATTTCCTAAGCAACGGGCTGTAAACAAAGTGTTAATACAGTCACGGCCAAAAGTTTTGAGAATGACACAAATATTAATTTTTACAAAGTCTACTGCTTCACTTTTTCTAATGGCAATTTGCATATACTCCAGAATGTTATAAAGAGTGATCAGCTTAACAGCAATTACTTGCAAAGTCAATATTTGGCTAGAAAATGAACTTTATCCCCCAAAACACATTTCAACATCATTGCAGCCCTGCCTTAAAAGGACCAGCTAACCTCTTTTCAGTGATTGCTCCATTAACACAGGTGTGCGTGTTGATGAGGACATGGCTGGAGATCAATCTGTCATGATTAAGTAAGAATGACACCACTGGACACTTTAAAAGGAGGCTGGTGCTTGGCATCATTGTTTCTCTTCTGTTAACCATGGTTATCTCTAAAGAAACACGTGCAGTCATCATTGCAATGCACAAAAATGGCCTAATAGGGAAGAGTATCGCAGCTAGAAAGATTGCACCTCAGTCAACAATCTATCGCATCATCAAGAACTTCAAGGAGAGAGGTTCCATTGTTGCCAAAAAGGCTTCAGGGCGCCCAAGAAAGACCAGCAAGCGCCAGGACCGTCTCTTAAAAGTGTTTCAGCTGCAGGATCGGGCTACCAGCAGTGCAGAGCTTGCTCAGGAATGGCAGCAGGCAGGTGTGAGTGCATCTGCACGCACTGTGAGGCGGAGACTCTTGGAGCAAGGCCTGGTCTCAAGGAGGGCAGCAAAGAAGCCACTTCTCTCCAGAAAAAACATCATGGACAGACTGATACTCTGCAAAACGTACAGGCAGTGGACTGCTGAGGACTGGGGTAAAGTTATTTTCTCTGATGAATCCCTTTTTCGATTGTTTGGGACATCAGGAAAACGCCTCATTCGGAGAAGACAAGGTGAGCGCTACCACCAGTCTTGTCTCATGCCAACTGTTAAGCATCCTGAAACCATTCATGTGTGGGGTTGCTTCTCAGCCAAGGGAATCAGCTCTCTCACAGTCTTGCCTAAAAACACAGCCATGAATAAAGAATGGTACCAGAATGTCCTCCAAGAGCAACTTCTCCCAACCCTCCAAGAGCAGTTTGGCGATCAACAATGCCTTTTCTAGCATGATGGAGCACCTTGCCATAAAGCAAAGGTGATAACTAAATTGCTCAGGGAACAAAACATAGAGATTTTGGGTCCATGGCCTGGAAACTCCCCAGATCTTAATCCCATTGAGAACTTGTGGTCAGTCATCAAGAGACGGGTGGACAAACAAAAACCTAAAAATTCTGACAAAATGAAAGCATTGATTGTGCAAGAATGGACTGCTATCAGTCAGGATTTGGTCCAGAAGTTGATTGAGAGCATGCCAGGGAGAATTGCAGAGGTCCTGAAGAAGAAGGGTCAACACTGCAAATATTGACTTGCTGCATTAAATCATTCTAACTGTCAATATAAGCTTTTGTTACTCATATGTTTGCAATTATTATATTTCTGTCTGTGATAAAAACATCTATCAAACACACATAAAAACCAGAGGGCAGCAGATCATGTGAAAATATAATATTTGTGTCATTCTCAAAACTTTTGGCCATGACTGTACATCAAGAATGGCTGCAAATTTTAATAAACAGTAAATTGAAAAAATGCTTTTTCTTACAATCCCCATCTAACAACACTCATTTATGAAGATGGAAATAACCCTTTAATCCATTCCGCTTTAGGATGCACGCTACATGAAAGAATGAAAATAATTATGAACTGCATCAAATTGTTCAACCCGGCCCTAAAGAGAACCTGTCAGCACAATTCTCTCTCCACAGTTACCATGCATGTAGAACCCTATTGCTTTATGTCTGTGCTATTGTGGATTTATTTATTTATCTAAGACACAACTGTTTTAGATAAAAGGAAATTACGTGGAATTAATACGCTTTGGAACCGACATAGTGGACAACTCGCTGGAGGTAGTGGAGATTGTTATCACAAGAGAAAAAAAATTAAATAGCAAAAGTTGTTATACTGTGAACTGTACTCAGCTAGCAACCTGTCCTCTATTTTACAGAAAATAAATCACCAGAAACTGAACATAAAGTACATGTAAATGACAGAATTAGAGTAATGATCAGTTAAATTCAGTTAAAAATTATTCAGTTAAACTAACGTTATCCAATGTCAGTTTTGCTTTATATTGGAGATGTTGTAAGCTACTGTTACTACATCTTTTGAAACCCACCTGACTTTCCTCTGTGACGTTTTGCTATCTGATGTCTCTGCAGTTTGATCTGTACATTATTAATTGTAATTAACTTATTTTAATCCTTTCATAGGAGAAAGAAATTTATCGCTGGCCAGTAAGGGAATCGGTGAAAACTATGTTGACAATGGGCTGGAGCGTTGAAAGAACTAAAGAAGGAGAAGCTTTAGCACTTCATCGGGAAAACGAAAAGATGCGTAGCATTTCCCAAACTAACCAGGTAAATTAACTGAGTTATATACATGTAAGCAGGATGCGGGACGCCGTGACAGACAGGAGACAGAGCAAGGGTTAACAATGTAACAAGTTAATGGAACAGGGTTTTCACTCCTCGCAGGGAAGTAAATGGTTAAAGAGGGAATAGTAGGAATAATAAATGTAAAACAAGGGTAGTCCAGTGAAAGAACTTATCGTGTCCTGTATGATTCTCTGATGAAGCTGATCCCGCAGGGTTTGCAGCTCCGGCAGAGTCCGGGGGGTGACGTCCTCAGATGGGGTCCTTTAACCGGTGGTCCATCTTCTGGTGGCAGTGGTTGGTCTCCGGGACCTACCGCTAAGCCCCTAGTCCATGAACACGTGCGGCCAGAGCAAACAAAGCCGCAGCCCTTTTTGAGTTCAACGGGAACAGGTGTGGAGCAAATGGCAGGGAAGGCCACAAGAGTCCGTCCGGTACTCAACTTTCCCTCCTCTGCATGTGCGCAGTACTCACAGTCACGGAGCGCACGGCACTTCTATCTCCAGCAGTCACTGAGCGCACGGAATCTCTGCAGATGGCGGGGCCCAACCAATGCGGCCTAGCACAGCACAGCACAGCACTGACTGCACGCTGCTGCGGGTTGGCGCCAAACTGTCTGCTCCTGCCCGCTCTTTCCTTTATATTTTACCCCGCCTCCCCAGGTCATGAGGTCGGTCCGGCTCCTCATTTCTTCCCCTAGGCAACAGGGTAGGCAGCCCAACAGTTCCAGACCCGACTCGGCACAGGTACCCGCATCCCGGTCCTCCTCCTTACATACAGAAGCTTCTTCTTCATACATGGTCGCTATGTGATCTCACCACATTAAAAGTGTCCTGACTACCCCATGTATAGAAAAATATTTAGATTTGAGAGTCCTCAGTGGTTGATACCTTTTAATGACTAACTGAAAAGATGGTAAAAAATTACAAGCTTTCAAGACTACTCAGTCTCTTCATCAGGCATAGACTAATACAACATCTGAAGAATCACATATTTATACACAACAGAGCACAGAAATAATGCAATAGATAAGACAAGTGACGTGAAGCTTCACGTCTGACTGTATGCAGATGGCTGATTTGCAACAACCAGGAATTTTTGGATGAATTCTGGAACCTTATCCTGATATAATGTCAGTTATACCACTGCGCAATTGTATAATCATGGCATGTTTGGTGGCCACACCAATTCTTTAGCTTAAACATTGAGTATGGCCGTGCAGTCAGCTGAAAACTTTTGTGTGACTTTGAAGTCATACCTGAATAATTCATGGCAATTTGTTTATTCTCTACAACTTTGTGCATCAGTGGCACAGAGAAGTTGCACTTTGATGACACTAACATTTCCTTTGGGATTGAGGGGGTTGTCAACTGAGGGTGTAGTCAGACGGCCGCATAAATCGGACCGAGATCGGAATGCAGTGCATGAACTGGCCGGCGGCTCTCCTGACCTGAGCATGACAGCTTCATGTACATGTATTTCTATGCAGCTGGCTTGCTAGGGTCGAGAGAGCCGCCGGCCAGTCTGAATATTGTATTCCAATCTCGTTCCGATTTGTAGGGCCGTCTGACTGTGTCCTAATACTTATGAATTTTCCCAGTGTGCTCAAAAAGATAAAAAAAACATACTTCCAGAATGGCACCACTCTTGCTCTCTGAGCTCTGTGTCCTCCGGTGGTGACGTGACATTGTTTATGTCATGAAAGCACTGCAGCCTATCATTAGCTGCAGATTTTCTGCAGTGTTCACAGTTCTGCCTGAATGTACATTGATTCCATCAAGACATCCCAGGACAGTCTGTAAGAATAGGGCACTTTTTGCCCTGTCCATAAAAAAGAAATTAAGAAACTTATACAGATTATTTTGACTGTAATTATCATTTTATAGTTCACAGTGAATGCAGCAGACTTCTTATCAGAATTATGGGCTTTAGACATGTATCACTTATAATCACAGTGATTTATTATGGTTTTCCAAATGTGTCTGTAAAAAATTTGTCTGTCCATGATTTTTTGATATGCTGTCCATAAAAAAAAGGAAAGTTGGCAACCCTGATCAATGACTGTTGTCCTTATAACAAGGATAGGCCCATCAAAGTCATTTCAAAGTAATCATATTTGAAATAGTTAAAAACAAAAACACAACACAAATCAACCTAAATTTTCCACTAACAAAGTATAAAGTATGCCCCAATTTTTTTTCTATAATCATAGGGAAATGTAGAAGCATTCCCAAAGTTATTTTGACTTGGAGGTGTTAATGTGATGTTTAAGTGTCCCCTTAATTTTTTAAGCAGTGTACAGTCATGGACAAAAGTTTTGAGAATGACACAAATATTAATTTTTACAAAGTCTACTGCTTCACTTTTTCTAATGGCAATTTGCATATACTCCAGAATGTTATAAAGAGTGATCAGCTTAACAGCAATTACTTGCAAAGTCAATATTTGGCTAGAAAATGAACTTTATCCCCCAAAACACATTTCAACATCATTGCAGCCCTGCCTTAAAAGGACAAGCTAACCTCTTTTCAGTGATTGCTCCATTAACACAGGTGTGGGTGTTGATAAGGACATGGCTGGAGATCAATCTGTCATGATTAAGTAAGAATGACACCACTGGACACTTTAAAAGGAGGCTGGTGCTTGGCATCATTGTTTCTCTTCTGTTAACCATGGTTATCTCTAAAGAAACACGTGCAGTCATCATTGCAATGCACAAAAATGGCCTAACAGGAAAGAGTATCACAGCTAGAAAGATTGCACCTCAGTCAACAATCTATCGCATCATCAAGAACTTCAAGGAGAGAGGTTCCATTGTTGCCAAAAAGGCTTCAGGGCACCCAAGAAAGACCAGCAAGCGCCAGGACCGTCTCTTAAAAGTGTTTCAGCTGCGGGATCGGGCTACCAGCAGTGTGGAGCTTGCTCAGGAATGGCAGCAGGCAGGTGTGAGTGCATCTGCACGCACTGTGAGGCGGAGACTCTGGAGCAAGGCCTGGTCTCAAGGAGGGCAGCAAAGAAGTCACTTCTCTCCAGAAAAAACATCATGGACAGACTGATATTCTGCAAAAGGTACAGACAGTGGACTGCTGAGGACTGGGGTAAAGTTATTTTCTCTGATGAATCCCCTTTTCGATTGTTTGGGACATCAGGAAAACGCCTCATTCGGAGAAGACAAGGTGAGCGCTACCACCAGTCTTGTCTCATGCCAACTGTTAAGCATCCTGAAACCATTCATGTGTGGGGTTGCTTCTCAGCCAAGGGAATCGGCTCTCTCACAGTCTTGCCTAAAAACACAGCCATGAATAAAGAATGGTACCAGAATGTCCTCCAAGAGCAACTTCTCCCAACCCTCCAAGAGCAGTTTGGCGATCAACAATGCCTTTTCCAGCATGATGGAGCACCTTGCCATAAAGCAAAGGTGATAACTAAATGGCTCAGGGAACAAAACATAGAGATTTTGGGTCCATGGCCTGGAAACTCCCCAGATCTTAATCCCATTGAGAACTTGTGGTCAATCATCAAGAGTCGGGTGGACAAACAAAAACCTAAAAATCTCGACAAAATGAAAGCATTGATTGTGCAAGAATGGACTGCTATCAGTCAGGATTTGGTCCAGAAGTTGATTGAGAGCATGCCAGGGAGAATTGCAGAGGTCCTGAAGAAGAAGGGTCAACACTGCAAATATTGACTTGCTGCATTAACTCATTCTAACTGTCAATATAAGCTTTTGTTACTCATATGTTTTCAATTATATTTCTGTCTGTGATAAAAACATCGGTCAAACACACATAAAAACCAGAGGGCAGCAGATCATGTGAAAATATAATATTTGTGTAATTCTCAAAACTTTTGGCCATGACTGTATACATATACAGTACAGACCAAAAGTTTGGACATACGTTCTCATTCAACGATTTTTCTGTATTTTCATGACTGTGAAAATTGTAGAATCACACTGAAGGCATCAAAACTATGAATTAACACATGTGGAATTATACATTACACTTTATATAAAAGTGTGAAACAACTGAAAATAAGTCTTATATTCTAGGTTCTTCAAAGTAGCCATCTTTTTCTTTGATTACTGCTTTGCATGTAGAAAAGGTGAGCGGATGGAGTCTACATGCCTGGTTCCCACCGTGAAGCATGGAGAAGGAGGTGTGATGGTGTGGGGGTGATTTGCTGGTGACACTGTTGAGGATTTATTCAAAATTGAAGGCATAGTGAACCAGAATGGCTACCACAGCATCTTGCAGCAGCATGCTATTCCATCCGGTTTGCGTTTAGTTGGACTATCATTTATTTTTCAACAGGACAATGACCCCAAACACACCTCCAGACTGTGTAAGGGCTATTTGACCAAGAAGGAGAGTGTTGGGGTGCTACGCCAGATGACCTGGCCTCCACAGTCACCAGACCTGAACCCAATCGAGATGGTTTGGGGTGAGCTGGACCGCTCACCGCTTCAATTTTGAATAATCCCCATCAGTGTCACCAGCAAAGCACCCCCACACCATCACACCACCTCCTCCATGCTTCATGGTGGGAACCAGGCGTGTAGAGTCCATCCGTTCACCTTTTCTGCGTGCAAAGCAGTAATCAAAGCAAAAGGTGGCTACTTTGAAGAACCTATAATATAAGACATATTTTCAGTTGTTTCACACTTTTTTGTAAAGTGTAATGTATAATTCCACATGTGTTAATTCATAGTTTTGATGCCTTCAGTGTGATTCTACAATTTTCATAGTCATGAAAATACAGAAGAATCTTTGAATGAGAAGGTGTGTCCAAACTTTTGGTCTGTACTGTATATACACATCGAATTGAAGATAATTTATGTAATTATTATTAAATTCTACAACTAATACTCATCAATAATTATTTACAGGGGAATGGCTATAGTCCCACCCCAACTGATCTGAGCAATGTTGTCCTTTCCAGAGAGCTCCAGGTTTGTGCTTACCTTCATGTATAATTGTATTTTTTGATCTATAAAACAGTTTTGTTTTTAACCTTGAACCTAATAAAACCAGATTTCTGACTGCTTGTCAAAAATGCAGTATTTATCGAATCACTTCCAAGAAACTGTAGATAAGAATTTGCTGATCACTCGGAATCCCACCACTCCCCCATAATCATAAGAAAGGGAGGTTTGAGTTCCCCGAATAAATGCTTAAGTGGTTGCACATGCATACTGCCACTCAAAGTCTATGGTATTTCCAGAGATAGCCAAGCCTTGTGGATTTCTGCTTATTTCAGATTTGTGCATGTTATGTGATATGCTTGAGCCCTAACTCAAAATTGCTATTAGTGTATTATGACTACAGTATAGCACTTGGCATATTTTTAGACAGTCTTTATTATAAATTTATCTTCCATCTTGGTTTACTGATTCTACACCATTATATGCTCAAACATTTTGGTTCTATACATTTATTGTATTATTCTATACAGTGCATCCTAAGTCACTCTTGAGACTCATGGAGTGTCTAAGATAATAAATGTGTTGCTATTTGTGCCAGAATTGTGGCTCATTATAAAGTGATGGAGTAGAGGAGAGGGGTTTATATATATGTCAATGTCACTATATAGAATGAATTTCTCAAAATATTATAATCACGGAGAAGGGATTATTTTAAAACTTAACCTTTCTTTAAGTAATTAAATACCGTAACCTAAATAATTACTACGAAAGTGGAGGCTAAAGCCGTTTAAAATCCCGGTAGATCACATGAGAAGTGACTGGAATTTAAGAAGCTAGTCTCACACTAGAAAAGTATCATGCATTAAAGAGATCCCCTCTACACACGAGTAGGTCTCATAAACGTAGCTAAATTGTCTCCTCTCAATTGTTTCAATGTGCTTCTTTGTCCTTTATGATGACTCATTTATTTATGACGTCTCATCAGGGGAAATCATGTTTATTAGACTGATCACATTAAAATAAATGTATGACAGTCACCAATTGTCAACAGTACCATTGGAGTCATCCTGCACTGATGTCATTCTTATTATCAATGACAGGAGTTGATAAACCCTACTAAAAAAAAAGCTAATGACGCTATAAGGCTATTCCTCCCTCTTATCTCACTACACAAATAAAAGGCAGATATAGACGATGGGATAATGTAGCACACCCTAATTATATCAGGCGATCAATAAGTGTTAGATACAGTGGTACATACTCCAATGTCCAGGTTTATCACCTATGGGTGTGTATAATCCCCTAACCTTATTAGTAAACCTATTATCCACTTTCTGGCATTGTCTCAAATACCTATAAATGTGCAGCCATTTGAATAGGTAACCACATACTTCATGAGCGCCACTAACTAAGTTCTCCATTCTGTTGCACTATGCCTTTATAGTTGTCAATATTGTCCATGTTAGGCTTTCACACTTGTGTACCGGGGCTCTGTGGACGGCTGCATACTTCCTTCCTGAAGCTCCGCCCACTTCCGCACCTCTTCCGTTTGGATCAGCCTACTTCTGCATGCATCCTTCATACCTATCTTTAACATTGGGTACGCAGGACATGCGGATGTTGTTGCGTTCCCGTGAGGTCGACGTGCGTGTCAAAACGACGCATCCGCATACAACCGCATGTCCTGCGTACCCAATGTTAAAGATAGGTACGTAGGATGCATGCAGAAGTAGGCAGACCTAAACTGAAGAGGTGCGGAAGTGGGCGGAGCTTCAGGAAGGGAGTATGCGGCCGTACACAGAGCCCTGGTACTCAAGTGTGAACTCAGCCTTAGAGTGATTTGGGTAGCATTAATCAACTGTCTGATTCCCTTTAATGATTTGCATATAAAGAAATAATGGAAACAAAATTTTCAAAACATCTTAATTAATGCAGCATCAAGTATGAGCGCCTCGTGCAGAAATAAATGCCTATACACAACTTGGCTGCTATCATTGAGGTTATTACTGGCTGTCTGAGGAATGCTCTGCTACACTGAATGTACTTGGTTAAGAAAATCATTAAGACCCACTGCTAGCAGCCCTGTTTGCAGTTGCCGACCAATGGAGTCCGGAGATGTTAAAAGACATGGTATCACATTTAGGCCATGTAGGCTGCTCACAGAAGCATGAATAATACGCTGCCTGGCATTGTCTTGTTAAAAAACTGCTCCTGGTAAATTTTCATATTGCCCTTGTAGTCTTCACACCAATCTCCAGCTATCATTGCATCCAAGACAAAAGTGGAACTCATTCCAGAAAAGGATAGACCTCCATTGTTATCCTGATATGCACCATGACTACATTTGAGAGCATTGACGTAAGTTCAATGGACATCTGTACCTTGACATCTGGCTCGTAGTGTAATGATGTGCAAACCCCCTTTGATGGTTTGTGTAGACAAAGCTCGATGGCGCTTTCTTTGAAGCTGATGAGACCACGTGGGCAGTGAGGCCTTCATGAGGGAACGACACACTTGTTCTATGTCTGGGATTATGGTATGGGCTGGCATAATATGCCATAGTAGCATGCCTCTAGTCTTCATACTAGGTGCACTAATAGCCCAGCATTACATTGATTTGGCTATGGAACCAGTGGTACTGCTGTTTCTCCAAAGTGTCCCTGGAGTCCTTTTTTCAACAAGACAACACCAATACGCATGTTGCTTGTGCTGCTGTGAGCAGCATTTGTTGGCTACATATGCTACTATGACTTGCAGTGTCTTTGGACTTGCCTCCCATCAACACATCTGGGACATGATTGGTCAGCTGCTGGTGATTTGCCCAAGTACATTCAGCATAGTAGAACAGAAAACACTGTCTTTCTCTTCCAATTATGTATAAGGATTATAAGTTAACTGAAAGAAGAATTTGAGTGTCTCAATATAATTGCTGGCTCTTCCCTTATGAGAATCAATTTGCCCATGATTTTATTTCATTCTCTAAAAGGGAACCCTAAAGTAATTTTCCAATACATCCTAAAGCCAAAGTTAGGAAATACCAAATCGGGTGAAAAAAAAATATTTTTTGTTCTTTCTCCTCTAGTTTTGTTTGATGGATAGTTTTGATATGATTTTGTACAGGGGATGGTAGAAGTGATGGCGGAAAACTACCATAACATCTGGGCTAAAAAGAAGAAGATGGAGTTGGAAAGTAAAGGTATGTGATATGGAGATAGAATTGTTCTGTGTTTAGTCACTTCAAAACGTTAGTGACAATACCAAAAACAAGGGCCATCACAACTGTTAGCATACATGGAATATGTAGGTGCACATGTACACTGTGGCCATTACCAGACAAATGTAACCAAGAATAAAAACAATGCGTAAAAGCTCTGCAGTAACTAAATAAATAGTAACAAACGTAAAACACATAAGCGCTTTGTTGATATTTTTGTCAACCCCTTCCCACTGTGGCTAATTTCCATTTTCTCATTTTCGTTTTTTCTTCCCCTTCATCCAAGAGGTATAACTTTTACATGTTTCCGTCCACATGGCCTTATCAGAGTTTGTTATTTTGTAGGACAAATTGTACTTTTGAATGACACCATTAATTTTATCATATGATGTCCTGAAAAGCAGGAAAAAGATTTCAAGTGCACATTGCAATTGCAAAAGAAATTCCACACAACAATTTTTTTTTTTTTTGGAGTGGTGGGGAGGACTGTTATTTACTATGTTCACTCTACAGTAAAGCTGACTTGGCAATATGTTTCTCTAGGTCAGTACGATTGCGCAGATACTAAATATGAATAATTTTTTTTGGGGGGGGAAGTTTAAGAGGCGAAATAAATTTTGGAAATTTATAAAAAATATATATATATATATATATATATATATATATATATATATATTATATTTATATATTTATTTTGCTTGTGTCCCATTTTCTGAGACC
>JARQOD010000001.1:472131842-472176255 GCA_033576555.1 Oophaga sylvatica
ATGTCAGGAAAAAAAGAACTTCCTTCACGCCCCATGTCCGATGTAGTCCTTTTGGGGTTTAAAAAGTCAAAAATTGCTGGGCATCAAAGCTTTGCTTACATTGGCCTTCAACGGTTTCTGCAACATGATTTGAGTAGCCCAAAAAGTAGGGTAAACCAGTAACGGACCCATGTAAAAAAAAAATCGAAAAACATCGTGGTCAAAGGGTGTTGCTATGAGGGGGTCCATTTAAAAACCCAAAAAATCAAAAATTTTGTTACAAAAAATTTTTAACCGGCTAAAGAAGCAGAATATACCTTTGGGGAAAGTTATGTAATGTTTGACAGTTAAAAAATTAGTTTTCAACGTGGGGGGAAGGTTTCCCCTAATTCCGTTGCAAAACCTTTTTTTACTGGGGGTGAACCTTTAATAGTCTTTTAAAGGGGCAGTGAGCCCCGTGTATTGGAAAATATTTTTCTAGTTTTCAGATTGCTAATGAAATGTTTATCTATTCAAAAACCACAGCACCAGTATAAACTTGCTTTTCCTTCCGATAGTAAAATTTGGTCAACCGCAAGTTGCCAATGGAAAATGTTTTTCATAAGTTTGTTTGGAATGTTTTAAAAATTCTTTCCCCGGCCCAAATTTTCATGGTCTAATTATCTGAATCCATGAAATTGTCTGCCTTGGTGACCCATGCAGATTATGGAACTTACAGTATGAATGGTTGGCCCCGGTGCTAATACATGCAGGTATGCTTTGTACCTTTCTTGTATGGTTTTGTGAAAGAAAAAATGTAGGGCAAAAGTAAAACAGATGGAAAATGAACCATTTTTCCCCTTAATTACTTGTGAGATGAAAATTTTCGTAAACGGTGAAAAAAAAGAGGACTAAACAATTTTTCTCAGTCTCTGTAATAACACAACCCCAATTAAAAAAGAAATTTTATCTCAGTTGTTATCTCTTTCTTTAGTCAGTGCCAAAACAACCGTTTTGCAAAGAAATAATTGGATAAAATCCCTACTTCCCCGACTGTGGGGCTTTTAAAATGAAATGTTAAACCCCACATTAAAAAAAACTCAAACATAACTCTGCTAAAAGGGAGTCTAAGTAAATAGTTTTTAAAATGCGGTTTTTTTTGTATTATAAATTTTGTTTTACAACAAAAAATTAAGGTTTTAAAATTTTTTAAAAATTATTTTTCTCATCTAACAAACATATATCCCAAATTGTTTGTTCATAATTTGCTACCAAAAAATTAAAAGCTTAGTTTTAATGATAGCAGCTGATGATCTTACTTTAAATGTAATTCCATTTCCCAGTTCTGCAAATTTTTTACCATATATGCCTATATCATGTAGGGCCCTTTTATCTTATCCCAAAACAGGGTCCCTTTGATATTTTGGGGTATGTGATGGCAGTGAATGCAACTGTTTACCATTAGTCCAAAAAGGCCCTAGGTTTTCATATGTTTTTGTCGGGAGAGTTTCAAGCCCAAAAAGTGCTTTATACACTGTTGCAAATTATTAGGAAGTTGTATTTGAGGGATTTTTTTTATTATTGAACAACAACTATGTTCTCAACAACCAAAAGACTCATAAATATCAAAGCTTAATTTTTTGGAATTTTAATGGGTTTTTTTTGATTTGGCTTTTTGGAGGATATTGTTTGTGAGGAAAAAAATTACTGTGCAGAATTTTAGGAACTTAATAAAACCAAAAAATATACCATCTAATTGTTTATTTTCACCATGTAAACCCAAATTTAAAAACCCCAAAAATTTGAAATAAAAATTTTTGACATTCAAAAACAAAAAAAAAAATAAAGTGACCAATATAGCCCCCTTTTTTTAGATGACACTCAGAAACCTTCCCCCATAGTTTGTCAGTTGCTTGATCTGTTTTTATCAACATTGCGTGCAGCAGCCACCACGCCCCCGACATGTTCCGAAGTGTAATGTTTTCCCTCCCTGTAGTCTCACATTTTTTGGGCCACAGGTTCTTATGGGGTTCAGATCAGGTGAACAAAGGGGGGCCTGTCATTACTTTTTTTCTTTTGACCTTTACTGGCGCACGCTGGGAGTATTTGGATGATGGGGATGGAGATTGTCTGCAGGAAAAACATGTTTTTCTTGAACGATCCGTTTTTTCCCGTCCCTGCTTGAAGAAGGTGTTTCCCCAAAAAAAGGGAGTGGTCTGGGAGTTTTCTTCACTCCCTCCCCAACCCGAAAGGGGCCAAAAAGTTCATCTTTGATGATCCGCCCATACCCGTACCCCCCCCCCAACTTGCTTTTTGTCGATTCGGGGTGGAGCTCTTGCCCTTTGCGATCCCGCCCCGGGGCCCTCATTGGCCAATTTAAGAGTCATCTCATTTTATCAGTCCATAAAAACCCTTTCAAAAAACAGTCAAACATATTTTTTGGCCAGTCTTGACTTTTTTCTTTTGTTTCTTGTTCAAAGGTGGTCTTTTTCGCCTTCCCACCTTGGGGCCCTGTCCTGAGTATGGACACCTTTTGCTTTTTGACCGTAAGTTGCAGCTTTGAAATATGCAAAATGGTGGCAATGGATTTGGGGGCTTTGATTTTCCTCAATTCAGGGCAGTTATCTTGGGCCCTTTTTTAACAACACGCTTCTTGGCCCCTGTTGGCTATTTGCCATAAAAAGCTTGATTGTTCAGTGATCACGTTCAAAAGTTTGGCTTTTTAAGACTGCTGCATCCCTCGCAAAACACTCACATTTTTACTTTTCAGGTCCTTTTCAAATCTCTCTTTGCCCTTTTTTCCCAAAAGGAAAGGAAGGGTTACCTAAAAATTTAAGCACACTTTATATGGGTGTTGTTTTTATTGGGGCACACCCCCTCTTTTTACGTGAGAAATCACCTGTTTTACTTTAATTGGATTTGGTTTTTAACCCTTTTACAGTTGGAGTAGGACAAAATGTTAAAAAGGATGATGTGATCAAAATACTCATTTCCCTAAAAATTTCGACACAGTGTTTTAAAGGGAATCTGTCCCCCAAAATTTGGGGGGATATTTAATGATGGCAGTCAGGTCAGATGGGGGGGTTTTTTTGGGTTTTTGCCTTAACATGTTGTTCGCCCTGTCTCCATTATTTTGGGAATTGTAGTCGTTGCCCCCAAAAACGCCCCTGCGCTTGCAATCTGCGGGAAAAGTTTTCTGGCGTGCGCTTTAAGTTTGAAATTGCACAGGCGTTATAGGAGGGCAACGACTAAAATTTTCCCCGAAATAAGGGCGGGGCCCCAACAAATTTAAGGAAAGTACCAACACCCCCCATCTGACCTGCTGCCATCATTTAAATATCCCCCTTTTTTTGGGTGACGATTCCTTTACAAGTACCAAAAGGGGCTCCCTTTCCAAAACCTTGCCATAAACCTCAATCAGATTCGAAACACAAAACCCAAAAAAAGTGCAATATTAAAGGGAGTCTGCGCCAAAAATTGACGTTCAAACAACAAGGCTCTGTGCACCCTGGGGGGTTACAAAACATTAAAAGGTTCACTATAAACGTTTTTGTTTTTCCTCATTTCCCCCCTTTCCACCTTATTTGATTGTCGTTCGGGCTTTATACAGCCGGGAAAAGGGGAGGGAAAAATGGCAAAAGGATGGGATGGTGCACTTAAATTTTTGGGCCCCACACCAAGGGCATGGCTAAAATTTTTCTTGGTTT
Organism: Oophaga sylvatica; assembly: GCA_033576555.1. Lineage (NCBI taxonomy): Eukaryota > Metazoa > Chordata > Amphibia > Anura > Dendrobatidae > Oophaga > Oophaga sylvatica. Next base: position 472,135,508 of record JARQOD010000001.1, read on the forward strand.
AAACATCTTTCTGTGTGACAGTTTTTTTTTTAAAATAAGAGTTGTAAAAAAGGGGTCTTTTTCAGAAAAACAGCTACAAAAAGATGTTTTAAAAAAAGATGTTCAAGAAAAAACAATGTCGGGTTTTTCCCCCTAGCCCCCTTTTGCGCTGTCTGCCATACTCGACATTGTTTCTATTTTGCAAATGTTTGATCTTGCAGAATTTAAAAGTAGATTTAATTCAACTATGCAAATTGCTAATATGTTGTATATTTTTTTTTTTGGTAAATTTTCCCGGTGTGGGGGGGCCCGGTAGTTTTTGCGCAATTTTTATTTTATCATTGTTCACCAAACCCCAAAAGGCATTTAAAAAAAACCCAAAATTTTTTATGTTAGATATTTTTATTGTGACGTACATGTATAATTTTTTTTTTAATTCCATTCACGCTTTTGTAGATGACTTGGACGGGCAGCTTCAACATCTTCATGATCGAACACAATTTTTACCATAATTTTTCCCCTTTTGCATGATGGTATAAAAATTTGTTATTTCAGTCAAAAAACCAGGGTGCCGATAAAACCCTTTCCTTTTTAAAAGTCTGAGTTGGGCAAAAAAAACTTACTTTTGCTCTTACTTTTGTTGTTTCCCCGTTGAAAAACCGATTGTTGATTTCATTTTAAACCCAAAAAATTTGTTTTTCTTTAAAGTTCTAAACGAAGAAAAAAAGGGAAATAGCATTAAAATGCAAAAAAAAAATCTCAAACAAAAAAGTCACTTTGAAACACTTTTAAATACAGAAAATTTTATTTAAAAAATTTTTTTTTACAAAAAGTAAGAAAGCCTTTTTCAATCTTGTTTTTTTTACTTGAGACTAATTTCCAGTTTTTTTTTTAGGGATTTCAAAAAATTTAAATGGTTTTAACTTGTAAAAAGGGTTATAAAAATAAGTAACTTTGCAATTTCCTTTTAAATAAAATCCTCATCAGGTGATTTTAATCCTTAGTGCCGAGCTAATTTTGCCCCTTAAAACCCCTTTCCCCCCCAAAGGGGGTTTGCATTAAGCCCCGGGGCCAAATTTTTACATTTGACCCCTGTTCTTTATGGGTTAACTCTAAAAAGCTTCAAGGATCTTCGCGATTCTGAGATTTTTTTGAAAATATTTACTTACGTTTGGAAAAATTTTTCTTTTTAACTTGCGTTTATTTTAAAAAAAATGAAAAGGGGGAAAAAAATTTAAATTTTTTTTTGAAATTTTAAAAAACCCTTTGTTTTTTTTCCCCCAAAAACGAGAAATGGGTAAAGAAATATTTAAAAAAATAACATTTCCCAATATTTTTTTTAAAAATCAGAAAATTTTTGGAAACAATTTTTATTTGTTGGAAAATTTTTAAAAAGGGGTTTTAAAATTTGGGGTTGAGCGATACTTTCGATGGGGAAAAATTTTGGGGGAAAAGGGGGAAAATTGGTTCCCCGATATCAAAAATATCGGCGATACCCGATACCGATACCGGAACCCCCATGTAAGTCTAGGGGAAAAAAAATTTATCGAAAAAAAAAAAAACCCCTTTTTTTCCCTTGAAAAATTTAAATTAAAAAAATAGAAACTTTTATAAAATATTTTACATGTCTTTGTGACTTATATATAATATATGTATTTTTTTAACTTCTCATAGAAAATACCCTTTGATTAAATTTTGCCGGGAAACCCCCGGGTTTCAGGAAAAGAAAAACCCCCCGACATAAAATGACATTGGTTTTTTTTTGGGGTTTAAAACCCTTTCTTTTCTGTCCTTTCTATTAATTTGCACAAACAATTAAATCAGCCTTTTGTGTGAAAAAATTTCCCCCGGGGGGGTTAATTAAAGGTGTAAATTCTTTAAAAAAAAAAGGGGTTTTTTTTTGCTACGAAATTCCCCTTTAATTAACCTAAGGTAAAAAATTTTTTGCCCATGTTTTTTTTTTAATTGTTTGTGCAAATTAGATAGAAAAAGGACATAAAAAGGGACTGGTTAACCTATTTTCCCAAGGGGTCATTTCTGGGGGTTCGATTTTCAAAAACCCCCGGGAAATTGAATTAGGGCTATTATTATGTAAAAGTGTTGAACTACAAAATATAAATTATTTTTTTAAAATTTTGTCCCCAAATTTTAAAGGGACATTTTATAAAATTTATGAGGTTTTAAAATTCCCTGAAAAAAATGGTGGGCCCGCCCTTTTTCGAAAACCAGCCCGACAAGCCAGTGGGGGGGGAAAGTTTAAAATAGCCCAGAGAGGGGCCCATTTTTTTTCCCCCCCCCCGGCTACTAACATCTGCCCCCCCCCCGGGGGAAAGACAAATCAAAATTAGATTCCCCCTTTTTTGGCCTTTCCCCGTCATTCCTTCCCCTGTAGGGTGGCGAATGGGTTAATAGGGGGTTTAAAAAGCCCCTTGCTTTTGAAAGGTGACCTTCCCCCGGGTTTAAATAATTGAGGGTCAATTAAAAAACAAAAAAATTATTAATCCATTGCAGAAAAAAAAATAAAACACACAACTTTAATTAAAAATCATTTTAATAAAAAAAAAGGACACATTTTTTTGCATCTTTTTTTTTACTGAAAAACCATTTCCTTTAAAAAAAAAAAAATAAAAAGAAAAATTTTTTTCCCTTCCCTGCCGTCAGGCCCCCACGGTTTTAATCCTTCAAAAAGGGGTTTTAATGTTTACTCAGGGACCGCGAAATTGTGCGCCTCACAAAAAAACCCCCCAAATGAATGATTTCCCTCCTGCCAAGGAAAGGGGGGGGGGTTTGTCCAAAACGATACCCGCGACCCCGAAACGATATGAAATTTTCGGGGGCGCTGGTGTATCCTCTGTCGCTGTGACCCCCCCAAACAGGCGTCAGGCAGCGATCGGGGCAGGAATGCGGGTTTTTCCGTTTAAAGGGGCCCCGTCTCACTAGCGATACGCCCCCCAAAACCCCTGCTGAGTCAATTTTTTTGACGCAGAGCGGCCCCAGCGATATCGCTGTGTGTGACATTCAGGGGAAATCAGCCCCCTGCCGGGTATCGCTGATCGTGCGGGAAAAATTAGGACCTTTTTTTGATCGGGGGTTTCCCTTGACAGGCACGCATCCTGCGTGTGACAGGCGGGGGAAAACCCCGTTTAAAGGTCCTGACTTTTTAGCGCCCATCGCGATACCCGGCAGGGGGGGGGGTTGTCGCTGAATTCACCAAAAAGCGTTTTCGCTGGTGAGCTCGCTGCTGCGTCACAAAACTAGTGACCCCCGAGCGATCTTTTTGGGGGGGGGTTTCGCAGTGAAACGGGCCCCAAGTTTGGGAAACTTAATTGATTTTCTTTCCCTTTTACTTAGGTCCGCCAGGGGACACAATCAGTGACGTAAAAGGGGGAATGATTTTAAAAAAATAGGGGTTCCCCCTTTTTAAAAAAAAAAATGGCGTGGGGGGCCCCCCTTTTTTTTAACCGCCCGATGAAGCAGACCGCTGGGCCCCCATTTTCGGCTGTTAAAAGGGGCCAGATTTATTTGGGCCTTGCCCGCTGATAATTTCCCCCCCACAGCGTTGCAATCTTGGGATTTTAAAAAAAAAAAGGGGGGGCCCCGAAAAAAAAATTTGGGGTGGGGTCCCCCCAAATTTTTTTTAACCAGCCCCCTGAAGAAGGGGCTGAGGCCTGGATTTTTTTGGTGTTAAAAGGGGCCAGATCCCTGGGCCCTTTCCAAACCTGATAATCCGGCCACAGCAGTTGCTATTTGGCTGGGTTAACAAAAATGGGGATCCCCCCGAAAAAATTTTGGGGGGGGGTCCCCCCTTTTTTTTTTTAAACCCGCCAGATGAAGCAGCCCCTGAGGCCTTTTTGGTTTTTTTAGGTGGTAAAGGTCCAAATTTAGGACCTTGCAAATGATAATACCCGCCCCAGCAGTTGCTTAGCTTGGTGGTTAACAAAAAAAAAGGGGGGCCCCCCAAAAAAAAACGGCGTGGGGGGGGCCCCCTTTTTTTTTAACCGGGGTAAAAGCAGAGCCGGCCCGGTATTAAAAGACGTTTAAGGCCCCGGTTTTGGCCCCCAACAGCCCGATTTTCCCGGGGTTTCAGCAGCCCCAAAATTTTTGGGCTCAAAGAGTGCCCCAAATTTTGGGGGTTTACCCCCGGGTTTCCCACTTGCCCCGTGCGGTGGGAAACGGGGGGGATTTTAAGGGGGTTTAAAAACACCGTTGATTACGGTGACAAAGCCCGGTTTTAAAAAGGAGAGGTGTCAATAAGAAAACCCCCCCCTTATTAAACCCAAAAGGGTTTTTTTAAAAAGTATAAAAAAAAAGACCAGCAAGAAAAAAATCTTTTAATGAAAAAAAAGGGCAAAACAGTTTTCATTTCCTTTTTTTTTACTCTCTTCCCGCGACGCCCTCGATCTCCCCCAAAAAAAAAAGGAAAAAAAAAAAAAAAAAAAAACCAAACCGTATACCCCTGTCCCACGCAGTCCTAGTAAAAGATGTCCCCGAAAAAAACCAATTGCTACATCGCAAGCAGGCGGCCCGTCTTGCAACGCAGGCCCCCCCGTTACCCCTTCCCCGGGGGGGCGTAAACGGACTGGGCTGCTTTACGGGGGGTTTTCCCGCAGTCAAGCAGTTATCGCGGGGGAAAAAAAAAATTTTGGCCGCCCCGGGGAGAAGGGGATGGCGGCCATGAAAATTTCCCGCCCCTTGGCCCCCCGGGGGTTTCGGCCCGGGGGGTTTTTGGAAACCTGCAGACCGACCCACGGACACTGGGCAGTGACAGTGCCCCCCCCATTCCCCGGGGGCCGATAAAAAGAAAATAGGGGAAACCCGGGAAACGGAATTTTCCCCCCAGCCCCCTTTGGCCGTACCCCCCATTTTCGTATCGGGAAAAATCAACACTAGTTAAAAATTGACCAGGATTTCTATTTTAAAAAAAAAAAATTTTTAAAAAAAACCTTTTTTTTAGGGAAAAACCTACTTTTGAAGTCACTTTGAGGGGTTATAGGGGAGAAAATACCCAAAATGAACCTTCAAAAAAAGCACCCTCAAGTTCTAAAAAAACCCCCAAAATTCAAAATTTTTTTTAACCTTAGGTGTTCCAGGGTGAAGAAAAGGGAAAAAAAAAACTTTTTTTTTTTGTCACAAAAATTATCTTTTACAAACATTTTTTTTTTTTTAAAAGGGGAAAAAGGGGGAAAAGGACAGATAAATTTTTTGGCAATTTCCCCTCAGTACGCCATCCCTATGTGGGGGGAAACTATGTTTGGGCAGGGGAGGGTTTTGGTGGAAGGAGCGCTTTTTGACTTTTCCAAACCCAAAAAATTGGGGGAAATTGAGAAGGACGCCTGTGGGTTTTGGGAGACCCCCGATGTGCCTAAACAGTGGAAAAATCCCCCACATGTGACCCCATTTTGGAAAACGGGGACCCCTAAGGAACTTATCTGATGTGTGGTGAGCACTTTGAACCCCAAGTGCTTCACGAAATTTTTTAATGTAGAGTCGTGAAAAAAAAAAAATCATTTTTTTCCACAAGAGAGTTTTAGTCCCCAATTTTTTTTTTTCCCCAAGGGTAAGAGGAAAAATTTGGGACACAAAAGTTTTTTTTACAATTGCCCTGAGTACGTGAAAACCCTTATGGGGGGGAGAACCACTGTTTGGGCGCACGGCGGGCTCAAAAGGGAAGGAGCCCCTTTTTGATTTTCCAACCAAAATTGGTGGAATTGGAACGGACGCCATGTCGCGTTTGGAGAGCCCCTGATGCCCCAAAAAAAGGGAAACCCCCAAGTGCCCCCTTTTTGTTAAACTGCCCCTAAGGAACTTTCTCGGTGTGTGGTGAGCACTTTGAACCCCCCAAGTGTTTCACTAAATTTTTTTAATGCCCGGGGGGTGAAAAAATAATATTTTTTTTCCACAAAAGTGATGCTTTAGCCCCAATTTTTTTTTTTTCCCCAAAGGGGGAAAGAGGAAAAATTTGGGACCCCAAAAGTTGTTGTCCTTTGTCCTGAGTTCGCTGTTCCCCCCTATGTTGGGGGGAACCATGTTTGGGGGCAGGGCGGGTTGGGGGGAAGCAGTGGGGGTTTTAAAAAGCGGACTTTGATGGAATGGTCTGCGGGGTCATGTTCCGTTAGCAGAGCCCTGATTTTTTTTAAAAACAGTGGAAACCCCCCACTTTTTCCCCCCAATTTGGGAAAAAACGGGGACCCCCAAAGGAACTTATCTGGGGGGTTGGGGGTGAGAACTTTGAACCCCCAAGTTTTTCCCCAAAAAAGTTTAAATTTTCCCTGGCGAAAAAAAAAAAAAATGTCTTTTTCCATTTGCAAAACCCCCCGGGGTGGTACCAAACATTAAAAAAAAACCCCAAAGTCCCCAATTAGGAAACTAGACTCCAAGGAATTTTTTTAAATGGGGCCCCCTTTGGATCAATTTTTGTTTCCTGTGAATTTTAATTTTGTGTGCATGGGGGTGTAGTACAATTTGAAACAACCCCTTATACAAGGCCGGTTTTTGGGGGAAAAGGGGTGCTCTTTGGAAAAAGGGTTTTTCCCCTTTGGGTTTCCCCTTTTGAAAAACATCGGCCCTTTTTTTCCCCGGGTTCCCCCTTTTTCCCGGGGTTTTTAGGCCCCCCCCAAAAATTTTTCTGCCCCCGGGTTTGTTCGGAAAACCTTTTTATTCAGGAATTTTCTGGGGCCCCCTCCTTCCTGGCCCAAAAAAAACAGAGCCTTAAACCTTCTCCTGAAATGAAGGTAGGGGCGTATCGCTGTTGCGTGACATCGTGGGGAGCAGGAAAGCATTGAGCATTTTTCCCTTTTGGGAAAAATTTTTCACGGCCAGCTTCTTGTACCACACCCCCGGCCTTTTCAAAGCACGTTCGGTTTTAAAAGGGTTGGGGCAGAGATCAACACCCCCCCCGTTTTTATTGAAAACCCGTACATAGTCCAGTTTGGGACCCCCTTTTTAAAAAGGGACCCGGTTTTTGTGCTGGGGCGCTGCCATCCCCGGGGTTTTTGGGGGGTTAAAAAGGGAAGGGGTTTTCCCCTTGTCCTTTTTTCTTGACCACGAGCAGGTGGTTTTCTTCATTGGGCTCTGCTCTCTCCCTTTCTGAGCATTGGGGCCCAAAAGCGTCTTTTTGGGGGGCCCACTCTGATTTTTTCAGACAAACCCCCCAGGCTGCGTTTTCCTCTGGCAAAAGAGGGTTTGTAAAAATGGGATGCGGGGAAAAAAGTTATCATTTTTAAAGGTTTTAAAACCTTTATCCCGTGCGTGCACAAATCCCACAAATTTTCCCACTCCCAGGAGGAAAAGGGCATCGGGGGGTTTTTCCCTTTTTTTGCTTTTTGTCCGCATTCTTGGGGGTTTTGGGGTTTTCCCCCCCGGGGGGGGTTCGCCCTTCATTTTGTTCAGCCACTGATGTTTGTATTTTGTTTTTTCCTTTTTCCCCCGTGGCTGTGTTTTGTTTTTTTTTAAAACCAGAGAACTAATTTAGGGGAAAGGGGGTGATTCGGGTTTTTAAATTTTTAGTAAAGTTGGTCTTTCGGGTTTTTTCTGGGATTCGTAATACCCTTCCTATTTTTTTCTTTTTATTTTTTTGGGCCCCCCGTTTTTTTCTCATTTATTTTCTTTCTTTTTTCAGTATTTCATCTTTCAAACCCCCCTTTACATTTTTTGGGGGCTTTGTTATTTTGGGGGGTTTGGGGCCCGGGGCCAGTATTTTTCCTATTTCTTCTTTGGGGTGTTAGTTTCCAGGCGGAAAGGGCTAGGCAACTGGGAACGCCCCCCCCCTGCCTCTATTGGGGTGGTGGTTAGTGGGTTTTTGAAATCTCTGTTCCAATTTTTGGGTGTATTTTTTTTTACCTGCCCCCCTCAGCTCCGAAACATAACAGTTCACCCCCAAAAATTGAAAATTGTAGGTATACGAAGGGAAAAAATTGGGAAAAAAAAAAAAGGTTGTAAGTTTCAGAGATATTTTTTGTTTGTTGCTTTTTTTTTTTTTTCCCCTATTTGGGTGCTGGGGGACTTTTCTTCAAGGGGTTTGCCATTTTGGGCCCCTTTTTAGATCAGTTTCCCCACGGGTTCGGAGTATTGCTATTACTTCGGGTTCTGTTGGGAAACCCCAATTTCCCCCCCAATTTTTTTTTGGGGGTCGGCAATTTTCAAATTTCAAAAAAAATTGAAAATTTTTTTTTTGCCTTAAAACCTAAGCCCTCAGGGAACGCGCGAGGGGTTCAAATTATCCCCTTTTCCCCTGCGGGGCGACCTTCGGGTTTTTGGGTTTTTCCCCCTGATCCCGGGGGCCCCTGTTTTGGTGATGTTGAGGGTTTTTTCAGGGGGGGGTTTTTTGTACGATGAGCCTAATGTCATGTCAAGTAAAAGCCTTGTTGGCTTTTTAAACGGGGTTGTACGTTTTTTTACTTAGAGTTCGTAGGTGGGCACCCCCACCCCAAAGGATTGACGCTTTTTTGGGGCCCCTTTTCCGGAAAAAGGGGGGTTTTTGATAAGTAAAGGATGTTATGGGGGTTCCCCTTTTTCCCCGGTTCAATATTCTTGCTTTGCGTTAAAAAATTTACAGACGTTTGCGTGAGGGGAGAATATGCGTGGAAGGTTTCCTTGTGAACCCCCTTTAAACCCCATCCCCGTGTGATAGAGGGGTGTGGGGCACGGGGAATTTTATTTTTTGAAACCCCCAAGGGTTATGTTTCTACGGGGGTGACCTCTCATGCTTTTTTTGTCTCCCCAAAAAAGGGGGAAACTTTTGAAAAGCTCGTTGTTTGGGGGAGGTTCAGATAATTTTTTTTAACTGCCCCCTCTGAATGCTCTCTGTCCTTTTTTTGCTCAGGCTTTCGTTATTCTGGCCCCGCTTTGACCTATGGATTGTGTTTTGCTAAACGTTGTGGATTTTCCCTTTTATCCCCCCACAGAGGGGCTTTCCCTACGGGGATCGATTCTCCCCCCTTTTGGTGGGAAAAAACCCCCGTTTTCTACTCGGTGTTTAAAAGGGTTGCCGAAAAAGGATGCTGCAAATTTTTGGTTCTGTAAATTTTCATGACATTATGTGCGGGTTTTCCTTGGGGGTTTCGTCTAAAACCTTTTTGGATTTGGGAAACTTGTTTTAACCATTGGGGTGCCAAGGTTTAAAAACCAACACTCCTGTTTTTTTGCCTCCCCCCAGGTCGGATGTTCCTGACTTTTTGATTGATTTTTGATGTGGTTTAGCGAAAGTAAATCTGCATCTTGCCTCCCCATAGGAGCTATGACTGCGCTATGGGAATTAGTGCCGGGTAGTAAATTCCCTAAAGGTCGCCTTTTTAACTTGTCTGTACCTGAACATGACGCAATGCGGTCTTATATCAAGGAATCATTGGAGGAAGGGTCATATCAAAACCATCCTCTTCACCCTTAGGTGCCGGTTTTTTCTTTGTGGCCAAAAAAGGATGGTTCATTAAGGCCGTGTATTATTATCGTCTCTTGAACAATATTACTGTGAAATATCAATACCCGTTACCCTTGATTTTGACCTGTTTTCCAGGGTTGAAAAACGCTACTTGGTTTACCAAGCTTGACCTCAGGGGGGCGTATAACCTTATTCGCATTAAGCACGGGGATGAATGGAAGACGGCATTCAATACCCCTGAAGGCATTTTGAGTACCTGGTGATGCCTTTGGGCTCACTAATGCTCCTTCCGTCTTCCAGTCCTTCATGAATGACATTTTCAGGGATTTTGTGGACAAATTTCTGATTGTTTATTTGGATGATATCTTGATTTTTTCTAATGACTGGGACTCTCATGTGAAACATGTTCGAACTGTATTCCAGATTTTGAGAGAGAATTGCTCTGTTATGTGAAGGGATCAAAGTGTCTTTTTGGCGTAAAGAGGATCTCATTTCTGGGATTTCATTTTGTCCCATCTGTTATTGAAATGGACCCGGTCAAGGTTCAGGCCATCTGTGATTGGGTCCAACCTACTTCATTAAAGGCTCTTCAGAGTTTTTTGGGTTTTGCCAATTTTTAATCGAAAAATTTATTGGTAATTTCTCGGTTATTGTTAAACCATTAACTGATTTGACCAGAAAGGGGTTTGATGTGGTGAATTGGCCTTGAGGCAGTCTTTTGCATTTCAGGAACTTAAGCAGAGATTCACTTTGCTCCTGTTCTACGGCAGCCTGATGTTTCTCTGCCATTTCAGGTGGAGGTTGATGCCTCTGAAATTGGGGCAGGTGCCGTTTTGTCCCAAAAAGATCCAGAGACCTCTAAAAGTAACCCTTGTGCCTTTTTCTCTCGAAAATTTTCTCCTACTGAACGTAATTATGACGTGGGTAATCGGGAGTTATTGGCCATGAAGTGGGCTTTTGAAGAGTGGAGACATTGGCTGGAGGGAGCCAAACATCAGGTGGTGGTCCTTGCGGACCATAAGAATCTGGTCTATCTGGAATCTGCCAAGCGACTCAATCCTAGACAGGCCAGGTGGGCCTTGTTTTTCACACGTTTTAATTTTGTGATTTCCTTTTTCCTGGCACTAAGAATGTTAAGGCGGATGCCCTCTCGAGGAGTTTCCTTGCGGACTCTCCTGAGTTATCTGATCCTTCTGTTATTTTGAAAGAGGGTGTAGTTCTTTCCGCCATCTCGCCCAATTTGAGACTTGCTCTGGAGGGGTTGTCAGGAGGATTAGGCCCGAGCGCTGCCCTGTTGGAAAAATTGTTTGTCCCGGACCAGTGGAAAAAGAGTGTGATGTCTGAGATTCATTGTTCCGCATTGGCTGGGCATCCCGGAATTTTTGGTACCAGAGACTTGGTTAGTCGGTCCTTTTGGTGGCCTACCTTGTCTCGTGATGTCAGGGAATTTGTGCAGTTCCTGCGGGACTTGCTCTCACTCCAAGCCTTGCTCTCGCTCTAGTGGTTGTTAATGCCATTGCCTGTGCCCAAGAGACCATGGACCCATATCTCTATGGATTTCATTTCCGACCTTCCTGTTTCTCAGAGAATGACCACCATCTGGGTAATTTGTGATAGGTTTTCCAAAATGATACATCTTGTGCCATTACTAAGTTGCTTTCCTCCTCTGAATTGGGTGCCGTTGTTCCTTCAGCACGTGGTTCGTTTACACGGCATTCCTGAAACATTGTGTCTGACAGAGGAGTCCAGTTTGTTTCCAGATTTTGGAGGACTTTTTGTTCTAAACTGGGTGTTCAATTGTCTTTCTCCTCGGCATTTCATCCTCAGACCAATGGTCAAACTGAGAGAACAAACCAGACATTGGAGACTTATCTAAGATGCTTTGTGTCTGCTGATCAGGATGACTGTGTCTCTTTTTGCCTTTGGCTGAGTTTGCTCTTAATAATAGGGCTAGCTCTGCCACTTTGATGTCTCCATTTTTTGTAATTCTGGTTTCACCCTCGATTTTTTCAGGACAGACGGAGGCTTCTGTCTGTCCAGGTGTTGACTCTGTTGTGGAGCGTATGCAACAGATTTGGGACCAGGTAGTGGAGAGGTTGTCCCTCTCTCAGGAGAGGGCCCAGCGGTTTGCTAACCGGCATAGGACTGATGGTCCTCAGTTTAAAGTGGGGGACTTGGTCTGGTTGTCCTCAAGAATATTCCTATGAGAGTAGCATCTCCTAAATTTAAGCCTAGGTTCATTGGACCTTATAAGATCATGGAGTTATTAATCCTGTTTCTTTTCGTTTGCTTCTTCCAGGGACATTTAAGATCCATAACGTGTTCCACAAGTCCTTGTTGAAGAGGTTTGTTGAGCCAGTGGTTCCTGCTGCTGTGCCTCCTGACCCTGTTTTGGTTGAGGGCAATCTGGAGTATGTGGTTGAGAAAATATTAGATTCTCGTTTTTCTAGACGGAAACTCCAGTATTTGGTTAAATGGAGAGGTTATGGTCAGGAAGACAATTCTTGGGTGTTTGCTTCGGACATCCATGCTAGGAGACTTATCCGTGCGTATCATAGAAACTCATCCTGACCAACCTGGTTGCTCAAATGAGGGTTCGTGACCCCTCCCAAGGGGGGGGTACTGTTGTGAATGGGTTTTGAGATGAGTTCTGAGCAGAGGCTCCCTTGGTGGTTACAAGCGGTGCTAGTCTGTCCAGTGAAAGATTGTGAGGACTGGGAATCAGGTGTTACTGATTGGTCTTATATAAGGGAGTCACCTTCCCATAAGGGTTGCCGGTGATCAATTGTTCTGGTCTGAATCCTTTATTCCAGTTTCCCTTGTAGCCTGCTGTGTCGTGTCTGCATCTCCTGCTAACAGATAAGACATTTTCTTCTTTTGTGTTTGTGCTATATTTTTGCATTTTGTCCTGCACTTCTGTGGGGGCCTTCGGGGTCCCCTCGGGGGCTTCTGCCCTCTCAGTTTTGTTCAGCCACTGATGTTTGTACTTTTGCTTTTTCCAGTTTTTTCAGTGGCTGCTGTTTTGATTTTGTTACACCAGAGAACTAATTTAGGTGGAAGAGGTCGTGTGATCTCAGGTGTTTTGAAATTAGTAGAGTTGGTGCCTTTCAGGGTTTTCTGGGATTGCAGTAAGTACCCTTCCTATCCTTTTCTATTTAGTTGTTTGGGCCCCAGCGTTTGCTCATACTATTTTCTTTCTGTGTCAGTATTTCATCTTGTCTAACCGCCATTACATGTTTGGGGGCTTTCTGTTATCTTTGGGGTTCTGCTCCGGGGCAGATAGCTTTCCTATTTCTATCTTTAGGTGTTGTTAGTTTCTCAGGCTGTGACGAGGCGTCCTTTCCTTCGTAAACTCTAAAGCTGTAGATGTACCCGGAGGTACTCTCACACAGCTTATAAAGTTTGATTCCGTACCTTGCCCTCTTGCTGGGCAGGTACTGACGGAATCCGAGCCGTCCTTAAAATGAACCAAGGACTCATCCACATTTGGGGCACGTACACTTCAGCAAACTTTTTGTTGAAGTGTTCGATGACCGGCCGAACTTTGAACAGGCGGTCAAATTTGGGGTCACTCGTGGGGGACACTGTGCATTATCATTATAATGCAAGAATTTGTGGATGGCCTCAAAATGCGTCCAGGCCATGACTATTCGGAACAGTGGAGTGTTGTATAAAATATCAACACTCCAATATTGCCGAATTTCTGGCTTCTTCAGGATCCCCATATGGAGGACCAGGCCCCAAAACTGCATCATTTCAACAGCGTCTACAGGAGACCAGTTGGAAAATGATGACACAGGGTTTTGCGCCAAAAATTGCCGAGCGTACAAATTTGTTTGCTCCACCATGAGGTTAATTAAATCCTCAGAGAAAAAGACTTTGAAAAAGTCTATTTCTGTGAGGCCGGTGGAGTCAAACTTGATTCCTGATTCTGCCACAAAATCAGGAATCAGTGGCTCGTAATTTTTAGGGGGCAAGGTCCATACGGGGTCCGAAGAGGGGTGCGCTGGTTCATTTTCAGGTGTGGGCGCTGCCTCATCTTCTGTCCTAGGGCGTCTGCGTGGCGGTTCCGCAGGACCCGAGGAGGAAGATGAGGAGGAGGAGGAGGAAGAAGAAGAGGATGAAGAATCTGAAAAGTAAAGAAATGTGGGATCCTCTCCCTCGCTATCAGTGTACTTTATTTATAACGATGTTGTGTGTGTGTGGGGGATAGTGTTTTGTGCACACTGCTGAAAAGAAAAAGCTAAAAGAAAAGATAGCGAAAAGGGAAAAAAAATGCCTGTGAAAAAGTCTAAACCAGCAGCACGAGCTCTGATAAGTGACCGCTGTTACTTATCAAATTTCCGCGGCTGCTGGATGTGCGCACGGGGTGGCGGAAAGGGGGGGTGAAAAAAACAAAAGAACGGCAGGCACGAGCTCTGATAAGTGACCGCTGTCACTTATCAAAGTTGCGCGGCTGCTGGATGTGCGCACGCGAGTGCCGGAAAGGGGGGTGAAAAAAAAACGGCAGGCACGAGCTCTGATAAGTGACCGGTGTCACTTATCAAAGTTACGCGGCTGCTGGATGTGCGCACGGGAGTGGCGGAAAGGGAGGTGAAAAAAAAAACAAAAAACGGCAGGCACGAGCTCTGATAAAGGCACTGTCACACTTAGCGATCGCACTAGCGATCACGACAACGACACGACCTGGTGAGATCGCTAGTGCGATCGCTATGTGGTCGCTAGTTAGCTTCCAAACACAAAGATCTCATCAGAGATCAGCGATCTGTATAACGACCTCTGCGGTCATTGGGAAAACCTAGTCCCACCTGCGACGCTGGTAAAGTCGTTCATAAAGGGTGTCACACTCAGCGATTCAGGCACACCAGCAGGACACCGACCAAAAAACGGCTCAGAACGTTCATAAGCGATCAACGACATCTCAGCAGGGGCCACATCGCTGCTACATGTCACACACAGCTGCGTCACTAACGAGATCGCTACTGTGTCATAAAATTGGTGACTCTTTAGCGATCTTGCTTAGTGTGACAGTATCTTAAGTGACCGGTGTCACTTATCAAAGTTCCGCGACTGCTGGAAGTGCGTGGAGGGGGGTGCAAAAGAAAAGCGAGCATGAGTGTTGATCAGTGAACTGCGTCACCAATCAACGCTCGGCGGCTGCTAAATGTGCGCAGAGGCGGCACAAAGGGGGGGTAAAAAGAGGGGAAAGGGAAGGGGTAATGGGGGGATTGGGGTGGATCGGGCAGGGATCGGGGCTCAAAAACTTACGTTTGTAGTCTCTTCTTTCTTCTCTCTTCTTTCTTGACCAGGTATTGTGGTGTCACAGGCTACTGTGGCACCACAAGGCCCAGCACATGAGATCTGGCAGTGTGACCGCTCTGCAGGAATCCTCAGCAAGTGTAAGGACCCCTGCAGTGCGGTCACACAGGTCACAGACAGTTTGCAGACAGGTCACAGAGCGGTCACATCGCTGCTGTGACCTGTCATTGGTGGGATCGATGATCACATCAATCCCACCAATCAGAGGAGACCCTTGTTTTGCCGGTTGCTAGGCACTGGCCTAGTAATCGGAGCTCACAGCTCCGATTACTAGGCAGGTCACCGGCAGGTCAACAAGCAGGGCACAGAACGGTCAAACCGCAGCTGTGCCCTGTGATTGGCGCGATCGAAGATGACATCAATCGTGCCAATCAGAAGCTGCAGGCCCTGCACTAGGCTCCGGCCTACGCAGCTGTGCCCTGCGATTGGCGCGATCGATGTAATCATCGATCGCGCCAATCCGGGGGGGTCTGGCTGTTCCTAGGCCCAGGCCTAGGATCGAGTACATCGGTACTCGATCCTAGCCTGGGATCTCACGGTTTCAGCCAATCTGATTGGCTGAAACAATGAGAAAGGTTGCGATTGGCTGTTCAGAATTGAACAGCCAATCACAGCGATCGGGAGGCCGGGTGGGAGGAGCCAGGCCCTGGAATGCCGACACCATCTACCTCCAGGTAAGATGGCGTCGGAATTTTAATGCGATCACATCGCAATGTCGCATTAAAGGCCATGACGTACTATCCCGTCCATGGTCAGATTGTCACGGGTTTCATGGACGGGATAGTACGTCGGATGGCAGAGAGGGGTTAATGACCAAGCCAAATTTTACAATTCTGACTGTCACTTTATGTGGCAATAACTCTGGAATGCTTCAACGTATCACACTGACTCTAAGACTGTTTTTTCATGACATATTTTACTTCACGATAGTGGTAAAATTTATTCACTATGACTTGGTTTATTATGAAAAAAACAGAAATTTGGCCAAAATTTTGAAAATGTAGCAATTTTCAAACTTTTAATTTTTGTGCCCTTAAATCAGAGAGTGTTGTCACATAAAAATAGTTAATAAATACCATTTCCACATGTCAACTGTACATCTGCACAATTTTGGAAACAATTTTTTTGCTTGGAAGTTAGAAGGGTTAAAAGTTTACCAGCGATTTCTCATTTTTCCAACAAAATTTACAAAACCATTTTTTAGGAACATTTGAAGTGACTTTGAGGGGTCTATATGGTAGAAAATACCCAAAAGTGACACCATTCTAAAATCTGCACCCCTCAAGGTGTTCAAAACCACGTTCAAGAGGTTTATTAACCCTTCAGGTGCTTCACAAGAACGGAAACAATGTGGAAGGAAAAAATGAACATTTAACTTTTTTCACAAAAAAATTACTTTAGACCCAAACTTTTTTTTTTTCACAAGGGGAACAAGAGATAATAGACCACAAAATTTGTTGTGCAATTTCTCCTGAGTACACCGATACCCCAAATATTGGGGAAATCCACTGTTTGGGTGCATGGCTGAGCTCAGAAGGGAAGGAGCACCATTTGACTTTTTTAACTCAAATTGGTTAGAATCAAGAGCGGACGCCTTGTTGTGTTTGGAAAGCCCCTGATGTACCTAAAAAGTGTAAACCCCGCACAAGTGACCCCATGTTTTAAACCAAACCCTTCAGGATTTTATCCAGGGGTATAGTGAGTAAAGATGAGCGAATTTGTTCGGATTCGGTTCCAAATACAATCGGAATCGAATATTGTTGTTGCAATATTTGGCGAACAAAGCCGAACGTCATTAGCGCCAATGGAAGTAGAAATTACCGAATATGTTTGGAACCGATCATAAGACATACATTTGGCACAAATATTGTTCAAATATGGTTTGAATATGTCAAAATCAGATTCGGGGACAAAATCCGAACAAATTCGCTCATCTCTAATAGTGAGCAATTTGAACCCACAGCTACGACACAGAATTTGATAACATTAGATTGTCACATTGAATATGTTGATATTAGTGTTGAGCGCAAGTGCTTGTTACTCCAGTTTGCATGAGGTGCTTGGGAATGCATCAAGTATCGAGGGTGCCTCGGGTACTAGAGTGACATACTTGAGTACCTGCCCAGCATCTTTTGAGGCTGTCATACACCTAAAAAACACCATGCGGGGATCCACAATACTCCGTGCATACCTGAGCATCCGATGCAAACTCGAGTAGTGAACACTTGCGCTCAACACTAGCCGTCACATCATCATCATTATCATTTTTTTTTAACTTTTGAAAAAAAAACAAATCTAACTCCAAGTCTAACCCCAACCTTAACCAAAACCCAACCCTAACATTAACCCTAACTCTAACTGCAAATGTGGAACCCCTGAGGGTTCAGTCTCCACAGAGGTGTTGCATCTCATCCAGAGGTGTGACACCCCACTCCCAGGTAAGGAGGGAGCACCCCTAGACTCCAACACCTGCATCCAACACACCATGCCAGCTAAGCATACGGACGTACCCTACGGGAGGATGGTCTGACTCAGACTGGTTAGCAAAGGGTGTATATATGGATGGGTGGAGCTTAGGCAGCAGTAAGAGGAGAAAAGAAGCTTAGAGAGCAGAACTCTCCTGGGAGTCTCTCTGAGGACAGCAAGCCTTAGGAGCTCCTGAAGTCAGCGAAAGGGTCCAAGAGTACGGATAGTGATCATTCCATCCGTAGCCCTATCCAAGATAGGAAGGACCAGGCCATCAGGGAACGGCCCCTAGACTAGTGGGAAAGCTTCAGGCCCTGCTATTAAGCCGACGGCGGTGATCACTTTATGGGTCATTGCCACCACCACCAGCAGCATCCCCTGGAAGGAAGCTATATAGGCCAAGGACGTACAGAATTAATCTGTTTCCCGACAGGACCGCAGCTTCTGATCTGAAGGACTTCATGGTGAGGTGCTAGGAAGAAAGGAGTAGAAAAGCACAGAGAGGAAAGGCCAAGAAAGGAACACACTGAAGGGGATTCCTGGGAAGTGCGACCAATCTACCTGGGGGTTGCTGGACCACTCGCCTGGAGGACATAGTACCTGGCGGGCATCTGTCTTGCTGGCAACAGACTGTAAGTAAAAACCCTGAAACTGCACTTGGACTGTCTCCTAGATTTCTTTCCGCGTCGCACATTCCCCTCTGCTGCATCCACTAGCACCATCTCATACTACAACATCTACCTGCCTTGGAAGGACACAGCCTCACCTGTAGGAGGTTTATCAACAAGCTGCACAACACCATCCCTTCCAGAGGACCTGCACAGCAGCGCTGGTCACCCTGACCAGACACTACTGGTGGCGTCACGAATCACTATACGAACATAATCCCCTGTAAATATAAATCCCCTTTTTGGTGAGTGCCCAGGGCCACGGACCGAGTCGTGGCTGCCGTGACATCCCAATAGAAGTCGATAGGCTCGGTTCCGAGTACCCCACGGCCCTGGCGGGAGACTCATTACTGGTGTCACGAACAGGATAGCGAAGCCCGTTGATGCCGGGTCCTATGTGCCTATACTTAACTGTTTCTATGCAAGAGACTTTATTGCCAAATTTGAAACTATCATCGCCATATTTGCGCCATGAGGCGCTGGTGAAGAAGGAGGGCGTATCTTTGTGGGTGTGAGCTCAACCTATGGCACGAAAATAATGACCGCCCAGTCTAAATGCTTCAGCAATGTCCGAACCTGCCCCACGGCGAAAGATCCGCCTCCTGATCCTCTTTGGCGGGAGAAAGAGGACAAGAAAACCCGCCTCCCTACAAAAATCGGGACCCTCCGGATGAAGAAGACACATACGACTTAATCAAAATGGCGACCTGTGGTGAACTGGCGTGTGAGGGAGCGAAGGAGCGCACCTTCCCTCAGGAAGAGAAAGATTTCTCCACCACTGAGTTGCCTGTGAGTCCGGACGATGTCATCACCCTCCCTGTCCCTGATGTAGACACCAAGCTGGAGGAATTGGCCGGCACCAGGAAGAAGCGGAGAGCATGGAGCGGAGCTGGCAGGCCCTGACGCTGGACCTGGCTCCGCCGCGGGAGCCAAAACAAACCGCTCCACTGACCTGTTACGCCGGCACCTAGAGCTGGAGAGAATCCATGCACTGCTGCGGACACCATAGCGGAGGCACCAGTCCCCGCGGAGGAATCGGTGGCAGACCCCCTCCTCACGCCGCCTGCAAGTGCGCCCGGCAGGCTGCAAGCAACCTCGGAAGGAGACGGGCCTCACGGCGTGAAGACCTGGACCAAGATGGTTTTGCAGCCCGTACCATCACCAGCCCCGGCACCCGTCTGTGCGGAACGCCGCTGGACCCAGAGGACCCGGGAGGGCCCTGACCGGTTGGAGCTTCCGGATGAGCCGGCGAGCACGAAAAGCATCGAGGTTTTCACCGAGGAGGACTACAACTGGCGCCTGGAGGAGTGGAGGCGCCGGGATTGGGAGTCCCATCTGCGTCGCCAGGAGTATCAAGAGAAGGACCTGGCCTACAAAAACAAGATGCGGGAGTATGGTCTGACTCACACTGGTTAGCAAAGGGTGCATATATGGGTGGGTGGAGCTTAGGCAGCAGTAAGAGGAGAAGAGAAGCTTAGAGAGCAGAACTCTCTGGGAGTCTCTCTGAGGACAGCAAGCCTTAGGAGCTCCTGAAGTCAGCGAAAGGGTCCAAGAGTACGGATAGTGATCATTCCATCCGTAGCCCTATCCAAGATAGGAAGTACCAGGCCATCAGGGAACGGCCCTAGACTAGTGGGAAAGCTTCAGGCCCTGCTAGTAAGCCGACGGCGGTGATCATTTTATGGGTCATTGCCACCACCACCAGCAGCATCCTCTGGAAGGAAGCTATATAGGCCAAGAACGTACAGAATTAATCTGTTTCCCGACAGGACCGCAGCTTCTGATCTGAAGGACTGCATGGTGAGGTGCTAGGAAGAAAGGAGTAGAAAAGCACAGAGAGGAAAGGCCAAGAAAGGAACACACTGAAGGGGAGTCCTGGGAAGTGCGACCAATCTACCTGGGGGTTGCTGGACCACTCACCTGGAGGACACAGTATCAGGCGGGCATCTGTCTTGCTGGCAACAGACTGTGAGTAAAACCCTGAAACTGCACTTGGACTGTCTCCTAGATTTCTTCCAGCGTCGCACATTCCCCTCTGCTGCATCCACTAGCACTATCTCTATACTACAACATCTACTGCCCTGGAAGGACACAGCCTCACCTGTAGGAGGTTTATCAACAAGCTGCACAACACCATCCCTTCCAGAGGACCTGCACAGCAGCGCTGGTCACCCTGACCAGACACTACAGGTGGCGTCACGAATCACTATACAAACATCATCCCTGTAATATAAATCCCTTTTTGGTGAGTGCCCAGGGCCACGGACCGAGTGTGTCTGCCGTGACATCCCCCATAGAAGTCGATGGGCTCGGTTCCGAGTACCAACGGCCCTGGCGGCGACTTCTTCAAGGCACACAGGCTGAAACGCGCGTTGGGTGGACGCAGGAAGCATTTCTCTGACTGCCAGCAGGTATTAACACTGGTTATTACGTTTCTCAGGCATATTTATTGCTTTTTGATCCAGCACTGTTGCATTCTCTGTCGAGACGGTGTTTATTCTATGTTACCGCTCAGTCAGCTATTAAGATATATTACATCTATTTTTGATATCATTGTCTGACTTCCTATAAGCGTTCTTGTCCCACATGTGCTAATTGGTTGTATGCTATCCTTCTAGCTCCCTGTTTCACAACTAATAAAGTTTTTCTATTTTCATACTTTGGGATTGTTTGATCGTTTTTTGTTCTCAGGTTTTTCATAAAACTACACATGCATAAAAAATATGATAACTAGGCAATATTAACGAACTACAGATTTTCACCATTTTGGACAACCTTCATTTAGACAAATATTAGCATCAATAAGTTTAGATGATTATAAGCACCAATAAGATAGCAGACTAGGGGCAAACACAGAGCTAATCAGGCTTGGTAACACAATATATTCCAAATATAGAGCAACATTTCAAATTTCAGGTATTAGTTTCTAACAAGGCAGTGTGTATTTACAACAAAGACCTGAATCATTTTTTGTTTTGTCATTGATTACATAATACAGGCTGCTATTAAAGAAAATCTGTCAACTGGTTTTTGCTACGTAATCTGAGACCACCATGAAAGTAGGGGTTGAGACACTGATTTCAGTGATGTGTCACTTATTAGGCTGTGTGCTGTAGTTTCAATACTATCAGTGTTTTATCAACAGGAGAGATTACCACTGCCGGACTAGCTTCCCGCATGCATCCTGGTCAAACCACGCCCCCAGCACTTATTACATGGAAAGCTGCCAATCAGGGGTGTGGCAGGGTTAGCTTTCTGAGCTCTGCGACATCTACAGCAGAGAACAATCTGTTTGTCACGATCCATTTTTGGATTTGTGGCACCTCTGGTACTTCTCAGTTAAAACTTTTTTCCTTTCAGGCCAGCGGGGGTTAATGTCAGTTTTTCTGCTGGGCCAGCTGATGTGGGTGGTGACCACTACCACCATTCTTTAAAAGGTCACCTTATGCATCAGCTGACTGTCGGTGATAGAGCAATCTACAGTGACCAAGCTGGAGTAAGGAGCACTCTGGGTGCAGTCGTGCTTCTGCTGAGTTCACTTTCCTGGTGCCTTTATTCTGATGTGCGGTGCTTTGCAGCAGTGAAAGCTAAGAGATTATTTCCCCGTCCCTTTCATGTTTCTCACTGTCCCCTGTGTTGCATTATCTGTAGTGGCTACGCAAGCGCCCTACGCTGGCCAGTGCCCTAGCCAGGTCAGTGTTAGGTGTTAATGAGGGATGAGGTATCCTGACAGCAGCGGGGGGAAGGACCCACATAGGGCATTAGGTGAGTGCAGGGACAGGCTCAGGTTGGAGCTCAGGTGGTGACCATCCCTCATTCCCTATTGGTAGTGCCTTCATCCCCCCTATTCCATCCCTATTGTGTGTGTGTGTTGTGCTGTTAGCTGACCAACCATCCGTTGGGTCGGGTCACACTGTGACAGTTTGTCACAACTGCTGCACACAGCGGAGTAAGTTAAATATCGCTGGTATCTGGGTCTCCGCTCCAACATTATGTTGCTCTCACATGAGGTAGCAAAAACCTGGTGACAGATTTGCTTAACAGCTCCTGTTGTTTAAAATTCCTGCATACAAAAAATAAGGAGAATTTGATTTCCAGGTTGCATCCCATAAGTTTAAAATTAAAATCTCTCTTAAAAAGAAAAAAAAATGAAATCTCCATTAAGGGAGTAATTCCAATAAAATTATTTGAGGAAACTGCTTATAGTGCAATTGTCTCATATAATAATTTAGTTGATTCACACTAAATAATATTCATTTCAAAATGAGTAAACATGGCAGATCAATAGTTATTCCTTACATGTGATTTGCACCAAAGAATGAACACTTCAGCCACCATTCTGAACAGCTCATCAGAGTCTATATCTGGTTTTTTGAGCCAATTGGATCTGGCAAAAAAAGAAAAAAAAGACAATTGAACATAATGGAAAAGGAATAAAGTATTAACGTGTGGTCTGCTCAAATCTTAATACCTGTTGTTATCTACATATCGAATTAGCATTGGGTAGAAGGCATACAGATCTCTGCATAAAATAGCAAACTCATCCAGAATAAGCAGCTCTGCCTCCTGAGTGTCAGCCTTGCTGTCTGCTTTCAACTGCTCCTCCTCTTGCACAATCTTAATTGCTTTCTTCTTCAGTTTCTCCAGTGTGGGGATGAAATGGCTCTTCAGCAGGTCAGGCTGAGCCTTGCTGATAATTGGCTGAGCATAAACTGCAAACGAAAAACAACAGTTACATTAATAACATGAAATAAAAGTATGAGTCTTCAGAGAGGTTTCCAGTAGCACCTGTACATCACTGTGAGTAGAAATGGGTATCACGCTCAGCAGAGTAAGCAAGTCCCGCCCAGACATCTCCACTGCTAGAATAAAATTTATTACTGTATCTTTAATGTAATTCTGACTTATCAATAAACACCCACATTTCCATCATTTAAAGGTAATTGCTACCACAAAATGGATAAACAATGGATGACACCCCTTGAAAAATCTCATGTGAAACGCACATTGGGGACTTTGACTGGAATTGGAAAGGCACTTTATTATGGGTAAGCACTTTATATGATTTACTGCTGTTGTGGATTGACCACTCTTTGACCAGTGATATATATACATGTGTGATTAAGTGGCTACTCAGCACAACCTTGGACGTACATTATGCTGGTAACTATGGGTATTTGCTATTAATTCATTTTGACACTGAATCATGATTATGGTTTGATATATTCCCTGTTACCATCTTTGTTTGGTCTATCATACCATACATACTTTGCTATATACTCAATAACGTATGGTCATCTGTGTCTGCAAGTCCACAAGATTGTTTGATCTTCTATTGACACAACCTCTTTTATCATATTTGTATTATTTGTGTTGTAATTGAATGGGCAATGGGAGGGCAAAGGGGGCTTATTCCCTGAGGTATCCACCATCCTCTACAGGATGATTTAAAGCAGCTACATGTCTCTGATAGTTAAGTACCATGTCAGCAGGTTTTTGAAAATTAATGTGACAGCAGCATGATGTAGGGACAGATAACCTGATTCCAGGGACATATTACTTAGTTTACTGGGTGCAGTAGTTCTGACAAAATTACAGTTTTATCTGCTGCTGATCTAGCAGAGCTCGGAATACTGTGCTGTGTGTAACCCCGCCCACACCACTGATTGGCAGACTTCTGTGTACAAAGTATATTGACAGAAAACGACTAATCGGTGTGGGGACGTGGTTGGACTAGGAGGCACAAGACACCTAGTCCTCTAGTTATAATCTCCTGCTGAAAACTAACTGATTTTATTGAAAAACAAAACACAGCTCAGTAAGTACATCGCTGGAACTAAGGTCTCTGCCCCTATATCATGGTGCTGTAAAATTAGGTGGCAAAAAAATGGTGACAGATACCCTTCAAGCCTCCTACACTGTTGTTTCAGTTTTAATGAAAGCATAGAATAGCAAAAACCTGGTGACAGATCTCCTTTAACTGGAAATTGTGCAGACTCTGATTTTTGGTATGATTTAGGTTCTACATAGTGTTTTGCACCAGTACTGTGCCACTAATTGGATATTGATGAGAATGTTTCGCTTGGGGATCTCACAACCTTTTGTCCATCCTATCTGGTAACCATGATTGAAAGTAAAGTATATCAAAGCTTTGAACTCAGATAAGAAATTGTGAAATTGACTTTTAGTATAAGAGAAATAGCAATACTATGTACAATTTAGAAGAATATGCCAAATTAAAGTATTTTCTCCATTAAAGAAAGCTAAGAAACACCATTACCTACTGAAAAATGAGGGTCCAACTGCAGTGAAGAGGACTTCACTGACTTGTGGGGAAATCATAATGTTTAGGCACATCGTAAAAGCCTGCCATAACAATACATGATAGGAAATTGCTTTTGCAAATTATAAACTACCACTCAATATAAACAGCCCCAATACAGAGGTTTCCTTTGTTCAATATTCAATATCTTTTAAGGTGCTATAACTGTAGAAAAATTCAATTCTAGAATTTATTTGAGGATTTAGAACAGATTGTCTGTGATAGTAACTATCTTTCTACTGTCTTCTTCATTCTGAACTCTTTATACATAACAGCAAAAAAATAATCCTTAAAAGACCATTCTCTACTGTGTCCTCATCAATACAGTTCAGTCGGAAGCTGCTATGCATTATCACACGGCCTCACAAGTTCATTTCACTTAAAGGTCAACCAGAGGGTGCTCGGAGAAATCTCTGGGGATTATGCTAGATCTAAAAAGGAGAAATGTGTCTCTCAAAAGTCAGACTCCATATATAGTTATGTGTGAATATAATCTGATCAAACAGAAACTTGTGAGACCCATTCAATCTACTCGGAGTAAAAAGAGAAATAACTCTAAAATGATGTAGAAAAAACTATACTGTTATTTTAGGTTAAGTGATACCTATATATTGTTTATTTTTACCATTAGTATTTTTTAAGTAGGTGTAACAAAGTCAATAGGACTATTTTTTTCATTTTAGCTGGACTATTTTTTTTATTTTAGCTGGTGTTTTAGGTGCCGAGCCTCAGAGCTTGTTCATAAGTGCATTACACCTGAAACATCAGTGAGATTTCTAAAATCTCGTTCACACGGTGCATTTTTTCCTTTGCGTTTTTAGAGCTGCGTTTTTTTTTCCCACCACAGCATGTCAACTCCTAAAGCAGTTTTAACCAATTGGCCGCATAAGTAAGGTATGAAATACGCATAATAAAAGTGCGTAATGTGCGCTTGCAGAAAAAAATGCTGTAAAATGAACTGTGTGGACATACAATCTTAGTTGACCCTAGTCCTACAGTATTTTTTATTTACAACGAGGGCAGGGTAAATACTTTAAAAATTTGGAAAGTGCAAATGTTTCCAATTTTCATTTGAGAATTTCAGGGTTTTTTATTGTTTATATAAATTCCTTAATAAACTTTACCGACTTAATTTTTTTTTTTTTTAAATCAAATAATCTTTATTGAAAAATTTCAAATACAAATTTTACATCTTTTAACTAATATAAATGATATAATAATTCCATAGTATAATATATAAACAAAGTAGATCAACTCCTAAATTTATTATTAACATAAAGTACAATGTACCACTAAAAAACAAATCTCAGAACCACGGGGATACATAAAAGCACTCCATAGTTATTGTTTGTAAAGTGGCACATTCCAGATTTGAAAAATATGATTGCGTCCCCACGTCAGAAATAGACTGCGTCATTAAAGAGTTATTTTAATTGTATATGGCCAGAATTAGTTGTAAGCTATTATACTATTCTTCCAGATCACAGGACAGAAAGGGTTATCATGCATGCTTAGTAGCTGGAGTTCTATAAAACCAAATAATGGCCAAGATTATTTTTTTTTATTATTTGATCGTTATGTGTTTATAGTTTTGCACTATGTGAACCACTGTCATCCTACTGTTGTATTAGCAACGGACCAATCCATAAAAAAATGGATTATGGATAAAAATGTAGAAAAAGAAGTTCAGATAAAGAATTACATGATTACTATAACTAAGCAAACAGTATCAAGTATCATAAAAGAGGCTAGTGTAGAGCATCTGTATCAATAAAAAGACAGCGAGACCTGGTAGTGGCTAATGATAGAACTGCTAATGCGTTTTTAGACTACATAACTCAACGGGTTATTTTTTTCCTTTTGCCCAAGACTAAGTATGTCTTACATAAAGTAATATTTCTGTCAGGGGCAGGATAAATGTCAAGTGGATTTGAACACAATTCCATTGATACTTTGTGAAAAAGATTTCCAAACTGAGTATCTGGCCAGTGATGTACAGTACAGTAGAACGTTTAGGGACATGAATGTAGAGATTATTACATGTGGGATTACCTGCAATTCTCTTCATCCATGAAGCTTCATCTATTCCCAGATTGTTGTTAATGATTTTCAGGATG
This sequence comes from Oophaga sylvatica, assembly GCA_033576555.1. Classification (NCBI taxonomy): domain Eukaryota; kingdom Metazoa; phylum Chordata; class Amphibia; order Anura; family Dendrobatidae; genus Oophaga; species Oophaga sylvatica. The sequence continues at coordinate 472,161,755 of JARQOD010000001.1, forward strand.
TTGCCCAAGATGACACTTAGATGTTCCGAGGTCACTTGAGTACAGCACGGTCTGGCATTTTCTGGCACATTTTCTGTTCCCCTCTCCCACCAGTAGGAGAGGTAGTTGCACAACATTGGCAGTACCACCTCAATAACATGTGGCATCTCTGTATACCTGGCTCCAGACTCGGCCAGATCATTAATTTCTTTCATCAAACCTTCCAAATGAGGCATTTCTGGGCACATTTCTTCAACAGTGTCTGGCATTCCTAGAACTTCAATCCATAAATCACCATTAAAATCCTTGATGGGTCTACAGCAAAAACATATGACTAATGATTTAGACATACAGAAGTGGCAGCCACCAACGTGAAGGCTACAGAACAACGTTACTAGCATAGTATACCATATTTGTGTAACACATCCGTTCTCATTCACATTCAAGTAGTACACTGTACAGATATTTGCTTGCTACAAGCTACATTAGTATATATACAGTTTAATAAATGACGGAACAATACTTACTGGCTCTTTCTCTGGGTGATTTGGTGTTAAAAACTGAGAGAGAGTTGTTGTGATTTAAGGATGGCTCAAGAAAAGCTACAGGAATGGCTCCGGCCAGTGCTGCCAGGCATTCTCCCAAGGCTGGTCTCTGCCTGTAAAATTAACGTATATTAGTTTCAAAGGACACGAGCAGGATAAACATTTTAAAATACAGTACAGACCAAAAGTTTGGACACACCTTCTCATTCAAAGATTTTTCTGTATTTTCATGACTATGAAAATTGTAGAATCACACTGAAGGCATCAAAACTAGAATTAACACATGTGGAATATACATTACACTTTACAAAAAAGTGTGAAACAACTGAAAATATGTCTTATATTCTAGGTTCTCAAAGTAGCCACCTTTTGCTTTGATTACTGCTTTGAAAAGGTGAATGGCTGGACTCTACATGCCTGGTTCCCACCGTGAAGCATGGAGGAGGTGGTGTGATGGTGTGGGGGTGCTTTGCTGGTGACACTGTTGGGGATTATTCAAAATTGAAGCGGTGAGCGATCCAGCTCACCCCAAACCATCTCGATTGGGTTCAGGTATGGTGACGGTGGAGGCCAGGTCATCTGGCGTAGCACCCCAACACTCTCGTTCTTGGTCAAATAGCCCTTACACAGTCTGGAGGTGTGTTTGGGGTCATTGTCCTGTTGAAAAATAAATGATGGTCCAACTAAATGCAAACCAGATGGAATAGTATGCTGCTGCAAGATGCTGTGGTAGCCATGCTGGTTCAGTATGCCTTCAATTTTGAATAAATCCCCAACAGTGTCACCAGCAAAGCACCCCACACCATCACACCACCTCCTCCATGCTTCACGGTGGGAACCAGGCATGTAGAGTCCATCCGTTCACCTTTTCTGCGTGCAAAGCAGTAATCAAAGCAAAAGGTGGCTACTTTGAAGAACCTAGAATATAAGACATATTTTCAGTTGTTTCACACTTTTTTGTAAAGTGTAATGTATAATTCACATGTGTTAATTCATAGTTTTGATGCCTTCAGTGTGATTCTACAATTTTCAAGTCATGAAAATACAGAAAAATCTTTGAATGAGAAGGTGTGTCCAAACTTTTGGTTTGTACTGTATATGGAAACTGATTTGTCTGACTTGCAGTTTGAAAATAAAGTCCTGTAGAAACGAAAACTCCAGCACCAAAAAAACAAATAAAATGAAAACGTATTTTTATTGCACACAGTAAAGGTTATGATGATAGTACAAGAAAGTTTTTAAAAATTAGGATTTATAAGTTTATGTGTTTTGGTTAAAAAAATAATCCTTATTCATAGCTTATTTGTAACCAAAACTCATAACCTTATAGATTCTAACCTTTTTTAAACCTTCTCTAAAATCTCGTTCATGTAAAGTGCTGCGGAATATGTTGGCGCTATAGAAATAAAATTATTATTATTATTATTCTCGCATTTTTATCATATTTCTATTGCATAGAATAAAAGTTATGTTTTAATTTTTTTTTCTGGTTTTGTAGTTTCCGTTTCAAACGGCTTTCCTTTTCATTTTGACCTGGAAGCTAGTCCAAGGTGTTTCCTAAAATCCCTGCACCATATCTCAGGTGTTCATGTTTTGGAATTCCTATGTATCTCCTTTTTCATCATTAATACCATTGGAGGATGAGCTGAATACCGTTTTTTCTTGACTTCCAGTGTGACTACTTACGTTTTGGCACAAAAAATTCAGCCAATCACAAGAATTCATACAATACATTAAAGTATAAATAGTATGGATTTGAAACAAAATTTTCTTCACATATAAACGGGCCCTAAATATTTATATGGGGATGCCTAAAATCGTTTTGCATCTTTAAACAATAAACCAGCAGCCATACGACAAAAATACAAAGTTAATACAAAAAAATGCCTTGGTTTAGACAGGTCATATAATTGTTGAAAAACTTAGTGCCTCTCCAGGGTTGCTAACCATGCAGAAATTCCTAGACAGTCCATAAAAATATGTCACTTTTTTGCTCTGTTCGTAAAAAAATTTGAGGCGTCCATGATTTTTTTGAGGCTGAAGAAACTTATACAGATTATTTTAACTGGATGGATAATATTGTCTAAAACTACACTGTGAGTGACTAAGTGCAGGTCTCTCCCCTCCTGAAATGTGCCCCCACCCTTGCATTCCCCAAGGCCATAAAAAGCCATGCAGTGTTTATCTTTAAAAATCAAGAACAAATCCTTTGAAGCTCATAACCAAAGGTGCGAAATCCCCTGCAAGCCACAGGCAAAATGAACCATTTTGTGTGACTTGAAACACATGGATATACCTCGTCGTACAACAAATCACAGCAAGGCTAGGAGGTATTGAATCTGGAAAATGATGTATAATAACAGAATGCAATATCTCTGAGCCTAGCCGAACACATAATCCGAAACAGCATTCCTCCCCCACACGCCCGTGCACAGCAGTCAATTGTAGCACTCTGGGCTCTGGAGTTATAAAGCTTAGCCACCAGGAATTACATACAGTAGGCAAATTTTGTCTTTATGTGCAGATAAAATCTGGCCAAATCCAGTGGCACTGCTGCCATTCCATTTAGTGCTTCGGGCGGAAAGTTGTGGGCCATTCACGGTTCTGGACTGAAAATCATACTCTCAGAGATGGGAGGAGAGAGGCTGAAACAAGCCCAGGGGTGGGCGCAGAGTGTGGGAGGAGCAGCCAAGGAGATAAGTGTCAGCTTTTTATTTGGTGTATACAATATAAACCTTGGCACATAGTTTCCATCCAACTAAAATGAAAAACTGTATTCCCAAGTCCCAAATAAAAAGAGTTCAGAGGATTGTCTCCAACACAACAACTCAACAACAACGTATTCAAGAAATGTGTTCCAAATTTCGGGAGGGGGGCTATCCAGAACATACATTGAATGCCTCCTCCACATCCCCTATCCTAAAGCAGGTATAAGGGATAGGATTCCCTTTGTACATTACTACCATCCTTTAGCATACCGACTACATACTAGCATACGTCGCCACTGGCACATTTTGAGCACCGCACATCCGGACATAAGAGAGTTCAATCAACCGTTTTTACCTTGTTTCCGTAGACCTAGAAATCTATGTGACCATCTAGTCAGGGCCGATATTGGTCCCAGTCGCCCACCCAAACATCAACGTTTTCTTTTGAATCCTAAATTTGGCACGTTTCCCTGTTTACAATGCATGCAGTGCAATAACATCTTGAAAGGCAGCGTTTTTTACCATCCCCACACAGGCAAAATATATGATATTAAGGGGTATTTCACCTGTAACACAAGTTTTGTTATCTACCTAATAAAATGTCCGTGTGGCCTACTTTATGTGGGAGAGACGACGCAAGCAATAAAGGATCGCATATCGAAACATAAATAGACAATTAGATGTCAAAACTCACTTCTTCCAATCCCTCACCATTTTTTGACAGCTGGCTACAACATAGCACAGTTAAAATATCAAGTCATAGAACAGGTACAGTTGCCACACAGGGGAGGCGATCGCATTAACCTGTTAAAAAGAAGAGAAGCCTTTTGGATTCATGAGTTAAATACTTTATCACCCAAAGGATTAAATAGAGAATACAATGTACAGTCATTCCTGTCATAATAGGTTTTCGATACAAGGTTGAGCCAGCATGTCTATCTAAGCATTATATCTTATGATACTGATTTTATATTTCTTTATTGCAGAATCAACCACAATTACTTATTCACCACTTCTTCCTCTGATCACGGACCATATTTGGACTCCATTCTCCGTCATCCACTCACCCGTTCCATAATTACCCAGCACTAGCTAGTTAATCCACTTTCCTCTTTGGGATGCACATAGGCATTACTATGCCCGTAAGGATACAGGGTATGATGGTGTGCACACGGTTTAAAAGAATACGAGGTGCAGGTATAGTGGACCGAAGTCCCAAATCTATGAAGTGTAAATTATACCGCACACTCTATGAATTCCATGCAAAAAATTACAGATTTATTTATGACACAGTAGGGAGCAAAACAAGCAAAGCGATTAATAGCTGACGTTTCGATCTCCCGAGTCTTACTCATAGTCTCGCTTAATCGAATTGTTAATGGAAGTATCTATAGAAAATTAGATTCTTGTACATGGAGTGAGAGCCATATAAGCCAAAGAGGACATTCCCAATGAATGCATTAATGGTAATGTACCTGTACTTGCATAAGTAAGAGCGGCGCTCCGCGCCTTGCTGCTGGCGGTGCTTTGCTCCCTACTGTGTCATAAATAAATCTGTAATTTTTTGCATGGAATTCATAGAGTGTGCGGTATAATTTACACTTCATATGCCCGTAAGGATCACAGAGATTTCAATCAGGCATTCTGAGATGTACTATCACGCTTTCTCCATACTGGTTCGGCTATTGGAACGCAAATACGTCATCTGGAACGCACGCCGCACCATTTCCGGTCCTGGACTTCCTGTCCGGACTCCACGCCTGCACAGCTTCTTAACGCCGGCACTCTGCGTCTCACAGTGCTCCTGACAAGCGTGGATTACCGCGTCCATGCATCCACAACTCTAGTAATCACAGTACTGGTAAGCGACCCTCTGCCTGATATTTGCCTTCTGCTGGGTATCGACAGAATCATGATTTCTAATGCAGGATATTACTCTGCATTTCACAGACATATGGTCTGAAGCCTTTTTTACCCTTCATTGTGGTATGTATGATAGTCTGGCTTGATACTTACCTTATACCTACCTATAGACACATATTACACGTATTCCACCATATCTTCTTCTGGTTTACCCTATTTCCTCTAGGCTCACAGTATCTTCACACTGGTATGTGCAATTTTTTAACCATCCATCTTGTACGGTTTTGGAGTTTTATGTATACCTCCTAATTATATTCACATGTTGCTGTATATTGATGTTTCTGAAGATTATATGTTACATCATATTGTCTGTTCCATATGAATTCATTATGAATCGTTATCAAATTGACAAATAGCCATGAGTAACGTTGTAAATACCTTTGTTTTTGTCCATTTTTGTTCTTAAACAATATTCCAACTCTGCAAAATTTATGTTTTTTATATTTTTTATTTTTTAGTACATTGAGGAAGGTCATGTAAGACCGAAACGTTTACTGTATGTACTGTTTGATTAAATATTCCACTTTTTCATGAGACCACTTGTGTGTGCCAAGGTTTATATTGTATACGTCACAGATTGGGGTCCTTTTGGAGTTGTGCCAACGATTTTGTCACTAAGCGTTTTATTTGGAGCTCAGTTTTCTTCTGGCTGGAGAACCTGTTATCAGACAGAGCCAAGAAAGCCTGTACCTAAGATTTGGACCTGTGATCCATCAGCGCCTCCCTGTGGTCACATGCTACATAACACGGTAATTGCAACCTATCTATACCCTATCCTTTGTACTACACTCCTGACTGCATACCTGTATATTGTTCTGTGAATATATGCTTGTATATTTCTAGTTCGAGTTTTAGGAGATTAAATATAAAATTAATCTTGGGCTGCTCTTTTATCTCGATCCACGAATCCCCACGTCCGCACGCTCGGTTGGTTATATGATACGCTACCGGGTTGGTTCCTGACCCGATTTAAGCCTGTTGTCGGACGGGGCTTATTTAAAATGAGAAACTGGTGGCAGCATACCGTACTGTGTTAGTGAGGAACCCTGACAGTGACGGCCGGGAGGTTTATATGTATATCCCCAGCCTGGACTGGTGATATATATCCCCCCACTGGGAGCACCTCACTAACTTGTACCTATAAGGGAAGCCTTTCCGGCGACTATTTGCCCTCGGTGCAGTTCCCAGACTGACCTGGGGCAATTGGTGGCGCCAGAGAGCCAACCCCTGCTAGGTCCTTCTCTCCCCTTCCCCGAGGTGAGCGAAGTCCACCCCCCTTCCACTCTGAGATCCCGCACATACACAAATGAGCAAACTCCTGCCCTGCAGAATAGCAATACAATTTCTCAACAATCATACATCACTCAGCTTGGTGAAGCTTCATTTGTCATCTACAAGGAAAACTCTTATTTTACACTACACCACCAAATTAATAATTTTGTGTCTTATTCAATCTTATAAAAAATTTTTTTTCATTCCTCCACTTGCAAAAATAAAATCTGCCTTAGCACCACAAAACAATACCTCTCGAAAGAAGATATATTTAATAGTAATGACATTAGCAACGTGGTGTCAGTGTACAGTAATGTTACAGTAAGATGTGACGGTGTGCCAGTGCCATCACCGCTTTATTAAAATGTCACTATCATTGTCAAGATCTGACCAATGTTATTGAGATAAAAATAAATCACATTTTCATGTCTTAGATGATATTTTAGCTGTTATCTTTCTCAAAGTAATAAATTGTTTGTTGGACATAGAAATTTTCCTGTATTACTAGTTTGCTCTATATTGCTGCTGTCTGACAGTTTGCACTGCATTACTGTACCGTTTATTATGATTGTGGGCAGGAAGATGCAATTAGAGTCAGTTATTTTTGAGTTGTGCAATAAAGTATTTAGTCCACCTGAATTCACACTTGCTCACTGAAATTTGTGAAAAAAGCACCTTAGATAAAATTATAAAAATAATTATATGGAATTATGGAAATCACCGGCTGGATAGACATGTTAAGGGGAATCTGTTAGCAGCAGGAGGTTGGGGCAGAGATTCTGATTCCAGTGATGTTTCACTTACTGGGCTGCTTGGTGTAGTTTGGATAGAATCTCTCTTTTCTCTGGTTGTAGATGTAGCAGTGGTCAGACTGTTAAGCTGTGTATAACCTCACCCAGAAAGCTGACAATCAGTGGTGGGGGCGAGGTTTACAAAATGAACCTGACTGACCTCCATGTGAGACTTAGTCCTCTAGTGATAATCCTGGAATCGGGCTTTCTTGTCCAATATTATGCTGCTCTCAGATTAAACAGCAAAAATATGCTGACAGATTCCCTTTAAAAATATGTAAATGATGAAAATTGAAAACTGAATTTTTAAAACATCTCAATTTGTTCAGTATGGAGAATGAGGGCCGCATGCAGAAATCCCCACACTTATACGACCTCGCTGCTATATATGAGGTTATTCAGGGTTGTCTGAGGAATGTTCTGAATACATTTGGCCAAATCATCAAGATCCGATGCTGGCAGCTCCCTTTAAAAATTGCTGACCAATGATGTTGTAAGTGTAATGTTGAGGAGAGTATATAACAAATGCAAATAACTGGAAATGGAAGTGCAAATAAATGGAAATGGACTTGTTAGAGTGAGATAACAGATAATGTGCCCGTTAGGACCTCAAATATGCCGATGTAATAAATTACAGCACCCTTCTCTTGTTATAACATTTATCTGCATTTACAATTGACATCCTAATTGATTAAACAGTGGATAGCTGTACTTATGGTTAACTTATTCCATCAGCAGCTCTGAAGTAAAATCTTTGATTTTCTCCATGTGGTTTGAATGATACAGAGATAGAAAACCCAATTAATCAACTCGAGGTATTTATTTATGTTCTGTTCCTGCTGGCTTTCTTCCACCGCTGCCTGAATTAAGCTGCTGGAATGTAGCATTGATTGGCTATCTCACAGCTTGCTGTCTGTTCTTTTTGACAGGCAATTTAGATGCTACATGTCGGCCTCAATAAAAGGAAAAAAAACATTCAGACGACTGACATTTCTACAGACAAGCAATTTATCCAGATGGAATTTTCCTGACCGCCGCATAGTCCGTGTGTAAGTGGCAGAATGCGTAATATTACAGCTTTTGTAACTGTTATGTAAAAACACAGACAATGGAGTTAACGGGTTCAGGGTGAATAAGTGGCATCCTTGGATATTTAGAAATAAAACTAGCGGCATGCCTTGTCCACTTGTCAGCAAAAGGTCTTAATGGCCACTTTGTTGTAGCCTCTTCCTAAGAAATGGAAGCTTTTGGGATCATTGACAGATACAGCCATCTAAATATACTGAAGCAGACAGAAGTGATGCCAGGCACCCGACCATCAAATGCTAGTCTTGTATTCTCATCAACTGGGTTGGGGTTTGGAGAACAGACACATCACAGCTGAGTGCAAGCAAGCACTTCATTCTACATTATGCCGAAAGTCGGCATGATGCACAGGATCATCGCCGTCAGCGTACACCACTGCCATTTACTTATTAGAAATGTCTAAGTGAAGAAGAAACACACATTTGTAAGGTATTCCCTTTAGAGCACAGGCGTGCAGTCAGCTTTTGTATCTCAGGAAATTGTTTAAAGACCAATTTAACAACTAATCATTTCATCTGGAAGCAATTCTTAGCAAATTCAATCTCTTTTCTCACAACAACAATAGACATGACAGAATAATAAAATGAAGGCATTATCAGGTGAAATTTCGAGCGTAAATATTTTCTGTATAGTCTCCCAAGTGTACAGACAGAATGTGTTAGAGAAAAATTGCACTCTCTCGTGTGATGCTTTGCTAATAAGTTGCACCCCCGCAAGGCAATGGAGGTTAATTGCAAGTCTGCAGAATCTCCCCTAACTACACATCATTGTCATAGTCTCCTGAGCATCTCCTTTCAGCTGTGAATCATCGTCATTCTCAAATCTTTATTGTTCTCAAAGCAAAGAAAATATTGTGTAAAATAGAATTTTTGCAGACTATATATTATTCAATCTCATTTGTTTTGTTTTTTCATTCTTGAGCCTGACAACACAAAATCTGCCTTCAAATCACAAGACAACAAAATATATTTAATAGCAAAGACATTAGCAACATGGTGTCAGTGTAATGTTACAAGAAGATGTGACGGTGTGCCAGAGCCATCACCGTTCATTAAAATGTCACTATCATTGTCAAGATCCTGACAAATGTTATTGATCTGAAAATAAATCACATTTTCATGTCTTAATCAATATTGTAGTTTTCATCTCAAAGTGTAACCTGCATTATATTTATAATATATATACACAGTGGGTGAAATAAGTATTGAACACGTAGCCAGTTTTCTAAGTAATACGGCAACTGGAAAACTTCATAAAATTGACGGAAGGATGAATGGACGAACATATCGAGACATTCTTGATAAAATTCTGATGCCATCTACCAGGATGATGAAGATGAAACAAGGGTGGACACTTTAGCAAGAAATTATCCCAAACACACGGCCAATGAAACTCTCAATTAGTTTCAGAAAATGAAAATAAAGCTGCTAAAATGTCACAGTCAATCACTGACCTGAATCCAATAGAAAATGTATGGAACGAACTAAAGCTCAGAGGTCACAGAAGGAGCCGTCAGGATCTGATGTGATCTATGTGCAAGAATGGGCCAAAATCACACCTGAGCAATGCATGTGACTAGTTTCTCCATACAGAAGGAGTCTTAAAACTGTCATCACCAAGAAAGGATTTTGTATAAAGTATTAAATAAGTTAATAAGTTTCAGTAAGCAAGTTCAATACTTTTTCCCTATGTCATTTCTCATTATTACACATAACTTAATTTATGGGCATCTACTGCATGGTTTGACTTCTCTGTCTGTGTGGATTGGATGGGTTGTTACCGACATCTGGTGAAAATTTCATGTAAAAGCATCTTTAGAAACTATATTTACCTAGAAAATTGGTGACATGTTCAATACTTATTTCAACCACTGTGTGTGTAGTATATATATATATATATATATATATATATTATATATATATATATATATATAAATTAATGGCCTTTGTAGCAATATATAAGTCACAAAGGTCATTCATGAAACTAAATATTTAATAATAAGATGCAAGGTTTTTAAAAAAACAAAATTCTCATCTGTAGTAACCGCTACTAATGTTATAACCAGGATTTTTTCAAGTGGTGACCATTAATATTCAAGTATGTACACACACTCACTAGACACAGTCAGTGTACTTATAAAAACAAAAAAAGACTCGTATACATAAATTATACCTGTGTATGGCATACAAAAATAATGTTGCCTTACAGTGAGAAAACAATGCTGCTACACTGCATATGTAGAAAACCAGAAGCCAGAAACGTAAGCTGCCCTTAGGAATAAGTGTGATTCCAATTACTCAATCTACCACACTTACATGAGTTTTTACATGCAAAGAATAGTCACAGCAATTACTAACAAATGTAGCACAGTTCCAACTTATCATTATACAAGTCTCAAATAATGCATCTACATTTAGCTCACATAATACAGTAACGTAGGGATGGACACTGACAGTGAAGGAGGCCAAGCCCAAAGCACTGGCCCCTTGTAGAATGTTAATTAAAGGGTTTTTTCTCAAGAAATTAAGTCATCCCCTATCTGTAGCATAGAGAACACCATGCTGATCGCTGGGGTTCAACCACTAGGATCTCAAAAACCCTGTTGTCAATAGAGTGTATGTGCACCTACACAGCCTCTACTCGGTGCAATGTCTATGGGATTGCCGAGTACAGTGAATGGCTATTTCCAGCAATTCTATAGACAATGAATAGAGCAAGAGGTCGAGCATGCACACCTTCACTCCATTCAGGACAGTGCTGCAGCACCATTCTTGGGGAACCCCACATTCAGGATCACTGAGGGTCCCAATGGTCAGACCACTATCAATCAGCAAATTATCCCCTGTTCTATGAATAGCTTCATTTTTTGGAAATAACCCTTTAATCACAACCCACTCCAGAATATAATATTCTGGTTATGTATTGGCAGTGCCCAACTGGTTACATTTTTAATGCAGCAAAGTGACACCGCAGTGGGTAGGGGAATGTCGATTGATTTCGGTGGAATGAATACATTTATACAATAGATATTGTATAAACCATGGCACACTGACCGCAGGCACCAACAACCTGCAGTACTACTGCTATGTGTGATCAATCTCATTTAGTGCCACAGCCAGCCATGGATTAATGGTATTCCCCAGCCCACACGAGCAACAACGCTCCTGCAAAAAGCATGAAGTGGTGTCCTGTTGTGTGAGCACATCTTCAAGATTGTGTAGCTGCAAATTTGCTCCTCACATTCTCCTAAAAATGCAATCCCCCATACAGTACATTTCTCCTCAGCCTTTCTATATATAAAGACCCCTAATGTAGTATATCATTCTTCAACCCCTCTTATACAGCCTTCTCCTGCAGTACATTGCTCATCAGCACCTCTACATACAGCCTTATCCTTCCACAACCCCTGTGTACACAGCCCCATATATGCAGAGCATTGCTCCTAGGCCCTCAGTGCATAGCTTCCATCTGCATTATGTCGCTCCTTAGCACCTTTATATATAGCCCATTAATCGTTAGCCACATACATAGCCCCCATTGACAGAACATATTTCTTCAATTCCCTCTAAACACAGCCTCCATCATCAGCCCCTTCTATACTCAGCCTCCATCTGCAGTAAATTTTTTCTCAGCCTCTGTATTCACAGCATTCATCTGCAATACATTACCCATTTCAGCCCCTCTATACAAGCCTAAATATACAGGACATTGCTCATTAGTCCCTATATACACTACGGCGTCCCTCTGTAGTACAACGATCTTCAGACCCCCATATACACACAGTACATCACTCCTCAGGTTCTCCATACACAGCCTTCATCTACAGCAAATCACTCTTCAGCCCATCTCTATATAGCCTCCATCTGCAGTAGATTTCTCTTCACCCCTTTATACGTATCCTCTATCTGCAGCACAGCCTCTCTTTAAAAGGCATCACTCCGCAGTCCCTCTATACACAGCCTCCATCTGCAGTAGATTACTCCTCATTTCTGTTATACATTGCCTGAATCTGCAGTACATCACTCCTTAGACCAGCTGTTCTCAACCTGTGGGTCGCGACCCGGCGGGAGTCGAATGACCAAAACACAGGGGTCGCTTAAAGCCATCGGAAAATACATATTTCCGATGGCTTTAGCCTAGTGGCATAGCGTGGGCGGGCGTAGCGCTCGTAGCGTGGGCGGGAGTAGCGCTCGTAGCGTGGGCGTAGCGCGTAGCGTGGGCGGGCAGAGGGGCGGTCCGCCCAGGCGGCACGTGTGTGGGGGCGGTGTTATGAATGTGCTAGAGATGGTTTCTGAGCAGAGGCTCCCTCTGGTGGTTACAGACAGTACTGAATCTTTCAGCGAGGAATGGCAATCTGGGATCACGGACTGCTCTGATATAAGGAAGGTTCCCTCCCATGATGGTTACCGGTGATCAATTGTTCTTGTCTCAATTGTGGTTCCTGGTTCATTTGGAAGTTTGCTGAGTCTTGCCTGCATCTTCTGCTATCAGATAAGATATTTTCTGCTTTTATTTTTGTGCTTGCTTTTTGCATTGTTCCCTGCACTTCTGTGGAGGTCAGCCAGGTCCCCTCCGGGGGCTTGTCTCCTCTCAGTTTATCTGGAGCCACTGTTGTTTGTTCATTTGCTTTTTCCTGTTTTTTCAGTGGCTGCGGCTTAGTTTTGTTACACCAGAGATCTGATTAGGTGGTAGAGATCGTGTGATCTCAGGTGTTTTTGCAATCAGAAGAGTTGGTATTTTTTAGGGGTTTTTTTGGATTGCAGTGAGTATCCTTTCCTGTACTTTTCTGTCTAGACAGATTGGGCCCCAGCGTTTGCTCATTCTATTTATTGTCTGTGTCTGTGCTTCTTCTTGTCTAACCGCCATTACATGTTTGGGGGCTTCCTATTTTCTTTGGGGATCTCCTCCGGGGCAGATAGCTTTCATCTTTCTGCCTTTAGGTGTAGTTATCTTTCAGGCTGTGACGAGGCATCTAGGATCAACGTAGGAATGCTCCACGGCTACCTCTTGTTGTGTGGTTAGTTCAGGTTACTGCAATCCAATAGGTTACAGCCTCTCTGGTGTATTGCCGTTTTTGCTTATTCTCCTCAGCTACCAAAACATAACAGGGCGGCGTGGCAGCACAGTAATTCCTTCTCCTCTGTGGGAGAAGCGCGGAGGCACAGTGCAGCGGCCCGGGACCCTCGGAGCTGAGCGGCAGGTTGGTGAATCCACTGTGCGGGGAGAGGGGGGACCCGGCCTGAGCAGGCGGCACAATACTTGCCTCTCCTCGTGCCTCCGCAGCTCCAGGCTCCAGGGGGTGCCTGCAGGGCGCCCGCGCTTCCTGTCACAGCAGTGCCGCTGGATGACGTCATCATTCAGCGGCCGGCTGTGGCAGAGAGTAAGCGCGGGCGCCGGACAGGTGAGATGTGAGGTGTATGTGTCTGTGTGTATCAGTGTGTGTGTGTGTGTGAGAGAGTGCTGCGGTGCTGTCTGTGTGTGGTGCTGTATGTGTGATGGTGGTGGGGGGGAGGCCTCGATGATGATGGGGAGCCAATGATATTGATGGTGGGCAGGCAATGATGATGTTGATGATGGGGAGGCAATGATGATAAGCAGGCAATGATAATGATGATGATAGGGGAGGCGATGATGATGGGGAGCCAATGATGATGGGCAGGCAATGATAATGATAATGGGGAGCCAATGATGATGGGCAGGCAATGATGTTGATGGGGAGCCAATGATGATGGGCAGGCAATGATGTTGATGATGGGGAGGCAATGATGATAATGGGGAGCCAATGATGATGGGCAGGCAATGATGATAATGATGGGGAGGCAATGATGATGATCGGGAGCCAATGATGATGGGAAGGCAATGATGATGATGATGGGGAGCCAATGATGATAAGCAGGAAATCATGATGATGGGGAGCCAATGATGATGGGCAGGCAATGACGGTGATGATGGGGAGCCAATGATGATGGGCAGGCAATGATGATGATGGGGAGCCAATGATGATGGGCAGGCAATGATGATGATGATGGGGAGGCAATGATGATGATGATGGGGAGCCAATGATGATGGGGAGGTGATGATGATGATGGGGAGGCAATGATGATGATAATGGGGAGTCTTTCCACAGTGCCCTTTCCTGAGCCGTAACAGTGCAGAACCCAGCACAGTGTAGAGGAGAGCTCCATATTTTGTATGGA
>JARQOD010000001.1:472176355-472294903 GCA_033576555.1 Oophaga sylvatica
CACCGTGCAATCAACGGTGACATTAACCCCTTATTACCCCGCTTGCCACCGCTACAGGGCAAGTGGGAAGAGCCGGGTAAAGTACCACAATTGGCACATCTTTTGATGCGCCAAATGTGGGGCTGCTGTAGCCTGGTATTATCAGGCTGTTGAGGGCCAAAATCCATGGGCCTTGACAGTCTTTTAATACCAGGCCGCAGCAGTCTGCATTTTACTTGGCTGGTTAACAAAAATAGGGGGATCCCCACGCCGTTTTTTTTTTCGAGGGGATCCCCTATTTTTGTTAACCAGCCAAGCTAAGCAGACTGCTGTGGCCTGGTATTATCAGGCTTGCAAGGTCCATGGATATTGGATCCTTACCAGCCTGAAAAACCAGGCCTCAGCGGTCTGCTTCATCTGGCTGGTTAACAAAAATAGGGGGACCCCACGCCAATTTTTTTCGAGGGGATCCCCTATTTTTGTTAATCAGCCAAGATATGCAGACTGCTGTGGCCTGGTATTATCAGGCTGGCAAGGTCCATGGATCTTGGCTCCTTAACAGCCTGAAAATCCAGGCCTCAGCGTCTGCTTCATCTGGCTGGTTAACAAAAATAGGGGGGACCCCACGCCAATTTTTTTCGAGGGGATCCCCTATTTTTGTTAATCAGCCAAGATATGCAGACTGCTGTGGCCTGGTATTATCAGGCTGGCAAGGTCCATGGATCTTGGCTCCTTAACAGCCTGAAAATCCAGGCCTCAGCGGTCTGCTTCATCTGGCTGGTTAACAAAAATAGGGGGGACCCCACGCCATTTTTTTTTTCGAAGGGAACCCCTATTTTTGTTAATCAGTTCCCTCTGACGTCACTGATTGTGTCCCTGGCTGACCTGAAGTGAAAGTGGAAAGCAATCAATTAAGCTTTCCACTTAAGGGCCCGTCTCACATAGCGATATCGCTACCGAGATCGCTGCTGAGTCACTAGTTTTGTGACGCAGCAGCGAGCTCACCAGCGATATCGCTGTGTGTGACATTCAGCGACAATCAGCCCCCCTGCCGGGTATCGCTGATCGTCGCTGAAATGTCAGGACCTTTGATCGCTGGTTTCCCCGCCTGTCACACGCAGCGATGCGTGCCTGTCAGAGGGAAACCAGCGATCAAAAAAAGGTCCTGACATTTCTGCGACGATCAGCGATACCCGGCAGGGGGCTGATCGTCGCTGAATGTCACACACAGCGATATCGCTGGTGAGCTCGCTGCTGCGTCACAAAACTAGTGACTCAGCAGCGATCTCGGTAGCGATATCGCTATGTGAGACGGCCCTTAAGCGATGTTACCCGCAGTGTCGCTGTCCCAGATCGCTGCCTGAGCTGCCTGTTTGGCAGCTCAGCAGCGATCATGTAGCGATACACCAGCGATCCTGACAAGTGCATATCGTTGTCGGGATCGCTGGTGTATCGTTATGTGACACCCAGCCTTTACTCTCCTGTCAGGCAGGAGAGGAACTCATTCATTTGGGGTTTACTGTGAGGCTGCAGCATTAGCTGCGGTCCCTGCAGTAAACATTAACCCTTTCTGAAGGATTACAACCGTGGGACCTGACTGTGCATGGGATAGGTAAGAATAATTTTGCTTTTTTATTTTATTTTTATTACAGGAAATGGTTTTTGCAGTAAAATAAAAGATGGTCAAAAACATGTGTCTTTATTTCATTAAAATGATTTTTAATTAAAGTGTGTGTGTTTTATTTTTATTTCATGCAATAGGATTAATAATTGATAGTTGTCTAATTGACAGCTCTCAATTATTAACCTGGCTTAAGGTCACCTTTCAATAGCAAGGTGGCTTTAACCCCATATTAACCCATTCGCCACCGCTACAGGGCAATGGGAATAGACGGGCAAAGTGCCAGAAAGGGCGAATCTAATTATAGATTTGTCTTTCCTGGGGTGTCTGGGGGCAGATGTTAGTAGCCGGGGGGGGCAAAAATAATGGTCCCTCTCTGGGCTATTATTATCTGCCCCCACTCACTGGCTTTGTCTGTCTGGTTGCGAAAATAGGGCGGAGCCCACGCATTTTTTTTCAGCAATTTTACACCTCATATATATATATATACATGTCATTGAATTTGTGACACATATATATATATATTTATATTTGTAGTTCATACACTTCTACATAGTATAATAGCCGCTAATTCAATTGCCGGCTTTTGTGAAAATGCAGAACCCGACATGAAATGACACTTGGTGTACATAGGGTTAACCATGTCTTTTCATGTCCTTTGCTATCTAATTTGCACAAACAATTAAATCAGACTATGTGTGCAAAATTTCACACCTGTAGGGTTAATTAAAGGTGTAAATTCGTAGCAAAAAAGTCCGTTTTTTTTTACAACGAATTTACACCTTAATTAACCCCTAGAGGTGTGAAATTTTGCACACATAGTCTGATTTAATTGTTTGTGCAAATTAGATAGCAAAGGACATGAAAAGAAATGTTTAACCCTATGTACACCAAGTGTCATTTCATGTCGGGTGCTTCTGTCTTTTCACTGAAGCCGGCTTTACCCGGCAATTGAATCAAAGGATATTTTACTATGTAGAAGTGTATAAACTATACATATATGTATATATATATGTCACAATGACATGTATATATATATATATGTATTCTATGTGTGTATATTTAGTGTTTACAAGGAAAGAATGGGGTTTTTTTAGTTGCGATATTTTGTTCCCATAGACTTACATGGGACTTCCGGTATCGGTATCGGGTATCGCCGATATTTTAGTGATATCGGCGATACCATTCCGATTCCGATACTTTAGCATATCGGAAAGTATCGCTCAACTCTACTTTTAACCCTTATAACTTCCTAACAAATAAAAATTTTGTTTCCAAAATTGTGCTGATGTAAAGTAGATATGTGGGAAATGTTATTTATTAACTATTTTCTGTGACATATGTCTCTGTTTTAAGGGAATAAAAATTCAAAGTTTGAAAATTGCAAAATTTTCAAACTTTTTGCCATATTTGCATTTTTTTCAAAAATAAACGCAAGTTATATAGAAGAAATTTTACCACTAACGTGAAGTATAATATGTTTCTAGAAAACAGTCTCAGAATCGCGAAGATCCATTGAAGCGTTTCAGAGTTATAGCCTCATAAAGAGACAGTGGTCAGAATTGTAAAAATTGGCCCGGTCATTAACGTGCAAACCACCCTTGGGGGTGAAGGGGTTAAGGTCAAAATTAGCTCGGTCACTAAGGAGTTAAACATCACTCTGAGTGAGGATTTTTATTTAATAGGTAAATTGCAAAGTTACTTATTTTTATAATCACTTTACAATGTTAACCATTTATGATATTGCGAAATCCCTAAAAAGTAAACTGTGAAATTATGTCTCAAGGTAAAAAATATACAAGTAATTGAGAGAAAGGTCTTTCTTGATCTTTGTGTACAAAAATAAATTGTTAAACTCAACTCTTCTGTATTTAAAAGTGTTTCAAATGTGTACTTATTAGTTTGTCAGATTTTTTGTTTTTGCACTTTGAATGCTATTTTCTCCTTTTTGTTCTTCGGTTTAGAACTTTAAGAGAGAAGAACAGAATTTTGTGATTCAAAATGAAATCAACAATCTGGCATTTCTAACTGGAAACAACAAGAGTAAGATGTCAAAAGTAAGTCTATTAGCACCAAGCTGCAGACATTTAAATGGCAAATGGATTTGATCTGGCACCTGCTGGTTTTGTGACTGAAATAACAAATCTGTTCTATACTCAGTCATGCTATAAAGGGGAAAAAAGTTATGGATACAATTGTGTTCTGAATCATGAAGATGTTCGAAGACTGCTCTGTCACCATGTCATGCTACTAATAGCGTGAGATGGTATTAAAAGAAATATTATACATTGTACGTCACAATAGAAAATATCTTAACATGATGTAAATATTGGAATTTTGCAAATGCCATTTGGATTATGGTGATACAATGTACTGAAAATAAAATATTGCGCAATAAAAGCATACGCTGGCCCCCACACTACAGGCAAAATTTACCAACATAAAACATAATATACAATCATATTAGCAATTTGCATAGTTGAATTAAATCTACTTTTAAATTCTGCAAGATCAAACATTAGCTAGTACGAAACAATGTTCGAGTATGAGCAGACAGCGCAGAAGGTGCTACGGGAAAACACTGACATTGTTTTTCTTGAATCATCTTTTTTTCAGCATCTTTTTGTAGCTGCTTTGCTGAAAAAGACCCCATTTGCACATACTCTTATGTTTAAAGAAAATCTGTCAGCACAGAATGACTGTTCAAACCAAGTACATGAGCTCAGTGCACCCTTGGTGTGGCCAAACATTTAAGTGCACCATCCCATCTACTTGTTGTCCATTTATCTCCTCCCTTCTCTGGCTGTATAAAGCCAGAACTGACAATCAAAATAGAGGTGGATGGGGCGGAAATAGAGGAAAAACAAATACGTTTATAGGTGAACTTAACTGTTTGGTAACACCGAGGGTGCACAGAGCAACTGTTGATTTGAACAGTCATTCTGTGCTGACAGACTCCCTTTAATATTGCACTTTTGTTGGTTGTGTGTTTCAGAATTCTGATTGAGGTTTATGGCTAAGGTTTTGGAATGGGAGTCTTGTGGTATCTTGTTAAAGGGAATCTGTCACCCTAAATTGGCGGGATATTTAAATGATGGCAGTCAGGTCAGATGGGCGGTGTTTTGGGTACTTGCCTTAACATGTTGTTCGCCGCTGTCTCCATTATTTCTGGGAATTGTAGTCGTTGCCCTCCATATAACGTGCCTGTGCATTGCAATCTTGAATTGCGCACGCACAGTATGCTTTGCCCGCAGATTGCAATGCGCAGGCGCGTTATATGGAGGGCAACGACTACAATTCCCAGAAATAATGGAGACAGCGGCGAACAACATGTTAAGGCAAGTACCCAAAACACCGCCCATCTGACCTGACTGCCATCATTTAAATATCCCGCCAATTTAGGGTGACAGATTCCCTTTAATACACTGTGTGCTGAATTATTAGGCAAATGAGTATTTTGATCACATCATCCTTTTTATACATGTTGTCCTACTCCAAGCTGTATGGGCTTGAAAGCCAACTGCCAATTATGTAAATCAGGTGATTTGCATCACTGTAATGAGGAGGGGTGTGTTCTAATCACATCAACACCCTATATAAGTGTGCTTAATTATTAGGTAACTTCCTTTCCTTTGGCAAAATGGGTCAGAAGAGAGATTTGATGGACTCTGAAAAGTAAAAATTGTGAGATGTTTTGCAGAGGGATGCAGCAGTCTTGAAATTGCCAAACTTTTGAAGCGTGATCACTGAACAATCAAGCGTTTCATGGCAAATAGCCAACAGGGTCGCAAGAAGCGTGTTGATAAAAAAAAGGCTCAAGATAACTGCCCATGAATTGAGGAAAATCAAGCTGCCAAGATGCCATTTGCCACCAGTTTTGCCATATTTCAGAGCTGCAACGTTACTGGAGTATCAAAAAGCACAAGGTGTGCCATACTCAGGGACATGGCCAAGGTAAGCAAGGCTGAAAAACGACCACCTTTGAACAAGAAACATAAGATAAAATGTCAAGACTGGGCCAAGAAATATGTTGACTGATTTTTGTAAGGTTTTATGGACTGATGAAATGAGAGTGACTCTTGATGGGCCAGATGGATGGGCCCGAGGCTGGATCAGCAAAGGGCAGAGAGCTCCACTCCGAATCAGACACAAGCAAGGTGAGGTGGGGTACTGGTATGGGCTGGTATCATCAAAGATGAACTTGTGGGACCATTTCGGGTTGAGGATGGAGTGAAGTTTAACTCCCAGACCTACTGCCAGTTTCTGGAAGACACCTTCTTCAAGCAGTGGTACAGGAAGAAGTCGGTATCGTTCAAGAAAAACATGATTTTCCTGCAGTACAATGCTCCATCACATGCATCCAAATACTCCACAGCGTGGCTGGCCAGTAAAGGTCTAAAAGAAGAAAAAGTAATGACATGGCCCCCTTGTTCACCTGATCTGAACCCCATAGAGAACCTGTGGTCCCTCTAAAATGTGAGATCTACAGGGAGGGAAAACATTACACCTCTCGGAACAGTGTCTGGGAGGCTGTGGTGGCTGCTGCACGCAATGTTGATCGTAAACAGATCAAGCAACTGACAATCTATGGATGGAAGGCTTCTGAGTGTCATCTAAAGAAAGGTGACTATATTGGTCACTGTTATTTTTTTTTTGTTTTTGAATGTCAGAAATGTTTATTTCTAAATTTGTGTTATATTGGTTTACATGGTGAAAATAAACAAGTCAGATGGGTATATATTTGGTTTTTATTAAGTTGCCTAATAATTCTGCACAGTAATAGCTACCTGCACAAACAGATATCCTCCTAAAATAGCCAAATCCAAAAAAAACCCACTTCAACTTCCAAAAATATTAAGCTTTGATATTTATGAGTCTTTTGGGTTGATTGAGAACATAGTTGTTGTTCAATAATAAAAAGAATCCTCTCAAATACAACTTGCCTAATAATTTGCACACAGTGTATAAAGCACTTTGTGGTGCTTAGAAACTCTCCCGACTTACACATATGAACACCTAGGCCTTATGTAGGTGACTAGATGGTATACAGTTGCATTCACATGCCATCACATATCGCCCAATGTATATCAAGAGGGACCCTGTTTTGGCATAAGATAGGCCATATCTATGATATAGGCATATATGGTAAGCATTTGCAGAACTGGGAAATTAGGAATTACATTCAAAGTAAGATCAGTCAGCTGCTATCATTAAATCTAAGCTTTAATTATAGGTAGCAAATTATGAACTATAGCAATATTGGGGATATATGGTTTGTTAGATGAGAAAATATATTGAAAAACTTTTACCTTAATTTATTTTGTTGTAAACATGTTTATATATACAAAAAAAACTGCATTTAAAGACTATTTACTTAGACTTCCTTATAGCAGAGTTATGTTATGATGTTTTCTTAACTTGTGTTATAACATTCATTTTAAAAGCCCCACAGTCTGGTAAGTATGGGATGTGATCCAATTATTTTCTTTGCGAGACTGGTCTGTTTTGGCATCTGACTAAAGAAAGAGATAACAAGGCTGAGATACAATGTTCTTTTATTAATTGGTTGTGTTATTACAGAGACTGGTAGAAATATTTGTTTAGATCCTCATTTTAATCAACTCTGTTTACTGCATTATCATCTCACAAGTAATTAAGGAATATATGGTTCATTTTCCATCTGTATTACTTACTTGTCTCCTACATTTTTCTTTCACACAGCCCATACAAGTAAAGGTACAGCATGCATGACCTGTCTATGTATTAGCTAGCCTGGCTCCATCCATTCATACTGTATGTTCCATAAGTCTAGCAGTGGCGTCACCAAGGGCAGACATATTTCATGGCATTCAGATAGATTAGACCATGAATATTTGGCGCAGTGAATGAATTTTTAGATCATTCCATAGCAAACTTATGATGAAAACATTGTCCATTGGCAATCTTGCTGGTTGACCAAATTTCACTATCGGAGAGGACATTGCTAAGTTGATTATCTGGAGTGTCTGTGGTTTTGAAGTAGATATAACATTTCATTAGCATATCTGAAAACTAGAAAAAAATATTTTCCTAATACACGTGAGCTCATCTGCCATTAGAATGCACTAGTTAAAGGTTCAGCCATTAGTAAGATGTGTTCTGCAACGGGTAATGTAGGCAAACCTTCCATCCACGTTGAAAACTAATTTCATACTGTCAAACATTACATTATCTTACCAAGGATATATTCTAGCTTCTTTAGCTCGGGTTAAATATGTGTGTATCATAGAATTGAGATTTAGGGTTATTACATGGACCCCCTCATAGCAACACCCTTGTGACGCCACTGATGTTATACGTAGTTTGTCATTTACATGGGTACCGTTACTGTGTTACCCTACTTTGGTGCTACTCATAGATCAGTGTTGCAGAAACCTGTTGAAGGCACAATGTAAGCAAAGCTTTGATGCCCAGCAAGTTATTTGACTTTTTACCCCAAGGCACTACATCTGGACATGGGTGCTGTGAAGGAAGTTCTTTTTTTCCTGACATCCAGTAAGTGTCCAGGTAGCTGGAACAGGAGCAGCAATGCCTGAAACACTACAACAGAAGGGTAGCCATGCTTGAAGGAGTTTAATAATGGCATCACTTAGCAGGACTTCACAATTGTATGAATATTTGAAGAGGTTCTCAGGGACTTTTACATTGATTGCCTGTTCTTGGAGTAGGACATCGATATCTGATAGGTGCGGGTGCTGGGTGTCAGCTTTTCCCTGTGCCTGTAGTGGCCAGAAATGCTTAGTTGCGAGCTGCATACCCTTGCCTAACGTACAGTGGCCATGGCTGGATGTTGCATATCCACCCTCTACTTGAATCAATAGGGCAGATGTGAAGTACCCAGCCACAGCTACTATAAAGTTGATGGATTTATGCTTTGCAACTCAGCAACTAGGCCCTTTGCCCCCCAGGAACAGCTGATAATCACTGGTGTCGGTGTCACACCCCCACCAATCAGACATTGATAACCTATCCTAAGGCTAGGGTCACACAAGTGTATGTTTTCTCATCCAAGAGAATCAGGTCAATTATGCAAATCACACTCTTATCAAACTCTGATCAGAGTGGGATCATAGTGTGATCTCATTTTCTCGCATGGGTGGAAGATGGAGAAAAAAAGTCTCCATTTTCTCAATTGTGTCAGGTCCTGGAAATCAGACTGCACTCAGATGTCATCCAAGTGTTTGTACAATGTATTGACTTGCATGGCTGAGTGCGATCTGAATATCGGATCAAACTCAAACATGATGCAAATTTTTCTCCGGACCGGCCATGTCTTTTGAAAAAAAAATTGGACATGTGCACGGCACCGTAGACTAACATTGGTCTGAGTGCGACCCAATGTTTTGTTTTATCGCACTCGGACCAATAATATGGTTGTGTGCACAAACCCTAAAGATAAGCCATCAAAGTAAATGTTCCAGACAACCCTTTTAAAAATACTTGCGATTAGGTGGCCATCACTCATCAAGCCATATATTTCAAAAGGAAGTGTGCCAATATTGAGCTGTATTACAGGTCATAGGTCTTTTTGGGACACTTTTTTGGTGGCTGAGTTTTTACTTTTTAGAAGCACATTTCTAAGTGAAATATTGGAGATGAAAACTGAATGATTACAGACAGACCTATTGTTCTCCTAATATGTGTTTGTACGCTGGTCTTCGGACAGAATGATGATCAGATTACATTTTCATATACATTTGATAATTAATCATGTTCATGCATAGTGAAAAAAAGAAAATAAATTAAAGTTTCCAAGAAATCTACTTGTTTCATAATGTTTTGCTATAGCAAAGTTTATAAATGACCAACACATGCTTGTGTAGCTCAGAGCTTTGACTTGCAGTCTTAAAGTACCAGTCACTCTGCCCTTGTTGTTCTCCATTATCTCTTGTTTTTTTCTGCATTTTTAATTACTTTGATTCATTTATTGATAACATTTAAGTTTTAGCAGCCTTAAAAAAAAAATATATATCACTCAATAAATCAGCTCTAGCCTTATACCCTTAAAGGGAACCTGTCAGCACTGCCTTTCGGGGCTTATCTACAGTATTCTATAATGCTGTAGATAAGCCCCCAAACCAACCTGAAAGATAAGAAAAATAAGTTTTATTATACTCACCCGGGGGGCGGTCCAGTCCAATGGTGGTCCGGGTCCGGCACCTCCCATCTTCTTGCGATGCCGCCTTCCTGCTTGCTTCATAGCTCTCTGGCATCGCGCTCCTGCGCAGGCGTACTTATCTGTCCTGTTGAGGGCAGAGAAAAGTAATGCAGTGCGCAGACGCCAGGAAAGGTCAGAGAGGCCCAGCGCCTGCGCACTGCAGGAATTTGCTGACAGGGCAGATAAATACACCTGCACAGGAGCACGATGCCAGGGAGCCTGTGAAGCAAGCAGGAAGGCGGCATCACATGAAGATGGGAGGCGCCGGACCCGCGACACCCATCGGACCGGACCTCCTCCCGGGTGAGTATAATAAAAGTATATTTTTCTTATCTTTCAGGTCGGATCGGGGGCTTATCTACAGCATTATAGCGGCCAAAACAGGTGACATGTTCCCTTTAAGAACTGTTTTCATCGCCAATCCCTAAGAACCCTCCTTATAGGACTATTGTCTGTTTGTTTATTTTAGTTTCCTCTTTTTTTCTTTTTTTTGTCCCTTACAGAGGAACTGTTGCTTTAAGACTCAGTTTTCTACTTTGATGTGCCTTATTCATTATTACTTGAAGTACAGTATGTTTCACTTGATGTCAAACCCGTGGTTCCATTTAGTCTAGTCTCTATTCTGTATTGTCTCTTGTGTATTAAGAGTGGTGATTATGTCATTGCAGGCTTTGTTTTCTATATTTTTATTCTATGCTATATATCTATATGTAATAAATAACTTGAAGTAGAGTATGTCCTTCTTCATGAACATTTACTGGTATTAGTCCAATAAGTCGTGAGCTTGGTGATTATTTCTAGCGGATAATGGAATCCTGAAGTCGTTCTTGTACAATAAACATATTCTATGACAATGGACATTTTCATGATTAAATATGTATAGGCTTACTTAATTATGGAAATTGTGCATTCCATCTGACTAATGCAATACAGACAAAGTACAGGCAAAAAAAAAAAGGTTTAAAAGGGTTTTCCTATGTCAGAAAAAAAGCATGTTTATTAGTTTGCAAATGGAAAAATAAAAAAAACACTAATCTCCCTCTCTATAAATCAATTTTAGAACTTCACAGGTGACCTGATTTAATCCTGGTCATATTGTTCCGGAAGTTGTTCTACAAGGTGTGAACCATCATCACAGCCACAGATGGCGAGATGTATGAAGGAGGGTGGCTGTTTGGCCTCATCTAAGTCAGCTTTCTTCTCAATGTAGATACAACCGTGATAGAGAAGGCGCCTGGCTTAGCAAATGAACTGAGCTGTGATGCTGAGTCACCTCGCACAGGACAATCCGTGAGGCGGGGAAGTCAAGGAGTCCAAAGTCAAATGCCAGGAGAGTAAGTCAAAGAGGAAAGGGATAAGTCAAACAAATCGTCAAAGGCAAATTCCGGGGTCACGCATTAAGGTCATAGTACGTCAAAAGCTAAAGAGGTAATACAAATGAGTAGTCAAATGGCAAATGCAAGGTCTTGCAACAAAGATCAGAATATCAGAACACAGTGAAAACACACCACCGAGAAAGGCTACGGCTGGCAATGGTCTGACCATTGGCAACCAGCTAAATACCCAGGCAGTCACTCTGAATGGGAAAAACCTGGAGGAAACCCCACAGGCCCGGCAGCTAAGCTGTCACTCACAATATTAACAGCCTAGCATACCCCCTCCTCTGATTGGGCAGCTGGCCTGTCACTCACAATACTGACAGCCGAGCATGCCCCTGATCCTATAGGGCGGCTGAGCTGTCACTCACAGTGTCCTTATAGCACGGTTATTGGTAGAATCGTGACATGAGCTTAATTTTGATTATTTTAACATTTTCAAACCACAGGACATGCTGTTCTGACATTGAAGAACCCTTTAACTTTATCTGACATAAAAGAACACATGATACATGGGATACATTATTGTAGACTCACATGTGACATTTTAACTATCTTTTAAGGTGAGAAATAGTTTTGTAGGAATTCATTGTTTAACTCTAGCCTGTTTGTCTTGATTATGTGATCTGTGCCGAATATTTGAGCTTTTTCTTTTTTAACAAAATTTGCAATGTTCCTTCGGTCTCAAAATTGTTTTGGAAAAAGGCCTAACATGGGTTTACTGAATATACATTTACCCATTTCAAACTATTCTTGAGTTGTTCTGAGGCAGCAGTTTGCTTAAAACACTACCATATTGTGTTAAGCTAATAATGATGTATTCACTGCCCATCTGTTACAACACCAACCCATTTTTATACAGCAGTATGCTCTTTTGCAGTGAGTATGTAAAGAGCTGTCCACTTTCAGTAAATGAATGATGTAAGGAAACAAACTGTGCTATATTCACCTTACCCAGGTCTACTGACGGGTCTCTACCGCTTCTCCTTGTGTTTGCCATTGGCTGCGGCTCTGATGTCACAGCTCTTAATGGGGCTTCTGGTTACACTGGCAGAGCCATTAGCCTTAATGATTGGCTGCCACGCTGTCGACGTGACATTAGTGCCACAGCCAATGGCAGACACCGGAAACAGCGGCCGAGACTTGGGGAAGATGAGCCTTATTTGTGTGCAATCTCAGTACTAAGCAGTCACCCCCTCCATAAATAGTGAGTGGTTGTCCTATCAGTATTTTTCACCCTTGTTGCCTCTGCCTGATTTTACTGGAATTATACCTAATACATGGGGAAAAGGCAAGTTTGAGTAGCCCATGCGGAGCCACTTCACAAAACAAAATTTAGATTGGAGTTTCCCATTAAGCAAAGCAGCTGTGCTTCCAATATCAGATATGTTGGTTGTATTTAAGATGCAGTGAGTGATTTTTGCGACAAGGTATTTGTAGGTCTTTAGATCATCCACTATTGGTAAGTACTGGGTTCTGGTTCTGCTTGTCCTTAGTTCAGGAAATACATAAGAATATTAAAGATAAGTATTCACTTACAGATCATAAAGCTGACCAATGATCATGGTGTGTTCATCTGCATTTATATGTTAGTAACAGGCCGTGCTATTTACTGAAGCAGAGAAGTATACATTGTCATTTATGAAAACTGACGCAAACTGAAAATGGTAATATAAGCCTCAGTGACAGTAATTTGCTTTTATTTCTAAGCCCAGATTTGGAGAAAATGTGGTTAAGTAGTTGGTGTAGGATAAAATGTTCACAATCCAGTCCATCTACCCATTTCTGCCCTGAATTCAAAGCTAAATTTTTGTCCTTGTAGACAGTGGAAAAGTCCTGGTTGTGTGGTATTAAGGATACAGAAGTGAGAGGTCTGCTTTCTCTCTTAAAACGATTCATATCACATTTTTAGCATTCTCCTAAAAGTCGCAGTTAACAGTCCGTCTCGACCCTTGATATGTGTAATGCAGACCCTAACCATGCCATGATGGTATCACTGTTCTAGTCTGGAGGGCAAGATCAAGAGAGGAAGAGAACCAAACGCAGAGGAGACCTCTACTCCATACAGACGTCCCTGATTGTGGCTGCCCTGAAGAAGATGTTACCCATTGGGCTGAACATGTGTACCCCGGGGGACCAGGAACTGATATCACTGGCAAAGAGCAGATACAGTCTCGTAAGTAACACGACATAGACATTTCTCCATATCCCTCACATCGATGATGTTAGATCATGGCTGCCAATGTGTGCGATTAAAAAAACCCTGTATTCCGCTACATTCATTTATATACAAATTATCTCCTTGAATTGCTGATGACTGCACATAAATGCCGTGAACATTTTGGATGTGCTTGGACTACATTAGCATTGCTATCTGTATGTAGGGATAATTCTCTTGCTTAGTATTCCTATAGTGCAGATTTTAAATAGAGACATTGTGCTGTGGTTTTATTCTGACAGCTACTCGTTTTAGGACTTCTATACATAGGGACGCCTATAATAACCGACTTTGTCGAATAAATAGGGCCTTTTGTATTGTATAATTAAACATTTATTTCTGTTACTTTATTATTCCAGAGATGGATTTTTTTAATGGATCTAGTTAAATAAGCTGAATGGAAAAGTAGAAGAATTAACAGGCCGCCTTGTAATATCAGTGTGACAAAGCTGATTGAGAGCGGTTGCCCTGGTTACACAGATTCCGCAATGATTGGACTTTATTCTGGTTAAACTTATCTGCTGATATTCTCATCAATTAATTTTTCTTTAGTTTAGTAGGAAAATGATGTGAACTATGTCTTGTGTGCCTATTCAGGACCATGGACAGTTCCTGTTGAAAATTTGTGTTAGTACAGTGCGAACCACCTGAAATGAAACCATTTCTGCCCAGTTTAAGTGGTTGTCAGTCCGGCCATAAGGTGCAGGTCTGCATTCACTGTATGTGACTGCAGACTTGTGAATTGTCACATCGTGCGAACTGCCCGCTGAGTATTCTCCGGTGCCGGAATCTGGCTGTCATGTAACTGCAAAAGTACGATTTGCATACTCCCGTCAACATTCCGACTAGACGTGTCCGGCCTTGCTCAATACATTTGTATTAAACAAGGCCGCGCCCATATACACTGCACGTAATCGCATGTGTACAGATCACATACTTTCAATCACATGCCTGCCGTCACCAGATAATCCTTACACCCGATGTGAGGATTCACAAGTCTGGTGTGCAGTCACATAGAGCCTAAGGCCAGAAAACCCTTTTATTATAGGATGGGTCTTTTTGGATCCCCCCTTGGCTCCAGGGCCCGAGTATGATTGCAACTCCTGCACCTATTCTAGTCACTCCCCTGGGGACAGATATGGAATAACTTATTGATCGCTGGGGTTTCACTGTGACCTCCAGGGCTGTAAACAGAGGGTAGATTGAACATGCACACTACCTCTCCATTCATTGTCTACGGGATTGCCATTAATAGCTGAGTGTTATCCTTTTAATTTGGTACAAACCCTTTAAAAATGTCTGGAATTAGAAGAAAATATCTGGGTTCTTTTTTAATTTCTTCCAGAAAAAAACAGTGCCGCTATTGGCCATATGATGTGTTTGGTGTTATTCCATTCTTTTAAATGTGGATACCATTAGACAGCCCTAGGATACAAATTGCCTTCTTTCTGTATCAAAATCTGCAGACCTTTTCTTCTAAGTCTGTACAGACCCTTTAGTAGATGTTCACACATTGCACATGGAACGTAAATTTTCTGAGCAGATTTGGGTGCAGAAAATAATCCAATGTATAATGCAATATGAGGTAAACTGATGAGATTACAACAAATCTCAGCTAAATTTTTGCGCCGAAATTGGCATGAGCTGCAGAATTCAAAAACCTGCAGACTGTCAATTCTTAGTGTGACATTCAGCTTAGATTCGACACTTATGTAATGGAAAGGATAACATTTCCTAGAAATTAGTAATAAAATCCGCATCTAATATGTGTGGAATTTACTGTAAATTTTACTACTGAAAAGCTGCAGAAAAACCCACACAAGGTACACAGCATGTGAACCTAACCTTATGGTATGCTCACCTGTTGCATATTTCTTAGATTTTGTTGCAGAAAGTTCTGCAACTGCCCCATTCATCAGAAACAATCCTATTCAGATAAATGAAACCGATTTTTAATCACCACATTCACTCGTTCAGTATTTGGTCAGTATTTTCCATCAGTATCTGTAAGCCAAAACCAGGAGAGGAACAATCAGAGGAAAAGTATAATAGAAACATGTCACCACTTCTGCATTTTACAAGCCACCAAAATCATTCAAGGAATCAGCATAGATTATCAACATATTATTTACAAGTTGCCAAAGGCAAATAATTCCTAATTTAAGATTCCAAAATGTAATATGTAACTTTTAATAATTACTTTTAATAAATATATATTATGGAAAATGTGCACAATTAAAATCACAAATAACGTGATGGCCTTATTATTCTTAAGTGGAGATCCATATTACATGGTAACATAACCATTCAGCAAATTACAGAAATTTGAGAAGGGCAGTTTATACAGTCAGCCAGTTACATGTGTAGCCTCTCGGGCTCTCTATACTCCACACAACATTCAGTTATTTCAGAGCTGAAATGCTTTACATATGAACTATTCAGGTTCTCAGTGTTATATAACTGTATATAATGTTATATAGCAGTAGCAGATAACCTCTATAAAAAATATATTTATCCCATTAAAGTAGGGGGTTATGAAACCCAGGAATTGCCTAAATTAGCATTCCGGTCCACTGCTACCTAATTCAACAACTACCTAACTAATCATATGTTGTTCCTTCTCTTGGAGGATCGCACACTAATAACTGTAACTAATCTGCATCAGACACTGCTTCATGTGACCGTGGACCACATATAATTGCTTGTTGTGTATTAGACCAGCACATTATTGCTCATTAAAAGAAAAAAAACAGCTGCCTCCCTAACAGGTTTCACCATTACTGGTGTCCTCAGGGGTAATAAGGCTGCAATGGCTACTGGGCATGTCACTTGACCTTATAAAGGGTTGGTTGTGATGTCACTAAGTTCATCCAATCACTGCATGTTATACAACTCCCAATCCTACAGGTTCTTATTAGATAAGCCAAAGACACTAATAGGTTTATATACAACATGGATTCCCATAGGTGCCAGTGTTCACAGCATATTACCGTATCCATCAAATAAAGGCCCTTCCAATACTAGAACTTACCAATCAAAAAGTCCTTCCAGGTCATCCATTTGCACCTCATATTAATATTTTTATCAAGCTCCAATTGCCAGTAAATCTATAATTAATATTGCTCTCAAGAATGATCCAAATAATCATTAAACTCTATAAATAAAAGGAGAGAAAGGAGCGTGTGTTATATCCTAACAGGAGGTCCATAACAGGAAGTGACACGGGCACTAGTTAAGGTGGTAACAAAAAAGGACCTTTGCGATGCACACAGGAATATCACAACAGGACCTTCAGAGGTCATGTGACCGAAACTGACATCACCTTCCGAGGTCATATTGTCATGTATCGCAACGGGACCTTCAGAGGTCATGTGACCGTAGCTGACATTACCTTTCAAGGTCATGTGACCTGAACTGCCATCACAACTGGACCTTCCGAGACAACTATTTCATAAAAGGACCTGAGCGCCTGTTAACTGGCCTAACAGGACCTGACAATATCTTACTCTTCAGCTCATTCCACACTGCTATCACAAAATTAATTGATTTTCTTCTTAATGGCTGTTATTTTAATGTTTCCTTGAGGTTATTGATGATATCTCTAACATGATGAATATATATCTATATATATATATAGATATATATATATAGATATATATTGTAAGCTTCCGGGGGGTTTAGCTCTAGGATCGCTGTCTGGGTAGACAGAATGGCACGGAAACAGTTCATTCAGACAGCAGTTTGGTGAAAACTGGCCGCAACCAGTTTTATTAAAGTCCACAGCACACAGATAAAAACAAATCATAAACAGAAAACCTGGGCTTGTCTAGCCACTAAATTACACTTAGATAGATGGCCCTCTCTATCCGGGACCCAGACTCTACCAGTCTGTGCCCAAAACAACACATATCACATATGTTACCAGTATGGAGTTTCACAGACACTCCTCTTTATGTCCGAAGGCAACTCCAATGTCCAGACTTGAGAGAGGTCACCTCCTATTCAGTCGCTATTCGCACGGATTCTCACTGTGACTACTCCTGTGTCCGGGGTACTTCCTGCACCCAGACTGAGATAGCTCACACTCTTAGAGACTGCTTCCTTGTGCCAGGACACCTCCCTGTGTCCGGGCTAAAGACAGCTCCCACACTCTTGGAGACACCTTCTGTGTCTGGACCCCTTGTCCAGACTGAATGAGCTCTCTGACTGTGCTCCCAAGCACCTACTTCTGGCTTCCTAATCAATACCTGAGTGGCCACAGGTTTGAGCTGCAAACGTGTACTTGAATGGATGGTGTAATGACCTTTCTCCACCACTAGTTTTACAAAGGCACACATTTCCCTCATACAAGTCAGCAAAGTACCTGTGAAATGTACACCCCATTCAATACATACGCTCTCACTGTCTCACATATCCCCTCCTCTTCTCCAGACCGGAGGGCTGGTCATCCAGACCGGAGGGCTGGTCAACAACCCAAAAGAGACAGTGAACTCCGAACACTGCCTCAGCACTATACTTCTATATAGGTCAGGGACACTTGGTTCCGGTGAACCACCATACTCGTCTCCCAACATCACCTGCAAAGGAATTTCATCTTTATCACGGTCATTACCATTATCAGTATCATCACTATTATGATTAGCATCATCATCATTATGATCATCATCATCATTATCATCATCATCATGATCATCACATAAGTTTAAGCTTGTGGGGTTGAACACATAATATATCCAATCACCTCAACCCACAGTTCACACAGAGACCATGTACTTGTCCCTTGCTCTGTTCAGCCCCGGAATATTAGTCAATGACATTCGCTCATTCCTTAGGGACCTACCGTCTGTCATTGTCACAGACTTCGTCCAGTCACATTTCTGGGACGTAACCTTGTCAGGTCTCCCCTTCGCTCCCAGTGGTCAATCGTAACCTTGTCAGGTCTTGCCTGGGTATCTAAGGTCCGGTTAGACTCCGTACTGTCCTGTACTCTATCGGGTCGTCTGTGTGGGCCTCTCAAACCTGAGTTACTGGAGGTCTCACTACCTCTAAACCCACGCCCACTACCCTCAGGACGTCTTGAAAGGTCCCTAACTTCAGCCTTAGCTGTTCTGTTATTTAGGGGGCCCTTTCTCTGTCGGGTCTCACTATTCTTAGACGGCTGCCATCTTCTGCTGCTCAGATGATGCTGTCTATCTACTCGCTGTCTAGCGAGATTCAATTGTTCTACCTCTCGCAGGTAGGTCACACGGTACGCCACCAGCATGCGCACATATTCCAGACTTTCTTCTGTTCCTATAGCGTAGAATGACACCATGCCGTCTTCATCTGGTATCCAGTCCCGACGATCACGTGGACTGCTTACTTTCACCACACCAGACTTCTTCACCATTATCTGCATGGCTCGGCCATTTCTCCCGATCAGCTTTCTCACCAGAACATGAGGCACCCGGATGACCTCTTCCTGTAGACTGTGAGCTTTTCTCATAAGCTTTAGTTGTCTAACGGTTTGTTCTGTCTTCAACCGGAGAAACCGCTTTGTGCGAATACATCGCCAGTGCATGTCACTTAGGATTGCCACCCTCTTCACTGTAACTTCAGTCGTGGACAAGACCACCAGCTGTTTAGCTCCTGAGGTCGAGTACACCTTACAGGCTCCCACGGCCTTCTTAAACGCTTCATGCACAGACTCACGGGTGCATTCTTCTCTCAAGTCCTCGGGTACATCTACGAGGCACTTGTACCGACACGTTTCTGTCTCACCAGTGGTTTCCAGACGATCAATCAGCTCAGGGTTCAGGGACAACTGACTTTCAGCTTCTTCCCCCTTTACACTTCTTCTGAACTGACTCACAGCTACAATTTCGTGAACTTCCGTCCGGACCACTTCCATTTCATATTTATCTTCCGTTACCACACTCTTAGCTCTCCTCAGGTCTATCTTCTGGCCAAAGGGAGCGAGTGCAACGTGTTTGCCCTTTTTTCTCCAAGGAGGCCTTGTTCACCGAGTGACACTGTATCAGGCGACTTTTAAGCCCGAGAACTTCTTCCTCTAGTTCCGCCATTCGCTTCTCAGCTGCCCATCTCTGAAGCTTCTCTTGCGTCCAGTGGGCTTGTAACCACTCCTTGAGCTCCTTGATCTCGGCTCCGACATCCACCGAATCATCCGAACTCACAGCACTCGAGGAAGTATCTGCGTTACACCTCTCATTTCCAGTGGCCAACTCCTGGCCCTGGTCTGTAGCTTCTCTGAGGGACTCCTCCATCTTTTCCCGCTCAGCTTCCATCTGTCTGAGCTTTTCCTTAAGGCACATCTCCGCCTTCTGGAGAGTATCACAGGACATCTGTAGCTCCTTCACCTGAGCTTCTAGACCTAGGGTCTTTCTGCGCAGATCACCATTTTCATCACGGGTGTCCTGCAGAGTGGTCTCAACCACCTGGCGCATTTGCTCTGCATCCATCTTATCCTCTTCTAGTTTTTCTTTGACCCTGAGGAGATCCACATAATCTCTCTTCATCTGTTGCAGTTCCCTACTGCGTTCATCACACTCCTTCTTGGAGTCACACAGCTCCTGGTTGAGCTGTTCGCGCAGTCGTTCTAGGATTTGTTCACTTCCAGAAACTCCATCCTGCAGCGCCTCCTTCTCACGCTTCAACTGCAAAACCTCTTCCTTGATTTTGCGGCGGTCCTCTTTAATGGCAAAGAACATATTCTGCCACAGGATAACTTCCTCGTTGCCTCCTTTTAGATCTCGCTGGTCTGAGGACACGTCCTCCAGGTTTTCACATAATTGCAGCATGTCACTCTGATACTGCAGCCGAATAGTTTCCAGCTCTTGGCCCTGACTGGCCACCTCCTCTTCTACCTCTAAAGGAGAATCCACACTTGAAGCATAGGCAGACAGTACTACATTCTTTTCATTTCCATTTTCAGCGAGTACTACTGGAACAACCTTTTTGTGGCCCTTGCGCCGTCTACGACGAGAGGAGGACTCTCTTCCCTCGTCTAGCCTCTCCTGACTGAACTCACTTTTTACTTTCATAGTGTCCCAGTCAGCTACGGGGTCTGTGTCACTCCCCATGGTGTTGTGGACTAACAGGTCACCTCCCACTTTGACGTCACCCCCTTCTACTGGAGCTACCCCGTTAGCAACGGTCACATTGTCATTTTTAGGAGGTACCAACCCACCACCAGTAACAATTTTCATTTTTTCACACTCTACACTCTTGTGAAAATCCGCCCCTTTTTTAGACTCCGCCCCCTTTTTAACAACCACACCGGCAGGGTAATTTTTACACAAAAAATCAGCAGCAGTCTTAGGACTCAGTTCACAACATCTCTTACCACCTCCCCGGGCACTCTGTGACAACACTGGCACCCCCGGAGAGTCCATAGAATGGTCCACTGCCGCCATTCCATACGGTGCCCATGGTTCCCGCACCATGTCCAGTAGACATTTCTCAAATATGCGGTCCGACTTGTCAGACCCATTCGTGGCTCCATTCACAGCCATCGCGGTGCACTGTTCACACCAGAACTTCACCGCTTTCCCTTGAAAAAAATCTTCGTGGCCCCGCCGAGCCACAGCACAACTGGATTTGAGTGCGACGACAATCTTCACAACCCCGAGCGCAGCAAGATGCCTTCGTACCACTGACACAGAGTGCCTTCGTGACCCCACTGAGTCACAGCAAGATGCCTTCGTGACCCCACTGAGTCACAGCAAGATGCTTGTATCCACACTCGTCTTCCATGCTGTCAGACTTC
The DNA here is from genome assembly GCA_033576555.1 of Oophaga sylvatica. Classification (NCBI taxonomy): domain Eukaryota; kingdom Metazoa; phylum Chordata; class Amphibia; order Anura; family Dendrobatidae; genus Oophaga; species Oophaga sylvatica. The sequence continues at coordinate 472,197,512 of JARQOD010000001.1, forward strand.
TCTGTCTTCACAACGGCAGACTTCAGTCAAGACATACACACTACACAGCTTTTTTCCACAGAAAATTCAGCCTTGCTGTGCAAACACTTTTTTTTTTTTTTTTCCTTTGCAAAGTCTATTAGGGCTACTCTCTTTAAGACTGCTCCACAAACTTTTCTTTTGCTGCTGCACATTCCACAGTCATTTTCACAACAAGTTCAGCTTTGCTGTGCATACATTTTCTCTCTGCAGACCCTATCAGGGCCACTGTCTCTCCAAGACTGCTCCAAACAGACGTTTCTGCTGACACACACTTTTTTTTTTTTTTTTTTCTGCTGCTATTTCAATAGACTTCACCTTTAATGCTGTCTCTCGCTACTGTGCCGCACGCACACTCCAGCACTAACTGTACCAGGCCCTGCGCTGCCCGCATTCTCCACCAATTGTAAGCTTCCGGGGGTTTAGCTCTAGGATCGCTGTCTGGGTAGACAGAATGGCACGGAAACAGTTCATTCAGACAGCAGTTTGGTGAAAACTGGCCGCAACCAGTTTTATTAAAGTCCACAGCACACAGATAAAAACAAATCATAAACAGAAAACCTGGGCTTGTCTAGCCACTAAATTACACTTAGATAGATGGCCCTCTCTATCCGGGACCCAGACTCTACCAGTCTGTGCCCAAAACAACACATATCACATATGTTACCAGTATGGAGTTTCACAGACACTCCTCTTTATGTCCGAAGGCAACTCCAATGTCCAGACTTGAGAGAGGTCACCTCCTATTCAGTCGCTATTCGCACGGATTCTCACTGTGACTACTCCTGTGTCCGGGGTACTTCCTGCACCCAGACTGAGATAGCTCACACTCTTAGAGACTGCTTCCTTGTGCCAGGACACCTCCCTGTGTCCGGGCTAAAGACAGCTCCCACACTCTTGGAGACACCTTCTGTGTCTGGACCCCTTGTCCAGACTGAATGAGCTCTCTGACTGTGCTCCCAAGCACCTACTTCTGGCTTCCTAATCAATACCTGAGTGGCCACAGGTTTGAGCTGCAAACGTGTACTTGAATGGATGGTGTAATGACCTTTCTCCACCACTAGTTTTACAAAGGCACACATTTCCCTCATACAAGTCAGCAAAGTACCTGTGAAATGTACACCCCATTCAATACATACGCTCTCACTGTCTCACACTATATATACGGTATATATATTATACTGATGTGAAATACTGACCAAATACCGATAATTTGAACGTAACCTCATAGTCCAAACAGGGATGGGTGCATAATGCTGTGTTTGGTAGATACAACATTATATAACCCCAATTTAAACTGAAGTATTGTAATCATAGGTCAGTGTAGAAGTACAAGGTTATTTAATTATTTTAAGACTTTAAATCAAGGATTTTATCATTTTATTACAGAAAGATACAGATGAGGAAGTTAAAGAACACCTGCGCAATAACCTCCACTTGCAGGAAAAAGTAAGTACTCTAGAAATGGATAAAGTGACAGCATTTTTTATAATATTGGTTACAGGGCTTCAATACACCAATCCTTTACTATACAGTGACTAAATATCTACACTTTACAGCCAAGGTTGAAATAGTGCCTTGAAAAAGTATACCCCATGACACATTATTTTACATAATACCCACAGACTTAAATGTATTCTATTGGAATTTTATGTGATATTACCAACAATAAGTAGCAAGCATTTGTGAAGTGTAAAGGAAGTGATACATGACTTTCTAAATATTTAAAAAATATAAATCTGAAAATTATAATGTACATTTGTGTTCATCCCCCTGAGTCAATACTTTTGCTGCATTAATTGCTGCAAGTCTTTTGGGCTATGTCTTCACCAGCTTTGCACATCTAGAGGCTGACATTTTTGCCCATTCGTCTTTGCACACTCGATTTAGCTCAGGGAGATTGGATGGAGGAGTCTGTGAACACTACAGCAATTTTCAAGTCTTCCACAGATTCTCAATGGGATTTAGGTCTGGACTTTGATTTGGCCATTCACACACAAGAATATGCTTTGATCAAAACTATTCCATGATAACTGTGGCAGTATGTTTAGGGTCTTTATCCTGCTGGAAGGTGAGCCTATGCCTCAGTCTCAAGTCTTTTGCAGCCTCTAAGGGTATGTTCCCACGGTCAGTAAACGTTGCGAGTTGGACGCTGCGTACATCTGCAGCGCTCAGATGTTACAGCATAGTTGATGGGATTTCATGAAATCCCATCTCCACTATGCAGGCCTTCGGCTTCCCTGCGTAATCGGACATGCGGCGCATCTTTCCAGACCTCACCATGTCTATTTATCTTGCGGAGACGCTCAGTCGATGCAAGATAAATATCACCGTCCAATGTATAGGATGCGGTGATTCCGCACGGTTCAATGAACACATGCGGAATCACCGGCGTTCAAAAGCCGGCAGCGCTTTGGACGGAGCGGACATGTGCTGCATCCAAAGCGCTGCCGATTTCTGCCCGTGGGAACATACCCTTACAGGTTTTCTTTGAGAATTGCCCTGTATTTATTTCCATGCATCTTCCCATCAACTGTGGCCAACTTCCCTGTCCCTGCTGAAGAAAAGCATCCACACAGCTTGATGCTACCACCACCATGTTTGAAGATGGGGATGGTGTTTTCAGGGTGATGTGCAGTGTTTGTTTTTCACCACACATAATATTTTTATATATCGATCTGCACAGTGGGTAGCACTTGCTTTGTAACTCTGGTGTCCTGGATTCACATCCCACCATGGACAACATCTGCAAGGAGTTTGGATGTTCTCCCTGTGTTTGCGTGGGTTTCCTCCCACATTCCAAAGAATGGTAGGAAATTCAGATTGTGAACCCCACTGGGAACAGTGATGATAATGTCTATAAAGTGCTGTGGAATATGATGATGCTATATAATCAAAGCATAATAAATAAATAAATAAATATTTTCTACAATAAGGGTCATTTAATTGTGCTTTGATAACAACTCTTTGACTGCTCAGAATTCACTTTATCCAACAGGTTTTATAAACTTATGGTCAGAGGCTAAACAAACATTTATATACTATTATAAACTATTATATACTATTTTATTATATTTTTGTTTCTTTTTATTTTTTAAGACTGTAGCAATACTTCTTTTGTAACTGCTATCAGCTCCAAGACTCAGATGAACATGGTGCTGAGGCTCCGGAACTGAACTAAACGCATCTATGAATTAAGTTAGGATTCACAACTAACAAATTCTTGTCCTATCGGTGTCTAGGCCAGGGATGCCAACCTCCTAAAAAAAAAAAAAATCTGAACAACTAGACAAATTCACGAACGACCTAAAATTTTTACGAACATTTGACCTGTTATGGAAATTTAATTAGGATAAATCTATCCTGAAGTGTTTGCTGGTGCCGTTCTCAATTTTCTATTAGATGTCTTTTTTGAGCGCTCAGAACGAAATGAAACTGTCCACACGGAAGTGTCAGTATAGCAGTTCGTCAAGACTACTCATTTATTATTCATTCAAGGTTTTATACGTTTACAAAAAAGGGGCTGGTTAGTCAATTAACATACAATTAAAAGCTGTTAGATTATTGGCTGTTCTACTGTAAGTATGATAATTATGATAATTATGATAAAAGGGCTGAAGTTGCAGATTTATTGTTTACTGTTCTTTGCCCCAGCATTCTTGCATGACTAGTAAAGAAAACAATAGATATCTATTAAAACTCTCTGTACTTGTTCCTTATGAAGGCCAGGGTCGTCTTTAATGACTGATTATAGCTGGCATCAGCTTTTGTATAGATATGTGTGGGCACAGGATTTTTAGCAAGTGAGATCTATCTAACTGTGAATGCATATATATGAATATACTTTGAATATATGGAATACATATATATTTCCATGACAGTCCCCCCTTAGATACCACTTGCCCTAAAAACCTGCTCCTGTCCCAAAGCGCTGCAACTCTTTTGTGCTGCCGGCGGGTTGAGAATATGCCTAGTGCATGCCTCCCCCACCGAATACAGACTTTTCGCAAATGGGCGGTCAGGAGGACTGTCCCTGTCGGGGGTTTATGTGTTTGCAATCATAGTCTCTTTATTTAACTGCATGTTCAGAAAAAAAACGTGTGTATTCTTCATCAGGTAGGTCATCTGTCTGGTCAGTCAGAGCATCCACGACATCCTTCATGGCTTAGGTGTCTCTCCTGGTACGGGAGCTTCCTTGCAATGCGATACGTGGATCCAAGCAGGCTTTCTCTCTCGTTACACAGAGGTTGGTGTCATCTGGGGCTCTTGGACAGGACCATCAAATCTGGCAGTGAAGAGAAAAACTCGAGAATGGACATTAGTTTTTGACCAATTCAATTACATAAGCAAACAAGATATCATTTTGCATATTCTGCTGCTGAGTGAAGAATGCACCTAACTTGGGACTAGACCCAAACAAAATTTCGTATGGTGACAGCTTTTCTGGGTCTCTGGGAGTGTGCCTTATGCTAAACAGTGCAATTGGGGGTGTGTCTCATGCCATGGTTTGCGTGTCTCTTGGGCAATTTTCAGCATCCTATTCTTAAGTGTTCCGTTCAGTCTTTCTACCTTCCTGCTGCTCTGGGGGTGGTAAGGAGTGTGTAGACCTAAATCTGACCCTACTGCTAACCAGATCTCGTGTGTCAGATTTGCTGTGAATGCGGGTCCCTGATCACTTTCTATCATTTCTGGAACCCCGTATCTGCACACTATTTTCCGAAAGTAGCTGCTTTGCAGTAGTCTTTGCTGACTTGGAACGCTTCTGTTCATCTTGAAAATACTGTATTTGAATCCTTCACTTGGCGATATCTGGATGTGGTCTATCTGGATCCTCTGAAGCTGGTAGAGTGGTCTTGCCAGATGAGGTGGGGGGGACTTTCTTCCACACGTCCAGGCTTGCATTTGCCGCAGGTCAGACAGCTGCTGGTGAATTTGGCTGTTAGGGTGGAGATCCCTGAAGCGAACCAGTAAACACCAATCAGATCATTCATCTGTGTCTTTGATATGTGGGTGTGGGTCCATGTGCCCATTGAACCACCATAGGGTGCATACTTTGTGGTAGGCAGAGTTTGAAGTCCATTATTGATAGCCTTCCTTCTTCACGTGTTGCTTTTATCGCATTCAGCTCTTCTTCTCCTTTTGGAGCTTGGTCTTGCAACTTCTTGAGCAGATCCCAGGACGTCTTTTTGTCAGGTTTCTTGTCTTCAGTCGTCATGTAGTAGCCGTCCGGCTCTACGACCTCTCCCACTTCTCCATGCTGTCTTCCTTTGGCCGCTTCTTTGGCTGCCATGTCCGCCATGTTGTTGCCTCACGCCTCTTCTGTTCTCAGTTTTTCATGCACTTTGATTTTTCAAATTGCCACCATTTTGGAAGTTGGAGTACACCCAGCAGGTCCCTGAAGGCTCCATGATGCTTCATGGTTGTCCCGTTTGCTGTGATGAAGTCCCTTGTAGCCCAGATGGGCCCAAAGTCGTGTGCTATGCCATGCGAGTACCTGTAGTCGGTGTAGATGTTTGCAGTCTTGCCTTCTGCCATCTGGCAGGCCTTCGGCAGCGCTATCAGTTCTGCTTCCTGGGCTGACAGGCTAGGTGACAGACTTCTGGACCACAGGATTTCTTGATTGCTGGTCACTGCACTTCCTGTGTGGAAACTTCTTCATCATCTGCAAATCTGGAGCCATTCTGTAATTCTGTAAATTTTGTTCTGGAAAGTCCATATTGTATCCCCCCTTGGGAGTGGGAGTAGAGTAGCCGGGATGAGGACTGTAGGTCTGGAGACGGTGACATTATGAGACAAAGGCGATAGAGGCGCCACAAAGATGCCTGGCAGTGGGGAGATTATTGTTGGTTGAGCTTGATTGAAGATTGCCAATATGTCGTGTGGAGTGAGAGTTTCCAGTGGCTGTCCAAGAGTGATGTCAGCAACCTTGTCCAGGAAGGTGTGTGCTGCAGATACTGCCATCAGGCAGGAGGGTGCTCCTCTTGCAACTGGATCCAAGCAGGCTGAGAGGCAGCCTAAAAGTCTCTGTTTTCCCCGTGAATCCATATCAGGACTCCAGTAGCATGACCTTCTTTCTTCCATCAGGTAGACGGAAAGACTTCTCGTAGTCAGGTAGGCCTGGTATTGGCGCTGAGACTGTGGAGTTCTTCCAATCTCCTGAATGGGTTGAAGGCTGCGTCTGATAGAAGGAGCGGGGTTGCGTTGATGCAAGCGCACAGAGGCTGCATTAGGACTGAGGCATTAGGGATCCAGGTTCTGCAATACGACACTAGACCAGGGAAGGCCTGCAGCATTCTTGGAGTTGTTGGGGGAGCCATCTTCTCCACAGTGGTCTTCCAGTCTTTTGACATGTGTTTCGTCTGGTGGGCAATACAGTGTCCCAGGGATGTAACTTGCTTCTGACATCACTGGACTTTGTTCTTCCAGACCTTGCGTTGCTGTTCTTCCAGGTAGAGTAGGAGAGACAAGGAATGGACTGTGCAGGTATCGATGTCAACCACACAAAAGAGAAGGTCATCCACGTGTTGTAGAAGAGTGACTCTTGCATATTCTGCAATCCAGTTGACGAGGATGGAGGACATTGTCTTGGTGAAACTTGAAGGGCTTGTTCTGAGCACCTTGAGGCAACACTGTCCATATGCACTGCACTGGTGCGTGAAGGCAGGCCTCCAGGTGGAGGGGAAATACTGAAGAAGGCACTGGCCAGGTTGATCACCGTGAATACCGTTGCGGTGATTGGGACTCTTGAGAGCAGAGTGTGACGGTTCAGCACTGTTGGGGTTTCAAATACCGTAGCCTCTTTCACGGCCTCCAGGCCTTGCACCATTCTGAACTCAGTGGGGTTTACAGTCTTTTTCTTCACTGTGGAAAGCTGGGATTGATTCCGATGGGCGAGGCAGCCCAGTTTTGCCTTGTCCTTCAGTATGCGGCAGGGGACTCCCATCTCCCGGCACAGAGCTGGCGGGAAAACAAGCCGCCTACTAGGATCCACATCATGAGAGATGACGACCAGCTGGCTTTCTTGTTCTCCACCAAGGCAGTCACTGTGTTAGCACCTGCTCTGGTCACAGGGGGTCTTCTTGTTGGGACGTCTCCTTCACCGGCTGCTTTTTTCTCAGCACGGGCCATCAGTAGTTTCTTTTTCTCCAGCTCGGTCTCAGGTCAGTATTTGTGCACAAGTTTGAAGAGCTGAGTGGCCTTTTGCCGGTCTAGGGCCTGGGTGAACTGGTTGATTGCAGGGGGCACCTCCTGGTGCTTGCAAAAGATGAACCTCTGGCGTTGGAGCTGGATGAGGTGTTGCCATTCCATGAAGCGAGTAGGGTCCTTCTTGAGTTGAATATCCTGGCCAATGTCAAAGTTCTCAGGCCGTCTTCTTAGGCGAGTTCACTTAGACCTTCAGTTGGTCAGAGACATCTTGACTCTGGGTGATGGAGTGGCTTTTCTGGTACTATGTCCAGCACCTCCTGTGATAGGTCTGCAGTGTGGTTGTTCCTGTTTCTTCTTGGTTCGGGGGTGAAGAAAGTGTCATGGTCCCATCTTCCTGGAACACTCTGGTCGCTTTCAGCTTCTGCAGTAAGTCCACTCCCAATAGGTTGAGGGTGCAGGTCTTTGACACAACAAACTGGGACATGATGGAGCGTTCTGGCTGAGTCCACACGCTCAGGGGCTTCATGATCTGGAAATATCTGACTTGACCATCAATTCCCATGCAGGACGCAGAAGATTCTGATAGATAGGTGAGGTTGCGGAGTTCCACAAGAAAAGATCTGACTACGCCATCCACTCTCAGGATATTGGTCCCACTGGTGGGGTTCCCTGTGGACTTGGTGTGCTCCTGTCCTATGGACGGGGTTCTTCACTGTTTTCTGTGTTTCTTCTTCTTCTGGGCGAAGTCAGTGTTCTGCACCGGTTCCGGAAATGACCAAACTCGCCACAGTTGTAACACTGGACATCCCTTCTGTCCCGGCGGGACTCAATCCTTTTTGCTACTGCGAGCAGGGTATCCATTGCTATTGACGTGTACTCAGGCCTGGCTACTACCAGTGGTTTCCTGATTGGTTCTCTCAGTCCATGCACAAAAGCCTGTGCCAACATCTGTCTGTGTGTCTGATCATGGGTAATGAGGCCCAAATCTTGAAACACTTGCATCACTCTGTCATGGAACTTCTCCACAGACTCTGTCTTGTCTTGACTCATGTCATGTAGGCTGATAGTTTGTCCTGTCAGTCTGCTTTTGGCCCATTCTCTGAGTTGCTCAATTAGCTTTGGTCCTGTCTCCCAGGCATACGCATCTAACTCTGTTGGAAGCTTGAAGTGTTCTCTCATAATTGGCCAGAATGCATCACATGCTTTTACTTCCATTACGGTCCAGAGATCAATCCAGGCTGCTGCATACGTTCGCTGGATCTGCTGCATTTTTTGGCAAAATGGCATGGGGTGTATCCCTGGGTCTGGCAGCATACTGATCACCTGGCTTGGGATGAAGGGCTCATAGGATGGTGCCTCTACCTGTCCCTGCTTTCTTGGTGTTTGTGGGTTTTCTTCCCTAGTATTGGGCAGCATGTGTGACGTTGCATCTTCATCTTCATCAGATAAGAAGTGACATGGTGTACTTGGTGCATACACTGGGTGAGATTTGGGCTTAAAAGTTGTCTTGCTGCATGAGGATTTCCCACTTCCTTGCTGAGGCTGCGGTGGATCAGTGTCATGGTTCCATGCTGGCAGCCCTGCTCGGCACTGAGGTTCCTCATTTGTGTCTGTAGCTATACTTCCCCCTGTGAAGCCATGGCTGTGGGCTCTGCTAGTTGTTGTGTCTGGGGCTACATGCAGCGTTTTGTGTAGGGAGATTTGCACTTTCTTCTCCTGATATAATGACTTGCAATTAGGGTTGAGCATTCCGATACTTCCGATACCTGAAATCCAATGTAAGTCTATGGGAACAAAATATCGGAAGTAAGTATCGGAAGTACTTCCGATATTTTGTTCCCATAGACTTACATTGGATTTCAGGTATCGGAAGTATCGGAATGCTCAACCCTACTTGCAATGTTTGTACTGTGCTTGGGATAGACAGGGTGCCCTGTGCTGGAGGCACTGAATACAGGGACACCACATTGCTTTGATTGGTCGTTGACCCAGTTGATAACGAAGTAGAAAAAAGAGGAAGAGAAGGGAGGTGCGCGGGAAAGAGGAGGGGAGAGAGATGGAGGGGAGAGAGGTGGAGGGGAGGGTGAAGAAGTGGAAGAGAATGAAGGAGGGGAGGGAGAGAAGAGTGGAAGGGGAAAAGGAGAGAAAGATGGAGGAGAGAGAGAGGAGAAAGATGGAGGGGGGAAGAGAAGAAGATGAAGAAGAAGATTTGAGAGTTGGAGAGGAAGAGATAGAAGAAGAGGAAGAGGAAGAAAATTGATGTGTCAGAGATGTGAGGGAGGGGAAAAAAGGAATGATAGGGAAAGAAGGATAGAGAGGGATGGCAGCGAGGAAAGAGGAGAAAAGTCTGAAGAAGAAGGAGAAAGGGAGAAGAAAAAGGAGAGGGTGTCCCCCCTGTGGCTCTTGAGAGGGGATCGTTGAAACAAAAATGCCTTCTCCCTGTGGAGAGAGGCGGGGAGCGTTTTTCCCTGTACAAGGCTCCTTTTTCAATGAGAGCAGCCTACACCTGTCCCGTGTCTCCACATGATGGACATGTGATGTGTGTGACTCTGAATTCTGTTCTTGTGACATGTCAGTGATCATTTTCTCACAGATGATTTAACACCTTTTCAATCTTATTCACATAAAAAATCACTTCCTGGTCCGTTCAAATTAACTTGCTGTACCTTCTACACAATGCACCACTGCTCTTTTATAGCAGATGGTAATCTATAAACAAACTTTCCTGTTACCTTTCAAACAAAAAAACAAGGAAAAAAAACATTTCATTATGCAGCGTAAAGGCTGCCTGTCCATTTGCTTCTCACGTACTCTGACCTTCTATTCACATGCCTAGCCCTTTGATTCTCACGTACTGTGTCTATTCCAAAAACCTATTCAACAAAGGTGATTAAAAATCTGAAAACTGCTGCATTCTGGTTCTGTGTGTCTTCGCTGAATGCCTGATGGAGGGGTGAGTCAAGCCGCTGCGCAGCTGTTATTCTCCCTCAGACTGCAGTTTCCTTATCTGTGCTTCTGACCTTGGTCTAAAGAAAGCTAGTAGAAAAAAAAATGGTTGGAGAATAAAACTCTAAAATAAATTGCTTAGAAAAACCTCTCCAAAATTATTTAAAAATGTACTTAAAAGAAAAACTTTAAAAACAAAAGTTAGATTTAGTAAAAAACTTCTAGGAAAAAAGATTGACCAAAAAGGGGAGGGAAAAAAACAAAAAAAAAATACGTATTAATCATAAAACTCTGAAAAACAACCCTTGTTACTAAAACAGCTAATTAAAAAAACAGAAAAGAGGTGGAAAAACTGATTGTAAAATGATAAAAACAAAAAGAAAAGTACTTTAAAACTTTTGTCTGGTAGCGTAGGCTTTTTCCTACTGCCCTCTGGAATGTCATCTCACTGCTGCCAGCACTTCCCCCCTCCCTTATATCTCTGCTTGCTGTCTCTACAGGCACTGAAATCACGTATCAAAAAAAAAAAAAAAATTATTATCCCTCAGAATAGCAAAAAATGAATACAGTTCAGTCTGAATGCCTAAGAATTTTCACGCTACAGCCTGTGGCCAAAAACTAGCTTAAAAAGATCAAAACCAGGAAACAGATGTGACAACGTGATTAGCAGAGGAGGGGGGTCAAAGGGGTTTCTCGCTGCTGCAGCCAGCAGTGAATGAGATACTGACAGAGCGCACGCTACTCTGAATGAGATTTAAAGCGACAGTACCTGATACAGACAGTGACATGTACAATGAGACAGACACCCGGGAGAATACGAATCCCTCTTTTGATGATCTGTGACACATACAAGCTGCTCTGGTAACTGATAACTCACCAATTGCACTGAGCACGACAATGCTCCAGGTCTATCACTTCTGAAAGCGCGCCGGTCACAGTAATTTGTAATAGCCTGTACAAAATTCCCACCCTTCACACCTGGAATACTGGGAGTGTCTCCCTCCGATGTGTGAAAGAATCTGTGAGAATTTATCCAAACAAAGCCCCCAGCCTTCACACCTGGAATACTGGGATTGTCTCCCTCCGATGTGTGAAGGAATCTGTGAGAACTTATCCAGCAATTTGGCTTTCCTGCTATACAGCTTCCAGAAATCAGCAAGCAAAAACACAGTCATCGTTCCAACTTTTCTCCCGGTTCACATAAAACATAAAACATACACAGCACAGCAGCAAACAACTCGGCTTATATCCCAGGGCTTTTGGATAAGGGTATGGACTTTTTACACTACCTGGGAATGCGGTGATGACCACGTCCGACCGGCTAGAAGTGTAGGCTAGGACTAGGCACAGGGAACATTCAGGTAAAATGACAGAGTTTTCTTACCTTACTTATGGAGCTGCAGTTTCCGTCCAGTGGGCCAAGGCCAGGGCCAACACCCCCGTCTCGCCGGTCGGCCGGGTCCTCGTGCGTTTTGTCCAATGCCCCGCGTGCAGGCGCCAACTGTTATGGAAATTTAATTAGGATAAATCTATCCTGAAGTGTTTGCTGGTGCCATTCTCAATTTTCTGTTAGATGTCTTTTTTGAGCGCTCAGAACGAAATGAAACTGTCCACATGGAAGTGTCAGTATAGCAGTTCGTCAAGACTACTCATTTATTATTCATTCAAGGTTTTATATGTTTACAAAAAAGGGGCTGGTTAGTCAATTAACATACAATTAAAAGCTGTTAGATTATTGGCTGTTCTACTGTAAGTATGATAATTATGATAATTATGATAAAAGGGCTGAAGTTGCAGATTTATTGTTTACTGTTCTTTGCCCCAGCATTCTTGCACGACTAGTAAAGAAAACAATAGATATCTATTAAAACTCTCTGTACTTGTTCCTTATGAAGGCCAGGGTCGTCTTTAACGACTGATTATAGCTGGCATCTGTTAGAACCCTCTTGTTAGATTTTGTTTCAGTTTGCTGGTCACATGACCTTTTTCCCTATTTAGTCTGGCTCCGCCCTTCTGGCTTTGCTGGACTTCATTGTATTATCTACTCTTAAGCTAGCCGGGTGCTTAGGTGCCTTACTCTGTCAGTTTTGCTTGATCTTAGGATCTCTTAGTATTTTGTTTTCTGTTTAATTATCCCTGCTACACTTTCTGTTAGGAGGTGTCCACCTTTTCTCCCAGTCCCTAGATCTTGTAGGGATTCCTCCCTCGCAACTATAGGTCTTCGTTCAGACTAGCTGAGGACTTTAGCGGGTCTGGTCGCAGGATCAGGTTCCCCGTTACATCATAGGGATACAGCTCAGTTCTATTGTAGGGACAGAATTCCTATCTTTCCTTAGTGCTTGTAGCAGTTCATAACAGTAAGTCCAGCCCAAGAAAAAAAAAAAAAAAATCTCTAAGGAAAGATTTTCTGTTTCCATCATGGTGTCGGTTCAGGATTTGGCTCAACGCCTGCAGGGTCTCTCTCTGGAGGTGGCTGAAATCCAGCAACACGTGAGTAGTTGTTCTGGAGCACATTTCGTGGAGCCAAAGGTACGTTTGCCTGATTTATTTTTTGGTGAACAACAAGATTTTTTTTCTTTTAAAAATGCTTGCTTGTTGTATTTTCATTTGAGACCCAGATCCTCTGGTGATGAATCACAGCGCATAGGGTTCATAATGTCACTTTTGCGCAAAGAACCTCAGGACTGGGCCTTTTCTCTGCAGCCTAGTGATCCATGCTTTGGATCAGTGGATAGTTTTTTTTCTGCTTTGGGGTTATTGTATGACGATCCTGATCGTGTTTCATCAGCTGAGACAGAATTGAGACGTTTGAGACAGGGATCAGGTAATGTGGAAAAATATTGTACTCACTTCCGAAGGTGGTCCACTCAGGTGGGGTGGAACGATTCAGCTTTGAAAAGTTTATTTCTTGCAGGATTAAGTGAAAGGGTTAAAGATTTGTTGATTGCTTATCCTATACCTGGTAACTTGCAAGAGGCTATGCAATTAGCCATACGGGTGGATAGGAGACTGCGTGCAAGGGTTAATGAGAGTAAATTTGCCTTGTCATCTCCAAATCTGGAGAGGGACTGTACTGACATTGCAGAGCCGATGGAAATTGGAGCAATGGCACCCCACTCTCGGGAAAAAGAACGCAGATTTGCTAAAGGTTTGTGTTTCTATTGTGGTAAATCTGAGCATTTCATTAAGAACTGTGCGCTTCGAATGAATAAAGAGAAAAAAAAAATGAGGTCAGTTTCGCCCGTATAGCTTGTTTAAACAATAAAGGTGTCTTTCTTTCTGCTACCACTGCTGGTGAGGAGGAATTAATTGAGTTTCGGGTATTTGTGGATTGTGGTTCAACTCTCAATGTGATTGATGGGAAATTTTTGGAAAAACTAAAATTAAAACCCAAACTTCTGTCTTCTCCTATTAATGTGGTGTCTGTGGATGGCTCTCCCTTGAAAAATGTTACTCACCATATCTGTGAATTTCCTCTTACTATTAATGGTGTTCATCAAGAGAATTTGGATTTGGTAGTTTTGAATAATTTGCCCTCACCGGTGATTTTGGGGTTACCCTGGTTAAAATTGCACAATCCGGTACTGGATTGGTCTACCAATGAAATTAAGTCCTGGAGTCCTAATTGTTATGACAAGTGTTGTAACAGGCGTATTGCTGCTGTAGTTAAGGGGGAGTTACCTGTACCTATTCAGGATTTTTGGAAAGTTTTTTCTGATAAGGAATCGCAGGTATTGCCTCCTCATAGAGATTATGATTGTGCAATTGAATTTGTCCCTGGAGCGACTCTTCCTAAAAGTCGTTTATTTAATTTGACTATTCCTGAGAGAAAGGCTTTGGAGGAATACATACAGACAAGCTTGGCCGCCGGTCACATTAGGCCTTCCAAATCTCCTGTGGTGGTTGGATTTTTTTTTGTTAAAAAAAAGGACGGCGGTTTACGGCCTTGTCTAGACTTTCGTGAGATTAATAAGATTACTGTACGCAATCCGTACCCACTGCCATTGTTTCCTGATTTGTTTAATCAGTTAGTGGGGGCCAAGTGGTTCTTGAAAATTGATCTTTGAGGGGCATACAATTTGTTGCGCATGAAGGAGGGGGATGAATGGAAGACGCGTTTAACACTCCACTGGGTCATTTTGAGAATCTGGTCATGCCTTTTGGGCTTTCCAGTGCTCCGGCATTTTTTCAGAATCCTATTAATGACATCCTTAGACCTTTGATCGGCAGAAGTGTGGTTGTGTATTTGGATGACATTTTGATTTATTCACCGGATTTGGAGTCTCATTGGAGGAGTGTGCGTGAAGTATTACAGTTACTGAGTGATAATTCACTTTTTGCCAAACTAGAAAAATGTGAGTTCGCTGTACAGAGACTTAGTTTTTTGGGCTACATTGTCTCCAGTGAAGGTTTTGAGATGGACCCGGTGAAGGTGCAAGCTATGCAGGATTGGCCTAGACCTATTGGTGTGAAATCAATACAGAGGTTTTTGGGGTTCGCCAATTATTATAGAAAATTCATTAAAAATTTTTCTGTGATTGCCAAACCTCTGACCGATCTCACCAGGAAAGGTGCTGATGCGGTTCAGTGGACTACTGAGGCCATTGAGGCTTTTGTGTTGCTAAAGGAGAGGTTCAGCTCTGCTCCCATCCTTACGCAGCCTGATGTGACTAAACCATTTTTGGTTGAGGTTGATGCTTCTTCTGTGGGGGTCGGCGCGGTGTTGTCTCAGGCAAAGACGGATGGAGTACATCCCTGTGCTTTTTTTTCAAAGAAATTTTCTGAGTCTGAACTAAATTATGATATCGGTAATCGGGAATTGTTGGCAATTAAACTCGCATTTGAACACTGGCGTCATTTTTTGGAGGGAGTGGAATTTCCCGTTCAAGTCTTCACCGATCATAAAAATCTGATCTACCTTGATGCTGCCAAACGCTTGAATGCCCGTCAGGCTAGGTGGGCACTGTTTTTCTCACAGTTTAATTTTACCGTTACTTACATCCCAGGTACTAAAAATGTTAAAGCTGATGCTTTGTCTCGCAGCTTTTCTCCTATGGTGGGTACTGAGGAGGAGGAAACATTTTGCAAGAGGGGGTTGTTATTGCTGTTTTGGACTCCGTGTTGGAAGATGAGATTCTTAAAGCAAAGGAGAATGCCCCATCTAACACGCCGCATGGGAGGTTGTTTGTGCCTGGTACCCTGAGGAGAGATTTGTTTGTTGAATGTCATGACTCTCGGTTGGCAGGTCATCCTGGAATCTCTGAGACCAAGAGACTTGTGGGTCGCAGCTTTTGGTGGCCTGGATGGCAGAAGGAAGTCATTAAGTGGGTGCGTCAATGCACTGTGTGTGCTAGATCTAAGTCTTCTCATGCTCCTGCTGCAGGGTTGCTTTGCCCTCTGGAGGTCCCTAGTGCACCTTGGACACATTTGGCTATGGACTTTATTACTGACCTTCCCCCCTCTGAGGGTTTCACTGTCATCTGGGTGGTCGTGGACCGTTTTAGCAAGATGTGTCACTTGGTTCCTTTCATCAAATTGCCCTGCGCTAAGACTCTCGCTAAGGCCTTTGTCAAGGAAATAGTCAGACTACATGGCGTTCCTACTGACATTGTTTCCGATAGGGGACCTCAGTTTGTGGCTCGTTTTTGGCGCGCTTTTTGTGACAGGTTGGGAGTTCATTTGTCGTTTTCATCCAGATATCATCCTGAGTCTAATGGCCAGACAGAAAGGAAAAACCAGGATGTTGATCAGTTCTTGCGTTGTTTTGTGACTGATAATCAAGAGGGGTGGTCTGAGTTTCTGCCACTTGCTGAGTTTGCTCTTAACAATCATACATCCGCTTCTGCTGGTTGTTCGCCTTTTTTTTGTTGTACTGGGAGACATCCGTCTTTTGGGTCATTTTCCAAGTTGGGATCTGCTGTACCTGAAGAGGAGAATTTTTCTGATGTTTTGGAGAGAGTTTGGACTGATGTGCGTGGTAATCTTCAGGAGGCTAACAAAAGATCCAAAGTGTATTTTGATAAAAAACGACAAGAGGTTTTGTTTGCTATATGTGACATGGTTTTGGTTGCCTCTAAGAATCTGTGCTTGAGATTGTTTAAAAATTTGGTCCCAATGTTTGTAGGCCCTTAAGGTGCTCAGTTTTAACCAATCTGCTTAAGTTGGAGTTCTACCTCCTGGAAGATTATCAGTGTTTCATGTTTCTCTTTGAAAAAAGCTGAGGTTCAGATGGAGACTGTCTCGGCCCACTGTTCCTGGTGTTGGAGGACGGGCAATTGAATTTCCGCTCCTAATCGACGGTTAGGGGATTTCAGTACCCGCTCCGCTTGAAGGTAGGGACCGAGGATAACTACATGGAGGTGCATGATTTTCCCCGTTCAGATGTCATGAGCGTTTCACAAGAGGTTTCCGGATAAGCTAAGTCTAGGACCGGAGGATCCTCTTAGAGGGGGTTACTGTTAAACCTCTTGTTAGATATTTGTTTCAGTTGCTGTCACATAACTTTTTCCTATTATCTGCTCCGCCCTTCTGGCTTTGCTGGAATTCATTGTATTCATTTTCATCTTTAGCTACGGTGCTTGAGTGCACCTTTTTCTTGATTAGGATTTAGTATTGTTTTCTGTTTAATTATCCCTGCTACACTTTCTGTTAGGAGGTGTCCACCTTTTCTCCCAGTCCCTAGATCTTGTAGGGATTCCTTCCTCGCAACTATAGGTCTTCGTTCAGACTAGCTGAGGACTTTAGCGGGTCTGGTCGCAGGATCAGGTTCCCCGTTACATCGTAGGGATACAACTCAGTTCTATTGTAGGGACAGAATTCCCATCTTTCCTTAGTGCTTGTAGCAGTTCATAACAGCAGCTAGCGGGGGTGTCTTCTGTTGTTGTGGCGGGCTGGCAGCCGATGGGATAGGTGATGAGGACGAAGGGTGGTGCAAATGGATGATAAGCGCAGGAAAAGCCCGGTGCTTACCACTGATTGACTCAGGGCCAGGCTGACGCAGTGGTGACGCCTCCTCTCCTCCCTCTTCCAGCCTGACCAGGAAGTCAGGGGAATGTAAGGATTCAGATTGCGCATGCGTAGTACTACATTTTGCCGGAAAAAAAATCACAAACGGTGCTTTTTTTTCTGCCAGACACTACAGATGGCAGAAAAAAGCACCTGTTTTTTACGGACAGTCCACAAATTTAATCACGATTTGCAACTGTTGTGTAGGGTTCACATATAGACTAACCCAGGAGAAAAGGGTCTTTGTCCGCTGCTACATTCTCCACCTTAATCAATCAAATCAGACATTTCCCACTAATGTGTGATGTGAATGTAGTTTAATCCTAACTTTTATGATCCACTAGAGCTCTATGCAGCCCTACGGACTAAAAATACATAAACATCCAGACAGACCGGTGTGGCTATAATAAACCACAGTCCATTTACAATAATTAACCAACCTCCAATTAACTATAAATGGGGATGATGTATAATATAGATCTGTGTGGCTACCTGATGTCATTAGCAATGTGGCCATGTGTCCTTCTGTACCTGGTTCCTTATCCCTGGAAAGGCAATGAGTCAGAATTGAAATGGTAGAAACATGAAAATAACAATACACAGGCACATGTGGGCATGACCCCTCTATTCTTGATAACCAGCCTTGTTGAAGCTGACAGCTGTGAGTTTTCCTGGCTGGTTATCAAAAATACAGAGGAAGCCACGCCGTTTTTTTTTAATTATTTATTTACAGCGCAGGACGCGGCTAATGAATACTCACATCAGCCGCTCCTGCTGTCATTGTTATTAGCGGGGCAGGTGTCGCGTGATGGAAGCAGTTGTCCCATCCGCTGACACCAGTGACCGGAGGTAAACTTTATACCTCTGATCACAGCTGAGTGCTCACGCTGTCTTTTGACAGTGTGGGAACCTCTGCTCTCTGAGCGGCGGGGATGATTTCACCGCCAATCAGAAGCGGTGTTTGCCCCGCTGTCATGCACATGACAGCGCGACAAACACCCGGTGTTTGTGCAGCCGAACCCTAACAGTAACACAGACTTCATGGTGAAGTCTGTGTTTGGTGTCCGTGCCCCAACAGTAGGTGTTTGGTATGGACGCCGAACTTTACATCTCTAATCCTGAGCCATCCACCTCTATATTTATTTGATAGAATTGTTACCTTATATCACAACTTTGCTAAATTTTTCTTCTTGATCCATAAACAGCCCATCACTATGGTGATGCTCGGGTCTCATTAGCAAAGACATAGAACAAGTCAGAGCTCCCATATTTTTTTTTTAACCACCACGGTTCCGGTCCATTCACCTGGGGCTCTTCAGTTTTCCGTATTGGAGGTGTCATGGTGGTTGGACTACCAGCGAAATTTGGAAAGTTGTTCCCAATCCTGTGTATAAGGGATAATTTTTAGACTTCAGAGCACACCTTTAATAAGAATAAGTCTATTAAGGTTTAAGGTGATTTAGTGGTTCTCTCTGGATCTTATCAGTGATGCACGACCCCCATAGCCCTGCACTAGTTATAACATAATGGACCAATTTCGGTTGGAATACTTATTGACTCTTTTCATATTTGTTTATCGTATTTGTATTCACTATTAAGGTTCTCATCTATTCTGTCTAAGCACTTCTTGGCACTGCTGGGTTAGTTGGGCATCAGTCTTTCATCATGTCTGCCAACGTTTATTATAGAGCTCCACCTGAATGAGCAGCAGAGATGATTAAACACTTTGTAATCATTCATTTACATGATTTTTTTTCTTTCACTGTGACTCTATGACCTGTGCCGAGTGCTGATCACTTTAGCAGCTCTGATTTTAAATGTCTTTTTTGACACACACCTGGATCCAATTAATTTGCTGCCCCCCTCATACCCCACAAATTATCCGTGATTTCCTTCATTGATAGCTAATTCGTGTTAGCAAATTTGTAGATAAGACAAGTTACTAAGCTACTCAGCCTTCCCTTCTCCTACATGTTTGAATACTGACCTTGTCTTTATTTTGTCTCTGGCAGTCTGAAGACCCCGCAGTGAAATGGCAGCTGAATCTTTACAAGGATATATTAAAAAGTGAAGATAGTGATTCTGAACAAACTGTGGAACGTGTGCAGAAAATCTCTGCAGCTGTCTTCCATCTTGAACAGGTAAAAGGTTCTCGTCTAAGTGTCCGAAAACAACACAGGGAAACCATGCAGTCAATGGAATTAAACTGTCTACAGAGGTAAAGTCGTATTGAAATTCCCTACCTTATTCTGTGTCTGATATTTGCACATGTACTACAGGTGGAGCAGCCCTTGAGGTCTAAGAAGGCTGTCTGGCACAAGCTGCTATCGAAACAGAGAAAAAGGGCTGTTGTGGCGTGCTTTCGCATGGCTCCCTTGTACAATCTGCCAAGGTTAGACCCTAGAGATGTGTCCTATTTCCTTCTTTGTCATTACTGTTGAGCCTAAAGCTTGCTAGGAGATCTGGGTGTCCTTCTGTGAATGATCTTTGCTACAGAATAACCTGACATGCAGCTCTCTGCTTTGTATCTATGCCATGTTGTGGTAGTGTTGCAATTTGCATTTTTACAATGTTGAGAACTTGTTCATGCCTAAAGCCATGTTATTTCAAGACTTGACAAACTTATATACATAACCGACTTGTCAATCACATATTCACAAGTTCTTAGATAATTCGGTTTGTCACAAACGTTGAACCAACAAAAAAAGAAAAAAACAGAATCAGCTAGTACCATCTTTCTTTAGAGCAGGCTTTTACAATGGTTTTTGATCTGAAGTCCACATTGTTAATATTACATAACCCTAAATGTAAAGTACAGCCATCACCTTTAAGGCCTCTTTTACAGTATTCTAGTAAGCTGTATTTAAGTCCCTAATCCCCTCGCATAGCACAAATAATAACTTTTATTATACCTTGATACTGTGCAGTTTGGTCCAATTGGTGTCGCTGGCCTTGCTTCAGTGCCTCCTCTTTTGTCGCTAGCGCTGTCGTCCTACCCTTCTTCATCTGGATAATGTGTCTTACATCATCCACGCAGTGTCCTCCAATTACTCCCCTGTACGGGTGTACTTCACTGTTCCCTGCTGAGAGCAGAGAAAAGTGCTATAATACACATGTGCTGACTTTACTTTTGGGTCATCGGCGCTCTTTGATCTCTCCCGGCACATGAGTGTTACAGTACTTTTCTCTGGCCTCAGCAGGGTAGACCAAAGTACGCCTGCACAGGAGCGTGATGTGGGACACTGTGTGGATGACATAGGATGCGTCATCCATATGAAGCAGGGCAGGAAAACAGCGCTTGGGTCAAGACATGAGGCACCGAATCGAGACCAGAGACTCCTAGCGGACTGCACTGTATGGGGGATAATAAAAGGTATTTTTGTACGATGCAGAGGAGATTGGAAACTTACATACAGCTTATTAGAATACTGTATAAGAAGCCTTAAAGGTGGTGCCATTCTTTATACTGGGAAATCCTAGTGACAAGTTCCCATTAAGGGTATGTTTTACAAGTAAGATATGTGTTGCACATTTTCTGTTCAGATTTGCAGCCATAAAAAAGAGAGTTTATTACAGTGGTAAAAAATTTAATGATAATTTGCTAAATCTTCTCCACACACTGCAAAAAGAATAAAAAATCTTTAATGAAAATTGATCTGCAGTATGGTTGTGTAGCATTTCAATTCATTTTCACTGCAAAATTTAACCTATGCAATGCAAAATACCTACAATTTTGCTACTACAATGAAGAGAGCAAGGGATGACACTTAACTGTTCACCTTTAGACAGCAAGATTCGCCTGAAATGTTAAGCAGTAGCAAGACAATACAAGAGAGACACAATGTGCAACATGTCTGTTCTTTAATGTCCTTGCGGACCACTCACTGTGGCAGCATTATATATAGCTTTATTCGTATTTACATTACGTCTACCATTCAGTTAGAAGAATATGTTTATATATAATATATATCAATTTTATATGGACAGAAATAGAAATAATTACATTTCTACCTGAACAATATTTCCATTTAGCATAATTGTATACATGAGGTACAAGAACATGTGACCTATTGCAAAAAATAACTGTATACAATTGTATATGGATATATTCATCAGTGACAGGTCTACAGGTAATTGCTTGTGACAGGCAGGGAAAGGATACAGTATGTGGCAATGACTTAAGTTTTTCAACACTGCTTTACATGTGTATGTCTGATATATGCATGAAAGGCATACATGAATCTATGCATAAGTGATGCATGCATCATGTATGCGAATGATGTGAATTCATGCATAAATTTACTTGCACATGCATATAGACTGCAGACATGGATTAATGGGATAAACATAATAGTCTGAGATGATCCCAGCTATATTACAATATAATATAACCCTATTATGCCTTTCTGTACTGTCAAAATAGTATGCAGGTAGTATGCAGGTTATGTAGCATAAACTGTAAATTCTGCTAAACAAGGCCAAACTATCACTTGTAGCATAGAAAGTAAAATATCACAAATGTCTTTATATGGTACATATATATTCATTTTTCTCTGCCTTAGGCTTATGGCCAGATATATAAATGTGGAGTCCATCGTACTGTGGATTTTCTACAGTGATAGCTGAATATATTCCTTTGTACTCTTTATCTTGTAATTGGTTATTTGCATTTACGTAAAGTGCAATGTTAAAGCGTACCTCAGCATGTAGTCTAATACTTTAGAAGCCCCTTGAAATCTTATTCTTGAAATTCATGCTCTATTGCTGAACACTCCGTTCATTTCAATATGGGGAATAATAGGAAAATTGAAGAACTGCAGTCGTTTACTCCCCACTGAGAAACTGAATATCTTAACCAAACGGGGAATTTCAAGCTGTCTGTAAAAGGAATTGATAATTTATAAAGACCTGTGATCATAGCAGCATCTACACTGATTCAAGCAGGCAGTCACTGCAGTGTTAGAATGAAGGGGGGTGGGAAGTGTAATGTATGCTAGCAGGCTTGTAGCAATAGGAACTATAAGGTTACATTCCCACCTAATTTCCTTAGCAGAAAAGCTGCAGCTGATCTGTTGCAGAAAAGGTGCGCATTGGCTGCACATTTCATCCTTTGCGATGCCAGGAGTCAATACTTCCATGAATGCCTATACCATAAATTGACATGCTGCAAATTACATATACTTAGCACAGGTCAATATACGCTGCAGATTTTCTCTACAACACGTGAATGAGATTTTGAAAATTCTTACGGTCCATATACACTGCACAATTATCATGACTAAGCATTTCTAGGATGCTTGTTTACAATAATTGGGCAATCTTAACAGGCTGACGATCCCCCAACATACTGGCAATATGCTTGTTCATTGGGCGAAATGATATTTTGGGCTACACAAAAGATCATTGTACCCGGCAGGACATTGTTTTGTGTAAACAGGATCTCTGCTGCGGAAAACAATTGCAGCCTATGCACACTGAATGATCTGTTACTGATCGTTCAGTGTGCATCTGAAGCTGGGTCGACCTCTGTAAACGGGCTACGATACGATCATCGACCAGCATGCATATTACCGGATGGCAGTCATTTAACAATTCACATCACACCTCAATTGTTATTAGTGATGCGTGCACGTGCTCGTTACTCAAGTTTGCCTAGGGTGGTCAGGTATGCACAGAGTATCGCGACTGCTCCATTAACATGATGAATTCCCCCAGCCTCATGTTTTGTGGCTGTCAGGCAGCCACAAAACAGGCAAGGATTGCCCGTGTTTGTCAGGCAATCCATGCCTGTTTTGTGGCTGTCAAACAGCCACGAAACATGTGGACGCGGGAACTCAAACATGTCACTTGAGCACCTGCGATACTACGTGCATACCCGAGCACCCTCGGCAAACTTGAGTAACGAGCACGTGCACGCATCACTAATGATAATGGTACTGTTAAATTAAAAAATATTTCACAGAATAGATATTATTCTGTGGATCAGTATATACTATATATGAAAGTCTTCACCAATATATACTACGGTAATTAGAAATATATATTTTATTAGGTATTCTTTAAAAGACCAATTAAGTCATGAAAAGAAAAATATTGAAAAACACACATATAACCAAAAAAGGGTTCTACCCTATTAGGATAGGAGAAAAAGGTACTTGACATCATCTATGATAAATATTGCCATAAAATATAACCTCTTAGGACATGTTCAGTATTTGATCAGTATTGTACATCAGTATTTGTAAGCAAAAATCAGGAGTGGGTGATAAATACAGAAGTGGTGACGTGTTTTTATCATACTTTTCCTCTGATTGTTCCACTCCTGATTTTGGCTTACAAATACTGACGTAAAATACTGACCAAATACTGAACGTGTGAATGTGGCCTTCAAGTTATTAAAATAGGAATAGTGACAGTATATAAGAATTTGGTTGCATGAGGGGTATAACACCAATATATGGCTAGGATTGCCATATTATGCCCTACAAATCCCTATTCTCATAGCAATTGTTCTCTAATGGATAACTGAGAACATTGCTACACCACGTTGCTAAATTGTATGGACTCCATAGATGACCCAGGTTTTGACATACTGTCCACTTGTTTATTAATGGAACCCCTGATATCCACTCCCGTTGAACCTTTAAAAGGAGAAACGCGTTGAGTGAAAGTTTATTAATCTCAGATAAGTCAAACTTTTGGTTTATATGCCTTATATGTACACTTATCCTCTAATATGTTTTGTGAGAATCACTTTCTTGTTTTGCCACTATATATCCCCCTTATTCGTACTTATGTATGGAAACAGGACTAGTGGAACTACTGTGCCGTAGTCCAAGGAGCGCCTGGAGGGGCGTGACTAGGTGAGCACCTGACTTTTCACTAGAGCCCCTAATGGTGGGGTTAGGATTGGCTCCCGATGAACACCAGTTGCTACTCCAGGACAGACCACAGACACACAGCAACTGACCCCCAAGAACTTGTAGCTCGAACGACCAAGAAAGAGAGGACAGCTTATACTGGCAGGCATGGACTGGTGCGGCTGGTATACAGATTGGCACTGCAAGTGCAGGTGGGTCCGGCTGATATACAGACTAGCACATCAGGTGTAGGGGGTCCGGCTGTTATGCAGACTGGCATTGCAGGTTCAGGCAGTTCTGGTTGTATTGGAGAATAAGAAGGCAAGTACTAGTAAGGAGGTTAGGGATGCACAGACACTAGCGTCTGGCCAACCTGGAACTATCAATCGTGTTTGGGAACAGACTAACAATTTGCACAGGCACCTTCATGCAGGTGGAGGTGCCTTAAATAATAAATGTCTCCCAGCCATTGGATGGGGAAACTTTTGGATTGCAGACGCAGCCCCTTGAAGGAGGAGGGAGCTTGCACATGCCCTAAGCACAGGAGCCAGGGATCTACACGTTCACACATCGAAGGCAGCAACAGAGGAGGAGGAGCGCGTGGGGCTGCGGCGGTGATTGAGTTGGCGTCCCTGCCGGGGAATAGGGGCAGCGTGCAGTGACGACGGCGCTATAAATACCTTAGCCTTATAGGGTCAACTAGGGCACATTAGGACCAGTCCTCATTGAGCGGGGTGCTATTTGCATTTATAGGTGCCAACCTCTGCTGTCACCCAAGGACCATAATAGGATGCAATAGGGATTTCTTGGGTATCCTAGCCATTTATTCTAGCTGTTATACCCCTCATGTAACCTTGCTTCTCATATACTCTCACTAAACCTATTGTACTTTATTTAATGGGTTATATTTTATGGCATTATTCATTATATTAGGTGTTGTCTAGTACCTTTATATCCTATCCTGATAGAGAAGAACCCTTTCTGGTTGTGTGTATCTTTCAATATTTTTCTTTTCATGGGTCACTTAATGATTATCTAATAAAATACTGTAACGTTCAACATTTTTCCTAACCAACAATGGAAAATCCACTGCATATTCGACGCAAGTGAATATATCTTCAGCATGATTTGTAACATGGCAGAAAATAAAACATCCCGTTAGTGAATTAGGAAGGAGGGGTTTAAAAGGAGAGGCCACATATTGGTACTGATCATAAGGATCTAAAAACACTAAAGGATTTACCCCCCTTCCACCCCGGAGGTACGCTTTAAATTGTAAAACAAATGGATTATGCCAACATGTGATGTAAGGACAGCACACATGACCCTCCACTAGTGTAGGTACTCTCTTGGCAGTGATTTTTAGGGCAATAGAGGGTTATACTTCAGTCTGGCTGCCAGTGCTAAGTAATATGCATGTGCAATACATTTTTACGCATAAAATGCACCTACATTTTTTGCTTACATTGGACAATTCTTATCCTTTATAATTGTAGGATAAGAATACAGGTTCTTTTAGTCATGTCCAATACCAATTAGGATCCTTGTTATATTTTTTTTTTGCTTTAGAATGTCATTTAATATTTTGTGAATTTGTCCTTGTGTTGCTGGCGCTTGAATTAAAAAACCTGTATGCTTTTCTTCAGACACAAAATTAACAATTTCTTCCTGAGCTCCTACCAACGTATTTGGCTGGAAAAAGTACATGAGAACTCAGACTATGACAGTCTAATACTCGTGTTAACGGTAATGTAACTTGTGGCTACACCCGTCTTTGTGCACACAAGTACTCCACCCCAGCCATGATGTGATGTTTTCATTGGTTTGTGCAAATTTGCTGAGAGATTCTGATTGGTCGGATTTCTAGCTCCCAACATCTCTTGGGAATGGAAGAGGGCGTAAACAAAAGTTATAATAATTTTCAGATATAAAATAAATAATACATAACATAAAATTGATAGTAAGATGCAGTGATGTAGAAGAAGAAAATAGAATCAACTATTTTTTGAGCTGAAAGTAGCCCTGACCAATCAGGAGATCCCAAATTGTACAAGAATCCAAACCCTACTAATCATGAGTCACCTGAACATTTATATTTTATGCTCTTTTGTACCCCTCTTGATCCCACTTTCACCCCCTGCCAGGCACCGTTCTATTAACCTCTTCCTCCATGGTTATCTGAAATTTTGGATAGAAACAGAGGAAAATTCCTTTGAGGAGAAACTAATTCAAGATTTGGCTGTAAGTACGGGTTTAGACGGAGTTTGGCTTAAAGCGCAAATTAAATAATTACTACAGCTTACTGATTCTGAAAAGAATTATGGGTGCATCTTACACAGCTTTTAAACAGAGCCCATCCTTAACCATATGTTCTAGTGATGTCTGTCTACCATGACAAATAACCCTGATTAATTGAATTAGGCGTTCTATATCCCACGTTAAGTGATATTTCTGATGTCCTTTAGCCAATTTTTGCATTCACACTTTGTTTTTTCCTTACCATCTTCCAAGACCCATACTATTTTTTTTATTTTTCATCAACATAGCTGTGTATGTTTTTTTTGCAGGACGAGTTGTAGCTTTAAGTACATCATTCATTTTACCATACAATGTACTGAAAAAAAGGGTAAAAATTTGTGTGCCATGTTTTTTGGGGTATTTTTTTAATGGCATTCATTGTATGATAAAAATGATTGGACAGCATGGTTCTCCAGGTCACTTTGATAACAGCGACACCAAACTTGCATAGAAGGGTAAAAGACGGTGATTCAAATTTTTACATTCTTTTACATTTTTTTACATTTTTAAAAACCTTTTTTCATTTTTTTTTTCATTTTAGCCCCTTTTAGAGATCTTAAATCTGCTATCATCCATTCGATTATGGTTTATATTGCAGTAGTCAAATCTCTAGCTGATCTTCACAGGACTACTTATATGGCATTGACTGAGGCCTTCCGCAGGCCCCTAGCTGCTGTGATAATTATTTCCTTGTCATCCAATGCGGGTGCCAATGTGAGTCGGTGCGCACAAGCGCCGGCAAGCATTCCATTTAAACTTTGTTGTTAGAGATTGACAGCGGCATTTAAATGGTTAACATCTGTGGACGGAGCTCAGCTCTGCTTTTAAAAACAGATGCTTACTATGTAATATAGCCAGCATCTATCATGTGTGTATTTAAGGGGTTAAAATTATTGCTAAATATCTTAGAACTGCTGGAAAACTAATTAAAACATATAGGAATGATTATCTTCATTATTCATTTTTGAAGGAACTTTTCCATTCATTGCTGGATACGGTGACCTTCTGTTTTACTTGGGTTGAAAGGAACATGTGCAGTGGCATGTAAAAGTAATTTTTAAAATGTAAAAGATGAATATACCGTATATATAGATATATATCTATCTATATAGATATATATCTATATAGATAGATAGATAGATATCTATAGAGATAATATATAGATATATATCTACTCATAAGATATATATAATATACTAATAAATATTTTTTTTTTGCCTACAATACACAGAAAATGTGTCATCTTTAACTTATGATGAAATGACCTTTTTTAGAGATCATTTCATCTTCAACTTGCTTAACTGTTCACAATAACAGTAATTTTGACCAGAGGTTCCCAAACTTTTACATGCCACTGTAGCTTTAGGGTATTTTTCACGGGCTGTATTACATCCGGATTTGCTGCGGATTGAATGCTGTGTACAGCCGAAGCGTTTAATCTGCAGCGTCCAGATGTTACAGCATAGTGGAGGGGATTTCATGAAATCCCGTCTCCACTATGCGTTCTACTGTGCGGGTGACACACCCATGAAACCGGACATGCAGCATGTCTGTTTTCGTTGCGGAGACGCTCTGTCTCCACAAGGTAAATAACCCGGTCTATGTATTAGATGCGGTGACACCGCATGTGTTCAATGAGCACATCCGGAATCATCGCGCATACAAAAGGGGGCAGGGCTTTGGGCGGAGCTGGCTTTCCGCTCCGTCCAAAGCGCAGGCAATGCGCTTAATGGAAACATACCCTTAGTATAGTCTGTTACACATTATTGTAATCAAATTGGAATGCATATAGAATAGTGAAAAATGAAGACCAACGTTTTCATAAGCCACAAGTGGTATAAAAAAATAAATGACAGGTAGTCTGGAATATGTTGACCATTTAGTCATCTTAGATTTAACATACCTTACTATATTATTATTGGATCTGGAATTTTTAGTGGTGGTCTTGATAGTCCAATAATTTTGTATCAATTGGCAATCATTGACTATTTTGTGCTATTGACCCTGTTAAGATGCTTCAAACCAGGGGCATAAGTACTGCCGGTGCAGCCGGTGCAGCTGCAGCGGGCCCGGAGGTGAAGGGGGGCCCCTGCAGACAAAGGCGTACTGCCCAAGGCATCAGAGTATGCAGCCGCTATGGGACCACTGAGTCATTATTACGGGCGGGAGTGAGAGGGTCCCGGTGTCATGCAGTAGTGGACTCCTCTCACTCACTCCAGTAATCATGCGACTACCCAGAGCCGGGAAGAGAGTGGTGCGCTGAGTGCAGAAGTTCAAAAAGGGGCGTATTATGCAGGGAGAGACACTGGCCAATGAACACTTTCCCCACCAGACTGCATGGCACCTCCCAATGGTGAGTATTCACCTGTAGTCAGGGGCCCCGAGCCGCACAGCACACAGGGGACAACAGTGCTGACACAGCCATTACACAGTACACAACCGGGTGTACATTTAAGATTATCTCAGCACAGGAACATTTCTTTAACACATCCTATTGTGGAACTTATTATTATTCCAAGATCTATTGATTAAAATGTGATTTGTTTGTGGGAAAACCCCTCTAAGTAATTATCTTCTCTAAGCCACAAAAATTGATAATTACAAAACCCTATACCACTAGGGTTATAGGCATTGCGTCCTTGTATACTCTACACCACTGAGGATGTTGATTGTTATGCAGTCACTTCTTTGGTGCAGGGAACATTTCATTAGAGGTATGGGCATTAACCTCTTGTGAACAATACACAATCATGCATATTGCTATAACCCATCACATGCACAATCAATGAAGACAGATTTACAATGAAGCTAAAATGTACTCCAGAGATAATGTAAATGCTAATTTCCTGCTGCAGCAAACCTAATGTTTCTCTACGCACTAATAGGCTGATATAATAATACTGGCCATGACTGTACATGTGATTTCTATCACACAACATTCTTACATAAGGCCTTAGTTAATGATTGTGCTGACTTCTGAATTATTATACTAATTTGAATTAGAGTACAGGTCCATCACATTTTTGTTTGGAATAATGTAATTAGATGCTCATTGATATATTACATTAATGCCATCATGTACAGAAAGAGACTAAATGGAGAAGTCAGCTAGGTGAACAACATGCATGAACGTACATAATTTATAAGGTTGACCCTTATTGTTCTTTTTATATAGATAGATGTTGCTCTGCTATGGGAATGCAAAAATCAGGATAATCACTACTGTAAAGCAAGCTATGTACAATATTAGTAACTATAAATCTTTACTACAACATTTTACAATAATGAAATTGTGCTGTAAGGTAAAAATAACAAATATTTTAGCCATAAAAAGAATAGCTATATATTGTTTTTCATGTTTATATACAGTATACACTTCCCACATAAAAAGGCTTGGACTGGCCCACAGAGGAACACATGACTCCTCCAGTGGGCTTCTGTGCAGGAGTGATGAACCCACCCCTCTACAATGCACTATACACCTGATTCACTATGTACAGACAAGGGCAACATCTCATCATTCAATTAACAAACTACCTAGTTTATTATATATAACAACAGTAAAATTGTAAATGAGAGTAATGTAATATTTTCATGCAACTGAGCAGGGGCCCTCAAGGTCAATGCTACTGATAGGCCCTTGGCACCTCTGTCTGACTGCACACAGATGTATAGGAATAATCCGTTTTAGCATGATGCACAAATGATTAAATAAATTCACAAGATCAATGCAACAATAGGACCAGTGCATTTAGTGAACTGGTGCACATTTAGTATTTCATTTGTCACAATTTTACGCAACTGTCTTGAGTCTGCAAAACAGAGTCATTGTGAATTATACTATTGACTGTTCTAGAGACCATGTGCCGCTCATTGCAGTCTGTGTTCACAGATCGCAAACTACGGTAACTGTTGAAAAAAATGTTTTTTGTACGCCGATGTAGAACAAGCTGTAAGATGCGTGGGTATATTTGTTTTATTTTTTATCTTTATGAACAATGAGCAATCAAGAATGCTCTTTGTCCAGGTAAACATCCCTAAAAACACTGTTGTGTGATTTAGCTTGACTCAGACATAGAAATAGTGAGATCAGGCGTATGTCAGTAAGCCTTGTGTTGCAGTTGCCCTTTCCTCTAACCCTACTGTCAGCTCTTGCAACTACCTTGAAAGAACTCTTGATTAAATCTAAATTTGTAACTCTCTTGTAGATATAGCTGATCAAATCAGTAGTAAATTGTGAGGAAGTCCAAAGTGTACACCAATGAAACTTACAATATATTTTTTCAACACCTTCCCCCTACTAATTTTTTCATGGGATCTTGAAGCCGCATCATTTATTGTGAAGTCTTCTAATTATTCCTCTTTTCTGAAGGAGGAGGACAAAAATTAGTTGTAACATATGAAGGTCGTCTCTGTACAGTCATATTACCGATATGATTGTTACAAAGTGGATTCTTCTGCACCCTACAGTCGCTAGGGTTGTAATCCTGCGCAGTGGCTTTAACAGATGTTAAACTGTAGTGAATGTTTTTTGTTTTTTTTTAAATGTACAATTCAAAAAGGTAATTGGTTTTAGGCCATGCTGCATTTTTTAATTAAATTATGTCATATTGGTAACTATTTTGTCACATTGATGACACATTTTGTAACAGTTTTGAACAATGACTCCAAAACGACAAATGATTTCTAGTCTTGTGCCAATTTTCCTAGTGATATCAGAACTGAAAAGCTATATAGAGTTCTAACATCCTTTCTCTTGTATGATATTGCTAGTAGCTAAAAAAATGTGCACATGACATCATTTTCTGGCGGATTCCACCTGAAAATGTGCTGTGAAAGTGCCACAAAAACTAAACATAGTGCACAGCAATGTCAAAATGACATTGCTGTGCACATGCTCTGTCTTATGTCACTTCTTTGAATACTTCAGGATTCAGAAACCTTGAGGCAGGTAAAAGAAGTAACATGTTAATTCTTTGTGCGGCTTAATTTGGAGTACACCCACTTTTTAAACTTGAAAGTATAGAGCAAAGATGCCAGTGACCGAGCCATGGCAAAGGTTACAATAAAGTCCCCGGCAAAGCAGCTTCAGGAAAAAAAACTGCTGGCTTTTTCCTGAAGCTGCAGTAGGGTCTTAAAGATGTGTCATGTCCACATACCCGTAGTAGGTTTTTTGATTGCTGGTTTGGGGGGTGGTGGACAGAAGCACAGCCCTTACAAGTGACACTGTTGTATGCTGAATGTATGAAATTTGTATAGTTGAATTTTCCTTTAAAAGTTGTGTAAGATGCAAACTATTGTTCTATATTAAACTTGCTTAAAGACTTAATACAACT
Organism: Oophaga sylvatica; assembly: GCA_033576555.1. Classification (NCBI taxonomy): domain Eukaryota; kingdom Metazoa; phylum Chordata; class Amphibia; order Anura; family Dendrobatidae; genus Oophaga; species Oophaga sylvatica. Next base: position 472,229,121 of record JARQOD010000001.1, read on the forward strand.
GATGCCATTTTCTATCTTATTTTGACCCTTGATGCAATCTCTGACCGGTAATTCTTTTTTTTTTCCTCTTTTTCATTTTCTCAATTCTGTTTTGTTCTGTTTCAGCGCAGCCAGTGCGACTGGTTCCTCTATGTATCTTGACCAGTTGACTTTGCCCCAGGCTTGTTTAGCCCTGACAAGGTTATATTGACACTCAGGGCTAGAGCCAATGATTCTTCTTACCAACTACATTGCTGTTCACCTCCTCAAACTATATGCAATGCCCTCTCCATCACCCATTCCTATCTACTCCATACATTTGCCCTGTTCACTACCCTGCATGCCCTGCATGTCCTCAAACATACCCTCCTTAATAATGTTTTTACAAAATGAAAACATTCAGTAAGTTGGTTTCAGTTCCTCTATAAATGAGTGTTTTGTTTTACGTTTGTGAAAAGTGGACAGTCTTCAGCTGGACAGCCACATACTGCAAGTATCAGGATAAAGAGAGATTGACTTGCGATGGCGTTCAGACATCTTTCTGCCGGACAAGCAGTGTTTTCAACTTTTTCCATCATGCATCTCTCTTACATGAAAATAGCACACCATGAAATAGCAAGGAATTTAGTTTAGATGTAGCAACATTAGGGTCAAAGGGAAGAAAACTGATCTGTGATCTGCACTGTCCAATGCTTTGAGTAATAATATAGGGCCTTTTACTTAAAGGTACATTCTGCTTTTAATTAAAATGTAATATTTTATGCCCTACATCATAAATAGGTAAATAAATATACTTCACCTATTATATCCCTTGTTGCTCCAGCATTGATGCTCTGATTGTTCTCAACTGTCTTATTTTATTTTACTAGAGCAATGGCGTGCTTTACATTCTTGTGACGGTTGCTGCCTGTCGCTACCTTGATGACACTAGCTTGTGCAGCTCCAAACTGCTGACACTAGTGATTGACTGCAGCGGTTGTCTTGTGACTGTAGTATGATATTCCGAGGCTAGGGGCTCCTTCCCTGTCCCTAAAGCTAGGGGCGCCCTATCTATACCTGCTCCCCAGATTAATGCTAATTGTGAAGATATCGGGGCCACGTACCTTGCTAAGCTCCTGAATCAGCCCTTATCTGTGCCCTCCCCCACCCAGGGAAGTGGGGTTGTTGCATTTAAAAATACACAGACCAAACCAACAAGGGAAGAAGTACAGGGATAAATTAAAATACCAATCATACAGTATGCACTCATAAACAACAGAGTGGAACACCATGAAGTAAAAGGAAGGAAAAAACAAATTGGAGAATAAGGATATGCACACAGACAAATCAACAAGCAATAGTCTTTAGAACAACACTCCAAATGCCTCATCAACAAACAACTCCAACTCCAGAACCAGGCAGTAGAAAACTAACACTGACAATCCTTGCTTGCCAAGTGCCAGTATATGTAGCAGAGGGGAGTGGCCAATACTGAACAGCTGAGACTATCAAAGAAGGAAAGCTTTAGAGACTCCCAACTGAACAGATCTAACCTCTGCATTGCTAGCTGAAACCTGCACCATTTAATATGATGGTGAAGTGCTTCTAATCAGTGCAGAAGTATGTGGAATTAAACACCGTGGTCTTCTGGCCCCGCTCTGTTGCGGTAAACTCGTGACGTCGATCTTGTGGATTTACCGCATATTACCTCTAGTTCCCACACGACTACTGCTGGAGGTAAGTAGATTTAAAGGGAATGTGTCAACAGGTTTTTGCTACCTGATCAAAGAATAGTATAATGTAGAGAATGAGACTTTGATTCCAGCGATGTATCACATAGTTTACTGGTTGCAGCAGTTGTAATATTATCAGTTTTCTCTGCTGTAGATGTAGCAGAGCTCAGAAAGCTAACCCTTTGAAGAGCAGCATTATGTTGGGAGAAAGATCCTGATTTAAGTGATGTGTCAATTACTGGAATGATGTAGTTTTGATACAATCACAGTTTTCTCTCCTGCAGATCTACCAGTTCTTTCAATGCTGAGCTGAGTATAACCCAGCCCACTTGACTGATTAGCAGCTTTCTATGTACATTGTATTGACAGTAAGTTGCTAATCAGTTCTATGGGTGGGGTTGGACCAGGAGGCAAATAGTACCGCAGTGATAAAAAAAAAAACAGTTTATCTCCTGCGGATAAAACTCTTATTGTGTTGAAACAGCAGCATAAAGCCTAATAAGTGACACTTCACTGACATCAGTGTCTCAGTTTCATGTTGCCCTCAGATTACCTAGCAAAAACATGCCGACAGATTCCATTTACGCATCTGCTATTTACCCTGGCAGTGTTAGAATCAGCGCTCCTTTTGTATTACTTGGAGGAGATATAGCTAGGGGGCTGGTGGTGCATGTGCCCTACAGTATCCTGGAAAACTTGATACGATTGTATGTAATTAATAAGAACACGATGAATTAAGCATGTGAAAAATTGGTGTCAAGTAGTATAATCATTGATAACATAAAGTAACATTTTAGATAAAAGGATAATACTACTTTAGTAGACTGAGCCACAAAATGCATAAAATACTAAATTAATATTAGGCATGTTTCTAATATTATAAAAATGAAATCTAATGTATAAATGACAGAAATTATATCGGAGTTACGCAATATTACACTTTATTAACTGTAACTTTTATTCCTGGGTTCAATAAATGTGTATTTTAAAGGATAGAGACACATTTGTGTGCAGTTTGTTTTTTACGTAAATGCATATATTTTCAGTTAAAAAACGTAATTTTTTTTTCTCAATTGGGTGTCATTAAAAATGTTGCACCATTTGCCTTCTGTAGGTTCTGTGTTCCACTGTCTATTGCTGGCTGCAGAAAGATTTATGGATTTTCAGTTAATTCAGACAGAAGAGGTTATAGCTTGCCTCTTATCTTCTTCTGAGTCTTCTCTGCTGATTTATGGCCACAAAGGTCAGCTCAGCTCTCTTGTGTTAATTATAGGGAATCTGTCACCAGGTTGTTGCTTTGTAATCTGAGAGCCCTATACTGTACCAGCAGAGACCTTGATTACAGGGATATGTCACTTACTGGGCTGTGTTTTGTTGCTTCAGTACTATCAGTTTTTATCAACAGGAGAGGTTATCACTACAGGACAACTGGCCTGGTGCCTCCTGGTCCAACCCTGCCCCCCAGCACTAAATAGCAGCTTTCTATCATTATACAAAGTAGCCGAAATCTGGGTGTATAAATAAATAAATAGCTGCAGCACCCAGTAAACTGATGGTGCTATCAGATTATATTGCAAAAAACCTACTGACAGATTCCCTGAGAGGAGGTCAGAAGAGGAATGATAAGAGTACATGCCACAGTTTCTTCTCTCTTGAATTCTGTATGAATTCATGACACAAAGCTGTATTTGTCCATGTAAGAAATCAAAAGCACACAAAGTTGCAGTACGGTCCAATATATTTCTGTGATATCCATAATACAGATCTAAAGAACATGGATCCGTAAAAATGCACAAAATACTAAAAAATGTTACTTTTATTATAACATCTTTATTACCTTTTAACCATGTTTTTATCAATTGTTATTATAAAAATCATATTACTTAGTATTTAGTGCAATACTTCCTCATTTTTTCAGTTTTCTGATATTTTGGTAGTGTTAGTAATATAGACCAACTCCTTTTTGGTATTATCAGTAATGATTAGTGCATTGGAGCTTAGTCTAAAAAAGAAAATTGCTAATGCTCTCATACTCTTCATGTTAAAAACCCAAATCAAAGAACCCCCAGAAAATATAAAAAAAATATATAATTCTACTGGATCTTTTCGATGTCCCAGGTCTCAGCTTCTTTGACCTCAGACAAAAAAAACGCCATCACACAAAAAGGTACAGTTATTCAGCATAGTTAGCTTTTCATTAGCATGTACACATTAATGTATGCAAAACTTATATCCAGTATAGTAGACATGATAACTGAAAGAGAGGTACATGATGGCCTGAAATCTGCTGTCAAGATGGTAGAAGCATGTTACCATCCATTGGGAAATTCTGAGATTATCATGGAAAATGGTTCACAGAATGGAAGCGTCATAGCAGAGTAACCAGTCATGTTACATTGTATTAGTGGAATATGAATGAAAGCTAATGTCTGGGTGTTGTGAGTTCCTTTGTATTTCTGTGCACCATGCTTCCTGCTGATCTCACAGGAGCGATCTCAATCTACTTTAGTTTCATGAGCTGCATGATCAATATATGAAAACATTACCAATTTGCTGCAGATTATGCGAAATAAATTGTTTTCCCCAGTACCTCAACTCATTGTTTTAGATTGGTGTCCACATGTCTTTTTCTGTACTGCGAATTTACCAGTCAGCAGCAGACTAGCGCTGCTAGCTTCAAGTTGTGCATATCAGCACTATGCAGATTACCTGAGCGCCTGTACGAACGTTAAAGATACTAAGTGAACGATGCCAACTTTCCCTCAATCTTGATTTCAATCTAGGAAAGGCTAGGGAGGTGCTCAACGTGATGGTTTCTGTACTGCTGAATTCATCCATGGTAATAAACTTCTGAAATATTCTTCATGTGTCTCAGAATCCTAAGAAGAATGAAGAAGAGGAGGAGGAAGAGACAGAGAAAAAACCTGATCCTCTTCATCAGATTATTTTACACTTCAGTCGCAATGCCCTTACAGAGAGGAGGTACCATATTGTTAGCTATTGGCGTGAAGGAGGTTGTCTCCGACTATATGGGACGTTTAGGATAGGGACTAATATTTTTTTTTATCTCCCTTTAAATATAAAAATATTAAAATTCTACTTAGCCTCCTAGATGTTTATATGTGTCTCTAGAGCAACTGCTGTTATAGCTCTTCCCAGCTGTAACCTTCGAAAAGAGAAAATACTATAACAAAGAAACACCTACACAAATACTTGGTGTTCCTTCAGTTATGCAGAAAAATAGTGCAGCAGTAGTGTAGGGTATGTTTCCACGGTCAGAATTGGCTCAGCATTTGCTCAGGATTTGATGCAGGTAAAATCAGCACCAAATCTGCATCAGAGGTCACTGGCAGGTCACTTGCGTTTTTGATACGTTTTACATGCGTTTTTTATGCGTTTTTTTATGCGGATTTGTATGCGTTTTTTCTAAGCTAAATAAAGATATATTATTCAACAAAAAAAACAACACACTCCATTACACACACAGATAGATAGATATGGGATAGATAGCTCTATCTATCTATTGATCTATCCATAGATACATCTATCTATGGATAGATATATCTGTCTATCAATAGATAGATCTATAGATAGATCTATCTATAGATTGAAAAAAATCTGTGTTAGGCCGGGGTCACACTTTACGAGAAACTCGCATGAGTCTCACACCTCAATACCAGGAACTGCTGCCGGCACTCGGACCGGAGCGTTCAGCTGCATAGAAATACATGCAGCCGCACACTCCGATCTCGAGTGCCGGCGGCAGTGCCGGGTATTGAGGTGTGAGACTCATGCGAGTTTCTCGTAAAGTGTGACCCCGGCCTAACACAGATATTTTTCAATCTATAGATAGATCTGTGTTAGGCCGGGGTCACACTTTACGAGAAACTTGCATGAGTCTCACACCTCAATACCCGGAACTGCTGCCGGCACTCGAACCGGAGCGTTCAGCTGCATAGAAATACATGCAGCCACACACTCCGGTCTCGAGTGCCGGCGGCAGTGCCGGGTATTGAGGTGCGAGACTCGTGTGAGTTTATCGCAAGTGTGACCCTGGCCTTAAATGCAATATCTGTTTAATTTTAAAAAAATGGAAAAAAAAATTGTGTGGGCTCTCCGCGCAATTTTCAAATCCAGAGTGTGAAAGCGGGCGACTGGGGGCCAGTGTTTATAGCCTGGGAAGTGGGTAATACCCATGGATCTTCCCAGGTTATGAATATCGGCCCGCAGCTGTCTACGTAGCCTTTACTGACTATTAAAATAGGGGGGCCCCCCAAAAAAAAAAGACGGGTCCCCCGTATAATTTATAGCCAGAAAGGCTATGCAGACAGCTGTGGGCTGATATTTATAGCCTAGAGAGGGTCCATGGACCCCCCCCCGGCTACAAACACCAGCTCTCAACCACCCCAGAAATGGTGCATCTCTAAGATGCGCCAATTCCGTTGCTTAGCTTCTCTCTTCCCACTGCCATGTAGCGGTGGCATATGGGGTAATAAGGTGTTAATGTCACCTTTGATTGTAAGGCAACATTAAGCCCGGTTAATAATGGAGAGGTGTCAATAAGACACCTCTCCATTATTAATCTTATAGTTAAAGGGTTTAAAAAAAAGACAGCCAGAAAAAAGTATTTTAATGAAATAAAACACTACACAGTTTTCCATATTTTTATTGCACGCCCAAATCCAAGCGAAGCCATCGATCTCCTGAAAAAAAAATAAAATAACAAAACCAACCGTATACTCCCTGTCCGACGTAGTCCATTTAATCTCGAGTGTCCCACGACGAGTTCAGCTCTGCTACATCTGGATGCATGACATCCAGATATAGCAGAGCTTGTAGATGACCACTGGAGATCTCCGGCGATCACTTACACTCTAGTTTTCATGGTCAGCTGACCGTGAGAACTAGCCTAGTGACCGGAGATAACACCCGGTCACAGGCACAGCAGTTCTCGCAATATACTAAGTTATAGTGAGAACTGCGGTGGACGCGGACTTCTGGCGGCAGGACAGGTAAGAACTTTATTTAAATTAGTAGACATGCGTTTTACTGCATCTAATGATTGCCTATGGGAAATTTACGGTGCTGCATTCTGAAAAAACAAGCCGCGTGTCCATTTACATGGGTCTGCCACATGCGTCTTTTAAGGCATAGTGGAGACGGGATTTCATGAAATCCCCTCCACTATGCTGTAACATCTGGACGCTGCGGGTTTGACGCTGCGGCTGTACACAGCGTCAAACCCGCAGCGTTTCCTGACCGTGGAAACATACCCTAATAGTTTCTGTAAATTGCTTACACTAGTGATTTTTTTTCTGGGATGGCATGAAATACAACCAGCCTGTGTTGCTGTGTCCATACTGTTCCATGCTCTTATTGACGACAGAATTGCTTATGAAAGTGATGTAAAATAAATAATAGAATGCGGACTCCTGAACTGTAATAGTTTTACTATATATCTGGAGGTACACAAATAACTTCATAGAGATTCAGAAATCTCAATGACCTCCAAATTACAGAAGATTCTGATCTTATAATTGTAGATGTATTGCTAGAATTTCACATAGCATTAATGGGAATCTGTCAGTAGGTTCAACCCTCCTAAGTCATCTATTTTGACATGTTGGTCATAGAAAGCTGTATATAATGATACATTGATATCTCAGATCCAATGTCTAATTCTAGAAAAATCGTGGTTTTTTTAATATGTAAATCAGGTGTTAAGATCTATGGGTCGGACATTGATCACCCTGAGAATCTGCCTCCAGAGCTTATAAAAGGTGTTACCAATGTGAGATGTGTAATGACTAAAAGTTTGTTCTTCTGTTCTACACGTCTCACACTGGTAATGCCTTCTTTCATTTAAAATAAGGCAGATTCTCAGGGAGATCTATGTCCGGCCCATAGATCTTAACAGCTAATTTACATATAAAAACATGGATTTCTCTGTAATAAGACATCGGATCACAGATATTTAGGTATCATTTTACTCAGATTCCTACAATTAGCATGTCCATACAGACAGCTTAATAAGGTTGATCCTACTGACAGAGTTCCATTTAAATCCAGATTCGAAATACAGACCACAATGCATGAACTGGCTGGGGGTCTCCTGAGCAGAAATTGACAGCCTCATATATGCTTATCAGGCTGTGGAGTTCAGGTCAGGAGATTTGAGGTTGGTCCTTGCATCATGGATATGTGATTATGTTTGTTGTGATCCAGGATCTGGATTTCATAGAATGAAGATACCGACCCTTCCATTATTTTTCTTCCTGATCAACTCCCCCACCCACTATAAAGGAATGTAGTAAAGTCTGTGCTTGGTGTTGGAGCTTTTCCTGAAGCACAGGCCCTACTAACAGTTCGCTATGGAGCAATTGTTACAATGAAAAGGACATGGTACACTGAGGCTCCTTCAGAATTCTGAACAGCAGGGGTGCCTAGAGCCGGACCACCCCTGAACTAATATTGATGTTCTGTCCTTAGCATAGGCCCTCAATATTGTATTCCCAGAGCTTAATAATAATTGTCTTACTGCAGATAGGACTCTACTGCAGCTAGTTGTCTTACAGCCAGATAAAGTTTTCTGTTATATTTCCAAAACAAGTCAAAATAGTATAAAAATAAACAAGGTGATTAAGGATGAGACTGCTGGAATACTTTTTTGTGCATTTTCTGTATTTAGTGTCCCCTGAACCTAATAGAAGTTTTGTATTCTATAGATAATATTATTTATTAACTTTATTTTTTTTCACAGCAAGCTCGAGGATGACCCCTTGTATACAGCATATGCTGCTATGATGGCTAAGGTAAGCCGGACACTTACTTTTATATATATAATCAATGCATATATTGTGTACAACTGGAGGAGTTTTTTACATAGATAATGATTAATGATGTTATATAAAAAATAATTATAAAAAGAAACCCTTATCTGTTCATTTATGTAATCTGTTTTTCTGCTGTACTTTGGTAACCTTCCATTTGCATGTATTTCATGCAGCTATTTATAGTTATACTATTTTTTATACATTTATTCCCATTTTACAATACAATGCTGTTTTCCAAAGTCATTTATTGACCACTTCTTAAAATGTCTATAATGCTTGCTTGATGAAATCAAGATCTCTAAACTTTACTGTGTGCCTCATACAGCTGGCATTATACTGTATATGTCACAGTGGTTATCACTCACTATTCTAGTCGTCAAAAGCACATCTGCCTAATTATAGCTATATAGGAGCGTGGGATGTTCTTCTGCATTCAGTAGGGATTTAGCAGACAAGAGAAGCGGAGTGTCAAATTAAGTAATGGTTGCCATGTGTCAAACAGGTTAGTAATAAAAATCCAGTAAGATTCCCATAAATAAAGTAAAACAATAGAAAGCGGACGGCGCCTTGTGTAATACGTTATATAGATTTCTATACAAAGCAGAGATACCAATAGGGGTGCTCACCTTTAAAAGGGAAGCTATCATCAGAAAATCTTTATTAGGTAACAGGATTTTGTGGTAAATTAATCAAAAAATAGCATTTTTTTAAAATATAGTCTGTATTAAAAATAAAAATAGGACTCTTACAATTTCAAGCCATTCACCATCCACCATTCAAGCCAGTCTCCAATCCCCTGATGGCACCGCTAACACTGTGAAACATGTTGGGGGGACTAGTGCGTTAATCCGTTGTCCCATTCCGCCAGATAAGTGGTAGCATGCCGGGGTGCTACGCATCATACTAATATATAGAGCAGTGAGCACTGTAATATAAACAATTGATGGCAGAGTAGGGACTAAATTTTATACCCAAAAGATTTTTATAGATAAAGAATAAAAGTTAAATGTTAAAGCTTTCTAGTGAGGGTTTATCTGGGGTTCACCCCAATTTGTTAATAATAATATATGTATCCCTCTGAAGCTTTTTGTTATCCTCATAGTTTAGAAACTAGGTTCAGCCAGATACATCACCACCGTGGACCTAATGAAAGGGTACTGGCAAATCCTTTTGTCCTAAAGTGCCAAAGACAAGACAGCCTACTCTACACCTGCCGGTTGTTTCTAGTATGCCAGTATGCCGTTCGGGTTGCAAGGTGACCCAGCTACCTTCCAGAGGGCTATGTCCCGGATCCTAGCCCCTCACAAAAAGTATGTCGCAGCTTACCTGAACGATAATGTGATTTTCAGCCCAGATTGGAGAAGTCATCTGCAGAAGGTCTAGGCAGTACTGTATGCACTGAGGAAGGCAGGGTTTACCATAAACCCAAAGAAGTGCGCCATGGGAAAAGAAGAAGTGAAATATGTGGCCTATATCATTGGAAAGGGCGAAATAAAGCCATAAGTGGATAAAGTAGATCTGATCCAAAATTGGCCGCAACCAATCTCCAAGGAACCGGTTAGAGCATTTCTGGGAATTGTGGGATACTATAGGCGATTTAGCCCAAATTTCGCCATGATAGCTGCATTCCTAACTTAATTTTTAAAGGCACGACTATGTTGATGGCCAAGTGGTCTTCTGGAGCGGAGGTCCAGGAGTTGACGCTCGCCCTATGCAAACATCCAGGCTTGGTTGCACCTGACTTAAGAAGGAATTCGTCATTTAGACGGAGGCCTCTCGAGGTTGGTTGGGAGCTGTACTGTCCCAGTAAATAAATGAGGATGAGCATCCAGCGCTATACCTGAGCAGGAAACTCCTCCTTTGAGAACTATGCCATTGTAGAGAAAGAATGCTTGGCCATCAAATGGGCAATTGACATGCTGGGGTACTACCGTTACTCTAGAATTTCAAGTTAGTGTCAAATTATGCGCCCCTGAGATGGATGAGGAAAGGGAAGGGGAAGAATGCCCTGGTGATAAGGTGGTTTCTAGCACTCCGGGACTTTAGCTTTCATGTGGAGCACAGGGCCAGGAAATATAAAGCATGGTAAGTATGTGAATAGACCTAGTGTTAGTCAGTGATATGAACCTAGGTAAAATGCTCCAGCACACTAAGTACTGAGAAGGGATAATCGGGAATTTTAGTCTTTTCTTGTGAACAGCTGAAGAGTGGGTGGGAGGCTGTTCACCATATCTCCACCCTAGTGTTTGGTTTAGGATATAAATCTCAGCGTTCTGAGTCAGTCAGTGTTCAGTGTGACTGGAGGCAAGAGCTCCAAAGCTTTCTTATGCTAAACTGAGCTGAACTCTGTTGTTGCTCCTGAGCGGGCAGATACCTGCCATATTTTTTGTTTTCCTGTTAGGCCAGAAAGGCCGTGTTTGTCTGAAAAACCCCTTTAACAAATAGTGATACATTTAAATTTAGTATCTTAAAGCCTGTTACCTATAGTTACCTTTTTTAAAAAAACAGACCAATATGTTATCTGACAAAAGGTGCCAAAACGTTAGCATTAAAACATACTCCTATCTTTCCTTGACGTTGGTATAGTCGAGCTGTTTACTCGTACGGAACCAAGGACTCCCACACTGAGCCCCTTTCCCATTATCAGGATACTCCCGATATCCTCTCCCCAATAACGAGTTCACAATAATTCTTTGGAATATGTATGGCCACAGCAGCCTTTATTTAAATACAAACAACATTAACAATAAATAACAATATATAACAATACTGTATATATATAACAATATATATATATATATATGTATACCATAACACATCAGGGAGGAGTCCTTGAAGCTACAAAGATCATGGTGAATTAAACCAATATCCTGTGAACAACACCCCACCTCTTACTCCCAGCCGTTACCCCACAGGCTCGGGAGCACCACCATTAAGGTGTGCTGTTCACCCGACCACCTGGGGATCCGCCCACTCCGTGTGAACTCCCCTTCCACCATTCACCAGATCACCACCACGTAACTTCAAACAGTGGAGACCCTAAACAGAGTCCCCACAAACCAATTTCCAACAACTTCAAGGACTCTCTCCCCACCCCCTTGAGCCGCCATGACCCAAAATATACAAAATAAACAACATCATCAAACAGGGAGGGAGGGAGGGACTACTGATGGGGCAAGACAGGAACTGACCCTGGATCCGCCCCATCACTGCCTTATAAACCCCCCACCACCCTCTCTCATTTAAATGTTCCTCCCTCATTGTAAACCCCTCCAAACCCCCGTCATGCCGGCCTCGCCCACGCCTCCTTTCTTGAGGGGGGGGAGGCTCTGCTCCGGCCATTACTTGACATTGGTATAGTCGAGCTGTTTACTCGTACGGAACCAAGGACTCCCACACTGAGCCCCTTTCCCATTATCAGGATACTCCCGATATCCTCTCCCCAATAACGAGTTACAATAATTCTTTGGAATATGTATGGCCACAGCAGCCTTTATTTAAATACAAACAACATTAACAATAAATAACAATATATAACAATATATATATATAACAATATATATATGTATACCATAACACATCAGGGAGGAGTCCTTGAAGCTACAAAGATCATGGTGAATTAAACCAATATCCTGTGAACAACACCCCACCGACACATTACCATTTCGAGCCATGAAAGAAGACACAGCCCTGTTAACCTTTATCCTGGCCTTATTAATCTTAACCAGGGACCTCATGTTCCTCCAACGTTTGCGTGGCACAATTTCGGACCAAACTAAAATGACCCCCGGATACAACACCCATAACCACAAGCAATCCTGCTTAATATCCCTTACTAATTCACGAAAAGGGCGCACCGCAAGATCATTCCCCCCGACATGGAGTACCAAAACATCAGGAGCACGGTCCAAGCGAGCGCACGCATGAATTTCAGGCAACACCCTTCTCCACTGCATTCCTCGAAAACCGAGCCATCGCACCACCAACATAGGCCGGGGGAATCCCAGTTGCCGACCATCAGTCCTGACGTCAGCTCGCAACGCTCCCCAGTGGACGAAGGAGTGACCAAAAATCCAAATCAGCAGGGGAGAGGAACCTGAAACGAAAAAACAATACTAAACATCCCAAAAGAAAACCCTTAAACCAACTCCAATCGTCCCACGTCGGCCTTAAGAACAACCAACTACCCCACCTCGAGAGTCAAGGCCTAATATAACTCCTAAAACGATTAGACTTCCAACGCCCAATACGTTGTATTGATGCCGCGCACAAACCCCTACCTGCCGCCTCAGTCGCCGCCCCAATACGGAAAGAATGAGTCCCAAAACGAGAGTCATCCAGACCTAATGCTCGAATGGACTTTTTGAAAATGGCGTTGAACTGATACCTAGACAGGCTACCGCCATTCGCATGGCACAACAATGAGCCCCCCAACCCGGGGCCCAACTCCCAAAAGCGCTGCAAACATAACACCGGACACATCGAATACCCTGATACACTGCCCAACACTACCCGACGGCCCCTCCCCTCCTGATCCGTCTTGGATTTACGCAGCCAAAACTCAACACCACCCGCCGTCAGTAATACATCTTTAGCCAACAAACCACCTACCGCCTGTCTATTACCCGAAACCAGCTCACCCACCCGCAAAGCCCCAAAGAATGCCAACGAAAAAGCCAAACGGAATAACAAAACTTCAAAAAGAGAAGAACACATCGTGTCCAAAATAAAACCCAACCGCTCTAACAAAGCGAAGGATACCGGGCGCCTCGTATCACCCAGCCCCCTATTTCGACGAAAACCCTTTGCCGCCTGCTGCACCAAAAAGGTCTTTGACACATCACTAATCCCCCGCAGACGAAAACCAAAAGATAATGCTGCAAGGACCCGCGATACTTTAGCACCAGACCATCCTTCCCTCGCTCCCTGCCCCAACCAAGCCAACAAGGCCCTTTGTTGATCCACCCCATCCCCCGTAACTGGAATTGTCATTAAAAACTCTTCCCAGTTACACCACACTGTCTGATAAGCCGCCCAAGTTTTTGGAGCCAACGATGCCCTAATCAGTGACTCTGCAGACCGTAAACCACCTTCCACAACTCCTCCGGCAGGCTAGACCTTCGCACTCCGCTTCCGGGCCAATGAGCGAAAACGATCCCACTGTAAACGAGAAAGAGAATCAGCTATGTCATTCTTCACGCCCGGCACGTGCGTCGCTGTCACATGCGCATTCAATTCCAAACATAACAAGACCAAACGTTGCAAAACTCGCACAACGGGAGGAGAAGACGCAGTCAACCCATTAATCACGCAAACAACTCCCATGTTGTCACAATTAAAACGCACCCTGCGATCCCGAAACTCCTTTCCCCACAGATGCACTGCCACCAGAATCGGAAAAATTTCCAACAGTGTTATGTTGCGAACCAAGCCCTCAGACACCCACTCCGCAGGCCAGCGAGACGCACACCACTGTCCCCTGAAATATGCTCCAAAACCAACTCCGCCGGCCGCGTCCGTGAACAACTCCAACACATCACTCCCAACGACCTCGGCCATGACCAATGAGCATCCGTTATACCCTTCTAAGAAGGAATCCCAACAGCCAAATCCGCCTTAAGTTCCCCAGACAACCGTATGAAGTGATGAGGGGTGTTGTGAATGGGTTTGAGATGAGTTCTGAGCAGAGGCTCCCTCTGGTGGTTACAAGCGGTACTAGTGAAGATTGTGAGGACTGGGAATCAGGTGTTACTGACTGGTCTTATATAAGGGAGTCATTTTCCCATCAGGGTTGCCGGTGATCAATTGTTCTGGTCTGAATCCTTCTTTCCAGTTCCCTTGTAGCCTGCTGTGTCGTGTCTGCATCTCCTGCTATCAGATAAGACATTTTCTCTTTGTGTTTGTGCTATATTTTTGCATTTTGTCCTGCACTTCTGTGGGGCCTTCAGGGTCCCCTCCGGGGGCTTTTGCCCTCTCTGTTTAGTTCAGCCACTGAGTTTTGTACTTTTGCTTTTTCCAGTTTTTTCAGTGGCTGCTTTTTTGATTTTGTTACACCAGAGAACTAATTTAGGTGGTAGAGGTCGTGTGATCTCAGGTGATTTTGAAATTAGTAGAGTTGGTGTTTTTCAGGGTTTTCTGGGATTGCAGTAAGTACCCTTCCTATCCTTTTCTATTTAGATAGTTTGGGCCCCAGCGTTTGCTCATTCTATTTTCTTTCTGTGTCAGTATTTCCTCTTGTCTAACCGCCATTACATGTTTGGGGCTTCTATTATCTTTGGGGTTCTGCTCCGGGCAGATAGCTTCCTATTTCTGTCTTTAGGTGTAGTTAGTTTCTCAGGCTGTGACGAGGCGTCTAGGACCAACGTAGGAACGCTCCACGGCTGCCTCTAGTTGCGGTGGTTAGTCAGGGTACTGCAATCTCAATAGATTCCAACTGCTCTGGTGTATTTCCTTTTTTACCTGCACTCCTCAGCTACCGAAACATAACAGAGGGGCTTTTATACCTGCCGTAGCGCTGGCCAGCCTACGTGAAAAAACTCGCCCCATCGGCATCACTCGACATGCGAAATTCAACTTTCCCAGCAACGACTGCAAATCCCGCAACGACAACTTCTTCAAACGGCGCGCTCTACCCACGTCAGCCCGCAAATCCAATAACTTTTCCTCAGGCAATCTAAACTCCCATGCCACCGTGTCGATGACTATCCCCAGAAAGCACAAACAAGAAGACGGGCCCTCAGTCTTACCAGGCGCCAAAGGAACCCCAAATTGCTCTGCCACCCACTCCACAGTTTTCAAGATCCCATGACAGCATGAAGAATTTGCTGGGCCCACACACAGGAAATCATCCAAGTAATGAATAACTGATTCACAACCGGACACCTCTCGCACCACCCACTCCAAAAAGGAACTAAAAGCCTCAAAATAAGCACATGATAAAGAACAGCCCATCGGCAAACACCTGTCAACAAAGAACCCCCCCTCCCAAAAACAACCCAACAGCTTCAAACTATCAGGATGAACTGGCAAAAGTCGAAAAGCAGATTCAATGTCGGTCTTAGCCATAAGGGCCCCCCGACCGCACTTCCTTACCCACCGCGCAGCCTCGTCAAAAGAGGAATAAACGACCGAACAAATCTCAGGATCTATGCCATCGTTCACCGACCTCCCACGTGGGTAAGAAAGATGCTGAATAAGCCGAAACTTGTTCGGCTCCTTCTTTGGAACAACGCCCAAAGGGGAAACCACTAAATCCAGGAAAAGGTGGCGACGAGAAAGGGCCCGCCATATGACCCAACAGAACTTCTTTTGCCAATTTCTCCCCCACTACCTCCTTATTCAATAAAGCCGACCGCAAGTTCTTAAGTACCCGCGGAATAACAAACGGGGGTGTGGGATGACAAAACCATACTTAAAACCCTTAAACAACAACTCCGCCTTCTCCCTGTCACTGTATCTATTTAGATAAGGGACCATCCTTTCCAGACTCACCGGAGTCTCTCCCTTGGGAATTACCACCCCCAGACTTCTGCTTCCCTTTTTTAAAACACTTAGACGCTCCATGGGAGGCGCCGTTGCAATTGGAGCAGACATGTTTAAATTTACACCCCGCCCCAAACTTACACTGGCCGTCATTAAACTGCCAGCACACCCCAAATTTGTTTCCAACTCCTTGCCCTTGTCCGCTTCCTGCCGCTGCCCCAGCGGTATTTCCACTCTGGCCGGCGCCCCCAGTTCCCCAGAGAAAGGAATGCCCAAACTTATTCTGTGCAATGACTCTCATCCACAGACCAATGTCCTTCTGATCCCAACGAATCGCCGGACGCACAGCCTTCCTTTGCCTAAACTGCTCGTCATACCGCAGCCAAGCCTGACCCCCATACACCCTATATGCCTCTCCGATATCATCAAAATAACAAAACAGAGCCGAACAGTTGTCCGGAACTTTTTCCCCGACAACACTTGCCAAAATGGCAAAAGCTTGTTGCCAGTTCACAAACGTCTGAGGAATTAATCGCCACCTCCGTTTCTCCTCCTCCTCCTTCTTACTATCCTCTTTTTTACTTTTGTCCAAATTAAACTTCTCCAAAGGCAACAAAGAGAATATTTCAACATACTCATCTTTCCAAATACGCTCCTTTACCTCCTTCTTCAAATGCGCTCCCAATGGGCCCTCAAAACAAACATATACCTCTCCGTGAGCCCTATCATCTAAGCGCACCCGACATTCTTTTTCCTTCTCTGTCTGCACCGACACAGACACCGGTTCGGCACCAAGCCCTTCCTGTTCCAACCCACTCGCCACCATCTGCCCCCTAACCTGCGACCCAACCCACGCCGTCACCGGAGACGGAGAACCTATACCCTTCTCTAATCGTGATAGCAAATTCCGCACATCTACCAGCATGTCCGTAACCCCAGCTACCTCGGCGGCCAACCAACACTATTACCAACTCCCGACCGAGATACCCCAACCGGTGAAGAAGACACAAATGAATGACTAACACCTGACATAGAATTATACTCACCGGGCTGCGAGGGAGCTGTGAGCCCTCCAGCCGGATAACCTGGCTCCAAAGATGTGTCACCACTGCCTCGATCTGGCACCACGACTCCGCTGAGCTGCTCCTGACGTCCAGAAACCCCTTCGCGACTTCCAGAAGAGAAAGGCCTAAACCCCATTGGGGATCCAGCCCGCTGATCCTGAAACAACAGTGACGACTGGGTCGCAGTAGCACCCGACGATAATTCAGCAGCAGCGGCAAAAGCAGGCCGCCCCGCGTTCACACCACAGCAACGGCCCCCCGATCCCTCTGGAAACCCACCGCTTATGGGGGGTAAAATCTGCTGACCCGTGTTGCCGACCGATGCCACGGCCGCCGAAACTCTGGAGCCGTCCACAGAGGCAGGCCGCAGTGCAGGAAAACTGCCGCTGCGACCCCCGACGAACCTGGAACCCCGCCGCTATCAAGGTGGAACAATTGCTGATCTGATGAGCCGGTCATTCCGTAATCCGCCAACGCACCTACATAGCTATCTGAAGCAGATCGCAATGCAAGCCGATCGCAACTGCGACCGCCCGCCGACGCAGCTCTCAAAAAACGCCCAGCGCTTAGCGGCTCCAACGATGACGCATCTCCGATGCTGCCTGAGGCAGGCCGCACAGCAAGTCCCTCGCCACTGCGACCTCCCGAGGACGCAATTCTCCCGCGACGCCCGGCGCGTACCGGCTCCAAAGCCGACGCACCCGCGATGCATGGAAGTGG
Organism: Oophaga sylvatica; assembly: GCA_033576555.1. Taxonomy (NCBI): domain Eukaryota; kingdom Metazoa; phylum Chordata; class Amphibia; order Anura; family Dendrobatidae; genus Oophaga; species Oophaga sylvatica. The sequence goes on from JARQOD010000001.1 coordinate 472,246,911, forward strand.
GCCGCACATCAGGTACCTCACCACTGCGACCTCCCGAGGACGCAGTTCTCCCATGACGCCCAGCGCTTGGAGGCTCCAACGCCGATGCTCCCGCGCTGCTATCTAAAGCAGGCCGCACAGCAGATCGCTCGCCGCTGCGACCTCCCGAGGACGCAGCTCTCGCTTGACGCCTGGCGCGTAACGGCTCCGCCCCCCGACTTGCACGCGGCGGAGGAGAGGTTACCGCCGCAGGGCCTCGCAGGCTTGGCGGATTCCTCCCAGGCCGAGGCCTGCTAACGCGAGCTCCGCGTGCCGCCCGGCCTGGAGGGGCCCGTGAGGGGCTCCTGCGCCGACGCGAGGCCCGAGGAGCCTGGTCCGGTGAAAGTCGTTCAGGAGGCCTCACCCTTCTTGGACGTCTCTCCCTTTGCGCTGCCCCAGACGACGGACCAGACGCTCCCTGAACCAGAATCGCCACCTGCGCTTCCAGCCATCCCGGCGGCTGCGACGAGGCCACAGCCCTGAGGCGTTCAATCGCCGCGTTCGCAGACATGGTACGTTGTACTACTGATGGGGCAAGACAGGAACTGACCCTGGATCCGCCCCATCACTGCCTTATAAACCCCCCACCACCCCCTCTCATTTAAATGTTCCTCCCTCATTGTAAACCCCTCCAAACCCCCGTCATGCCGGCCTCCGCCCACGCCTCCTTTCTTGAGGGGGGGAGGCTCTGCTCCGGCCATTACTTTCTTTGGAATGCCACGTTCTTCTTTCTCAAAACAATACAAAAGGTATAAAAGCAGGCCGAAAACTCAGGGAAATTATGTCCCTTTTATTCATCCAGTCTCTGCTTTATATCTGCTATTTTAAGGCTCTATAAAAATGATGCATTTCCAAATATTACAGTGTGAGGAGATTAAGCTACGTGAGAGTCGTGTTCTGATATTGTCATACACGGTATTTGTTTTGCGTTTTCAGATGTTTCAGTGAAGGTTATTCACTTGTTGGCTTTGTGAAGTTATTTCTATATTACAAGACTGCCCTCATTGTATTAAAGAATGTGAATGAGAAGTGAGTTTACTTTTGTCACTGCTTCCTGCGTCATAGATTGGTTTGACGTCTCTACCTTTCTAACACAGTTTTCAAAAATAACTTTATATAAAATCCTCATCTACAACTACAAAATTATATTGATGCTGTCTACTTTGGGTGAAGTAAGACTATAATATTGAAATGTACAAGTGGTTAGTTTTTAAGTGGATATGCTGATTAAATTGCATGTTCAGGCTCGGCTGAGGAGCAGATGTTTTGTGAAAGTGTCTGAGTCTATCAGAATGCTTACATCGAGTTAAGTATAAATTAATTCCATCCAAAAATTGTGGTTGAGGCATGAGTGGTACAATGTATTGCATTATATTTTCAGGTTATTCAATGTCTGGCTTTGGATTATTAAGTTAGTTTATGGTCCAGTTCCATTAACTGGGAAGTTTTGTCTCTTAAATGGAGTATATCACCAGAAAATGACCTATTGTTTAAATTAGGTTTTTGTGTTACAGGTATATATTCAAGAAAAATTGCAATATTTTCATATTACTAATCTTTAATATATAAAAAAATAGCTAAAATAAATAAGAATCCTGCAGTTTTTACACTGACCACAAACCTCTATGCGCAGCTGATGACATAGGATCCACCAATCACAATAGGTAATGTCACTATTTACCCTTCTTCTCCCTCTTCCCAGTCACCTTTGCACACACTAATTAGACACTTCAATACAAACGATAAGGCTAGGATCTCACTATTATGGCTAATATATATGTGTTTGTTTCTGAAATAATAGGAAGGCCGGGGTCACACATGCGAGAAACTCCCACGATTCTTGTGCGAGTCTCTCGCATGAACACCTGGCACTCGGACCGGAGTGTGCGGCTGCATAGAATTACATGCAGCCGCACGCTCCGGTCCGAGTGCCGGGTGTTCATGCGAGAGACTCACACAAGAATCGTGCAAGTCTCTTTGCAAGTGTTATGTTAAAGTCTAAAAAATACCCAGTGTGAAAATTGCAAGATATCTCTTTATTATCTTTTTAATGCAGATTGTAACATGTAATAACATTGCCAAAAAAAAATTAAAAAATGCACAAAGCCTGATTTAAACAATGGTTAATTTTCTGATGACTGTGGTCATCGCCAGGCATATGTCTTTTGAGCGTATACTCCCGACAGAGGGCACAGATACAGTCTGGACCGAACCTAAGCCAAAATGAAAAACGCAAAAACTAGATGAGCGTGTACAATCGTGAATCTGCTCCAACGTGTCAGTTTTTCCTAGGGTGTGCCTCGATTAACAGAGTACATATGTACAGAACATATGGTTTGCCAAGATTGCCCCGCACAGGCTGAGATTTCTAAAGCTGCTACAGCAAGGACCGCTTTGCACTTTAATGTAGTGCTTGGTGAAGTTTGTATCACTAGTCGATTAAATTATCATGTTATATTTCATCACTGAGAATGACACAGAAAATCGAAATTCATCGAACTGCCAATGCTTTCTTCTAATGATGCTGGCATCCTGCTTAATAATAGTGTTATTCACAAATCCTAGCACATAAGCTACGGTCGTGAGATAGGAATCCCTGACCTGATGGCTTTTTGCTCAGATTTATAACATTGCTTGCTATTCAAGGTGCGTTCGCTCCCTCGGACAGCAGTGACAAGGAATGTCCCTAGAGTTTTTATTTGTTTTTCATTTGGATCCTATAACCAAGTACAAGGTACTCACTGCATGCTATTAGCTGGAGAAATGAATCACCACCAGAGCACCTTAAAGAAAAGGTAACCACAAATACTAGCATGGGAATTTGAGGAGACAGTAATTTTTTCATGGCATAGATTATAATGATGCGGGATCACACAGTCTTAGGATCATGTGGGACTGTCCTGTGTCATGATGTTGAAGACTGTGCCTCCGAGACCCAGCAGTTGCCACTTTTGTTACACACATGTTCTAAGCAGAGAGATCAGAATGTATGTCAGTGCATGCACCAAGACACCCCTCACAAGGCTTATTAGACTTGGCGTTCGCTGCTGGAGAATGTCCAGTGAGCCATAGAGAGGACCCTTGAGGTACAGAATGACAAGGAAGCCAAATGATGTAAGCTGGCAGTGTAGCACATTTGCTTCTACAACCTTCCTGAAACATCAGAGCACCTTAGGATCTACAGGCAATTATAGGGCATAGCTGGATGAGCACTGGACATATCTGATCCTGCTGCCCATCATGGCTGCATTTCAGCTGCGGGAAACAACTAATAGATCAGTCTGTTTGACTCGCGTAGAAAACATCACTTGTAATGTGTTTTTTTTTAGTTCAGTGTGTGCAATCAAAATATGTTGCTTACATTTATTAAGGCCATATAACATAAATAGATTGTTCAAAATTGTTTAGAAAGTTTAACTTAGTCCTTCGGTAAAAAAGTACTTTAAAAAAAGTGTCATTCGTCTGAACATGAATAAGACAGTTGCATAGTAGGCAGATGCTTTCAAACGAAATGACTGTGTTTCCCCTACAGCACACGTCAAACTCTGGCCCCCCGGGTAATTATATTTGGCCTGCAACACCAGCACCGCCCTCCCCGACAACTCCCCGCTTGGCAGGATGGCAAGACATATTTTCCATGGAGAAAATAGGCATTTCCACGATCGTTACTGTAGAAGGTTTTTCATTCTAAGATTGCTTTCGATATGATTTGCAATAAATACTGCCCACATAGTGTTACTTTAGTTGCAAATTTGCAGACCATAATATTACAGGATGTATGATAATTAAAAAAAAAAAAAAATATATATATATATATATATATATATATACATAAATTTTAAAAAGGCAAAAAAAGGGCTTGTCACCAGGTCTAACGTTGCCAGTTTTAGCTCATATTTAATTAATTTTATTCATGCTGCTCACCTGATCCTTTTTTGTTTTAAATTTTGTTTTTAATCTACACATGTTAAAGATTTGTCGCTTTTTTTTTTTGCCCAGATTTGCCACAAAACCAGCAAAGAGACTGAGATTCCTGAAGTCTCATGGACATGTTCCTTATTTGTGACGTACAGGTTTGGTGCATATTTAAATCTGCAATTTTCAATTCTTTTGGCTTTTACTGCTGCAGATTTAACTCATACTAATGAGCGGGGAAAAATCTGCACCAAAAAAGCATGTAAAAAACACATTAAAAACACACCAAAAACGCACGTCTTATTTGCTGTGTTTTTCCAAGATTTCTACCTTTTTATTTAGTGTTCTTTTTTATGATCTTTACTATGGGACAATGCTCACAGCGTAGTTATACAGCAGAGACTAAAGACTCTTCACCATCAAAAGACCCATATCTCTGAAAAAGTATGGTGAATTTTAACAAAAAAAACCCATAATACTCGAGGAATAAAACAAAATAAAAAGCTGGCAATTTATAACGAGGTAACAGGTCCTCCTTAAGCACTTGTTAAAGCAGTGTCCTTATTATATTTCTCATATTATTTGTGCCTAGTTCTAGTTTAAAAAATGTTTAATTATGCTGTGTGCAACCTGTTTCTTGAATCCAGTCGTCAATGAATCGTAACCTGGATCGAGGATTGAAACTTGACGGTAGAGAAGATTGTTGGCATATGCAATAGATCAGGACTTATTATAAGTAAAAGGAGGACTTTATGCTGACCTGACAATAGATGGCGATGTTGTGTAACGTTTCCTTCTGTTTATTGTATTGGATAAGAAATAGTCTCACTTGTACTTTCACTTTCGTTTTTGTTCCTGTGTCCTGATGCAATGCTGAAATGACTGTGCATTTTCCTTTCACCTCATGTTGTAAGAAGTAAAAGCTTGTTATCCCATGAAGCCTGCTCTGTGAAGTTTTCTACTGCAAAGGTGTGGATTCAGAAGCTGTGCAACAGGTTATGGGCCCAGACACCCAGGCACCCAAATACAGCGTACCCAGACATCCAGGCACCAGAGAATCCAGACACCACAGATCCCAAGCACCAAGAATACCAGATACCCAGGACACTGGAACTCTCAGAAACACCCTGGTGAATGCAGAAGAATTCTTCAGTGCAGATCTCTCCAAACAAGTAAGATAAGTTAAAAATGACAAGTAGCACAGAGCTAAAACTCACAGTAGCTAAACTGAATGATGAGAACTATCAGCTATGGAAGTTCAAAGTAGAGATGTTATTGTCTAAAGATGATTTATGGGAAGTAATCACTACAGATAGACCGGATCAAGATAATCAGACATGGGATAAGAAAAATAGACAAGCGAGAGCCACCATTAGCTTATTAGTGGATGATGCTCAATTAATACATATAAGAAATGAAGAACCAGCGAAATGAATGTGGGAAGCATTATGAAAGACCCAGCTTAAATCACAAATTATTTTTATTAAGAAAGCTTTACAGTATGAGACTAAGTACAGACAGTAACATGCAGAAGCATATATTCTCAATGATGGAAGTGATATCACAGCTAAGATCTATTGGTGAATACATTAAGGAAAGTCATATAGCTGCTATATTGTTGTGCAGTTTACCAGATTCATATACTGCTTTAATAAATGCACCAGAGACAAGACCTGAAACAGACATTACATTAGAGTTTGTGAAAACAAGACTCATAGATGAATATCAGAGAAGAAAAGAACAAAGCAATGATTCTTCTACTGAAAAGGACAGTGAAAACGCTCTTAAAGCTACAGAATTTAAAAAACCCTATAATAAAGAGACAAGAGAATGCTTCAGATGTAAGAAAAAAGGTCATTTAAAGAAAGACTGTATTACAGAACAACAAAAATTACAACATAAAAAGCATACACAGAAAGTGAAAAACACAATTTCCGATTCGTGTGAGAATAAGTGGAATGGCACATTCAAAATAACAGACAAGAAATCATCACTTGGTTGGTTTATTGATTCAGGAGCAACGAGTCATATGACAAGTGACAAGAATTTCTTTACTGATCTTGATTTAAATAAGAAAGAAGCCATTTATCTTGCAGATGGAAGCAAAATAACCGCAGAAGGTTTCGGTCAAGGTATGCTAAATTGTTCAAACAAGTTCGGACAAGATTCAAAGATACTTGTACAGGATGTGTTGTATGTTCCAAAATTGGAAGGCGGATTTTTATCTGTGAAACGTTTAACAGCAAAAGGACTTACAGCAAAATTCAAAGATAATGTGTGTGTAATTATTGCAGGAAACAAGATGATAACCAAAGTCAAGGCAGATGAACAATTATATCATTTTGACAAACCAAAGGAACAGATGAAGGTATGTACACATGATCACAAAAACTGTATTCACATGTGGCCTAGACGTCTAGGACATAGACACCCGGACAGTATAAGGGAACTACAGAGAAAAAAAATTGACAAAAGATTTAAAGATATCAGATTGCTCAATTACCATAAGATGTGAATGTTGTATAAAATCCAAAGCCACAAGGATATCTATTCCAAAAGAAAGTGAGATGAAAAGCGAAAAACCACTTGATTTGGTGCATACTGACATATGTGCAACCATGAAAGTGACTACATCAGGAGGCAATAGATACATGTTGACTTTTATAGACGACTACTCAAGATACACAGTCACATACTTAATTAAGAACAAAAGTGAAGTTTTTGATAAACTTGTAGACTATGTAACAAGATCAAGTAACAAATTTCAAAGAAAGCCAGTTGTCATCAGAAGTGATAATGGAGGTGAATTTACAGGTCACAGAATAGAAGACTACTTAAGACAAAATGGAATAGAACATCAGAAAACTGTTCCATACACACCTGAACAAAATGGAGTAGCAGAAAGGAAAAACAGAACTCTAACAGAAATGATGAGATGTATGCTGACAGATTCTAAACTACCAGAGAAATATTGGGGTGAGGCAGCAATGACAGCTACATATCTACAGAACCGACTTTTTTCCAGAAAACTGAAGAAAACTCATATGAACTGTGGCAAGGTATGAAACCAAGTGTCAATCATTTAAAAGTTTTTGGATGTAAAGTTTTTATATTCATTCCAACAGAAAAACGTTCCAAACTTCAAAACAGATCCATGGAAGGAATATTCGTTGGATATAGTGAAAACTGCAAAGGATATCGAATCTTAGATCCCAAAACAGACAGAGCTACAGTGAGTAACAGTGTGACATTCATTGAAGATTTAAATGAAGACATTATGATTTCAGTTGAAACAAAAAATGAGAAAAACAATAGTGACATAACTGAAGAAATATCTGATGAGAAAGAAGTAGAAATTAATGAAGAACAAAATACTGAAAGTGAAGAATCACAACTACAAACAGACACAGAACCAAGACGTTCAATAAGAGAGAACAAAGGAAAACCACCAAAACGTCTCTCATACAAGACAAGTATAAGAAAATTGCATGAGCCTACCTCTTGGAAAGACATATCTAAACTTCCTGAAGAAGAAGCTAATAAATGGATAGAAGAAACAGAAATTAAATCCATGCATGATTCAAATACATGGACACTAACAGATTTGCCAGAAGGAAGAAAAGCCATAGGATGTAAATGGATTTTTAAAGTAAAATACCAAACAGATGGCACACCTGAAAGATATCGAGCAAGACTTATAGCTAAAGGGCATTCTCAAAAATATGGAGAAGACTATGATGAAACATTTGCTCCTGTTGCAGCAATGGAAAAGATGGAACTAAGACATCTGGATGTAAAGACAGCTTTTTTGAATGGAGATTTAACAGAAGACATTTACATGGAACAACCTCCAGGATTCAAAGATGAAAGAAATCCAAACAAAGTTTGTAAACTACAGAAAAGCATATATGGTTTAAAGCAAGCAGCTAAAGCGTGGAATGACAAAATCACGGAAGTACTAACAAATGAAAAATTTCAAAGAAGCAAAGCTGATCCATGCTTGTACACAATAAGGATGAGTAATAGATGGATTTATGTACTCATATATGTAGACGACATTTTGATTTGTTTTAAACAAGAAAGGGATAAAGAAAACATTCTAAAAATCCTGAAACAAAATTTTGAAATCAAAGACTTAGAAATGTGAAACAGTACCTAGGAATACAGATAGAAAGACAAGAAGTACTGTGGTTAAGACAATTGTTGACAGAATTAGGACAATCACACTTGGAACCAACAAAACTAAAAGAGGACCAAGGAGTTTTGAAGTTGGAGTATTGCCCTACTGAAGAAATGACAGCAGCCATTTTCACGAAGGCATTGAATGCTGATAAACATCAGAGACTAATAAAAAAGTTGGGTTTGATTGAATAAGCCCTTATTGTTGAGAAAGGGTGTTGGCATATGCAACAGATCAAGACTTATTATAAGTAAAAGGAGGACTTTATCCTGACCTGACAATAGATGGCGATGTTGTGTAACGTTTCCTTCTGTTTATTGTATTGGATAAGAAATAGTCTCACTTGTACTTTCACTTTCGTTTTTGTTCCTGTTTCCTGATGCAATGCTGAAATGACTGTGCATTTTCCTTTCACCTCATGTTGTAAGAAGTAAAAGCTTGTTATCCCATGAAGCCTGCTCTGTGAAGTTTTCTACTGCAAAGGTGTGGATTCAGAAGCTGTGCAACAAAGATAATAGTGGTGCACAACATGTTGGGACAAGTTCATCTCTTGTGACAATATGCTCTTGTCTATGTACATACCCACCTGACTCCTGTTTAGCTTCAGGTTCCCCCACAAACATAGTCATAATGATGGCTTAATGACCAGGGTTGCCAACCGTCCAGAAATTCCAGGACAGTCTGTAGAAACAAGGCTCTTTTCACACTGTCCATAAAAAAAAAAATTAAGACGTCTGTGAATTTTTTTTTAAGTTGAATAAACTAGTACAAATTCTTTTATTTCTGATTATCATTATTTTACAGTTTACAGAGAATGCAGATAATGTCTTCATATCAGAATTATTTGCTGCAGACGTGTATCACTTGCATCTATGATTTATTATGGTTTTTCAGTGTGTCTAAAAATATTGTTTGTCCTTAATTTTTTGATAAGCTGTCCAGAAAAAAAATCAATTTGGCAACATTGGTCAGGACCCAGTGTGGTGTTCGGAGCTAAAGAGAAGACAACATCTGCAAGGAGTTTGTATGTTCTCCCTGTGTTTGTGTGGGTTTCCTCCTTGTTCTCCGGTTTCCTCCCACACTACTAAGACATACTGATAGGGAATCTAGATTGTGAGCCCCATCGGGGACAGCGATGATGTGTGCAAACTATAAAGCGCTGCGGAATATGTTAGCACTATATAAAGATAAAGATAAAAGCCTGGGAGCAAGACGTAAAATAATTATTGACCATTATCTATTGGTTATATTGAATAACCAGCTACCAACTTAAACAAAAAAGAATTTAGTGTATAGAAGGGCAATTTTTTTCATTCAAAATATGACCCTGTCTTGTAGGATTTTTCACTTGTGGCAGTTACCAATGTATAAGTACTAGTTTAAGAGAATCCTTTTGGTAGTGTACTTTTAAAGATTTGTGAAACACTATCATATACTTGAAACATCCGCCTACATTGAAGACATAATTTATTTACATAGTTCTGATAACCATGACACCACACTGCCAACAAAATCAGCCAACTAGGACTCAAACAAGCACTGAAATGTTTTTTAGTATTTTGGGTAGGGTAAGCTGAGCCCTGTGTAATGTGATAATCAAGAGGTCACACTGTACATCTGTGTAATGTGATAATCAAGAGGTCACACTGTACATCTGTGTAATTTTCTGAACCACAATAAAACAGGCTGGCATTTTAAGGCCTTTTGCTCTGGCGTTTGTCTACATCTGATTGGATTACTTTTGAACACCCGCACTAGAGATAAGCCGCTTTAAGCTTAGCTTATCCGAGCTTGTAATGTTTTGTGGTCAGCATTTTTTTACTACATTGATTGCTGTTTTCGTGATTATTGTGATTGAAAAACGAAAAATGTCTTTGTCTCTTTGGGTATTTCTCTTTTTTTTTATCTTTTCCTAACAGGCTACCATTTAGTCTGTGGAAATATAAAGTGTATTATAGAGACAATGCTTTTCTTCACTGGTAATTTGCTGATAAAGAACGCTGTGGATGTTTAGATTGAAAGATGTCAGTGTTATTATGCAGCTTTCAAGCAAGCGGTTTGGTTTTTCAGAGATAGAAACTTAAATACGCAAAGGTGTAGACTCACGGTTCTGAGAAATACTGAAATTCCGAGATAGACGTTTCAAACCAACATGACAAATCAAGAAGCTCCGGTGGGTGGCAAGTTGAAAGTCAGTATAAAGGCATGAATAGAAGTAAATTGATGGAAACACACTCCCGGTAGATGATTTATATATGGAAAGAAATTAATGTATTTGGATTAACATAAAAACGCACCAAGCAAATTAACTTGGAGATTAAATCTGTGCGCCCTCTTACTTGAACTGGTTTCCAAAGAGCATGACCTTTAGATTATTATCCTGGAAATGTGCAGAAAAAGAATCATTATTGGGATTCAGATGAAACTACCAGCGGACCTAGGTTTTCTTTTATGTGGGGAAATTATTTTGTTTCCTGCCTAAGTCCTGTTTCTAAAGACACTGGTAAATGTGCCCTAAAATAGTGAAGTTGAGTTGATGTGTTATCTGAGGTTTACACAAATTGTCTGTTCAGAGAGGAACAGCACTAGAACTGTAGTGCCACTTCCTGGAAGTAGCAATTAAAAAGTCAGTTTCTACCCTTTAATGAGCCTTGTCAAATGACATAGGATAAAAGTCTAACCAAAATCTTAATTTGCAGACACATGTTTAAGGGTGTTGCCCCTCATTAGTGCAGAGCAGGTGATTTGATGTGGCTGTATGCTAGGCTTTTGACTGAGGTCTAAGGGGTAACACTTCTTCTTATGGAGAATGAAATCCCTGGCATACCAGGGTAAGAATACTTATAGGCAGCGCAATGCTCCCCTGGGAAATTAAATATGCAAATTGTCTCTTCAGGGAGGATGATGACTTGAACTCTAGTTCCACCTATTGGATGTAGCAATCCTAAAAGTCAATATCGACCCTTTAAGGAGCATTGTCACATGACATGATAAAAGCCAAACCAGAATCTCAATTTGCAGACACTTGTTTTGGTGTGTTGCCCCTCCTCAGTGTAAAGCATGAGATCTGATTTGGCTGTATTACAGGTCTCTGACTGAGGTTTTACATAGGACTTCAGGTAAATCTTTTGCATTAATGTTCCATAAAGAATTACAGATATAATGAAGATGAAATTATCATTAAAGCATGTACAGTATGTGCACTGCCATAAGTAGTTCACCAAAAGTCTTACGAAACGCATAGATATCACATAAGTTACATAGTTACAAAGGTTGAAAAAACACCTATGTCCATCAAGTTCAACCTTTCTCCACCATCTGTACATTTTGTCACTATTTTTTAACTATAACCCGCAATGTTATGTGTATCAAGGAAATCCTCCAGCCCTTTTTTAAAAGCTGTTAGTGTCTGCCATTACTACCTCTTGTGGTCGACATGCCCCAGTCTGACTGCTCTAACTGTAAAGAACATGTAACACTCTTTGGTATTAGCATGAGTAACTGCTTATATTTCATTGCAAATTGTTGCTCCTCAGGAGTCCTAAAACATATCTGTGTTGTTTTATTCCTGTAGATCTTAGCAAAAGATCTAAGCTAGCAGTGCTATAAGGAATGCAAATATCACTCAGTAGGGACCTTAATTTACACTGTTTATCTATCATTGCTCAAATCTCACCCAGTATGTATTACCATTCATTGCAAACAGCGGTACAGCATTGCATCTAGCTCAATCAGCCCTAAATATGCCACAGTGTTGGTCTGATATATTCACTTAATACACTTTTTGGATGTACTCTTGGACTGAGGCTCCTTAGGCTCTCGGGATGGACAGTCCAGCCATGGTTGATATAACAAAACAATACAGACATGGATGCATCAAACTATTCTGTAAGAAAGTAGAAGGCATAAAGCAATTGTAATACAATTAAAAAAATCTTCCTTTTTTCTTTTGGCATAGTATCCTCACCACATTATGACAAATAGGCAATTATCCATATGGGAGACAGGATGATCCCATATGTTTACATATAGTAAAACCACTGATAAGCAGTCATGAGGTCAAAATGAATGTACCAAGTGTCAAATTCTGTTGTTGACAAATTTGGCTATAGAACCTGTGTACCTCACATAGATTAGGTTTTCTTTTTACCTTCTTTTGGATAAACACAGTATAAAAGTTATATGGATCCTTGGATATTTCCATCTTTAATAGTCGAGCAATACTAAACAATTTTAAAGGGAATCTGTAGCCAGATTTGTTTCATCTAAGGGCAGCATGATATAGGAGCAGATACCCTGGTTCCAATGATGTGTCACTTGCTGGGCTGCTTGCTGCAGATTTGATAATAAGTATGATCTGCCGCAAATCTACCAGTTCTCTGAATGTTGAGCCCTACATAACCCCGCCCACACCACTGATTGGCAGCTTTATGGATATGCTGTGCATAGGCAGAAAGCTGTCAAACAATGGTGGAGGTGGGGTTAAAGAAAGCTCATGTTTACTAGTTATTTAGAGATAATCTCCTGCTGATAAAACAGTGATTTTATCAAATCTACAGCAAGCAGCCCAGTAAGTGACACATCACTGGAATAGGGTCTCTGCCCCTACATTATGTTTCTCTCAGTATAGGTGGCAAAAACCTGGTGACAGATTCTTTTTAAAGACTATTAGACTCTAGTGTTTCCATACTGGCATTTGTCTAATTACTGTTAACCTACACTATTTTCTCTGCCTTCCTCCTTACCTTTGGACCCCATCTTTTCAGCACATTAATTGGCTAAGCACTAAACTGATTTTGGATGTATAGATATCATCTATATACTAACTACAGCCTACTGTTACAGGTACCTCTCTTCCCTGGTTTATAATTAGGTTATGTTTCCTCTGAAAGTTCTGTTATTAGGGATCAACCAAAACTACGTGACCCCCATCCTATGCTGTAGCCAATGTTCACATTCTGCTCCTTCCAATTGCAGAGCTGTCAAAATGAAGAGGAAGATGAGGAAAAAGAGAAGACGTTTGAAGTAAGATATTTATGTCTTTTAATGTTAATTTCGACAACTGTGTTCTATATTGCTTAAGTATAATGTTATTTCTTCTGTAGGATAATTACAGTAAGGTTTCATCGCTGCTGCACAATCCCCGGCAGTTACAATCGTTACATAGTATGCTAAATTATCCATAGATCTCCCCGGATGTGCCAACAAGAACATATTCACTTCACATTTCTCTTGTCTGTTTATAGGAGAAAGAAATGGAAAAACAAAAGACCTTGTATCAGCAGGCTCGTCTTCACGAGAGGGGGGCTGCTGAGATGGTTTTGCAGATGATCAGTGCAAGTAAAGGTAATAATACTTCTTTCCCCTTTTCGTTCTTCTCTTCTTAACATTGGGTTTATTATCTAAATAGGTGGTGTATGCTGAATAATTTCTTAATGTGACTTAATAGCGGTAAGAACTCAATTTTTTTTGCATATTTGCAGTTTCCTGCATAGACATAAATTGTCAGTTGATTAATACTGCCCAAACCATGGGCAACATGAATCAGAGCCAAAGTACACGATTTCTGCTTGGTGTAATTTTCTCTGAAATCCTCTGCTATTTCAGAGAAAATATAGCTTGAATATTCAGCGGGGACGAGACTAGTCTGGTGCTACCCCCAGACAGCTTTCCCCTGCACCACTTCTGGTTATTGACTGGAAAAAGCCAGCCGGATTTTCAAACTATATTTAAATTATATGTAAGGGGTGGCAATCAGGTTGCCAGGATTTGATTCATGCTGTCTGTAGTTTGGACAGCATGAATCGGCTGACAGCTTCCTTTTAAAAGACAACATAATGACAGGCTGTAGCCACCACTAGAGGGAGCTTCCTGCATGATGTGTATACATTGAATTCAGTAATACAGCTGGAGGCTTTCATGCAAATTCTAGTGATCGCATGCATGCAACCTTACATTATGTCTATGCTGGAGATTTAGAAGTCCATCAGAAAAATAGAACTGAGATTGGTATAGTAATCAGCTGTACACTATAGGTGACGATATCAGCCACCATTGGTGTTGGCACCAACCAAGGCCAATTAACCCCATAGATGTTGCTGTAAATAGTGACTACGGCATCTAGATGGTTAAGAGAGTGTGGCGGCTCATTGTTTAATCCCGTGGGCATCCAGATCATGATTGTGTGGTCCTGATGGTTGTCATGGCAATTCATGACTAAATAACGGCCTTAGAATCTGACGGCTACTTCGACCTGTTCAGATGGGAGAAACCGTCTTGTTCATTCTTGTCATGCCACTTTGCATCAATTCCTGAAAAGCACCTGAAGGGTTAATAAACAACCTGGCAACAGATTTAAATATGTTGAAGGGTGCAGTTTTTAAAATGATATCACTTTGGGGGGGGGGGGTATCAATATATAGATCCCACAAAGTCACTTCAAAACTAAAAGCATCCCCCAAAAAATAAGTTTTGTAAATTTCATTGAAAAAAAATTAAAAATTCTGCTATATTGTTAAACCTTCTAAACAAAATACAATGAATTTTGATAAATGGTGCTGATGTAAGGCAGCCAAAATGTAAATGTTATTTATTAATTATTGTGTGGTTTGACTATCTGGGTTAAAGGGATAAACATTCAAAGTTTTGAAAACTGCAAATTTATTTATTTATTTTTTCAAAAATTTCTGATATGTTTTGCCTTTATTACTAAAAAATATCTACCTAAATTTACCATTTATGGCAGCAGTGTAGCCCAGTGGTTAGCACTGTAGCTTTGCAGCTGTGGAGTCCTGGGTTCAAATCCCAGCAAGGACGGCATCTGCAAGGAGTTTGTATGTTCTCCCCATATTTGTGTGGGTTTTCTCCCACACTCTGAAAACATACTGATAAAGAATTTAGATTGTGAGCCCCAATGGGGCCAGTGATGATGAAGCCTGTAAAACGCTGCAGAATATGATGACGATATATAAACTAAGCATAATAAATAACCATTAGCATAAAGTACAATGTGTCATGAAAAAAAAAACAAAGCAACAAATCTCAAAATCATTAGGATATGTTAATAATAATAATAATTTTATTTCTATAGCGCCAACATATTCCGCAGCAGTTTACAATATAGAGGGGACTTGTACAGACAATAGACATTACAGCATAACAATAAACACAGATCAAAGTAGATACCAAGAGGAATGAGGGCCCTGCTCACAAGCTTACAATCTATGAGGAAAAAGGGGAGACACGAGAGGTACATGGTAACAGTTGCTTTCATTGTTCGGACCAGCCATAGTGTTCGAATCGGGTGTACATGTAATTCTGCATGAACCAGTTAACAGCCAAAATATGTAACAGTACAGACACAGAGGGCTATTAAATGCATAAAGCGGGTGAGAACATAATACGAGGTACCCGATAATGGTAGGAAATTTTTTTTTTTTGAATGGGCCAACAGGGATAGTTAGGTTAATGCATTGAGGCGGTATGCCAGTCTAAACAAATACGTTTTTGGGGCACGCTTAAAACTGTGGGCATTGGAGATTAATCGTATTAACCTGGGTAGTGCATTCCAAAGAATTGGCGCAGCACGTGAAAAGTCTTGGAGACGGGAGTGGGAGGTTCTGATTATTGAGGATGCTAACCTCAGTTCATTAGCAGAACGGAGGGCACGGGTAGGATGGTAGGCTGAGACAAGGGAGGAGATGTAGGGTGGTGCAGAGCCATGGAGTGTTTTGTGGGTGAGGGCAATAAGTTTGTACTTAATTGTACTTATGTTAAAATTTTCCAGTTATTGCCACATACACACGTGGTCAAAATTGTTGGTACCCCTAGTTTAATGACAGAAAAACCCAAAATGGTCACAGAAATAACTTCAATCTGACAAAAGTAATAATAAATCAAAAATATGTGAAAATGAACACATGAAAGTCAGACATTGCTTTTCAACCATGCTTCCACAGAATTTTTAAAAAAATAAAACTCATGAAATAGGCCTGGACAGAAATGATGGTACCCTTAACTTAATATTTTGTTGCACAACCTTTTGAGGCAATCACTGCAATCAAACGATTCCTGTAAGTGTCAATGAGACTTCTGCACCTCTTGACAGGTATTTTGGCCCTCTCCTCAAAAGCAAACTGCTCCAGTTGTCTCATGTTTGAAGGTTGACTTTTCCAGACTGCACTTTTCAGCTCTTTCCAAAGATGCTCAATAGGATTTTGGTAAAGGCTCATAGAAGTCCACTTCAGAATAGTCCAATATTTTCCTCCTAGCCATTCTTGGGTGTTTTAGCTGTGTGTTTTGTGTCATTATCCTGTTGCAAGACCCATGACCTGCGACGGAGACTAAGCTTTCTGACACTGGGCAGCACATTTCTCTCTAGAATTCCTTGATAGTCTTGAGATTTCATTGTACCCTACACAGATTCTAGACATCCTGTGCCAGATGCAGAAAAGCAGCCAAAGAACATAACAAAGCCTCCTCCATGTTCCATAGTAGGGACAGTGTTCTTTTCTTGATATGCTTCATTTTTCCATCTGTGAACATAGAGCTGATGTGCCTTGCCAAAAAGTTCCATTTTTGTCTCATCTGTCCATAGGACATTCTCCCTGAAGCTTTATGGTTTGTCAACATGTAGTTTGGCAAATTCTAGTCTGGCTTTTTTATGATTTTTTTTTTTCAACAATGGTGTTCTACTTGGTCATCTCCCATGAAGTCCACTTTGGCTCATACAATGACGGATGGTACGATCTGACACTGATGTTCCTTGAGCTTGAAGTTCACCTTTAATCTGTCTAGAAGTTTTTCTGGGCTCTTTTGTTACCATTAGTATTATCCGTCTCTTTGATTTGTCATCAATTTTCCTCCTGCGGCCACGTCCAGGGAGGTTGGCTACAGTCCCATGGAGCTTAAATTTCTGAATAATATGTGCAACTGTAGTCACAGGAACATCAAGCTGCTTGGAGATGGTCTTATAACTTTTACCTGTAACATGTTTCTGTATAATTTTCTTTCTAATCTCCTGAGACAACTCTTTCCTTCTCTTCCTCTGGTCCATATTGAATGTGATACACACCATGTCACCAAACAGCACAGTGAGCATCTGTAGCCCTCTATACAGGCCCACTCACTGATTCCAAGATTGTAGACACATATGATGCTAATTAGTGGACACACCTTGATTTAACATGTCCCTTTTGTCACATTATTTTCAGGGGTACAATTATTTCTATCCAGGCCTATTTCATGAGTTTTATTTTTTTTAAAATTTTGTGGAAGCATGGTTGAAAAGCAATGTCTGACTTCCATTTGTTTATTTTCATAGATTTTTGATTTATTATTACTTTTGTCAGACTCAAGTTATTTCTGTGACCATTATGGGTTTTTCTGTCTTTAAACGAGGGGTACCAACAGTTTTGACCACGTGTGTAAAGTGACATGTCAGATATGAAAAATTTGACTTTGTCAGTAAGTGATGAAAATAATAGCAGAGAATCCTGTATCCAAAAACATCATGACTATGAGGGGTAGAAAATTACATTGAAGGCAAATCAAATCAAAAGTAAAATGAAAGGAGCATTGTGTGAAAATGCTAGTCTTCCCTGTATGTGTAGAACGGGTTTATTTGTCACCCAACTATATTTGTTAACTTTTTGCTTACCCTTATTATATTATTTATGCTGATTCTCTTTTCTATATTATTATAAAAAGTAATATGGAAATCACTTTATATTTGTATATTGCACCATTTTGGGATCAGTTTTTTTAAGTCACAACAGGAAGAAAATATATGGTGTTTACTTTTCTGGACACCATCACCCAATAAAATGAATACTGTAATTAAGAGGAAAGTTCTTGTAATGAGTGGCCATGACTAAAAAGGGTCCAAAGGGCTGTATTATGGTGCTCACTGCAATCATGGCTGGATGGAAGTGTGGGGAAATGTTTGGGCACAGTCTCTTACATATGTTATTCATATATACTGCATTTTGTATCCGTTTAGTCCCAGAATGGACATACGTAGGTCGACCAATATTCTTACTTCTGTAGCGGTAATCCTTGAAGTTATTTCTATACACATGCAACTTTTTTTTAAATTTATTTAGAATTCCTTTAAGAAAACCTTCATATTTTGCTGTCATGAAACGGTTTCCTGACAATTAGATCTCATTTCCTATACAGGTGAAATGGGCTCCATGGTTGTAGAGACGCTAAAACTTGGAATTGCAATTCTGAATGGTGGAAATACTGTTGTACAACAGGTAATATACTCAGTGCTTTTCTTACTTTTTTAGTTACGGTAAATGAAATGTCCTGTGAGTAGATTGTACAATCTTGTGCTTTTTTCATGGAGTAAAAGAGCTCTTGCCCTGGCAGAGAGCCAAACACACGTTCTAACCCTACATTACTGAACTATTATGAGGGATTTTTAACCATTTCTTAGTACGTCAGGTTTTCCTATTTTCAGGCCATCCTTATCTTGGGTTTTTTCTGCTTAAACTGGGGAAAACATTAGTTTTTCCTAGTTATTTCACTGTCACACCAGAAAAAGAAAGCCAGATAGGTGTAAACAAGCCATCTGTGAAAGCTTGCGTAATTTTGTGAAAAGAAAGGGAAGCCAGGTCACTATGGATAAATGGAGTCTAGCATGTGTGGAATCACATTCTGATCATACGTGTGGATACAAGGTAGCAAAAAGGGCGTACCAGCTTTGTGTAAAATATCCAATTTTTATTTCATAATTAAAATTCCATTCCAAAGGAAACCAAAACAAGCAGGTGGGTGGAGGAAAAAGTGACACATTTTGAAAGCAATCCCACATCGTTTTTCTTTCACCCTTTGCTTTTTCTGTTTCTTTTAAAATGGAATTTTACTGATTTAAATAAAAATTGGATATTTTGCATGAATCTGGAATGCCTTTTTTGCCACTTTATAATTTTGTCAAAAGCAGTAATAATCTGTTTGTGAATTTCTAAGATGCAGACGCTAATGTCCCACTTTTTACAGAAAATGTTAGATTACCTAAAAGAGAAAAAGGATGCTGGATTTTTCCAAAGCTTGTCTGGCCTAATGATGTCATGCAGGTAATTATATTCCTATGATTTCCATATAGATACTTATGCTTTGTCCTTGAGAAATGCAATGCTCTTATTGTCAATTGCTTTACAAAAAATAAAGCCATAAAGCTGTGTTGGTGTTGAAATGCAACCATGTTTCTGTTAGTCACATTACAAGACTCTGCTTGAACCCACGCTCTTACAGTACATGGCTTACCAAGAGCAAGGTCAACTCTATAGTCGTCACTAATATTACAAAGATCTCTCTGAGACATTCAGTGGTTTGATATAAGGATCATTCTCATTTTTTTTTTAAATTCAGTGTTCTTGACTTGAATGCATTTGAAAGACAGAATAAAGCAGAAGGCCTTGGAATGGTCACAGAAGAAGGAACACGTAAGTATAATTTCCAGAACACTTACATTTAATTGTCAAACTAATGTTAAGCATTTTTAGGCCTCTTCTTTTTGACAAAATTTTAAGATTGCGTGCCTACGATAAGGAATAGCACCATTTTGGATGCAGCTCATCGCAGCGTTTTACATTACAAGCACAGTAGATGGGATTTATAGAAATCTAATGCCTACTGTGCTTCTATATATGCGTACACTCGCCCGCGGTGCGGGTTTACAAGCTGCAGCATGTTAATTTTGGCAGCAGAGACGCTAGACTTCGCTGCGTAGTTTCCCCATAGCCATTCATTAGATACATTTAACTACATGATTAGAAAGCAGCATTTTGGAGGCAGCAAAAATACGCTGCTTCTAAAACACTGCTATTCCTGAGCGTGGGCACATAGCCTAAAAAAAAAAATCATTTTCAGCAAAATCATTCAGTGCTGTGAAAAAGGTGTCAGCGCCTCTCCGGATTTTTTCTATTTTTGGCAATTTGTCACATTTAAATGCTTCAGCTCATCCAACAAATTTTAATATAAGATAAATGCAACGCAAGTAAAGATGAAATGCAGCTTAAAAAAGATTGCTCGATTTATTGCAGATAAAGATTTATTCTAAAGTCCTCTAATGTCATTTGTTTTGTTTTTCTCATAACTTTTTTAACTGAGACAACAGAGGCTTTCAGTTCATTATATGTTTCATTGACCTCTTTGTTATGTTTCGGTAGCTGAGGAGAAATTGCAAAAATAGCCAAATAGCAATACACCAGAGAGGCTGGAAACTATTGGATTGCAGGACCCTAAACTAACCGCAACACTAGAAGTAGCCGTGGAGTGTACCTACGGTGATCCTAGATGCCTCGTCACAGCCGGAGAGATAGCTACACCTAAAGGCAGAAAGATGAAAGCTATCTGCCCTGTAGCAGAACCCCCAAAGAAATAGGAAACCCCAAACATGTAATGGCGGTTAGACAAGAAGAAAATACAGACACAGACAGAAAATAGAATGAGCAAACGCTGGGGCCCAATCTGTCTAGATAGAAAAGTATAGGAAAGAATTCTGACTGCAACCCAAAAAAACCCTGACAAAAATACCAACACTTCTGATTAACAAAAAACCTGAGATCACACGATCTCTACCACCTAAATCAGATCTCTGGTGTAACACACAGCAATTCAGCAAATAAAAAGTGACAAAGGAACAGAGCAAATGTGCAAACACAAACTGAGCACAATAGCAGCACCAGGCCCCAAAAGGGGACCAGGCTGAAGTCCACTGCAAGGCAGAGAACCAGCAAAGAAAATCCAACCAGAGGAAAAAAAAAGCAAATCACTTATCTGAATCAAAGCAGGAATGCAAGCTCAGCTCCAAGCCAGACCTGGAAGAACAATTGATTACCGGCAAGGCTGAAGGGAGTTCAGGTCACTTATATCAGACCATTCAGAGCCAGCTGAAGGCCATTCAGCAATTGGTTCATTACCCTCAGCAACCACCGGAGGGAGCCCCAGCTCAGAAGTCACCTCCAGAGTATTCACAACACCTCTTGATGAAATTTTGGTAGGTCAGCCACTAGTGCAAAGGATTACCACTGTTTTCTTCATTTTTGAATAATGGTTCTCATTATTGTTTAATTGAATACTAATGTTGTAGCAGTGCGGTAGGGCTTTTATTTAAAGGGGTTTTCTCATCTTATTAAATTGGTGAAATTGCAAATGGCTTATAAAAACAATCAACTTTGCAATTTACCTCTTATTAAAATTTCTCATCATTCTCAAGAGAGTACAGCTCATTTCCAAGATTACCAGAAGTGGTGGCCGGTCTAGGCAAGGAGTGCCTGCTTGCAAGCTGTTTCCTGTACAAATTGTGATCGCTGTTGTAATGAGGGGTTTAAATTGTTGGATATAGTCCACCACAGTGTCCCTGTCTGTACTCTTTTCATGTTGCAGAGTTAAAACTGCTTCTGCTAGCAGCATGAGAGAGTATATAGTTTTGGACAGTAGCCCAGCTATGCCACCAACAGAAACTGTCAAACTTTGAGAGCGCATTGGCCTCAGCAAGCAAGGAGACAGAAAAGTGGTGCATTCCTGAGGACAAAACTTGAGACAACCCTTTTAAGTGGTTTGGATTCAACAGATCTGGCAGCAATAGCTGTGTGTGGCTAGTAAAATTGTACTGAATTATCAACTTAAGATGATTAACTTGTTGATTCATTAGCTAAGGGGGGATTCATTTTTCACAAAAGGCCAGGTAAGGCTGAAGATAATTCTACCTTTAACAAATAAAATAATTTGAAGAAAGCATTATTTGTTTAGTTGGGTTAGCAGTATCTAATATTAAAGGTAATTAATGATATGAAACATTCAAGTGTGACAAAAATGAAAAAATGGATGAGATTGGGAAGGGGCAAATACTGTTTTACGTCACTTCAGAATTGATTAGCATAATTGCTCTTAAACTTTTTCTAGCCAGATAACTACTTAACTTCTTTACACACTGCTGTAAAGTCCTAGCCAGTTTTACTGCAATCACTTAATCCATAGTGATGTAAAATCTGCGCTGCAATTGGCCACACTGGCCCAGGGACTTGTCATCAGTGGGCGCAACATGTTAATTAACCAAAAATCACACACTGTACAACATAAACCTTTTGTATAGGCTTTACCAATTACACTCCCTGACAGAAGTTATGTCGCTTATCCATGTTATGTAAATCAAAGCTTATAACCTGACGTTAAATGGATGACATTGGTTTTATAAATTACTCTTTGGAAAGCTGAAACCCTCCCAAATTTGGTTTAGGTTAAGAAAATAAATTTGCATCAATGCTGAAATATTGATCATTTAATGAACACAGAATGGTCAGATTTTGCCAAGACAAAAGTTTTGTCGCCTGTTCATATAATGCACTCAATCCTAGTTTACATCCTCACCAGTGCTCAGTAAATGATCGGTTAATTAGTGGGTGTGTATAAAAAGAAACCCAGCACCCCAGACCTTCACTTGAACTGCAACTTGAGCTCTGACAACATGCCCAAAATCCACCCTGCAACCAAAGCATTGATTATCAAGAGGCTGAAGACCAGATCCACTGCAGAGGTGGCTGGCACATTTAATGTGTCTCAGTGTCAAGTACAAAGAATTTGAAAAAAGATTTGAAGAGACTGGAGATGTGTTTGACAAGCCCAGGTCCAGCAGACCCCTCAAGACAACTGCTCAGGAGGAACGTTTGTTGGTTAGAAAATCCAAAGCAAGCCCCTCTTCCACTGCAGCAGAGCTCCAACAGGCCTGGTCACCTCAAGTCCCTGTGTCAACTAGAACAGTTTGTAGGATTCTGTCTCGAAATGGCCTCCATGGTCGAAGCCAGCACTAAACAAAAGTCAAATAAAAAACCGTGTGGCATTTGCAAAGTCCCACAGCCTGCTAAACAGATGGACGCTGGAAAAGTGGCAGGAGGTGGATTTCTCTGATGAATCTTCAGTAGAATTACACCATAGCCGCCGCAAATACTGCAGGAGACCTACTGGAGCCCGTATGGATCCAAACTACACCCAGAAAACAGTTACATTTGGTGGTGGAAAGATCATGGTATGGGGTTACATTCAGTATGGGGGTGTGCGAAACATTTTCAAGGTGGAAGGCAACATCAATAGCCTAAAATATCAAGAAGTATTAGCTACCTCTTACATTCCAAATCATAAAAGGGGTCAAATTCTGCAGCAGGATGGTGCTCTATCTCATACATCCATCTCTACAACAAAGTTCCTCCAGGCAAAAAAGATCAAGGTGCTCAAGGACTGGCCAGCCCAGTCACCAGACATGAACATCATTGAGCATGTTTGGGTAGGACGAAAGAGGAAGCTTGGAAGACAAAACCAAAGAATCTAGATGAACTCTGGGAGGCATGTAAGACTGCATTCTTTGCTATTCCTTATGACTTCATTAACAAATTGTATGAATTATTGTTGAACCGCATGGATGCAGTCCTTCAAGCTCATGGAAGTCACACAAAATATTAAATATGACTCTAATAGCACCACAACTTCATTCACCAATGTTATGCAACTTTCTGTGGGCGACAAAACTTTTGTCTTGCCAAAATCTGACCATTCTGTGTTCATTAAATGATCAATATTTCAGCATTGATGCCAATTTATTTTCTTAACCTAAACTAAATTTGGGAGGGTTTCAGCTTTCAAAAGAGTAATTTATAAAACCAATGGATGAATTTAACGTCAGGTTATAAGCTTTGACTTACATAACATGAATAAGCGACATAACTTCTGTCAGGGAGCGTATTATTATTATTATTTATTTATTTATATAGCTCCATTAATTCCATGGTGCTGTACATGAGAAGGGGTTACATACAAAGTTATAGATATCGTTTACAGTAAACAAATTTACAGTGAAAGACTGGTACAGAGGGGAGAGGTCTCTGTCCTTGCGGACTTACATTCTACAGGAAGAAGAATGTATATTTATAGACATCCCTCCAAATATATTTAAATCCTTCACTAAAGAGTGGGTCGCCATGTTGAGGACGCACTATGATAAAACCATGCTGACATGAAGATTGGTGCCGTTTTCAAATTGACTGCAGATAAAAGCAGCTTCATTGTTCATGGCCAAAGGATGACGCAGCAAATTTACCAATCAAACAGCTTTTAGATGAAGTCAAGTTGCAAACTGTGTCATTCAATATTAATTCCAGACTTTTTGTCATTTTCTAAAATATCATATAAGTATTACTCCATAATAATCAGACTTCAAACAAATGTATATAAACAATAAATATTTTATTGAGGTACAAAACTATGCAATAAAAATTAAAAGTTAATAATTAAAATCAAGAAGCAATAAAAGCAAGGTGAGGCCAATGAGAGACACAAAATATGAAGATTAGAATGCAATCCAAGGGGTAGCCACTGGATGGCAGAGCACTACCAAGGAATGATGACATAAGGTATGTTTATGCACGTATGTATATCCACTGTAACGCTATTGCCAGGGGCCCCAATATGGTTCTCCTTCACCCTGTATGCAGGGACGCCGCCATACTCAACGCCCTGGCCATGTGACGTGATCCCTGACGTCCTCTCCATCTCCAGCTGTGTGTGCGCCGCAGCTCCTGGAGCACATCTACCATGCGTGCTCCCCTACTCTTAAAGGGGCAACATGCACACAAGGTTAAATGCCCCATCCAATGGTTAGAAGGCATTTAGTATTAGTGTGCACCTGCAAGATGGCTCCCAGGCAATAGCTGAGAGGCATCTTGTTTAAAAGGTATACCCTCTCTAATAGGGAGGTGCCAAGCAACACAGTGAATCATTAGTGAGTGAGATGGTCTCCTAGTGAAGTTGTGAGTTTACCTGGTCCTGGTGTGGCCAGTGTCCTGAATCCATAGTCCTCTGGTCCAGGTGAGGTCAGTGTCCTGAACCCGTAGTCCTCTGGTCCTAGTGAGGTCAGTGTCCTGAACCCATAGTCCCTGGTCCTAGTACGGCCGGTGCTTGAACCTTGTCCCCCGGTTCTGTGTACGGCCAGTCCCTGAATCAGTATTGGAGACCTGTGTGTCTAACTTGTGCCTATCTGAATACCCCATATATCCAGACTGCTGAAACCAGTCTCCGAATCAGTGCTTTCTGAGTCTCTCTGTATGTAACCATACTGCAGAGGATCCAGAACTTAGTAGTAGGCTTGCCCCAGGGGTCACATACACAGGCACAGATAGGACTAGGACTCCATTCAGACTACTAAGTTCTGGATCCTCTGTAGAATGGTTACTGACACAGAGACTCAGACAGCGCTGATTCGGAGACTGGTTGCAGCAGTCCGGATATATGGGGTGCTCAGATAGGCACACATTCACCTTCAGTACCGGAGACTGCAGAGGAGTGGTACTTGGCGACTACCTGCAGCCAAGCCTGACTGCATCATCAAGAGCTCCGGTGAACACCTGGTAGCCACTTAGCTACATCCCTCCTAACTAAGCCTGGCCCCGTGGCACAGTGGGTCCACGAACCACGTGCACCACCTGAGTGCGTAATATTCACAAAGTTAATTACAATGCAATTATGAAAGTCAGATTTACATAGGTTCAGTGCAATGTAATGCGCACAAATAGTGCAATGTAATAGACTAAATGAAATCAGTAGTAAAGAGATAAAGAATCATTATTGTCAGACATACCTGAAAATAAAAAATATTATGTGTCACAACATCTGCTTCCATCTCAGACCTTGGCGCACATTTCAACCCTACTTCATTTGGCCCCCACAGACCCACTTAGGATTTCACCTTGTTAACCTCTAGTATAACGTAACATGTCACAATTTACTATAAGACTTAAGTTCTAGAAGAAATTAGTTAGGCAGAAAGAGTTGGATCCCTGACATCAGGTCCATGAACCACTTTATTGTAGGCAGTGGACATGAACCAGTTCATTTTAAATCAGTGTGTTTTGAGACAGATCTTGATTGTACGTTCACATCACAGGGCATGTGAAGAATACATTAGAATTTACTTTGTGCTTGTCACTGATCTGTATGCTGACATATTCTGACATATTCTCAAAAAATATCCCTCTATTTCTCCCTCTTCTTTAATTCTTCTGATTTGCAGTCATTGTCCGGGAACGAGGTATGTAATACTTCAACTTGAGATAAATGGTTTCTTAATTACTTTTCATCCCAGACATTTGTTACAATATATAGGACGTTGCATGCTTGCACTAGATAAAGTAGCAGGCCAACTTTCATCTTATCAGCATACGCCTGCAGACATTAATTAGTTATCTGCTCATCTCTAATTATTCATTTCTTACCTTTTGCCAGATCTTTTGTTGTATTACTGTCTTCATGTACGTTAGTAGTTACTTCACCTCTCTTAGGGAATGTAATTGTAAAATATATTCAGGTCATGTAGTGGCCCTAGACATAAACTATTTATTTTTTATTGTCCACTATAAAAACTAAAAATGTAACACATGTAATTAGTACAATGTAGGATACTTTCCCACATATTGGCAACATGGCAATTTTTCACTGTGGTTTTCTGAAATTGCAGTAAAAATGTTTTGTTTTTTTATGCAATGTTCAAAATGAATGCATACTTACCACATCTTCAGTAGAAAGCTGAAGCCGAAAAAACACACCATGGCCACAATGTGTAAACACAACCTTGAAGGTTACAGGTCCCATGGAGGTGCATTTTCATGGGACCTGTATTCTTCAGGTTGCATTTGTTTTTCCTGTAGTGCCTCCACAGGGTAAATGTGCAGGACTCGCAATCAGTGGAAGCTGTTGAAGGTGACTGATTGCAATTAGAAATGAGCAACTTGATTCATGCTGCCATAGTCTGGCTTCCAGTTCGGTCCTCCGAGGCAGCTACTCTTCACGTCGGCACTCTGCATCCTTGGGCACCTACTAGGCCCTGCAATGTAGTGGCAGCACAGTTTATGATGTAGTAGGGGCCTAGTGACTAAACATCATGGAGTCTGAGAAGCGCTAGGGCCACCAAGGATGCCAGGCACAGAAGACTAGATGTCATGGCGGACCAACTTAACACTGTACCATTTAAATTAAATTGCTTATCTCTAATCTTTATCATTGGATACTTTACTGTACTGTGTCTGGAACATGCTGTGTCACTCGCCTAATAACAATATTTAGTTTTACTCTGTACTGCTGTGATCTGTTCAGTTTGAAAGTTTAGTCCTAAGACTGAATTTGTCTCAAATAATATTCAATTACTTAAATAGGTTATCCATTACTTTATCATTGTTGACCTATCCATAGGACAGGTCATCAATGTCTGATTGGTCAGGAGCCGACCTTGCACCCCAGCTGATCAGCCACTCTCCTTGTCGGGGCGGTAGCCAATGGCCAAAAATGTTCAATTGCGAAGCTGTTCTATCGGCTGATAGTCGTTGGGTACTGCAAATCCGCCTCCTATTCAAATCAATAGGAGACAAATGTGCAGTTCCCAGTCGTGCTCACTCTCAGTAGACGGATCAGCTCCGCAAATTGAACATTTCCAGGCATCGGCGGTCGACACAGAGAACAGTTGATCGCCGGAGGTGCAGGGTGTCAACCCTGACCAATCAGACATTACTGACCTATCCTAAGGACAAGTCATCAGTGATAAAGTAGTGGACAACCTCTTTAAATGCATGTAATTTGAGCGAAACCTAAGTTTTGCAATTAGGTTTCATGAAAAATGTAGCAGTTTGTATTCTATAGCCCCTGTGTTGCACTGTCAATTGCTGGCTTGAGAATGAGTTCACAGAGAATCAGTCAGTCAGCTTGTCATGACAGTCTGGTGGGGAGTTTGTAATTCTTTTGTCTTTTGTTGGAGCTCATCTCAGCTAATTCATGACCACAGCATGAAATTTTTAATGAAACCAAATAGGAAAAATGATTCTTAGCCCCAAATACATACCGTACATGCATTTCACTATACATTACAAAAAACTAAAAATGTGTATATAATATATATATATATGTATATATATATATATACATATATATATATATATATATACACACACACACATATGTGTGCAATTATGTTGGCACCAAAGGTGGACATCTGCTTTAATATAAAATAAAGGCTGATGTAACAGTCAGGATTATCTTCTTCGATGTTCCATAATCTTAGAAATGACGCTGACTACGGCGTCCGGATATTGGTGTTTGTAATACAATGCTTGTGAGAACTCAATGCAAGAAGGTAAAATAACTATGTGATGAATTTGGTTGTCTTTCCAAGGTGAAAAGGTTTTACAGAATGATGAATTTACAAGAGACCTCTTCAGGTTCCTGCAACTACTATGTGAAGGACACAACAACGGTGAGCTAAGTCCAAAATTTCCTGTAATGCCAAGAGTATTTCGATAGCCATTGATTCTGATGAGAGACCAGTGAAATAGTCCAAAGCTCCAGGGCCCCAATGCTAAATTACGGTTGTGATGAGAGATCTACCTACCATGTGCTATTTATTTATATTTTGTGGATCCTCTAATGTGGTCAGAAGCTCAGAGTCTCAGCACAAATGTTTCCTGTGTCCTTTCTAAAGCTACGACCTGGGCGGAAACAAAGACATATATTACCTATATACAAAATATGCAAGATTTCTGCGAGTATACATATTGTTGCACATTAGTTATCATTTTTTTTCCGCTGACCAAATGTTCTTTTCTCGTTATCTCAAACTACAAAATAAAATCTGTTTTTTCCCTTCAGACTTTCAGAACTTCCTGAGAACCCAAATGGGTAATACGACAACAGTGAACATTATTATTAGCACGGTGGATTACCTTCTACGGTTGCAGGTAACTAGTATTTTTTTTCTCAGAAGACTTTAGTATTTTTTTTTAATATTGGAAAGCTTCCTTCTAGTGACCTGATGGTAACACTGAGTCCCATGTTGTGCAGATGTCCAGCAGACCATGAAAAATCTTTATACGGTTCCTTTATACAGTCACATAGCGATGTGTACGCTCTTAACCTGCGGATGAAACAGTGTGTGCCACAAACAGGCTCCGTATAACCTTAGGATTAAATGTAAAATATATTACCGGCTTTTACTGAGAAAAAAAGAAAGAAAAAGACAAAGCAGGCAGAAAATAGAACATATACGAGCTTTGAGAAATCTCTGGGAAAGCTGCAGTGCTCCAGTATGTTTAATCAACAGGTTTATTGTGGTTTGGCCTCAGCTCATACAATGGGAATTTGATTCCCTGTATAATTCATGGGGAATATTTTACATCTGCTACTGTTTAGCATTAGAAATGTGATCTTGTTTTCAGTTAACCCTATATTGAGTGGGTTTGATGAAGTAAATAAGGATAAAAACTTCCAGAATAGGACAAGGGGAGCAACAATGAAAAACCGACACAAAACACAGTGACAAAACTACTTATTAATGATTTTTTTCTTTCTATATCTCGGTCTACAAATCTCAAAGCTAATGCACTGCCGCTTAAAATCGTATAGACACATTTTAAAGTAGAGAATTTTATAAAATTGTTGCTGTATATGCTCTTCTTCCACATCTGTATAACACTATTAAAAATAAGAAATTCCATTTGGACAGATCTAATGTCATATTACGTAATTGCCCTTATTTAGGCCCAATTACATCTTGAAGTTCTAGACGGATCAGTAGAACAATCCCACCAATGTCCAAATATGTAATAGCTGCAGTTATGTGTACTACTCACAATGTCCCCGGCTTAAACCAATGTTGGTAAGGACAATAGTCATTTGGCCCAGTGTTTAAAATTGATAGGAAATTTTGAGTCTCGAGTGATTTCCCATTATGGCTATTTTGGGAGTATTTCTTTAGGCTACAATTGCCAGCAAAGATCCAACACAAAATAAATCAAATCTAAAAAGGAAAATAGAAATCAAGGTTACGGCCAGAGATTGACAATAGCTTCAGAGTAATCTCCACCATTGAACACAAATTGAATGGATATAAAATTTTGTGCTGAATTATTTCTTAAAACAGCTACCCAAAGGATAGGTTATAACTAGTTGCTGGGAGCCTTACCAATCATGAAACCTTGATAAAAATAGTGGAGTACTTTGATCAGCTATCTCTGTGCAGGCTTATAGTCCTTGAGTCTACATACTAGACCATCGTTCTAATCAAATGGGAGACACAGGACCCCAGTTGCTCTGTTCACTGGGGTTCCAGCAGTGGGACCCTAGTGATCGGACCTCTCCTGTTAGAGTTGGTAGGTGATCAGCATCCGCTCATTATCTTTAGTAGATAGAGCTATACTTCCTGGCAGCCATCTTTAAGGGGGCATTTAATGCATGCCATTTACATATTGAAGTCCATAAGAAAACATGAAGTGAGCTTAATCTAAGAATGGCTGAAGGCATCCAAAATATTTATGCAGAATATTTAGAGCATTGTGTTAGAAAAACACATGTAACATACATTAAGCCAGTGGCGGACATGTTATTTGGGCCCACTTCCATCTCCAAAAACGGAAGCATATTCTGTTCAGACATATAAAAGGGGCATTATCATGAACTATTGGACTGCAAAGGGCCCATATACTGTTCTTGCACTGGGGCTCTCTTCTTGTTTGTTGCATTAAGCAAAAAGCACAGAATTTTCAACCAAAAAATTACATGCTGCAAAAAATTTTGCTTTCCAATTTTGAAAAAAATGAATTAATAGTGCTTTGTAGCTATTCAGCCTGTGGAGTTCTACTAACTAATACAATATATTAGCTGAACCCTGGGACCTTCTCTGTTATAGCAATTATTGAATAAGGCTGTACAATATGTGATTGCATCTTGATTGTTTCCTCTCTCTGAACAATAGTAATATTATTAAATATTCTCATACAACATCTCCAATGCCTCAGCTGTATGGGTCTCTTATGCTCAGCTAATCTGCTTTTTCTGCAGGAATCTATCAGTGACTTCTACTGGTACTACTCAGGGAAAGAAGTGATTGATGAATCTGGGCAGCACAACTTTTCGAAGTCTCTGGCTGTGACCAAACAAATATTTAATTCACTCACAGAATACATTCAGGTAAGGCTAAAGCCTCAGGGTTTTTTTTTTTGCAAATAGTGCACAAGTCACTTTATTTTCTTATTAAACCAGTGACCTGAAACAAACCTCATGTTCAATGCCAAGTAGAACTGATCAGCAGCGGCCACGAGCCTAAATGAACACTTTGTGATTGGCACAAGCTGTTAATGGTTTAGTTGCTGGTATGGGGCATTTTCTGTGCATGTTCTAATGACTTGATTTACAACTGAATAGAAGGTTTAAGCTTTTTACAAGGAACATCTATTTACTTATTGTCATGGCAAGCATGACCCACGTGTATTTAGAATCTGAAATAGGAGGAATGTGCTACATCAAGTTAATCTAGTCAAGAGATATCCATAGACACGTCACATTGGTGAATTCTGTGATCTAGACATGCCACTGATGTCTACAATGACAGTGCAATAGAGGACTCAAATGTCACATTTCCATAAAGGCTCATTCATATGACCTTGGTTTCTGACTGTATGTTGTCCTTGTGAATGATGGTCCACATATGGACAGCACACGGACCAGCTATAGCCAATATGGTTTTACATATAGGCATTTTTCCACACAGTTTCATGGCATGAGTGAAATAGTATATGCAATAAAATGTAGCTCCTGCCCCCATCCAGGACACGCACAAGCAAGCGGAGCTGCACACTGAGCCAATCACATTGCCAATTTGCAGGTATGACTGTCCCAGTTTTTTATGCAGCCCATAAACTCAATTAATGCTGCAGGTTTTGCTTAATAATAGCAAAAGGGTTAAATTGCAAATACTTGCAAAAACTACCAATGCCCTTCTCATTAAAAATCCTCTACACTCTCAAGAACAAAGGGATTTTTAATTCTATAGTATCCAGCTCAGTTGCCTAGGTTACCAGCCACTCTGCAGTCTCTGAGAGGCTGGTTACCTGGGTAAGCTGCATGACCAGCATACGGCTTCTATGCTTGAGAGTCTGGTCCATGGATCCTACCAACCTCAGTCCACCTGCGCTTCTCACATGATGCAG
Source organism: Oophaga sylvatica (assembly GCA_033576555.1). Classification (NCBI taxonomy): domain Eukaryota; kingdom Metazoa; phylum Chordata; class Amphibia; order Anura; family Dendrobatidae; genus Oophaga; species Oophaga sylvatica. Next base: position 472,279,047 of record JARQOD010000001.1, read on the forward strand.
AGACAAAACTGCCTCTGCTTGCAGTAAGGTAGAATGCTGAAGTCGTGCCAGAGGCCTGACCATGCTGCCAGCATGAAATGTTAATATTCAGGAGTGCCCTGCCCCTGCAAAACAGAAAGCCAGGGGCTGGGAGCATTGTCCTCCTGAAGTAAAGAAGATAACCCTTTAAGCTCTGCAGACCCCTTTCATTCTAGATCTCAGTGGTCGGCTTGGATCACTAATTTTACCAATGAAGTGTCTAATTAGAATCTTTTTTAGCCAGAGCAAAAAATGCAAACAATGGAGCTGATTTACTTAAACTATTTAACTTTTACTTTCCCGCTGACTTTTCCCCTAAAAGAAATGTGATATTCGTAAATATTCACCCAACCAGTTAAAAGGAATCAGTCAATAGGATCAACCCTGCTAAGCCATCTATATGGGTATTCAGGTCATAGGAAGCTGAATAAAATGATACCTTGATATCGGCAGTCTAATGTCTTATTCCAGAGAAATCCTTGTTTTTCTTAATATGTAAATGAGCTGTTAAGATCTATGGCCGGACATAGATCTCCCTGAAAATCTGCCTCCAGAGATTATTTTATATGTAAGGGGGCGTCACCAGTATGAGACATGTAATGACTGACAATCTGCTCTCCTGATCTACAGTGGGGAGAATAATTATTTGATACACTGTCGATTTTGCATGTTTTCCCATCAACAAAAAATGGAGAGGTCTGTAATTTTTATCGTGCACACTTCAACTGTGAGAGACAGAATCAAAAATAAAACCAGAAAATCACATTGTATGATTTTTAAATAATTAAATGCATTTTGTTGCATGAAATAAGTATTTGATCACCTACCAACCAACAAGAATTCTGGCTCTCACACACCTGTTAGTGTTTCTTTAAGAACCCTCCTACTCTGCACTCATTACCTGTATTAATTGCACCTATTTGAACTTGTTACCTGTATAAAAGACACCTGTCCACACAATCAATCACACTCCAACCTCTCCACCATGGCCAAGACCAAGGAGCTGTCTAAGGACAGCAGGGACAAAATTGTAGACCTGCACAAGGCTGGGATGGGCTACAGGATAATAGGAAAGCAGCTTGGTGAGAAGGCAACAACTTTTGGTGCAATTATTAGAAAATGAAGAAACACGAGATGACTGTCAATCTTCCTCAGTCTGGGGCTCCATGCAAGATCTCACCTCGTGGGGTTAAGATGATTCTGAGAAAGGTCAGGAATTGGACCAGAACTACATGAAATGCCTTGTCATTGACCTGAAGAGAGCTGGGATCATTAGTAACACACTACGTCGTCATGGATTAAAATCTTGCACAGCATTCAAGATCCCCATGCTTACAACAGCACTTTCAGGCCTGTTTGAAGTTCCCCATTGACCATCTGGTTGATCCAGAGGAGTCATGGGAGAAGGTCATGTGGTCAGATGAGACCAAAATAGAAATTTTTGTTATCAACTCCACTCACCGTGTTTGGAGGAAGAAGAAGGATGAGTACAGCCCCAAGAACACTGTCCCAACCATGAAGCATGGTGTGCGAAACATCATACTTTGGGGATGAAGATGGGTCGTGGCTGGGTCTTCCAGCATTACAATGACACGAAACACACAGCCAGGGTAACTAAGGATTGGCTCCGTAAGAAACATTTTAAGGTTCTGAAGTGGCCTAGCCAGACCCGAGACCTGAACCCAATAGAAAATCTTTGGCAGGAGCTGAAACTCAATGTTGCCCAGTGACAGCCCCAAAACCTGAAAAATCTGGAGAAGATCTGTATGGAGGAGTGGAGTGGGACAAAATCCCTGCTGCAGTGTGTGCAACTTTGTCAAGAACTACAGGAAACCTCTGATCTCTGTAATTGCATATAAAGGTTTCTGTACCAAATATTAAGTTCTGTTTTTCTACTGTATCTAATACTTATTTAATGCAATAAAATACAAATTAATTATTTACAAATCATCCAGTGTAATTTTCTGGATTTTTTTTTTACTCTGTTTCACGCAATTGAAATGTACCTGTGATAAAAATTACAGACCTCTACATTCTTAATAGGTGGAAAACTTGCAAAATCTGCAGTGTATCAAATACTTATTTTCCCCACTGCACATGTCTCACACTGGTAACACCTCATTCCATTTAAAGTAAGCTCTGGTGGAAGATTCTCAGGGAGATCTATGTCCGGTCCATAGATCTTAACAGCTCATTTACATGTTAACAAAAACGTGGATTTCTCTGGAATAAGACATCAGATTGCATATATCAAGGTACAATTTTATTAATCTTTCTATGACCTACATGCCCATATATAAGGCTTAGGAGGGTAGATTCTACTGACAGATTCCCTTTAAAACTGCTTGCCAGAGATTTCTTTTGTTGGACACAGTTCAGTGCTGTCTGTGTTTAGGTGATTAGAGTATTGTGTGTTTTATATTATTTATTACAGTAGAATACTCTTGCATTTGGATAGTATGATGCCCCAATGTACAGGAGCCCAGATCCCACCATCCTAAAACCTTAGGTATTATAAGTGGGATGGAATGATGGGGTTAATTGCAGTTAAGCCTGGATTTTAAAGTTTTCAGCAGAGTAGGATTTAATTCACCACAGCTCATTTATTCTTGTTTCATTCCCTTTGTCCAAATCTCTCCAGGGTTCATTATCCTCGGTTGACATTTTAGTATTTTTATGTTACTTATTCGAAAGAAGATTTGTCAGTTTTGTGCTCTCCAAATAACGATGCTAACATTATTTAAGACAGCTGGGAATTAGATTCTTTCTGACAGTAAGGGAATCAATAGAGAATGACAGCAAACAATGCATGCTGACATTTTCTATTATTTTTATTTATTTATTTTTTTTTACATATGAGCACAAGTACATCACTGATAAATCATAACATTTACAACCTTATAATATAAAGTAAAGCTTGGGTATATTTTCATCCATGATTTCCAAGAAGACTTCTCAAACCAAACTTGTACAATACCCACTCATTTCTGTGTCTATCACTAAGGTACACATACAACATAGCAAAAATATGTGTTGGGTGCAATACTTAAATTAGGTTTTGCATTTGATAAATTCTACCCTACAGTGCCAAGACGAGGTGCAGGCAGCCTTCTGGGCTATAATTTCTGAATAAAAAAAAAACTTTTTGCTTTTAAGGGCCAGATCTCTATGTGTTGTTACTACATGATAACGCAATGCAAGTGAATAAGGTCGCATTGCAACATCTAGTGTACAATGCCAAGCAATGTGAAGAATGTCAATATGTCCGAAATGTGTCATGTATCGTTTATCTTTGTATGTGGCAACCAATAAAGAGATCCCTTGGAGCAAAACAGACATAGCATGCAAGGTTGTTGTCAGCGGATTATTCAGGATACTCTCCAAGCGTGTGACAACAGAGCTTCTTTATTCAGGAACAATCAGGAACAATATATGATAAGCTTAAGAGATCCAGAGTAAATCATTTATTTGTCTCTCTCTGTGCAGCATCTACAGCAGGCTGCTTCTCTCACACACAGACACAGGAAAACAGGAAATACAATCACATGCTCTCCCTGTGTGAGCCTCTGGGAGTTTTTTTTTTGTTCTTACTTTATAAACAGCATACAAATACAGCAACTAAACTCTCATAGACAGGAATGGAGTTGTTGCACCAAACATATTCCAACAAAGATGTTGCTGATATTGGGACACATATCGAAGCCCCTGCCTTTGGCACCAAGTCCTCCCTTGTCTTGTCCTTGTAAGGCCAGGGTCACACTTGCGAGTGTGATGCGAGAAACTCGCATCAATACCCGCACTGCCGCCGGCAATCGGGACCAGAGTGCGCAACTGCATGTAATTCTATGCAGCCGCACACTCCAGTCCGAGTGCCAGGTATTGATGCGAGAGACTCACGCGAGTTTCTTGCATCACATTTGCAAGTGTGACCCCGGCCTTACTCTTTTTACAAAAATGGTCCTATCCTTAAAAATAGCTGTAAACCTATAATTATTTTGCTTTTTTATGATCATGCTTTCTCAGATCAGACATGTGTGTGTTTATTTACCAGTAGAGAGGTAGACCATACCTTTAAATCCAATATGGCTGGTTCTTGTTTCTTTGGACATCTGTTCTCATAATGTATTCATAATATTTTTTTTTTTTAATGACACAACTACTTTACTATGTTCATGGAAAACTGCAGAAAAAAACATATAGGAAGTGCATCTTTTGAAGACAACTCAAGGATAATTCTCAGTATAGATTAGCAGGCTAAATAGTTTTTGATCTTCTAAATAATTTTGGTTCATGCTATGGTGAATAAAATGCAATTACAGAGAATTTTGAGCCTTATTCCTTCACTTTAGTATCATAATCAAAACATAAAAACTTCATGAATGAATTTGACTATTAACCTTGTGAGTGAAGACATCCACTTTTCTCAGCAGCCAGCAGACCTGGCACATATACTTTTTTGCCTGCCAGAAATTTGCTTTCATGGAATTCTTTAACAGATCTTTCCTTGATGTCCGCAATCTGCATAGGAGCAGCAGTCCGTTTGCTTATGCTGGGCTGCAAGTTAACCATTGCTCATTGCACATCACAGCAGATCCTTTTTCCGTGCAGCCACAAAGCCTTCGTCAGAATGCTGAGTCTCAATTTTTGTCAGATAAGGCAGGTTGGAGAAAGTGTTATATTGCCATGGAAGTTTTTCATACAAATATTCTGATTTGAAAGATACTTTTTAGAGTATACATTATGACTATGTTGCTTTTTTCTAAGCATTTCTTAAGCAGAAGTAATACAGCATAAAGCTATAATCATTAAAAATCTCTATAATAATATAAAATACATTCTAGGAAATTAGACATCATGCAGTCTCTTTTAATATGCACATCAGGAAAGACATCGCTCTTCCAGGAGATTCTAAAAATGCAAAAAATATTTTATTGTTCCATACAAGTAGTTAATAGCAGCGTTTAAGCCTTCATAAAGACCAGGACGTCGAAAAGTTGCTACATATCAAGCCCTTAATAAAGAGCAGCAACGTTTCAACCTATCTTGTTTTTATCAAGGGCTTGATAAGTAGCAAAGTTTCGACCTATCTAGTTTTTATCAAAGGCCTAATAATGACCAGCTAGGTTAAAACATTGCTATTACGGTAACTTCTTATATGAAGCAATAAAAGATGTTTTGTATTTTTGAAACTTCCTGGAAATGCAATGTCTTTACTGCATATTTTTGTGGATTCCTTGGACACCATTGGACTGTGTTGCTCCTGGTGACTCTGGATGGTATTATTCATATGTAGAGATGAGCGAATTTGTTCGGATTTTGGCCCCAAATCTGATTTTGACGTATTTGGGCCATATTCGAACCCTATTCTTGCCAAATGTAAGTCTTATGATCTGTTCTGAACATAGTCGGTAATTTCTACTCCCATTGACTCTAAAGACGTTCGGCTGTGTTCGACGAATATTGCAAAAACAATATTCAAATCCGATTGTATTCGGAACAGAAAACGGAACAAATTTGCTCATCTGTGAAGGACGGCCCCCATCCTTCCACGTCACCAATGTGACGTAACTCCACAGGCACAGCTCTCCGGCGCCCCCTTTGTCTCTCACGTCAGTAAGGGAACTGCAAATGACCGCCGGGGAGGGTGTCCTGTTACCCATTGGGTATTCTAAGATTCGTGATCAGAGTAAAAGCATCAGCCCAAGATTAATTTTATGGTTTAATTGCCTTAAGGGCTCACTAGATAATTACAGAAATATACAGTAAGCTATACAACGGAATTACAATGGATTTGCAGTCAGAGTAAAATACAACAATAATGGTACAAGGCTTAGAGGTATTAGCTAGAGGTCAATATTACCAGGTTGTAGGGACATGTGGAGGCAGGGAGCTCTGCGATCCACAGGTGAAAGTCTTAGTTGCTGGACAGTCCCCCAAAACGTGTGCCGCTGCTCCCTTGGCAGGTCTGTCCCTTGTTGCTTCTTGCTGCTGTGAGAATGGATCTGGTCTGCCCTTAGCTCACAGTTCTTAAACCTGCTAGGTCCCTCCCCTCGGTGTCCGAGGGTGGGCTGACAATCTCCATCCTTAGCCCCCTGCAGAATTCATTCCCAATACCTAATAAAGGGGTTAACTTTCTCCAGAACGATCGGATCAGGACACGAGAGGTACCAGCGGATGCTGTATGTTTTGCCTGTCGCATGGATATCAAACCTGGCCCGATTGGGTCATTGTGGATGGCCAATCTCTATATCTCAGCCCCCAAAGCCATCACCGACTCGGGAGTTGCACCATCAAATGCCCGAGGTCCGCAGGGTCACACAGATATTTTTATGAGAATGTACCTACAAAGATGTGCTCATAATTCATAATCCAAGAACGGAGCCTTCGTGTCTGGGATATACAATAGATGTGTTTTCAGTGTCCAGCTGAAAGATATAGTCTAATTGAAACCCCCAGGCATCTCTGTTGTGAATGGGTTTGAGATGAGTTCTGAGCAGAGGCTCCCTCTGGTGGTTACAAGCAGTGCTAGTCTGTCCAGTGAAGATTGTGAGGACTGGGAATCAGGTGTTACTGACTGGTCTTATATAAGGGAGTCACCTTCCCATCAGGGTTGCCGGTGATCAATTGTTCTGGTCTGAATCCTTTATTCCTGTTTCCCTTGTAGCCTGCTGTGTCGTGTCTGCATCTCCTGCTAACAGATAAGACTTTTTCTTCTTTTGTGTTTGTGCTATATTTTTGCATTTTGTCCTGCACTTCTGTGGGGGCCTTCAGGGTCCCCTCCGGGGCTTCTGCCCTCTCAGTTTTGTTCAGCCACTGTTGTTTGTACTTTTGCTTTTTCCAGTTTTTTCAGTGGCTGCTGTTTTGATTTTGTTACACCAGAGAACTAATTTAGGTGGAAGAGGTCGTGTGATCTCAGGTGTTTTTGAAATTAGTAGAGTTGGTGCCTTTCAGGGTTTTCTGGGATTGCAGTAAGTACCCTTCCTATCCTTTTCTATTTAGTTAGTTTGGGCCCCAGCGTTTGCTCATACTATTTTCTTTCTGTGTCAGTATTTCATCTTGTCTAACCGCCATTACATGTTTGGGGGCTTTCTATTATCTTTGGGTTCTGCTCCGGGGCAGATAGCTTTCCTATTTCTATCTTTAGGTGTAGTTAGTTTCTCAGGCTGTGACGAGGCGTCTAGGACCAACGTAGGAACGCTCCACGGCTGCCTCTAGTTGTGGTGGTTAGTCAGGGTACTGCAATCTCATAGATTCCAACTGCTCTGGTGTATTGCCTTTTTTACCTGCACTCCTCAGCTACCAAATCATAACAGTATCACCGGCCATAACTGAAAATTGTGTGGTACTCACAGAAGGGAAAAATATTGTGAAAGAAAAAAAAAGGTTGTCAGAGTTGTCAGAGATATTTTTCTGTTTGTTGCATTTTTTTTTTTTTTCTTTTTTTCCCTCTGTATCTCTGGGTGCTGGGGAGGATCTTTTCTCTCAATGGAGTTTGCACAGTTGTCTGGCCGTGTGGATCAGCTTGCCACTGAGGTTCAGAGTATTGCTACCTATCTTGCTAGGTTGCCTGTTGTGGAACCTAGGATTCCCATGCCAGATTTGTTTTTAGGGGATCGAGCTAAGTTTCAGAATTTCAAAACTAATTGTAAATTGTTTTTTGCCTTGAAGTCTAGGTCCTCAGGGAACGCAGCGCAGCAGGTTCAAATTGTCATCTCTCTCCTGCGCGGCGATCCTCAGGATTGGGCTTTTTCCCTGACACCTGGGGATCCTGTTTTGAGTGATGTTGATGCATTTTTTCAGGCCTTGGGGTTATTGTACGATGAGCCTAATGTCACTGATCAAGCTGAAAAAGCCTTGTTGGCATTAAATCAGGGGCTTGATGACGCTGAGTTATACTGTCAGAGATTCCGTAGGTGGGCAGTCCTGACCAAATGGAATGACGACGCTTTGGCAGCCCTTTTCCGGAAGGGTCTGTCAGATAATGTAAAGGATGTTATGGTGGGATTCCCTGTCCCCTCTGGTCTCAATGATTCTATGTCATTAGCGATTCAAATTGACAGACGTTTGCGTGAGCGGAGAAGTATGCGTGGAATGGTGTTGCCTTGTGAACCAGCTTCTGAACCCATGCAGTGTGATAGAGTGGTGTCTGGGGCACAGCGTCATGAGTTTCGAAAGCGCAATGGGTTATGTTTCTACTGTGGTGATGCCTCTCATGCTATTTCAGTCTGCCCTAAGCGGGGAAGACGTTTTGCATGCTCAGTTGTCTTGGGTAGTGTTCAGACTAAGTTTTTATTAACTGTTACTCTGATATGCTCTCTGTCCTCATTTTCTGCTCAGGCTTTCGTTGATTCTGGAGCAGCTATTAACCTGATGGATTATGATTTTGCTAAACGTTGTGGGTTTCCCTTGATACCCCTACAGAAGTCTATTCCCCTACTGGGGATCGATTCTACCCCTTTGGCTGAGAATAAACCCCAGTTTTCTACTCAGGTGATAATGAGGGTTGAACCTGATCACCAGGAGTGCTGCAAATTTTTGGTTCTGTATAATCTGCATGACATTATCGTGCTGGGTTTCCCTTGGTTACAGTCTCATAATCCTGTTTTGGATTGGAAATCTGTGTCTGTAACCAGTTGGGGCTGCCAATGTGTTAATACCAACACTCCTGTTTTTTCTGCCTCCCCCCAGGCTCAGGATGTTCCTGACTTTTTGATTGATTTTTCTGATGTGTTTAGCGAAAGTAAATCTGCATCCTTGCCTCCCCATAGGAGCTATGACTGCGCTATTGAATTAGTGCCGGGTAGTAAATTCCCTAAGGGTCGCCTTTTTAACTTGTCTGTACCTGAACATGACGCTATGCGGTCTTATATCAAGGAATCATTGGAGAAGGGTCATATCAGACCATCCTCTTCACCCTTAGGTGCCGGTTTTTTCTTTGTGGCCAAAAAGGATGGTTCATTGAGGCCGTGTATTGATTATCGTCTCTTGAACAATATTACTGTGAAATATCAATACCCGTTACCCTTGATTTCTGACCTGTTTTCCAGGGTGAAAAACGCTACTTGGTTTACCAAGCTTGACCTCAGGGGGGCGTATAACCTTATTCGCTTTAAGCACGGGGATGAATGGAAGACGGCATTCAATACCCCTGAAGGGCATTTTGAGTACCTGGTGATGCCCTTTGGGCTCACTAATGCTCCTTCCGTCTTCCAGTCCTTCATGAATGACATTTTCAGGGATTTTGTGGACAAATTTCTGATTGTTTATTTGGATGATATCTTGATTTTTTCTAATGACTGGGACTCTCATGTGAAACATGTTCGAACTGTATTCCAGATTTTGAGAGAGAATGCTCTGTATGTGAAGGGATCAAAGTGTCTTTTTGGCGTACAGAGGATCTCATTTCTGGGATTCATTTTGTCCCCATCTGTTATTGAAATGGACCCGGTCAAGGTTCAGGCCATCTGTGATTGGGTCCAACCTACTTCATTAAAGGCTCTTCAGAGATTTTTGGGTTTTGCCAATTTTTATCGTAAATTTATTGGTAATTTCTCGGTTATTGTTAAACCATTAACTGATTTGACCAGAAAGGGTTCTGATGTGGTGAATTGGCCTCCTGAGGCAGTCTCTGCATTTCAGGAACTTAAGCAGAGATTCACTTCTGCTCCTGTTCTACGGCAGCCTGATGTTTCTCTTCCATTTCGGGTGGAGGTTGATGCCTCTGAAATTGGGGCAGGTGCCGTTTTGTGCCAAAAAGATCCAGAGACCTCTAAAAGTAACCCTTGTGCCTTTTTCTCTCGAAAATTTTCTCCTACTGAACGTAATTATGACGTGGGTAATCGGGAGTTATTGGCCATGAAGTGGGCTTTTGAAGAGTGGAGACATTGGCTGGAGGGAGCCAAACATCAGGTGGTGGTCCTTACGGACCATAAGAATCTGGTCTATCTGGAATCTGCCAAGCGACTCAATCCTAGACAGGCCAGGTGGGCCTTGTTTTTCACACGTTTTAATTTTGTGGTTTCCTTTCTTCCTGGCACTAAGAATGTTAAGGCGGATGCCCTCTCGAGGAGCTTCCTTGCGGACTCTCCTGAGTTATCTGATCCTTCTGTTATTTTGAAAGAGGGTGTAGTTCTTTCCGCCATCTCGCCCAATTTGAGACTTGCTCTGGAGGGGTGTCAGGAGGATAGGCCCGAGCGCTGCCCGGTTGGAAAATTGTTTGTCCCGGATCAGTGGAAAAAGAGTGTGATGTCTGAGATTCATTGTTCCGCATTGGCTGGGCATCCCGGAATTTTTGGTACCAGAGACTTGGTTAGTCGGTCCTTTTGGTGGCCTACCTTGTCTCGTGATGTCAGGGAATTTGTGCAGTCCTGCGGGACTTGTTCTCGCTCCAAGTCTTGCTCTCGCTCTAGTGGTTTGTTGATGCCATTACCTGTGCCCAAGAGACCATGGACCCATATCTCTATGGATTTCATTTCCGACCTTCCTGTTTCTCAGAGAATGACCACCATCTGGGTAATTTGTGATAGGTTTTCCAAAATGATACATCTTGTGCCATTACCTAAGTTGCCTTCCTCCTCTGAATTGGTGCCATTGTTCCTTCAGCACGTGGTTCGTTTACACGGCATTCCTGAGAACATTGTGTCTGACAGAGGAGTCCAGTTTGTTTCCAGATTTTGGAGGACTTTTTGTTCTAAACTGGGTGTTCAATTGTCTTTCTCCTCGGCATTTCATCCTCAGACCAATGGTCAAACTGAGAGAACAAACCAGACATTGGAGACTTATCTAAGATGCTTTGTGTCTGCTGATCAGGATGACTGGGTCTCTTTTTTGCCTTTGGCTGAGTTTGCTCTTAATAATAGGGCTAGCTCTGCCACTTTGATGTCTCCGTTTTTCTGTAATTCTGGGTTTCACCCTCGATTTTCTTCAGGACAGACGGAGGCTTCTGTCTGTCCAGGTGTTGACTCTGTTGTGGAGCGTATGCAACAGATTTGGGACCAGGTAGTGGAGAGGTTGTCCCTCTCTCAGGACAGGGCCCAGCGGTTTGCTAACCGGCATAGGACTGATGGGCCTCGGTTTAAAGTGGGGGACTTGGTCTGGTTGTCCTCAAAGAATATTCCTATGAGAGTGGCATCTCCTAAATTTAAGCCTAGGTTCATTGGACCTTATAAGATCATGGAGATTATTAATCCTGTTTCTTTTCGTTTGCTTCTTCCAGGGACATTTAAGATCCATAACGTGTTCCACAAGTCCTTGTTGAAGAGGTTTGTTGAGCCAGTGGTTCCTGCTGCTGTGCCTCCTGACCCTGTTTTGGTTGAGGGCAATCTGGAGTATGTGGTTGAGAAAATATTAGATTCTCGTTTTTCTAGACGGAAACTCCAGTATTTGGTTAAATGGAGAGGTTATGGTCAGGAAGACAATTCTTGGGTGTTTGCTTCGGACATCCATGCTAGGAGACTTATCCGTGCGTATCATAGAACTCATCCTGACCGACCTGGTTGCTCAAATGAGGGTTCGGTGACCCCTCCTCAAGGGGGGGGTACTGTTGTGAATGGGTTTGAGATGAGTTCTGAGCAGAGGCTCCCTCTGGTGGTTACAAGCAGTGCTAGTCTGTCCAGTGAAGATTGTGAGGACTGGGAATCAGGTGTTACTGACTGGTCTTATATAAGGGAATATATTGTGAAAATCAGTGGCGCTCTAGTGAAATGAAGTTAATAGTGCAGCAAACAAGAGCACTACCACTAAAAAGTGCCAGTAGTAATAAATATATGAAAAAACAAGCAGTTTGCGCACATAAAAACTAGAAATAAAGCAAAACCAATATAATATGTTATTAAAAATAATGAACATAAACAATATATTACAATTAGTAAATAGACAAAAAACGTGAAATTGCACTACGCCCAGTGAGAAAGTGAAAAGGAAAAGCCTGTATAAGAAATCACCACTCCCATTGTGACTTCAATTAAACATTGATTTATTCCATTAATCTCATGATATCAATAGAAAAAATAAAAATAAAAAATGTAGAAAAAATGAAAATGAAATGTGTCCCGGTACCTTGCGACTGCGGGTATTACCTTACAATCCCGATAGGTCTCTAAATAAAACACAATGCGCTTTCAGCTCCCTTGTCCTGGAGCAAAGAAAAATCCGATTCCGCCTCCCTTGGCTAGATAGAAGTCCCGATGTCGGTAGCTGGGAACCGACAAATGTAAAATCCTCCAGGAAAATCCAATATACGGCAGTGAGAAGTAGAAGAGATCGTGGTCCCTCCGCTAACCGTGCAAGTGCGGACAGGACCTGCCGTGACGTAGGAGCTCACGTGACTCAGCACAGAGAGCCCTGATTGAACTAGTACGAGTCACAGAAAGGACCAAAAGACATCTGACGCGTTTCGGAAAACCCGGTTTCCTTCTTCAGAGATGGTCCCTTCTGAGATGTAAGTCCTTTTATGACCGTACCAATTAATCTGATGACCTATTGGAAGGCAAAGAGTTCTATTTCGCTGTTTAACCCTTTTGGGATCAGAGTGTCCAGCAAGAAGATCCATTTTGTTTCAATCCTGGACATTAGGGCTATATAATTCCCCTTCCTACAAGGCACCGGAACAGATAAAAATCCCACAATTTCCATACAATGAGTATTACACTTATGATATTCAACAAAATGTTTTGAAAGGGGGTGACCAATAAATTTATTTCTAATATTCCTAATGTGTTCTCTTATTCTGACCTTCAATGGGCGTTTTGTGCGGCCAACATAAAACTTATTACATGGACACCATTGGTACGGTCATAAAAGGACTTACATCTCAGAAGGGACCATCTCTGAAGAAGGAAACCGGGTTTTCCGAAACGCGTCAGATGTCTTTTTGTCCTTTCTGTGACTCGTACTAGTTCAATCAGGGCTCTCTGTGCTGAGTCACGTGAGCTCCTACGTCACGGCAGGTCCTGTCCGCACTTGCACGGTTAGCGGAGGGACCACGATCTCTTCTACTTCTCACTGCCGTATATTGGATTTTCCTGGAGGATTTTACATTTGTCGGTTCCCAGCTACCGACATCGGGACTTCTATCTAGCCAAGGGAGGCGGAATCGGATTTTTCTTTGCTCCAGGACAAGGGAGCTGAAAGCGCATTGTGTTTTATTTAGAGACCTATCGGGATTGTAAGGTAATACCCGCAGTCGCAAGGTACCGGGACACATTTCATTTTCATTTTTTCTACATTTTTTATTTTTATTTTTTCTATTGATATCATGAGATTAATGGAATAAATCAATGTTTAATTGAAGTCACAATGGGAGTGGTGATTTCTTATACAGGCTTTTCCTTTTCACTTTCTCACTGGGCGTAGTGCAATTTCACGTTTTTTGTCTATTTACTAATTGTAATATATTGTTTATGTTCATTATTTTTAATAACACATATTATATTGGTTTTGCTTTATTTCTAGTTTTTATGTGCGCAAACTGCTTGTTTTTTCATATATTTTCTTATATAAGGGAGTCACCTTCCCATCAGGGTTGCCGGTGATCAATTGCTCTGGTCTGAATCCTTTATTCCAGTTTCCCTTGTAGCCTGCTGTGTCGTGTCTGCATCTCCTGCTAACAGATAAGACTTTTTCTTCTTTTGTGTTTGTGCTATATTTTTGCATTTTGTCCTGCACTTCTGTGGGGGCCTTCAGGGTCCCCTCCGGGGGCTTCTGCCCTCTCAGTTTTGTTCAGCCACTGTTGTTTGTACTTTTGCTTTTTCCAGTTTTTTCAGTGGCTGCTGTTTTGATTTTGTTACACCAGAGAACTAATTTAGGTGGAAGAGGTCGTGTGATCTCAGGTGTTTTTGAAATTAGTAGAGTTGGTGCCTTTCAGGGTTTTCTGGGATTGCAGTAAGTACCCTTCCTATCCTTTTCTATTTAGTTAGTTTGGGCCCCAGCGTTTGCTCATACTATTATCTTTCTGTGTCAGTATTTCATCTTGTCTAACCGCCATTACATGTTTGGGGGCTTTCTATTATCTTTGGGGTTCTGCTCCGGGGCAGATAGCTTTCCTATTTCTATCTTTAGGTGTAGTTAGTTTCTCAGGCTGTGACGAGGCGTCTAGGACCAACGTAGGAACGCTCCACGGCTGCCTCTAGTTGTGGTGGTTAGTCAGGGTACTGCAATCTCATAGATTCCAACTGCTCTGGTGTATTGCCTTTTTTACCTGCACTCCTCAGCTACCAAATCATAACACATCTCATTACCATGCTAACAAACCTTACTATTCACCATGCTGGCTTTGCTCTGTTTTGGGGACTTAACTCGTTACCATACTAAAGACCTTGCCAAACATGGGCCTAAATTACTTAGCATACTAAAAGCCCTTTTTATTCACAGTGGACATCAAACCCTGTCGTATTGAATATGCCAGCAGGCCCTGGGGCCAGATGCAGTTAGCAGCCTGTGGCTCTGTGAACAGACAAAATGGAGGCTGGTATAGGCCCTATCCAAGATGATGGCTGTCCCTACCTCACACCTCCCTGCTTTTGAGGGCGCTAGGGGGTATCACATTCCTGTGTTCCCCATGCGCCCTTCCGCACCCTCTTCTTGGCTAGGGTGGCAGATCCAGGAGGGTTTCTGCCTCTCTTTCCCCTGGAAGGTTGCACACTGGGTGGGCATAAGCCTCCCGCTCATGATGGGCCTTCATCATGTTCACGTGGAAGGCCTTCCTCCTTCCACGGGCGTGGTCCAAGGTGACCAGGTAGGTGACGGCGTTGAGCTGCTCGTGCACGAGGTATGGACCCTCCCAGGCCGCCTGAAGCTTGTTTTGAGGTACGGGGACCAGTACCCACACCTTTTGACCCACCTGGTAGGTCCGCTCACAAGCATTCTGGTCGTACCACCGCTTCTGGTCAGCCTGAGCTTGGGCCATATTGTCTTGCACTAGCCGTGTCAAGGCCATCATTCGGTCCCGGAAGCGCACAACATACTCAATGACCGACACTCCAGGGGTGGCTAAATCCCCTTCCCATGCTTCCTTCACCAGAGGAAGGGGCCCCCGTACATGTCGCCCGTACAGGAGCTCAAAGGGGGAGAACCCCGTTGAGGCCTGTGAGACCTCCCGGTAGGCAAACAGCAGGTGTGGGAGATACCGCTCCCAGTCTCTCCCATGGGAGTCGACCAACATCTTCAGCATCTGCTTTAAGGTGCCATTGAACTGCTCACACAGGCCATTGGTCTTGCTTTAATTATTGTATTGTTAACGTTGTTACTTATGACTTGTGTTTTGAAACTGTTAAACTGTAAAGCGCTGCGGAATATGATGGCGCTATATAAATAAAGATTATTATTAATATACGGGCTGGCTACCAGATGTTGCACCTGTACCTGCTTACAGAGAGACTCCATCAGCTGCGACATGAACTGGGTCCCTCGGTCGGTGAGCATTTCCTGGGGAAACCCCACTCTGGAGAAAATCTCCAGTAAGGCAGTGGCCACTTTGTCTGCCCGAATGGACGACAAAGCTACTGCCTCCGGGTACGGGTGGCATAGTCCACTACCGTTAGTATGAAGCATTTCCCGGAGCGGCTGGGAGTGGACAGAGGTCCAATGAGATCCACAGCCACCCTCGAGAAAGGCTCTTCGATGATGGGCAGAGTTACCAGTGGGGCTTTGGGCCGCCGCCCTGCCTTTCCCACCCTCTGACAGGTGTCACACGAACGGCAGTAGGCTACCACCTCGGTCCTCATTCCAGGCCAGTAGAAATGCTGAGCTAGCCTGGCCCTGGTTTTAGCGATCCCTAGGTGTCCGGCCATGGGAATCTCGAGTGTGATCCGCAACAATTCCGCCCTGAACGATAGGGTACC
>JARQOD010000001.1:472295003-472576790 GCA_033576555.1 Oophaga sylvatica
CAAAGTGTTAAATTCATGGCATTTTTTTCTTCACATTTTTGATATTTTTTTTGGTTCCTGGTTCTTTTTCCTCAAATGCAGCATGTTCTAGGTGTGCCCTATTTTTATTTCATTTTTATATAGACTTCTCTATTGGAAAATAAATCCATGAAAAAATGAATGTGTGCATAAAAAAACACAAAAAAGCACTTGCAAATCATGAAAAACAGCTAATAAAAATCAAGACAATTTTTTACAAGCCAGAGAAAAAAAATATACAAAAAATCTGTGAGAGTGAAGCCTGAAACACATTTTTGGGCCAAAAATTCTATGCTGATTTAATTTCAGATTACGGTATATAGTGGTCAGGGCAACATTTTTCTCATACAATAGCACCAAATTCCCTGCATAGACAAAGTAAAATGATAAAATTCTTGCTGTCTGCAACTGCCAATACAGAAAGCTTAGAAGCTTTTTGTATATTTTCTTATGATCACATTAAGTGCATAAAGTATGTAAGTAAAGCTCTACGGGGACACAAAACCAGATCATGTGACTCTACGCTGGGAATTTGGAGATCTATATCGGCTAAATAAAATCTCAACAACTATAATGCATATTATAATTCAGCCCAA
This sequence comes from Oophaga sylvatica, assembly GCA_033576555.1. Classification (NCBI taxonomy): domain Eukaryota; kingdom Metazoa; phylum Chordata; class Amphibia; order Anura; family Dendrobatidae; genus Oophaga; species Oophaga sylvatica. The sequence goes on from JARQOD010000001.1 coordinate 472,295,618, forward strand.
AACATTTTGCATTAAACTTTATGTAAAAAGAAAAATGTATTGTTGTTATATACAGTATATATATATATATATGTACACATTTTTCTTTTTACATATACATATATATACAGTACAGACCAAAAGTTTGGACACACCTTCTCATTCAAAGATTCTTCTGTATTTTCATGACTATGAAAATTGTAGAATCACACTGAAGGCATCAAAACTATGAATTAACACATGTGGAATTATACATTACACTTTACAAAAAAGTGTGAAACAACTGAAAATATGTCTTATATTCTAGGTTCTTCCAAGTAGCCACCTTTTGCTTTGATTACTGCTTTGCACGCAGAAAAGGTGAACGGATGGACTCTACATGCCTGGTTCCCACCGTGAAGCATGGAGGAGGTGGTATGATGGTGTGGGGGTGCTTTGCTGGTGACACTGTTGGGGATTTATTCAAAATTGAAGCGGTGAGCGGTCCAGCTCACCCCAAACCATCTCGATTGGGTTCAGGTCTGGTGACTGTGGAGGCCAGATCATCTGGCGTAGCACCCCATCACTCTCCTTCTTGGTCAAATAGCCCTTACACAGTCTGGAGGTGTGTTTGAGGTTATTGCCCTGTTGAAAAATAAATGATGGTCCAACTAAACGTAAACCGGATGGAATAGCATGCCTCTGCAAGATGCTGTGGTAGCCATGCTGGTTCAGTATGCTTAAATTTTGAATAAATCCCCAACAGTGTCACCAGAAAAGCACCCCCACACCATCACACCACCTCCTCCATGCTTCACGGTGGAACCAGGCATGTAGAGTCCATCCGTTCACCTTTTCTGCGTGCAAAGCAGTAATCAAAGCAAAAGGTGGCTACTTTGAAGAACCTAGAATATAAGACATATTTTCAGCTGTTTCACACTTTTTTGTAAAGTGTAATGTATAATTCCACATGTGTTAATTCACAGTTTTGATGCCTTCAGTGTGATTCTACAATTTTCACAGTCATGAAAATACAGAAAAATCTTTGAATGAGAAGGTGTGTCCAAACTTTTGGTCTGTACTGTATATATACACACACACACACAGTATATATAATATGCATATGCAATTCAATCGTTTTTAGAATAACAGAAATATAATTACATGACTGATCTCACATCTCCCACCTTATAAAAATATGAGGATGTTGTTTTGACATATAGTTGGCCTGACCTAGAAAAAAAATATGTTTTCAAAGTAAAGCTATTTTATTTAATTTAATCACCTTTCAACTCTTTATATTTAATGCACTCATCAAAAAGTAATTCCAATCCTTTGGAAAAAAAATATATCCTCTTTTGCAAACCATGACTCCACAAAATCAATTACCATTTTGTTTATTGTAAATTTTCTTCCTTGTCAATGATATTTTTGAGTTTCAGGAAGCGATAATAATCAAATAGGGCCAAATCAGGAGAACATGGAGGCTGATCAACTAATTCCAAGCTGATTTCATTGAGTTTTTGTAGGGCAATACAAGACATGTGGGTGGGTGCATTATCCTGCAAAAACAAGACGCCTTTGAAAAGTATTGGCTGAAATTATAATCTTTACCTGACATGCAGCTCTTATATTGCCCATTTACACTGTTGCATAATCTGGAACAATCTTTCCTAGGAACGAGCCTTCTCAATTATTGGTATGTCCAAACAGGCCGGCAATCACGTGATGAACTAGCAAAATGCTTGTTTTGCAGGTGAAATAATTTTTAAGTAAGCTTAAAAATTATCATTCTTAGCAGCATATTGTGCTGCCTACTTCTGTGTTCCTCAGTCAGATGTTGGAAGGCAAAAATGTCTAGAGATCTAGAAATGCAAATATCTAGAGAAACACTTGTGATTATCCAGGGCTGTGACCAGTGTCGGACTGGGGTGTCAAGGGCCCACCAGTAACATTGACTTTGGGGGCCCACTTTTCACCTGCATACAAATATTACACTACCCTCCTTCACAAATTTATCTATATCTCTATATAATAATAATCTGGGTAGTTTGGTTAATGAATGATGATATGCTGCTTTTTTCTGTGCAAAGTGAACTAAGTGAATTATACAAAGTACGGCCCATAAAATGGGATTGGTGGCCCAGATCTGCACAGGGGCCCACCAGGGGATTCCCCTGTTACCCTATGGGCCAGTCCGAGCCTGGCTGTGGCACATTAGCAGTAGGTCCAGGAGAAATTAAAAAATAATCACAGCTTTTGCCAAGTTTAATATAAATTATTTGTAATAGGGATCACTTTAATTAAAAAAATATATATTTGTAGAACAGAGCAATAAACAATAAAGTTTATACACGTATAAGAAAATGTGTCCCCGATTTTCTGTGCAAAGTGTCTGTAATAAAGATGAGCTTCAGGCGATAAGTAAAAAGCACTATACTGTACTTCACTAGAGAGTCACCTGGGTATGCTAAATTATATTAAATTATAATTATACCTAAATTAATGGTTATTTTCACTTCTACTCAGTTGAATCCTATTCTTTCTTTTGTACACAGGGTCCGTGTATAGGTAACCAGCAGAGTTTGGCACACAGCAGACTGTGGGATGCAGTGGTCGGTTTTCTACATGTTTTTGCCAACATGCAGATGAAGCTGTCACAGGTAAAGAGATTGTTTGCAATGAATACTACAATTGTGTTCAAAGCGAGTGTTTCCCACACTCATGTCGTGTAGATCTAGAAGAAGGGATGTCCAAAAATATTGTAAAGTAGTTATCAATTGACTCTTGTTCATGGACGGAAAATAATAATTTCCTAATATGACAAATAAAATATTTCCCTTATCAATTACCAAACTCAATAAATTTAGTGTAGCTTGTCAATCTTTATAGATATTACGCTCCATTCCTTCCCTTCTGGGTTTTCTGGATGTCTTATGGCATATTGCAAATACTACAACCTATCTGATACCAAACTAAGATCTGAAACCATAGGTAGATCTAAGAGATAGCTGCACAAGGTACACACATTGGGAGTACACCTGTTTAGCTATTATGACAAGCAATCCATGCAACCTCCAGGATATAGCCTCTTCATAGAGAAAGAGGACTTGAACTCTAACACTACCTATTGGATGTAGCAATCCTAAAAGTCAGTATTGATCCTTTTACAAGCCTTGCCACATGACTTGGAATAAGAAGCTAAACCAGAAACTGCATGTACAAACGTGTTTCGGGGTGTTTGCCCATCCTCAGTGCAAAACAGGAGCTCTAATTTGGCTCGGCAATAAGTCTCTGATGGGGGGTTTAAGGTGGATCGTTTCTCCCAATCGTACGCTTCTCCCGTAGCCAGGCTGTTTGCCTCCAGGAAAAGTAGATAAGTGCCATGACGCTTTCATACTGTTGCTGCAACTATAGTACATAACAGAAATTGTTGGGGGTCACTGATCAGACAATTGTGGCATGTCAAGATATAGCGCCCAATTCATCTAAGCTTTTTAACAGAATTTTGGTGTAAAAAGCTTTGAAAAGTCACATAATTTTGGCGCAATGTCAGGCAGCATTAAAAATTTGTGACTTTTGGTGCTCTCACCACTTTTTTGGAGCTAGGGCAGGACGATGACATATCAAATTCGTGACAATCAACTGTGTTCCTTATGCCACAAATCTTACTCCAGCCCTCCTAATGGATTAAGATTTGTGGTGAGGTGCACATGGAGGCTCTCTCCTCTTCTCAGAGGATTCATTAAGATTATACCTCCCCATCAAGACTGGTGATGAAAATGCATCAGTGCCATAATGACTATTGTGAGACATTTCAGTAACTTAAATTAATTGCCACCTCTGATCCAGATCTAGCCAATAAACCTATAGGATTGCTTATTATTCAGACATGAGGAGTTTCTAGCTGAATGGAGTCAGCATACACAAGATACTAGAAATCAAGAAAAAAAATGGAATGCATTTTTCCTTAACTAATCTTTAAAGGTAGTGAGTTGTAAAGTTTCCTCACCCTGTAGAGGGGCTTCTTAGTGACAACAGAGTAATTAATTGGAACCTGTATATCTGATTTGTGGGATAATTGCAGTGTAAGGGAAAACTGCACTTTGTTTCAAGTCTTTTGCAAAACATTAATGACCCCCCTAAAAGGCAATTCATCAACGAGAGTTTCCCATAGGGCTTCACGTTCCCTGTATTGTCCTGTCATGTTTATTCAGTTATTTGGTGTACTACTGACATGATTGATTGACATACAGTAAACCCATTAAGCCTAAAAGTAAATAGGCTTTTGTAATGATAGCAAAAATATAGTGTCTTTTCTTCATGTTTGTTGTAAAATGTACGTATGGCTTTGATAACTTGTCTTTACATTACTTTCCATTCATGAACCTAATTATTTACGGAATAAACAGTATAAAACACATCGTGTCAAATAGAGGGTCAATACTAAGTGTGTTTGACTTTTCAAGTGTTATGTACGTCAACATGAATAAGAGAACCTGTTTTCAGGTCCTAAGTTGCTCCCCTGAGTATCTGTTTTTTTATGGTTTTTTTTTTTTTTTAAATTCTCCATATGGTTCAAGAGATATGGACCTAAGAGGGAGATGCTCATTGGGTGATAATGTTTATTATCTAAAGACACGTCCCAGATAATCCTGTGAGACACGCCTCTTTGTTAAACACCATAAAAAGGCCTATATCTCTGGAACCATATAGCGGAATATAAAAAATAAACAAAAAACTGCTCAAGCAAACAGTGGGATTAAAATATCAAGCAGTGAGACTAAAATATTAAGAAAACTCAGCCACTACTGACCTGGTGACAGGTCCTCTTTAATTAGGATTTTACACTTAAGTTACATTAAAGAGAATCTGTCAGTTGGATCAACCCTCTTAAGCCGTCTATATGGGCATGTAGGTTATAGAAAGTTAATTAAAATGATACCTTGATATATGTGATGTCTTATTCCAGAGAAATCCACGTTTCCTAATATACAAATGAAATGTTAAGATCTATGGGCCGGACATAGATCTCCTTGAGAATCTGCCTAAGTGATTATTTTAAATGAAAGGGGGTGTTACCAGTGTGAGACATGTAATGACTGACAGTCTGCTTTCCTGATCTGTATATCCCACTTGTAAGGCCACTTTTCATTTAAAATAATCTCTGGAGGCAGATACTCTGGGAGATCTACAGTACAGACCAAAAGTTTGGACACACCTTCTCATTCAAAGATTCTTCTGTATTTTCATGACTATGAAAATTGTAGAATCACACTGAAGGCATCAAAACTATGAATTAACACATGTGGAATTATACATTACACTTTACAAAAAAGTGTGAAACAACTGAAAATATGTCTTATATTCTAGGTTCTTCAAAGTAGCTACCTTTTGCTTTGATTACTGCTTTGCACGCAGAAAAGGTGAACGGCTGGACTCTACATGCCTGGTTCCCACCGTGAAGCATGGAGGAGGTGGTGTGATGGTGTGGGGGTGCTTTACTGGTGACACTGTTGGGGATTATTCAAAATTGAAGCGGTGAGCGGTCCAGCTCACCCCAAACCATCTCGATTGGGTTCAGGTCTGGTGACTGTGGAGGCCAGGTCGTCTGGCGTAGCACCCCAACACTCTCCTTCTTGGTCAAATAGCCCTTACACAGTCTGGAGGTGTGTTTGTGGTCATTGTCCTGTTGAAAAATAAGTGATGGTCCAACTAAACGCAAACCAGATGGAATAGCATGCTGTTACAAGATGATGCGGTAGCCATGCTGCTTCAGTATGCCTTAAATTTTGAATAAATCCCCAACAGTGTCACCAGCAAAGCACCCCCACACCATCACACCTCCTCCTCCATGCTTCACGATGCGAACCAGGCATGTAGAGTCCATCCATTCACCTTTTCTGCGTGCAAAGCCATAATCAAAGTAAAAGGTGGCTACTTTGAAGAACCTAGAATATAAGACATATTTTCAGTTGTTTCACACTTTTTTGTAAAGTGTAATGTATAATTCCACATGTGTTAATTCATAGTTTTGATGCCTTCAGTGTGATTCTACAATTTTCACAGTCATGAAAATACAGAAAAATCTTTGAATGAGAAGGTGTGTCCAAACTTTTGGTCTGTACTGTATGTCCAGCCCGTAGATCTTAACAGCTAATTTATATCTTAGGAAAAACGTGGATTTCTCTGGAAAAAGACATCAGATCATAGATATTAAGATATGATTTTATTCAGCTCCCTATGACCTGTGTGCACATATAGACAGCATAGGATGGTTGATTCTACTGACAGATTCCCTTTAAGGTGAGCAGTGATCTTCGATTTATAAGCTGTTTATTATAAACTGTTTTTTTTTTCTTTCAGGATTCAAGTCAAATTGAACTCCTTAAAGAACTTCTGGATCTCCTTCAAGACATGGTGGTGATGCTGCTATCCCTGCTAGAAGGTAGGGTTGTTTTATATTATAATTACATCTTTAGCTTTCTACTGGATTTGTTAAGCTCCAAACATAACAGAATATCTGGCCCTATTGTTAACAGTTCAGTTTCTATCCTGCTTGCAGGTTCCCTTTTAAAGGTTTTTCCTTTCCCGGTACTCCCACTGATGGCTCACATTCAATCCAGCTCAGAGATAGTTGAGCAAGAAAAAAAATCTACACTATTTATGCATGCACAGATTATTTTGTTTGTGTCTTATAACAGTGTAAGCTAGATGGCACAGGTAGTTTAAAGGGAGCCTGCCTCGTTGGAAAATTATATTTACCCACAGATGTGGGGTTAATCTGTAGGTAGTGTACCAAATGCTGCCCTGCCACCTTTATTTAAAGTACATCTATTGGAAGAAAATGAACTTATATATTCCCACGAGCCACCGGCTTTCCGTCATGGGGGCAGGCATGGTGAGTATACAGTCACCACTCACAGCACTCCTTGCTATACTTTGAGCGGCGATTGAAAGTAGCCCGGCATTTTGAAAGTTTGCACTGCAGTATATCTGTGAAGAGCGAGCTGTCAATCAAAGTTCTAGGGCGTGCCTACAGCCTCCGCTGACAGTATAGTGAACGGTGCTGTTAGCAGTCACTGTAGCCTCTCCATGCCCACCCACATGATTGAATGCTGGCAGTTCCCATGAGTAGATAACTTCATTTTCTCCAGATAGCTGCACTTACAATGCTACCAGGCTGCTTTACTAACACCTAGTTACCTGTCGATTGACCCCATATCTGAAGATAAATAGCTTTTTATGGGGTGGTAGGTTCCCTTTAAGTAAGGAAGAGATGAGTAATAAATCCGAAGGATAGCTTTAGAATGGTTTGCATGTGTAAGCAGATAAGAAATGGTAAAACCTTCAGGCTTGTAGTGCTATTTGTACACCATTCCACTGTGGGTCTGTTATGTGTTCTTCATAATGCCTCTATTGCTGGCAGTCGCTTGTCATAACTCAATTCCCTCAAATCCAATAACTCCATAAGATGCTGAACACCAAATTATGGATTTAAGGCCAGCTGTCTTTTCTGTGGAAGATGAATAAAAATCCTTCCTTATTAGCATTATGCTAACAATATTTGCATATGCTTTGCATTTTAATCTCTTTTCCCCTCTGAAAAAATATAAGTAGAAAAAAAGAAATTAAGCAGGAAAAATTGGAAGAGACTGATTTGGAGGAAAATTCATGCATCTGATACATAGAAAAGATGGGGTCATCCAAAATGCAAAAGAATAAAACAAGATGTTTGATTCTTATTGATGCAATTTACATTGAAATGTTACAGCCTTTCATTAGTAACTGTGTGTTCACCTTACTGTACAAAAAGTGAAAAATATGAGATACCTGTGTATGAACAGGTGGATGATGTTTCACAAAACCTCATAAGAATATTTAAAAATTGTGATGGGGCCTTCGTGGGATTGATGATTGAGGTATAATAACATAGTGGTTCAGAAAGGGGCTCCCAATTACAAAGAGTGTGTCTCTCATTTTGGAGGACCTCCATGGTTTCAGTTTAACAAATGTACGGTAATACTTTTTTTCTTACCCTTTGGCAGTGCTGCAGTGTAATTGCACACTTCCTTCTAGATTCCGATCAGAAGGACAACCTGAAAGTAGGTTTTCTTTGATGGAACCTCTCAACAAAAAGGCATTGTCAAAACTGGAAAACTATTTTAATATAAGAAAAAGGAGTGCAATGTGTGTTGAGTTGTAGGCAATTATTTATTTTTTTAATTTTATTGATTTTTATTTATGTTACAGGCAATGTAGTAAATGGGACTATTGGAAAACAAATGGTTGACACTTTAGTGGAGTCATCTAGCAATGTTGAAATGATACTGAAATTCTTTGATATGTTCCTGAAGTTGAAGGATCTAACAAGCTCTGATGCATTTAAGGAATATGACCCAGAAGGAAAGGGTATTATTTCAAAGAAAGAGTTCCAAAAAGCAATGGAGGGGCAAAAACAATATGCTCAGTCAGAAATTGAGTTTCTACTCTCTTGTGCGGAAGCAGATGAAAATGATATGTTTAACTATGTGGAGTTTGTAGACCGATTCCATGAACCAGCTAAAGACATTGGTTTTAATGTGGCTGTTTTGTTGACCAATCTCTCGGAGCACATGCCAAATGACTCTCGGCTCCAGTGTTTGTTAGACCCTGCAAACAGTGTGCTGAACTACTTCTCTCCATACTTGGGACGTATAGAATAATGGGTGGTGCAAAAAGAATAGAGAGAGTGTATTTTGAGATCAGCGAATCAAGCCGAACACAGTGGGAGAAACCTCAAGTCAAAGAGTCCAAGAGACAATTTATATTTGATGTCGTAAATGAAGGTGGAGAACAGGAAAAGATGGAACTATTTGTTAACTTTTGCGAGGATACAATTTTTGAGATGCAGTTGGCGTCTCAGATATCCGAGTCAGATGCAGCTGACAGACCTGAAGAAGAGGAAGAAGACGAACCGCACCATATGATTGAAGTTGGTGAAGAGGATGAAGAAGAGCAGTCTCTAGAATCATCATCTGCTTTTATTGTAGCTTGCACAGCGCTGAGGAAAAATATGTCGAATTTCTTCAAAATGTTAACCTTGAAGAACATTGGTAAACAGTTTCGGAAAGTGAAAAAGATGACTGTCAAGGAATTAGTAAAAGTCTTCTTCTCATTTTTTTGGACGCTGTTTGTTGGTTTGTTCCAATTTGTGTTTACAATAGTATGGGGAATATTCCAGATTCTTTGGAGCACAGTATTTGGAGGTGGCTTAGTCGAAGGGGCCAAAAACATTAAAGTAACCAAAATATTAGGAGACATGCCCGATCCTACACAATTTGGAATCCACGATGATGTCTTGGAAGCTGAAAAAGCAGATTCATCTGAACACTCCTCATCTGCAGAACTAGCACAGCTTGTAAAAGGAGACAAGGGAGATATGGATATGCCTGATATTTTTGGCATTTCTGCTAAGAAAGAAGGTTCTAAGCATGGTGCAGAAATTGGTCTTGGTGATTTCACAGAAAATGTAAGCACAGAGAATACAACCAGTCTGGAGAGTGCTGTACATAAGAAGAGAAAAGCTCTTGTAAGTAGCTTCATTTTTCTTATTTCTATGACTTATTTCCATGTGTATGCCACTCTGGGCAATCAATTGACTTACATAAGTGTTAGTGTAAAGTAGAGGTAATATTACATGATAGTACAGCAGTATGTCCATGAGTATTGTAAATTTTTTTAGGGTCAAAATACCTTTTTGGAAATGAAAACAGAAATCACATCTGAGTTTTATAACATTGTAAAAGGCTCTCTATTTCATATAATTTTCCTTGTATGCCATGGTGGGGTAAATGTAGCTAAAAAATTAAGTCCTCTCTGCTATGGAGGACTTGAGGTGTCCACGCAAACCAACAGACATATATTGACTTGCTTCCTTATGGCGACTGTATCAAGGACAGCTCACATGGTATGGATTGGAGTATAACTTTGTATCCCATTTCTGTCATTTTCTGATAACCCATTAGCACTTTTTACAAAGTTCACCATGACTTTTACTAAACTTGAAAAGATGTTAGTATGAGTGGATATGTCAGTAAACCTTTTCCTACTCTCATTAAATTATCTCCTAATTTCATCTGTTCTTCTCCCTTGTGCAATATCAAGGGAAAATACAAAAATCTAATAAGGCAGCGTCTCTAGAAAACAACAGTTTTGCGCCTTTCATAAGCGTCTTGGATGTTGCATTGAAGTTGGACTTTGCAGTCTTTCCTCCTCCCCATTGTCTAGAAGCGTTAATGAAGCAAGACTTGCTAGTTAGTTATGCATGTTAGTTGGCAGATGCTCTGTTGTGCTGCCTGAAGGCAACAGTTAATGTCTATCTTAATTTTAATATCCACATTCCTAATGTGACGTTTAACAGTTAAGAGCGTTATCATGAAATACAAGTCACTGTATATTGTGCTGGATGGCGCGGGGAGAGATTGGAAATTAGACATGTTGTATCAGAAGGGACATGCGACTGTAAAGGCCAGAGAATTCAGAAGACCCTGCTTTCTATTTATTAATTAATGTTTCAGCTTTGGGGGAACATTATCAAACAAGCAATTTACTGGCTATAACAAGCATTAAGAAATTGGGCCAAGGTCACACAGTATAATTATAATAGCATTGTGTAGTTATCTGATGTGGAACTGCGATGCTCATTTTGTGTTAGATAACGACAGCAATTAATGCTTAGACAGGGCAGGCTTTATGTAATTATGGAACATGATGCTGAATTCTTGCAGCAGTTGTACATCAGATTCTTCTGCTAGTTGCTCCCAGGACTATAAAAGTGATCATTCTTATACATGGCAGAATTCTTCATTTTATGTGTTGGTGAAAAAATACGCAAAATTGTTTAATGTCCTCAGTAGCAAGGAAATAAGTAACCTTGGGCAATAGTTTGGGCTACTGATCTCAAAACTTAGAGATAAGCAGATCGATTTACAGTGACCATATCAGTTGTCCATGACCACCTAAATAGAGTCTTGAGAACTGGCACCTACCTGCTGGCATCCCTGTCGCCTCTTCTCATTAGTAGGCTGGTGCAAAGCCATGCGTGCATCGTGCTGCAACGATGATGTCATGCCGGGCCTAGAAATCAGAAAAAGTGTTGTGGATTCCAGCAGGTAGGAGGCAGTTTGAAAGGCTCCTGTATGGCTGCCACGGACTGTTGACATGGTCCCTTACTCAAGGTCCTGTGAATCGATTCGCTCACCTATAATCAAACCTATAGATCTATAATATTCTAACGTCTCGCATGGCACATATGACCCTTATCCACAAGGCATGTGCATGGATCCCATATAGTGAGTCCATACAGTGCTGTATTATAGAACCATAGGCGCTTCATGTGCTGCTCTATGGGGCCTCCATATAACACCATGTTCTTCTGTAGCTCAATATAGCTCAGTATATGATGCCACAATTTTTACTCATGGATTAAAAACCCTGTATGAAATATTAGTGGGATGTTTAAAAAATAAGGCACCAGTGAGAGCTGACAGAGAATTACTTGTTTCAGACTGGTACTGTTGGTTTCTTGTTTTTTCCCCACATACAAATAGCCTACTGTAACAGCTGCATTGCATCTGTGCATAACTAGTAGAAGGAAAATGCCTGCATACAAACTTGTGTACACAGCTGTCTGTTTTATGCACCTCTCCATAGGAGAAAGGTTCAGCTTATGACTATCTTCTACTATAAACCACCACCTTGTTTTTTTCTTTTAGAGCCATTGTATGAAATGTTGGTACACTAGACAACAGATTTCCATGGCTTCCATATTACACATCTGCACCACTCTGATTCATCATATAGCCAAGTTGGAAAGCAGCAGAGTTGGTATTTCCTGACATGCAGATGGGCGACTGGGTGACTTGTAGAGTTGGTGCCAATTGATTACAGGGACCTAGTTCATTGACCACATTAGTAATTTGGATGGAAACCCTGAGAACTGCTTCCAACTTGACGGCATCCGCAGCTCTTCTTTCAATTAGCCGGCCTAGCATGGAGTCATATGTTCATCATTCCGCAACAATGATAATGTGTCAGGCCAACTAATCAATATGTAGAAGGCGATTTCCAGGGCTCTTGTTCAATGACTACTGATGTGGTCAATGGATTGGTTCCTGCAAATCGACTCAGACCAACTCGCCCACTTTACCACCTGCATGTTAGCAAATATCAACTATTTCTGCTTTCTCTCTTTCTAGGTAATTATCATCTTTTTCATGCTATTTCCATAAAGATGCTGATGTGCTAATACAAGGACCAATAGGAAAACTCACATATCAGCTCACATACATCCTGGAGTATAGGAGCTCAAACTCTCTCTTCTGCTGCCAATATACTGAAGATTACTGGGGGCTTTCCATACATTCCTTATAAATGTGGCTGGGGCATGTTAGATTTGAACATGGTAGACCCTTTTGTATTGCCAGGAGTTAAGCAACTGTCAGGGTGAAAAAAATGTGGAAATGATGTAGTAGCAAACTGGTTACTAGGATTAACAAAGAATCACATTTTGCACAAATTGTAGCCGAAGCACATAAATCCATTTCATTCAGGTCATAACACATCTAGTTGTGTCTTTGACAGCTGGTTCACAGCCAGGTTCCTTCTAAAATGTAGATTATATATTATAGACCCAATCATTTTCACACAATAAATCTGCAGAAATCCTTGTATTTCCGCATTCTCTGCTTCCTACTGTTCAGAATATATGGTACCACCGAAATGCCAGCGTAATAGAGTAAATGCCTCCAGTGGCGATCAATACTGGAATATTTTATGGGGAAGAAATTTAATAGGTTTTTTGCTTGAAAACATTTGTATCATTACGTGTGTGGGCAGACTGAACAATAATTGATTTTTTTATAACTATAATTTAATATTCATTTGCGTGCTATTAGGACCTGATTATGCTCTGCATGCAAAAACTAATGGGTATTATGCGTCTTGTATAGTGGCGGAAGCTTTTAGGTTCTATAAAGACACAACATTGGTGTTAGCATAATTATGATTCCCTGTGTGAGAGGCTTTAGTTTAGCAGATTGGTCTGAACTCCAATTTGCAGTTACCTAATGTTAGTTATTTAACTATTTTATTTTGTTTTTAGTGGCATTTTACTTTTCTATAGTACATGTAATGGATTAACTTAGCTTTCGATGTAACAGTACATTTTGTGATGTAAACATATCATTAGTCTGAAGGCAGAGGTATTTTAAGTTCAAAGCATTAAAGGGAGCCTGTCACCCCCAAAACGCTAATTAGGGGGTTTAGCCTGTAAAAATTAGGCCTGCATTATACCTTTTAGTAGTTTAGTTGCCAGAAAAAAAGATTATTTTGTATACAAACAAGGGGACTTCAGTGCGCCCTTGGTGTGGCAAAGGGTTCAGTGCACTGTTACGCCCCCTGAATATACATACTGAGCTTTTTTTTCATATCTTGCTCTTAAGTGAGTGCAACCAGAACTCAATCAGTGTCTCTGGACCCCCTATCCAGCTATCCACCGGCACATTGTTGGGCTCATGTGCCTCCTCATTGACATACAAAATAAATAGTTTCTTTTTCTGGCAACTAAACCACTAAAATCTACACTACAGGTATGATTTTTACTAGGGCTTCATACATGTATAAGTGGTTTACTTAGTGTTTAATGCGTAACAGACTCCTTTTAATACTAGTTTTAGAATGTGACTGGACTATGGTTTAGGTAATTTTGGTTCCCAAAGGACTGCATTGAATCGTGCATAAATACAATAGACCACAAATTTATCAAGCCAAATACATCAGCAAGGCAGAAAAATGGATTAGAAAAATAATGACGTGCATGAAATTCATGTATAATTTTCAATTCAGTTCTTTAACACGTACAATTGGCTTGTGATGGTTACACTATATTATAGACTTAGGCTCCGATTTGTCAAGACTGGCAATTTTCACCCCAGTCTTGATGAGGGGGTGTGCTGGAGTCAGATGCTCTTGATTCGTTAAAAGATGCACACCTCTTAATGAATCAGGAGCTTCTGACAACTGGCTTGTGTGTCACCACAAATCTTACTCTACTCGGGCAGTGTAGTAAGATTTGTCATGAATTTGACAGGCGGGGTTGCCACACCCCATCTCGCATCAACTCCACCCACTTTGTTCTTAAATTTTTCCACTTTCTCACGACATTTTCTCCAAACGCCAACAATCTCATGTGGCGCCAAAACGTTGCACCTTTTCAAAGCTGTTTGCACTAGAATTATGTCATAAAAACTTTGATGAATCAAGCTTTTAAACTATTTTGCCTGCAAAATATTGTCCAAAAACTCCTAAATCACATGCATAGTTTGTAGAGATGTGCACATTTTTTTCTTTAATTAAAATTTACCATCTTCAATAAACATTTCCCAAAAAATTGATTCAGGGGAGAGAATTGTAGAACACTGTGTCAAACTGATAAGGTCACTGTCAGAGGTAACATCATCCTGCTGTGACTGAGATGTGCCATTTATTCCATAAAATATCCTTTCTTTCCTCCCCACTAATACGCCTGCCAGAGGCAAAGGAGATCAATTTTGGCCTTTGGTAGTACTGCTCAGATAGCTAGTGCCAGTGGTGGTGGTATGGTATGAGTTTGCTTTCTTTTAGATTACCCAGTCTATTGCCTTTGCCATTTTTTTATTTTACCATACATTTTTACTACTCTAGATTTTACTGTTGTCACTGTTTAAACTACAATTCACTCTTTTCCCAAAAGGGACTGAACACGAAAAGCTAGGTACACATACAAAAAACAGCAATCTTAACAGGCCACAGTATTGTTGTGCCATGTACAGACTTGAGATTTGACTAATAAAATGAGTGTCCAAAAAATTTTTCTTTACATGCACACTGTCTGGATTTTTTTTTACAGATATTTTCTATTTTTTGTTTAACACAATTCTTCCCCCTTCCCCAAAAAGACTGAAGAAGAAATAATAGCTACATGTCCAAAAAGCAGCAGCGGCAAGTGGTCACAGTATTGGTGTGGTGTGTATGGATGTCAAATTAGACTACACTAATGTGTGCAAAAATTCAGTACATACTTTGCGTGACAGTCTACATTCACACGGCCATATTTTCAATTTGTGAAAAAAAACAGTGCTCTTGGACCAATGCTATTCAAAATGACATTGTTTTTTTACACAGACCGAAGGTCTGCATGAAAAAATATTGCAGCATGCACTAATCTCTTCTTATTTTGGAAGAGACTCGCACATTCAAGTCTATGGGTGCTCCCAAAAAATTGTATCCGATATAGCTCAACTGTATAGCATCCAGTTTTTACTGATACATTGCAGTTATTTAACTTCGAAAACTGTATTTGGTCTTGTAAATTTTATTAACTGCTGATGTATAAAACCGGATGCCACATGGATTGTGTATGGATGAGAATACGGCTTGTCCGCTTTTTGTGGATAAAAATCAGACAATTTTTTATACTTTCGTGTGAACTCCACCTAAGATTTATTTTTTCTTTCAACAATATGGTTGGCTTTCTTCTGTCTAAAGAATAAAAAAAACTAAGTGTAATTGAAATGCAGCAGCACTAGTGCTGTTTTTATAACTTCCTATCCCTATATCTAGCTTAGCTGTGACATCCACTCACCATGCACATAGGCAAATTGTTTAATTTGCCAGGTACAGTGTATTCCAGAAAATTCAACTCTGATTTAAGTCGATTCCTTTATCTTTACTGGTTCATGATATCTAGTGACTTTTAAGAATGGCAGCAATATTACAGCTAAACCTGCATACTTGGGTCATAATCTTGAGAAATACAAATTTCTTTTAATGTTGCACATATGTAGTGTACAAATTATTGACGTTTTTGCAGTCTAAATCAATGTAAAAGCCCAATAGCCAGCATTCCCATCTCAGCAGCGGCCACTCAACACTTTGACGGTAATTCGGTTCTATTCAATAACTCAGAGACCGGGGACAGTAGGTAATTATGTAAACTATGGTGGATATGTAAAGGGAAAGGATCTGCATGTCTCTGCTCGCTTGTCATTAAAGCTCAGCTTATGTATCACAGTGTGTGATTCGTGTGTCAAGCAATATACCTAGGCTTTGCCTTGTTTTTCCACAAATCATATATTGTATTCCATCAAAGATGGGCAATTATCTCTCTATTCTAAACTCTGAGGCCAAATAAGAGGTTTACAGGCCATGTTGTCTTCTCCCCTGTTACGACCACCTCCCCTCATACTCACCTCACCGCTCCTGCGTCACAGTCTCCCTCGGGTCAGGGCTCGTGCAGGCTGACTGGTCCGCGGCCTGTGGCATCTCTGCACTTTGTGTGCATGCACCGTAGGCCGCGGCAGCTCGTCATCCCCTCTCCTTGAGCTCCGTTGGTTCCCTGACCCAGAAGCACTGCCGGACCAATAGGAGCTTGTGGACGGGTATTTCATGCCGCCCTCCTTTAATGGAGGCGCCTGATCTTAGTATAGCGCTAGCATTGCGCTACCATTAGGCCTAGTTTTTTGGATCGCCTTGCTTTGTCTTCCAGCCCTGTATCCCAGCCGTGCCCGCTTGTCCTGTGTTCCACCTGTCCTGTGTCTCAGCCGTGCTCACCTCTCCTGTGTTCCAGCCGTGTCCCGCCTGTCCTGTATCCCAGCTGTGCCCGCCTGTTCTGTATCCCAGCCTTTCCTTCTGTGTCCCGCTCCGGGTGCCCTCTGTTCCAGCTCAGTACTGCCGTACTTGGTTTCCCCAGACCACCTGTCTCCCCTCGGTTCTACCTGCTCCGCTCTTTTACCCCGTGCTCTCTCTGTCCAGTAGAGGGGCTTCCGCTTCCCTAAAGAGCCGCTCCTCTCGGTACCGGCTATTGTGGTACTCGAACCCCAGGGCCTGCCCCTAACGATCCCTGTATAGGGGTCGGCTCCACCTGGTCCGTTCGCCCGGGGCCCTCGGTGCCACGATCCAGAGGGTCCACTCTTGGAGGCTTGCATCGCCGAGCCGCAACAGTAAGATCAGGCCATGGATCCCGCCGGTGCCTCTGAAGCCACCCAAAATAATTTGCTCTTCTTACGGGAGATACAGGGATGCATAATGTCTGTTATGAAGTCCATGGATTCTCACTTGTTGGCCCTACAGTCCGCTGATCCCGGAAATGCTACTCAGCTAGCCGGTCTTCAACATGAGCTTGGTCAACAGCGCAATACCCAGGCCCCATATTTTGACTTATATGACCTCCGTCAATGATCGTTTGTTTGCCTTGCAGTCTACCGCAGTGGCACAGACCTCGTCTCATGTCTCTCCTTCCCTTCCTTCTCTGCGCCTTGCTAAGCCACCTCGGTTTAGTGGCGACCCCAAACTTTGCAGAGGGTTCCTAAATCAATGTAGTCTCCACTTTGAATTATTACCCCAGCAATATCCCTCTGACCAGGCCAAAATGGCCTTTATTATGTCTCATCTGGAGGAGGAGGCCCTGTCCTGGGTGAATCCCCTCTGGGAACTGGATGATCCCATTGTCTCTAGCCTATCGGTTTTTCTAGATACCTTCCGTAGGGTCTTCGATGAGCCTGGTCGGTTAGCTTCTCCAACTGAGTCCCTCTTTAACCTTCATCAGGGTGCCCTAACGGTCGGTCAATACGGCATCCGCTTTCGTACCCTTTCCTCTGAGTTGGGCTGGAATAATGCAGCACTGGTAGGGGCTTTTTGGCAGGGCCTGTCGGGCAGGATTAAGGACGAGCTTGCTGGTCGCAAAACCCCATCCACTCTGGAGGATCTTATCTCCCTGGCCACCCGCATTGATCTACATTTCCAGGAGTGCTCACAGGAGTCAGCCAGAGAGGAGACCCATTAGACCGGTCTCTTGTACCAACCGAACCTCTAGTCCGCGTCCGGTCAGGAGTCCGTCTATCCCCCCTGCTGAACCCATGCAGGTAGATCGTCTCAAGCTGGCTGAGCTACGTCAACGTGAGAGACGGGCGCAGCGACTATGCTTCTACTGTGGGGGGGACTTCGCATTATCTTCGTTCCTGCCCAGAGAGACCAGGAAACTCTTCCAGCTAGATCAGGTAAGAGAATCCTCCCTAGGTGCTGGTAATTTCTCTATACCCCTCACTATGTCTGTTCTTCTGGTTTCGGGTCGGAGGCATGGCTCCGAGGTTGCCTATGTGGATTTGGGGTCGGCAGGTAACTTCATCCGGTGCAAAGAGGTAGACAAGTATCAGATTCCGGTGATAACCCTGGAGATCCCTCAGCTAATTGCCTCGGTGGATGGCAGACCCTTAGAGGAGACAGTCACTTTGGTCACTGAAGAGGTGGAGCTGCAGGTTGGTGCCTTACATTGTGAAAGGATGGCCTTTTATGTACTGCATAACTTGTCCCATGCCTTGCTCCTAGGACTCCCTTTGCTATGTACACATCAGCCAGTCCTTGACTGGTCGTTGGGCGAGGTCCTCCGTTGGGGGCATTGGTGTCATGTCCGGTGCCTGAATCCTATTCATCCTTCTGCCGCCTCACGACCATCTCCCGATTTCTCAGGGCTCCCTTCTGCCTACTGGTCCTACGCTGACGTGTTTGATAAAAAGGAGGCAGAGAGCCTTCCCCCGCACCAGCCTTTTGACTGTCCGATTGAACTAATCCCCGGGACTACTCCTCCCAGTGGTAGAATCTACCCGCTGTCCCCTGCAGAGACTTTTGCCATGTCCCAGTACGTCTGGGAGAATCTTGCCAAGGGATTTATTCGGAAGTCTACCTCTCCCGCAGGGGCCGTTTTTTCCTTCATCAAGAAGAAGGATGGATCCCTGCGTCCATCTATCGATTACAGAGGCCTGAATGAGATCACGATCAAGAATAGATACCCTCTTCCGCTCATTCCGGATCTATTTGACCGCCTCAGAGGGGCTCGGATCTTCTCCAAATTAAACCTTAGAGGAGCCTATAATCTGATCCGTATTCCTGTTGGCGATGAATGGAAGACTGCTTTTAACACTCGAGACGGACACTACAAATACCTAGATCAAAGACGTTGGCACAACTATATATAGGTTGTAAAGGTGGTGCACAAATTAGGGTCCCAACCCGTGTGCGATATATTATTATAAATTTGGCACACACCAGTGGATGCAAGAAAAATTCTATTTAATTGGAATTTACATACAGTCTCAGCAAAATCATAAATGGCAGACGTTTCGGTCAAGTGACCTTCATCAGTATGCCATATATAGTTTTGCTGGTAGAATTGGTTGTTCCGTTGGAATAAATGGTATAAGGTTTCACTCTTGAACGCTGGTGAAATATTAAATGTGTCTGCAGCATAGACGCGGTGTCCACCGCTTGTCTCAATAGCTGCTGTCTGCTTCCTGCGCTCAGTTTAGAAACTGAGCGCAGGAAGCAGACAGCAGCTATTGAGACAAGCGGTGGACACCGCGTCTATGCTGCAGACACATTTAATATTTCACCAGCGTTCAAGAGTGAAACCTTATACCATTTATTCCAACGGAACAACCAATTCTACCAGCAAAACTATATATGGCATACTGATGAAGGTCACTTGACCGAAACGTCTGCCATTTATGATTTTGCTGAGACTGTATGTAAATTCCAATTAAATAGAATTTTTCTTGCATCCACTGGTGTGTGCCAAATTTATAATAATATATACTACAAATACCTAGTCATGCCCTTTGGTCTTTGCAATGCTCCCACGGTGTTTCAAGAATTCGTGAATGAGATCTTACGCGATCTTCTATATTCTTGTGTCGTCGTGTACTTGGATGACATCCTTGTGTTTTCTTTTGCCCTCTCGTCCCACAGGAGAAATGTTCGCCTGGTACTACAACGTCTTCGAGAGAATCGCTTGTACGCCAAGATCGATAAGTGTCTCTTTGAACAGACTTCGTTACATTTCTGGGCTACGTTATCTCTGACACTGGATTGAGAATGGATCCCGAGAAGCTGTCCGCTATTTTCAAATGGCCTCGTCCTGTGGGAGTAAGGTCTATACAACGGTTCCTTGGATTTACCAATTACTACAGGCAGTTTACTCCTCATTTTTCCTCAGTAACCAAGCCAATTTCCACCCTTACTCGTAAAGGGACAAGACCCAATTCCTGGACTATGGAGGCCGAGGAGGCCTTTCAGACTTTAAAACATGCCTTTTCCACAGCCCCGGTATTACACCATCCTGTAGCCAGCAGATCCTTCGTGCTTGAAGTGGACGCCTCCTCCGTAGGAACCGGGCAGTACTTTCCCAGAAGTCCATCTCAGGTCTCTTGCTTCCCTGTGGGTTCTTCTCCAAAGCCTTTTCCCCATCGGAGTGTAACTCGATTGGGGACCAGGAGCCATTGGCCATCCAGCTGGCCCTGGAGGAGTAGCGTCATCTGCTAGAGGGGACTGTCCATCTCTTCTTAATTTACTCGGACCACAAAAACTTGGCCTACCTCCAGTCCGCCCAGAGACTCAATCCTCGACAGGCCAGGTGGTACTTGTTTTTTGCCTGCTTTGATTTTGAGCTCCACTTTCGGCCCGGCAACAAAAACACCAAAGCCGATGCGTTATCCAGGGTCTTTCAGCCGGCCGAGACACCGAAGGAGCCTTCACACATTATTGAACCCACTGTGAATCTTCTTTCTCCGCCCCCAGGCAAGACTCTCGTGTATGAGGATGCTAGAAGAAGGGTCCTACGATGGGGCCATTCTTCTAAACTTGCTGATCATGCCGGGACAAAGAAGATGTTGACTCTCATTTCCTGCCACTACTGGTGGTCTACTCTTCGTCAAGACGTGGTTGACTTTGTTGCCTCCTGTCCGTCCTGTGCTAAAAACAAAGTACCATGACGGCCTCTTTCTAGCCTGCTACTTTCGTTGCCAGTTCCTGCGGTTCCTTGGGAACACACATCACCATGGATTTCATCACCGACCTGCCCCGCTCTTGCGGTTGTACAGGGATCCTGGTGATTGTGGACAGCTTCTCCAAAATGGCACATTTTGTCCCTCAGCCCAGACTGTCTTGAGCTCCTGAGTTAGCCAAAGTCTTCATCCATCAGATCTTCAGACTCCATGGACAACCTCGACGTATAGTGTCTGACCGAGGAGTTCAGTTCACCTCCCGTTTTTTTGGTGGGCACCTTGCAAACTCATGGACGTATCACTAGATTTCTCTTCCTCTTACCATCCGCAGTCTAACGGGCAGGCGAAGCGAACTAAACAAGCTTTGATTGCCTACCTACGACATTTTTCCAACGCCCATGGGCCCTGGGCTGAGTTCGCCTACAATAATCATGCCAGTGAGTCCTCAATCAAATCTCCGATCCTTGTTGTGCTTGGCCGACATCCGAGTGTTCCTCTTCCTGTGACTCCTGCCTCGGAAGTACCTGCAGCCAACTCTTTGTCCACGGAGTTTTCCAAGATTTGGGCCGAAACCAACGCAGCACTCAAGAGGCGGTGATCGAATGAAGAATGATGCTGACAAAAGGAGACTGGGATTCCCCACCGTATCGCATGGGAGAAAGGTCTGGCTCTCATCTAAGTATATTTGGCTGAAGGTGCTTTCGTATAAGTTAGGGCCCCGGTACATTGGTCCTTTTGAAGTTCTTGGACGTGTCAACAATGTCGCCTACAAGTTGAAGTTGCCTGCTTCGCTCCGAGTCCCGAACACCTTCCATGTCTCCCTCCTGAAGCCAGTGGTACTAAATCGTTTCCACTCCGCACCCGACTCTGTCTCTCAACCGGTTGGCACCGACAACATCTTTGAGGTGAGGGATATTCTGGCCATGAAAAAGGTCAAGGAGAAAACCCTTTTTTCTTATTGATTGGAAGGGGTTTGGGCCTGAGGAGAGATCTTGGGAACCCCGGGAGAATATCAACGTACCCCGCATTCTTAAGAGATGTTTTGCAAGTCTCGGGGAGGGGCAGCTTAAGGGAGGAGGTACTGTTACAGCCGCCACGGCCTCCTCCCCTTATACTTACCTCACTGCTCCTGCGTCGTAGTCTCCCTCAGGTCAGGGCTCGCGCCGGCTGACTGGTCCGCAGCCTGCAGCGTCTCTGTGCTCTGTGCGCACGTCATCCCCTCTCCTTGAGCTCCGGCGGTGCCCTGATCCGGAAGCACCGCCGGACTAATAGGAGCTTGTGGACGGGTATTTCAGGCCCCCCTCCTTTAATGGAGGCTCCTGATCTTAGTATAGCGCTAGCATTGCGCTAACATTAGGCCTGTTTTTTTGGATCGCCTTAGTGAGTGTCTTCCTTGCTTTGTCTTCCAGCCCTGTATCCCAGCCATGCCCGCTTGTCCTGTGTTCCAGCCGTGTCGCCTGTCCTGTGTCTAAGCCGTGCTCACCTCTCCTGTGTTCCAGCCGTGTCCGCCTGTCCTGTGTCTCAGCTGTGCTCACCTCTCCTGTGTTCCAGCCATGTCCCGCCTGTCCTGTATCCCAGCCGTGCCCGCCTGTCCTGTTTCAGCCATGCTCACCACTCCTGTGTTCCAGCCGTGTCCCGCCTGTCCTGTATCCCAGCTGTGCCTTCCTGTCTTGTGTCTCAGCCTTACCTCCTGTGTCCCACTCGGGGTGCCCTCTGTTCCAGCTCAGTCCTGCCGTACTTGGTTTCCCCAGACCACCTGTCTCCCCTCGGTTCTACCTCCGGTACCCTGCTCCACTCTTTTACCCCGTGCTCTCTGTCCAGTAGAGAGGCTTCCGCCTCCCTAAAGAGCCACCCTCTCAGTACCGGCTATCGTGGTACTCGAACCCCAGGGCCTGCCCTAATGATCCCTGTATAGGGGTCAGCTCCACCTGGTCCGCTCGCCCGGGGCCCTTGGTGCCACGATCCAGAGGGTCCTCTTTTGGAGGCTTGCGTCACCGAGCCGCAACCGTAACATCCCCATTTCACAAAAAAAAACAAACGCTGCTACATATAAGTGATAGTAACTGAATATGTTTTTTTTATTTCACTGCAGTTATCATACTGTACACACTATATCAGAGAAGGACATATATGTTAATGGCGTAACCTGTGCAGCCATAAAAAAATAACTTTATGGATGACTATGGACTGTGCATCATACTATATGGATGACTATGGGTTGTGCACTACACTTTATGGATGACTATGGGCTGTGCAATACGTTTTATGGATGACTATGGGCTGTGCATTATACTTTATAGAGCACTATGGGCTGTGCATCATACTATATGGTTGACTATGAGTTGTGCATTATACTTTATGGATGACTATGGGCTGTGCATTATACTACATGGTTGATTATGAGCTGTGCATTATACTTTATGGATGACTATAGGCTGTGCATTAAACTTTATGGATGACTATAAGGTGCATTATACTTTATAGATGACTATGAGGTCTTTTATACTTTATGGATGACTATGGGCTGTGCATTATACTTTATGGATGACTATGGGCTGTGCATTATGCTTTATGGATGACTATGGACTGTGCATCATACTATATGGATGACTCTGGGCTGTGCAGTACACCTTATGGATGACTATGGGCTGTGCATTATACTTTATGGATGACTATGGACTGTGCATCATACTGTATGGATGGCAATGGGCTGTGCAGTACACTTTATGGATGACTATGGGCTGTGCATTATACTTTATAGAGCACTTTGGGCTGTGCATCATACTTTATGGATGACCATGGGCTGTGCAGTACACTTTATGGATGACTGTGGGCAGTGCATTATACTTTACAGAGCACTATACTATACTTTGTGGATGACTATAGTCTGTGTATTATACTACATGAATGTCTATAAAATGTACATTATACTACATTGATGACTATGAGGTCCATTTTACTTTATGGATGACTATGGGCTGTGCATTATACTTTATGGATGACTATGGGCTGTGTATTATACTTTATGATAATTATGGGCTGTGTATTATACTTTATGAAGGACTGTTGACTGTGCATTATACTTTATGGAGGACTATGGTTTGTGCATTGTCTTATATGAAGGACTATGTGGAGTGCATTATACCTCTGCTATAGGGCCCCATGACTTCTGTGTACACCTCTGGTGAGTATAATGGTTTATTTTTTTTCTATACATTAAAGAACAGTGGCAGAACGGGGGACATATACCAGGATGGGGGGGATATATTGCATTGCAAGATGAGGGACATATATACCAGGATGGAGTGTGTGTGTGTGTGTGTATGTTATATATATATATATATATATATATCTTATTCAGGATGGGGTGCCGCAGCCCAAATCTTGCACCAGAGTCCATCAGACTTTAGTTACGCCACTTCTAATCAGAGCAAAAGTTTGCTGAACTCATTCGCATGCACTGTACTGTGTTTTAGTTATAGATTTTTTAATGCAAATATTTATTAGGAATCTTATACTAATCCACATCTAATCAGACATGCGTAAATTCATCATGCCTGATCCTTTTATTCCCCCCAATTGTCAGCAGAATATCAAATACACATTCAATGGCTTAAAAACATACATGAAGTGGTACGTTTGATCGCTTAAGAACCTCAGGGTCAGTCGCTGAAAATTTCTTCTATACCAGTTATAAATGCCCAACCTATGCACTGCACAACTGTTTCACTGTAGTGGGTGTTATTTAATACTTTGGGAGAACAAACTGATTCATTAATTTAATTAACCCTCAAAATAATCCATATGAGCTGCAACTACTCAAAACAGCATCTTACACTGGTAAACTCGAAGTTCGTTCCCCTCCTTATCCTTGATTTTTTTTAAAAATAGTTCTTCCTTAGGTAGAACTTGTTGGAGATTTTCTTGGAAAAAAACAATGATTTTATCTCAGTGATGAGCGAGCATGCTCATGTGTTAATATAGTATCTTCGGTGTGCTCAAATACTATGTTCGGTTCCCTGTGACTGCAAGTCTCACGCCTGTTCGACAGCCTCAACACATGCAATGATTGCCTGTTTTTTCTGCAATTCCTGTATGTGTTGCGGCAGTTGAACAGCCATAAGGCATGCAGCCATGGTGACTTGAACATAGTATTTGAGAACGCCCAAGATACTCTATTAGCACACGAGCATGCTCGCTCATCACTACTAACTACTGTATGAGACAACTACTACATTCTGGTTTGCAATGTACTGACTGGTGTATGAGAGAACAATTAGCTGGGGGTACTCCAGTCCTGCTGAATTAATGTCTCTAGTATGGTCCTAAGATGATTTTTCTGGTTTGCTTAACATGTCTTATTCTTCATTCACTCTATATATGGAGATCTTACTGTTTTGCTTTGGAACTAATGCACTGAGGAGGTGGATGGGTTAAAGGTTGTATGTTGAGAATTGGATTATAATTTTAAAATTATTTGCTGTGTTCCTTGCTGGAAGGTATCTGTATATGTAAATAAGGGGCGGGGGTACATTGTGGTATACCATAATAGATATCAGACTAACGTCTGTGGAACCCTCTGATATTGACTGACAGGACATGGCGGATCATCTGTCAGAGCTCACATGCACATTAGTCTATTTTGGACTGTTGATCCTTTTGTTCTCTGAAAGATAAGCCGCCTCCAAAAGAACACAGGAGGATTTGGTAGAATAGGACGCTCCTCTGTATGGGAGAGGTGGGAAAATAGCTGCCAGTACAACTAACCAAAGCATTGTTCGGGCCACAGGTATCTAAGGTGTATGGGAGGTATTACATCAAATTTAAAAAAATAAAAATTTATATACAGTGCCTTGCGAAAGTATTTGGCTCCCTGGAACTTTTCAACCTTTTCCCACATATCATGCTTCAAACATAAAGATACCAAATGTAAATTTTTGGTGAAGAATCAACAAGTGGGACACAGTTGTGAAGCTGAACGAAATTTATTGGTTATTTTAAATTTCAGTTTTTATATTTCCACAAAAATGTAAAATAAGCAGTAAATTTCGTTCAATTTCACAATTGTGTCCCACTTGTTGTTGATTCTTCACCAAAATTTACATTTGGTATCTTTATGTTTGAAGCATGATATGTGGGAAAAGGTTGAAAAGTTCCAGGGAGCCAAATACTTTCGCAAGGCACTGTATATATATATATATATATATATATATATATATATATATATATATATATACACACACATTGGATGACTGCCCAGGAATTGGCGCCGATCCTTTTATGGTTTACGGCTAGGTTAATTAAATTGTACAATCTGGTGGATAATAGTTGATTCTTCACCAAAATTTACATTTGGTATCTTTATGTTTGAAGCATGATATGTGGGAAAAGGTTGAAAAGTTCCAGGGAGCCAAATACTTTTGCAAGGCACTATATATTATATATATATTATATATATACACACACATTGGATGACTGCCCAGGAATTGGCGCCGATCCTTTTATGGTTTACGGCTAGGTTAATTAAATTGTACAATCTGGTGGATAATAGTTTTGTATGTACAGTGGCTTACAAAAGTATTCACACCCTTGACTTTTTACCTCTGTTATTTTTGGAGGAAGGTGCTGTGGACAGATGAGAACAAATTTAACTTTTTGACCACCAAGGTAAACGCTATGTCTGGCGCCAAACCAACACAGCTCATCACCCCAAGAACACCTTCCTCACAGTGAAACGTCATGATGTGGGGTTGTTTTTCAGAAGCAAGGACAGGGAATATGGTCTGAGTTGAGAGAAAGATGGATGGTTCAAAATAGAGCGATATTCTTGAGCAAAACCAGTTTCAGTTTATCAGTGATTTGAGACTGGGATGGAGGTTCACCTTACAACAAGACAATGATCCAAAGCATACTGTTAAAGCAACATTCGAGTGGTTTAACCCCTTAAGGACCAAGCCATTTTGCAGCTTAATTACCGAGCCAATTTTTACAATTCTGACCACTGTCTCTTTATGAGGTTATAACTCTGGAACGCTTTAACGGATCTTGGCGATTCCGATATTGTTTTCTCATGATATATTTTACTTCATGTTAGTGGTAAAATTTCTTCGATATAACTTGTGTTTATTTAAGAAAAAACGGAAATATGGTGAAAATTTTGAAAATTTTGCAATTTTCAAACTTTTTATTTTTATGCCCTTAAATCAGAGAGATATGTCACAAAAAATAGTTAATAAATAACATTTCCCACATGTCTACTTTACATCAGCACAATTTTGGAACCAAAATTTTTTTTTGTTAGGAAGTAATAAGGGTTAAAAGTTGATCAGCGATTTTTAATTTTTACAACAAAATTTACAAAACCATTTTTTTTAGGGACCACCTCACATTTGAAGTGACTTTGAGGGGTCAATATGACAGAAAATACCCAAAAGTGACACCATTCTAAAAACTGCACCCCTCAAGGTGTTAAAAACCACATTCAAGAAAGAAGTTTATTAACCCTTTAGGTACTTCACAAGAATTGAAGCAATGTGGAAGGAAAAAATGAACATTTAACTTTTTTTTCCCCAAAATTTTTCTTTCGACACAATTTTTTTAATTTTGTAAAGGGTATCAATAGAAAATGAACCACAATATTTGTTGTACAATTTCTGATGAGTACATCGATACCCATGTGTGGAGGAAGACCAATCTTTAGGCGCACGGCAGTGCTCAGAAGGGAAGGAGCATCATTTGAGATTTTGAATGTCAAATTGGCTGGAATCGAGAGCGGACACCATGTCGCGTTTGGAGAGCCCCTGATGTACCTAAACAGTGGAAACCCCCCCATAGATGACCCCATTTTCGGAACTAGACCTCCCAAGGAACTTATCTAAATGTGTGGTGAGCACTTTGAACCCCCAAGGCTTCACAGAAGGTTATAACGTAGAGCCGTAAAATTAAAAAATCATATTTTTTCCACAAAAATGATCTTTTCACCCCCAATTTTTATTTTCCAAACAATAAAAGGACCCCAAAAGTTATTGTGCAATTTGTCCTGAGTATGCTGATACCCCATATGTGGGGGTAAACTACTATTTGGGCACATGGCAGAGCTCGGAAGGGAAGCAGCGCCATTTGACTTTTTTGGCTGGAATTGAGATTATACGCCATGTCGCATTTGATCTTTTCACCCCCAATTTTTGTTTTCCAAAGGGTAACAGGACCCAAAAGTTATTGTGCAATTTGTCCTGATACCCCATATGTGTGGGTAAACCACTATTTGAGGGCATGGCAGAGCTCAGAAGGGAAGGAGCGCCGTTTTCGAATGCAGACTTTGATGGAATGTTCTGCTGGCGTCATGTCGCGTTTGCAGAGCCCCTGATGTGCCTAAACAGTAGAAACCCCCACAAGTGACCCCATTTTGGAAACTAGACCCCCAAGGAACTTATCTAGATGTGTGGTGAGCACTTTGAACCCCCAAGTTCTTCACAGAAGTTTATAACGTAGAGCCGTGAAAATAAAAAAATCATATTTTTTTCCACACAAATGATCTTTTTGCCCCCAACTTTTTATTTTTGTAAGGGTAACAGGAGAAATTGGACCCCAAAAGTTGATGTGCAATTTGTCCCGAGTACGCTGATACCCCATATGTGGGGGGGAACCACTGTGATCGCCTTACTGCGATCTTTGGGAGGCTGAATGAACAAATCCACAAAAGGTGAAGAATTGGTTTTATTTTTTACGCCGTTCCTCGTGCGGTATTAGTGATTAGGCAACTTTATTCCTCGGATCGGTGCGATTACAGCGATACCAGATTTATACCCTTTTTTCATGTTTAGATTCTGTCACACACTAAAAGACGCTTTTTTTGGAAGAAATTTTTGTAAGAAATTTTTGCATCGCCGTATTTTGAGAGCTATAATTTTTCCATATTTCGTCCAACAGAGTCATGTGTGGGTTTGTTTTTTGCGGGACGAGCTGACGTTTTTATTCGGGCACATAACGTTTTTTGATCACTTCCTATTCTGATTTTTGTGGAGGCAGAATGAACAAAACCAGCAATTCAGGAATTGTTTTTTTTTTCTCCGTTCCGCGTGTGGTAAAATTGATAAAGCAGCTTTATTCTTCGGGTCACTACAATTACAGTGATACCTCATTTATATCTTTTTTTATGTTTTGGCGTTTTTTACACAATAAAAACTTTTATAGAAAAAATAATTATTTTTGCATTACTTTATTCTGCGAGCTATAACTTTATGTTTTCACTGATGATGCTGTTTGGCAGCTTTTTTTTTGTGGGACAAGATGACGTTTTCAGCGGTACCATGTTTATTTATATCCGTCTTTTTGATTGTGTATTATTGCACTTTTTCCAAGCGGTAATTTACTACTTTTTTGTGGCTTTTTTTTACGGCTTTCACTGAAGGGGTTAACTAGGGTTACGTTTTTATAGATGGGATTTTTACGGACGCGGTGATACCAAACATGTATATTTTTTTTGTTTTTTGTTGTTTTTTTTTTACATAAAAATGTGTATTTTTTAGAGGAAATTTATATTATTTTTTAATGTTTTTTTTACAAATTTTTTTAATAAATGTTTTTTTTACGTAGTCCCTTTATGGGACTTTCACTTTTTCACTTTTGTTGTAGGTATAATATATTGCAATGCTCCAGCATTGCAATACATTATACCAATGGAGAAAGCTGCTGTGACCATGTTATGAGCATGGTCACAGCAGCTTTCCGTAGCTAGATGACACGGAGGTTGTCATGACAACCCCCGGGTCATCAAGGCAGATATCGGGCACTGCAATTACATTGCGGGGACTCCGATCTGAGGCAGAGGGAGCTCCCGACCCTCTGCCTCCCCCCCTGAACGCTGCTATGCGATCGCACTCGATCGCACCAGTCAGGGGGTTAACAGCCAGGGGCGGCGCGGATGCCGCTCCAGGCTGTCAGTGCAGGAAGCTCGGCCACCGCAGCACTGAGCTCCTGCAGTGATCGCGCTGGAGATGCTGAAATTTCAGCATCTCCTGCCCGGTCGCTGCTGTGTTTGGTCAGATTGACTGACCAATCACAGCGCTGTAGGTGCAGGGACCGACTGCAAAGGTCCCCGTGTGTCGACCCGCCACCACAATTGTGGGTTACCAGGGCAATGGGGTACTCAGAGCCGAGCCCATGGAAGTCTATGGGGATTTTGTCACAGGTAGCTGTGGCTCGGTCTGTGGCCCTGGCGGTCTGGCGTATGTTGGGGATATATTTACAGGGGATTGATTTATGTACAGTTCGTGACGCCACCTGTAGTATTCTGGTAATTTGTACCAGCGCTGCTGCAGATCTCTGAGGGGATGGTGAGGCAGCTAGATGTCGGGTCCCCTACAGGTGGGACTCTTCCCTCAGGTCGGTAGTTAGGTAGGGATTGTGCAGGCATGCAATAATAACTCAGTCTCACACAGTCAACGTCTTTCCATACCTTTACTTGCAGGATGATAAGGCAGGTCCCAGGGAGGCTGATGGGGTTGATGGAGGATGAGCTTTGAGGCAACAGCTAAGCAAGTTAGGGGCCTCCTTTACTGTCCAATGAAGCTGAGTACGACCAGCCTGAAGCGTAGTCCTCTCTATGATTCCAGCTAATCTTTAGCTGTTCTGCCCAGTCAAATTTGTGTTAGAAGCCTTCCTGCGAGGGAGCTGAATCCTTTTATTGTCGTGCACTAACTCAAAGTCTTCACACCCCCTGACTCCAGCTACGTTCTGACTATAAGGGGCTTGTCTGCCGCGACCTAGGGTCCAGTAGATTCCTGGTTTTCTCTTCACTATGCTGTACAATAGTGATCCTTCGGTCCCCAGTAACCGGTTGCAACGTGCAGGACTTTTCCAAGTCAAAAGCACTTTTCCAATTATCTTCCTTCCACTTTGCCCTTCGCCTTGCTTGTCTCTTAATAGATAGTTCAGTCTTTCTTCCAGTGGGGCACAGCTCTGACTAGACTAAGGTGTATACAGACACCTACACCAGACTCCACTTTCTGAACTGATGATAGACTTAAACTGGACACGTCTACTCTGCCCAAGGACAGGAAACTGACTTCTCACTCTGAAGTCCGGACACTGACTGACTAAATCACTCCCTTCCACACCCCTACTGGGTGTGTCAGAAGTGTACATGATGTCATGAAGAGACCTTAACTGTTACCTCTCCACTCATCCTCCTGGTATTGTGTACCAGGGCTACACATTCCCCCATGGTAAACGACAGCACTCCCGGGCTGTAAAATATAAAGAGACATTTTTGTTCATACAATAAACATTAAAACAATAACATCTTCCCATCCGGGAGGTGAGAACACCTTGAACGTTACGAACAATAACATTTTACATATAGAAATACAAAAGTATCAAATAACATTTAATAAATATATATACAAGATACTTGTGAAGGACCCGCACCAAACCTTCAACGTGGGTCCTGGGTGGGCTGCAGGACATCCAAATGCAGACCTCACTCAGTGCCACACCACACGGGTTTTTGGTTCAGAGGTGAGTCAAGGGTTCATGTGAAACCATTAAGAAGGCACTTTAGTGCAACTATGTACAGGATACAGTTTTTGGGCTGGCTCAGTCCTCAGCCTCTGAGTCCATTGTTAAACGAAGACATAATAGAGAAAAAACACATTTATATATATAGACTTTTACAATGTTCACATAAATTCGTTATAACTACTGCTGATATCTAATGGGTAATTTCCCTTTTGTGATTCTCTCTGATCTACGTGGTGTAGTTTCAGGTATAACAAGTTGCGATCTGTCTGCACTGCGTAACGGCAAACTATAGAACTGCCTTAACCTTTCTATGGATCTGGCAAGCGTACTGATGGCTGGGCGGTGTGAGTCAGCTTCACCAGGAGATCCCATAGTATGGGGCGCTGCTTCAGATGATCCATCTTGAGGTTCCACAGGTTGAGGTGTTGCTGGAATGGGTAACTCCTGGACGGGCTCAACTGGCACCACAGGCACAACTGGAGGTAGAACTTCCTCTTGTGGCTGATAAAACTGCAACACTGGAATTATCACAGCATCTCCCAGTCGGGGCCAATCCGCAGGAAAATCTCCCAGATCGGTGTGTAGGACCTCTTCCTTTCTTTCTCTTTGATTGAAGACAGGGTTCTTTTCACAACTCTTTAAATGTTCTGGACACAACTTCAAATGATCTCTGGACACAGTGATTGTTGTTCTTCCTCCGTCCTTACTGACGACACAAACTTTTCTGTTGTCGTACTTAGAATCTTGTATGACGTAGGGTTCTTGCTCCCACTGATTATCCAGTTTGTGCATCTTTCTTTTTCTTTTTAATACTACCTCTCCAGGCATCAGAGGCTTGGCAGGAGCATTTCTGTTGTAAACATCTTCCTGTTTCTCCCGTGCCTTATTAAGACTTTCCTCCACACAGATTTGTACTCTTCTGTATTGCTCTTGCCGATTGACGTCCCAGTTCTCAACAGCGTCGTCTGCCTCCGGTTCTACCACTCCAAGTTCTAGATCCATTGGTAGTTTTCCGGGCCTTGCTCTCATAAGATAGGCTGGAGTGCAGTTAGTTGAGCTTACAGGTATATGGTTGTACAAATCAACCAAATCAGGTAGTAAATCCGGCCATCGATTCCTGTCTTCCAACGGTATGGATCTCAACAAGTCAAGGACAATATGGTTCATCTTTTCACAAAGACCGTTGGTTTGAGGGTGATATGGTGTTGTTCTTATTTTCTTGCACCCGTACATATGACAGAATTCCTTGAATAAATCAGCTTCGAAAGCAGGTCCCTGATCGGTTAAGACTTGCTCGGGATACCCATGCGGTCTGCAGAAGCTTGCTTGAAAGGTCTTCGCGGCCGTCACTGCGGTCTGGTCTTTCACTGGAACAACCACCAGGAATCTGGAGTAATGGTCCACCATGGTCAAGGCGTATGAGTATCCAGATCTACTCGGCGACAGTTTGACGTGGTCCAAGGCCACAATCTCCAGGGGACGAGTCGTCCGGATAGGTTGCAGGGGGGCCTTTTGACTACCGTAGTCCTTTCTTCTGAGACCACAGGGTCCACAGTTCCGACACCACCTCTCGACAGAGCTGCGCATCCCTACCCAGTAGAACCGGCATCTCAACAGGGTCTCCAGCTTCCTCCAGCCAAAGTGTCCTGCTTGATCGTGGTACGCTTCCAACACCATTGGGACGTCTGCCTTGGGGACCACGATTTGCCAGACCATTTCATGGGTTCTGGGGTTGACGTATCTTCTGCACAACTTCTCACGGTATAGGAACAACCTGCTTTTCTCGTTCCACAGGAGCTTGGCTGACATAGGTGCATCCTTTTCCAGAGAGGAGCCTTCCTGTCTTAACAACTCCTTGATGCGGCTGACCACTGGATCACTGTCCTGAGTCTCTTTCCAACTATGATGGGGTAAAGGATTTAATGTTGCACCTTTCTGCTTTCTGTGGACTTGATGCTCGTGGACTACCCCATTTCGATGGAACGCGGGTAGCTCAATTTCTTCCAGGTCGTCCGATTCTTCTTCCGTGTCAGAGTCATGCGGCATTCGGGACAACGCATCAGCATTAGCATTCTTTCGACCTGCCCGGTACTTGATAGTAAACTGATAATTGGACAACCGAGCCATCCATCGCTGCTCCATGGCACCCAGCTTGGCGGTTTCCAGGTGCGTTAACGGGTTGTTGTCTGTGTACGCCGTGAACTTATTGGAGGCCAGATAGTGCTTAAATCTTTCAGTAATGGCCCAGACCAGCGCCAGAAACTCTAGCTTGAAGCTGCTATAATTTTCCGGATTCCTTTCAGTTGGCCTGAGTTTTCTGCTAGCATATGCGATGACTTTTTCTTGTCCATTCTGCTTCTGACTGAGAACGGCTCCCAACCCTTCATTACTGGCGTCGGTGTACAACAGGAACGGTTGGCTGTAATCAGGATAGGTTAAAATCTCATCACCTGTCAGGATCTCTTTCATCTTTTGGAATGCTTCAGCCTGTTCTTTACCCCAATTAAAGGGAGGGTTTCTGCTCTTTAAGGATTGTCCTACCAGGAGGTCCTGTAAAGGAGCTGCCTTCTTCGTGTAATCTTTCACGAATCTCCTGTAGTAACCCGTTAGTCCCAGGAACTGTCGCACTTCCTTAAGGTTTTTCGGCTCCGGCCACTTCTGGATGGCAGTGACTTTCTCTGGGTCCGGCGCTACTCCTTCCGAACTGACGATGTGCCCCAAGTATTGTACCTTCTGCTTGAGTAGATGGCATTTTGAGGGTTTCAACTTCATCCCGTACCTGGACAGGGACTCAAACACTTCTGCCAGGTGCTTCAGATGGTCCTCATATGTCTTGGAATACACGATAACGTCGTCTAGGTATAGCAGCACGGTTTCAAAATTGAGATGTCCCAGACAGTTTTCCATCACTCTCTGAAATGTTCCTGGGGCACTACTGAGCCCAAACGGCATTCTGTCGAACTCACAGAGCCCCATTGGGGTGGTGAAAGCCGTTTTCTCACGATCCTCCTCAGCCACAGCCACTTGCCAGTAACCACTAGTCAGATCAAGGGTAGAAAAGTAGTTAGCCGTTTTCAGAGCAGCTAATGATTCCTCTATGCGTGGTAGCGGGTATGCATCCTTGTGTGTTATGCGGTTCACCTGCCTGTAATCCACACACATTCTCATACTACCATCTTTCTTTTTAACCAGAACTAGAGGGGCTGCCCAGGGACTACAACTATCCCTTATCACCCCCGCTTTCTTCATATCATTCAACATTTCTTTAGCCTTCTGATAATGAGCTGGAGGTATGGGCCTATACCGCTCTTTGATGGGAGGATGACTGCCTGTAGGGATATGATGTTGTACTCCCTTAATTGTCCCAAAATCAAGTGGATTTTTGCTAAACACTTGGGCATACTCTTGCACCACCCGTAATACCCCTTGCTTCTGGTGAGCGGGAGTGGTGTCCGTCCCAACATGGAGTTGCTGACACCATTCCGCCACCTGGGTTGCTGGGTCATTGTCCTCCTCTATTTGACAGGAGTCTAAGGACTCAGCCGGGAGAATAGAATTATTATCAACAGCATGAAGTTTAGCAATGGTTGCATAACGGGGTAAATTTACCTCATCATCTCCCCAATTGAGAAGCCGTACCGGTACTCTTCCATTCACCACTTCTACTACTCCCCTAGCAGTCATAAGTGTAGGTCTATGTTCTGAATGGTGGGGTTCTACTACAGCTTGGTAATTCTGTCCCCTCAGACCTATGGCCGCCCTGCACCAAATGATCATTTCACTCATTGGGGGTATCACAATAGGATCTGAGTCAGTGACCCGTACATTACCAATTTCGCCGTCGGTAAGCTTCGCTTGCTGCTGACACACCAGGGCCCGGATCTCTCTTTGGATTACTCCTCTCTGCCTTGGTCGGGCAATCTCAGCGAGCTGTTGGAGCAAGAACACAACTTCTCCCAAACAATTACCGATAATGTTAGTACCCAAAATGATATTTAAACCGTTCTCCTCATTTACAGTCTTTACTACCAGAAGCCCTTGGTCTTTCAACTCCTCTCTGCCCACCTTTACATCTACACATTTTGTTCCGAGTACTTCTACAGGAAGACCATTCGAAGCATACACAGTAAAGTCAAGGCTCGGAGGTTTAAGACTGTCCATTGACCAGTACTTGGTATATAGAGCATCAGGTATTAGGGTCACCTGGGACCCAGTGTCTAACAATGCTGGAACAGCAATACCATCTAGAATAATAGACAGGTAGGGTCGCCCGCCCACATACCTGCGGTTCCAGTCTAGGGGGCCTGACGGGTATTCTCCTGGGTGTTGGCCCTTGGACCCAGGTTCTGCCCGTTTAAAGGACACTGTGTAGACAGATGACCTTTCCGGTTGCAGCGATAACAGATGATCTCTCGACGAGAAGGGTGTTGATCAGAGGTTGCTCCTGGGGGTGGCGTTGTCCTCCTCCGGGGGGGCGACGTCTTCTTTCTTCTCCGGTGCATCCACGGAACATCCTCCGGGCAGTCAGCTAACAAGATCTTCCCTTCCTCCTCTTTCCGCAGCTGTAGGGCACTCATTACAGCGGCCAGATTTTTAGTCAGCTGGCGCACCTCTGAGCGCAGACAGTCCAATTCACTAGGAGGTGTCACCTGCGTTTTGGTTTCTGCCACTAGCGGGGAACAGGGGGTTACTGCCGGTTCCAGAGTGACTTCACACCTGATGATGTTGGGTGGACACCTCAGGTTTGCCCAGGGGCCGCAGCCCTTTTATTGCCATGTCCTTTAGGGCATCAAAGGTAGCATCCGGATGATCTAAGGACCACCAATTTACAGTTCTGCGTTCCTCTGGGGATCTCAATCCCTGTATAAATTGTTCTTTCAGCATTCTATTCTCGTCGATAGCATTTAAATTGTTAATTTGCTTGAGGGCTCTCAGGGCTCCCTGTAGTCGGCAAGCATAGTCCCGGATGCTGTCACCTGGCTGTTGTGAACAGTGATAGAAGGCCATCCGGAGATCCGTTTCTGTGCGGTCTTCAAATATGGCATGAAGCTTCAGGAAGATCGCAGGCACCGACTCCTGATCAACGGTATCCCAAGTCTCCACTTCCCTCTCAGCAGCGCCAGTTAGCTGCCCTATTAGCACAGCAGCTTTTTGTCTCTCAGGCATGGAGTACATTTCTAGGATGCTGCATAACTTCCGCTTGAAGCCTGCTAATGTGCCTGGCTCACCGCTGTATTGGGGAAGCCATTTTGCCCCAGGCATATATGGGAGCGTTAGTGGCATGATCGGAACTACCGGACTGGGTGCAGGGCCTGTGCCCCCATCTGGCGCTATAATACCAGACGGTGCGGGATTGGGGACTCCGGCCGGGGCCGCACTGTCAGCCGGTTGTTGTGACATCTTAGCGCCCCCTTGGTTAAACGGAGCCTACCGGTTTCAGACGCTGCTATTTCACAGGCACCGCAGTGGGAACAGGACCTTCGTCGCAGGCGCTCTGATGTCAGAGCGTTCACTTCCTGTTGCAGGACCTGCCGCTCTATTTTGCGATGCAATTTGCTATGCGGATTGCAATGCAGATTGTGATGCAGTTTGCTATGCGGATTGCGATGCGGTTTGCGATGCAGATTGCTATGCAGTTCGCTATGCGGTTTGCGATGCAGATTGCTATGCAGTTCGCTATGCGGTTTGCGATGCAGATTGCTATGCAGTTTGCGATGCGGTTTGCGACGCAGATTGCTATGCAGTTTGGGGTGCAGGTTGGGGGCGTGTCCAAGACTTTGCGCGCTTTTTCAGGTCCGCCCACCTTCTTCTCCAGCGCCTGAGGGCGCGAATATGGCGGCAAAATGGCGGATTTTAGCGCCAAAAATAGCAAACAGTCCTTTTTCACAAAAACAATCCACAGGCACACAGGGCTCGCAATGCTGCAAGTTTCGTATCCTGTTCGTGACGCCAAGTTTTTGTGTCGACCCGCCACCACAATTGTGGGTTACCAGGGCAATGGGGTACTCAGAGCCGAGCCCATGGAAGTCTATGGGGATTTTGTCACAGGTAGCTGTGGCTCGGTCTGTGGCCCTGGCGGTCTGGCGTATGTTGGGGATATATTTACAGGGGATTGATTTATGTACAGTTCGTGACGCCACCTGTAGTATTCTGGTAATTTGTACCAGCGCTGCTGCAGATCTCTGAGGGGATGGTGAGGCAGCTAGATGTCGGGTCCCCTACAGGTGGGACTCTTCCCTCAGGTCGGTAGTTAGGTAGGGATTGTGCAGGCATGCAATAATAACTCAGTCTCACACAGTCAACGTCTTTCCATACCTTTACTTGCAGGATGATAAGGCAGGTCCCAGGGAGGCTGATGGGGTTGATGGAGGATGAGCTTTGAGGCAACAGCTAAGCAAGTTAGGGGCCTCCTTTACTGTCCAATGAAGCTGAGTACGACCAGCCTGAAGCGTAGTCCTCTCTATGATTCCAGCTAATCTTTAGCTGTTCTGCCCAGTCAAATTTGTGTTAGAAGCCTTCCTGCGAGGGAGCTGAATCCTTTTATTGTCGTGCACTAACTCAAAGTCTTCACACCCCCTGACTCCAGCTACGTTCTGACTATAAGGGGCTTGTCTGCCGCGACCTAGGGTCCAGTAGATTCCTGGTTTTCTCTTCACTATGCTGTACAATAGTGATCCTTCGGTCCCCAGTAACCGGTTGCAACGTGCAGGACTTTTCCAAGTCAAAAGCACTTTTCCAATTATCTTCCTTCCACTTTGCCCTTCGCCTTGCTTGTCTCTTAATAGATAGTTCAGTCTTTCTTCCAGTGGGGCACAGCTCTGACTAGACTAAGGTGTATACAGACACCTACACCAGACTCCACTTTCTGAACTGATGATAGACTTAAACTGGACACGTCTACTCTGCCCAAGGACAGGAAACTGACTTCTCACTCTGAAGTCCGGACACTGACTGACTAAATCACTCCCTTCCACACCCCTACTGGGTGTGTCAGAAGTGTACATGATGTCATGAAGAGACCTTAACTGTTACCTCTCCACTCATCCTCCTGGTATTGTGTACCAGGGCTACACACCCGCACCGCTTGCCGTGCCTGTCAGCTGTCATAGACAGCTGTCGGCACTGAACTACCACTGCGTGTTTACACGCAGTGGTAGTTCAAAGGCATGATGTGCACAGTCCGTCCTGGTGCCGGAACGGACACCCGGCCATGACGGACTGTGCACGTCAATGGACAGTAAGGGGCTAAGGGGAAACGTGTAAATGTTTTGGAATGGCCTAGTCAAAACCCAGACCTTAATTCAATTGAGAATCTGTAGTTAGACTTGAAGATTCATGTTCACCAGAGGAAGCCATCTAACTTGAAGGAGCAGGAGCAGTTTTGCCTTGAGGAATGGGAAAAAATTCCATTCCATTGGCAAGAGGTGGAAATCTCAGAGACTTGTCCAAAGTGACTTGCAGCTGTAATTGCTGCAAAAAGAGGCTCTACAAAGTATTGACTTTGGGGGGATGAATAGTTATGCACACTGAAGTTTATATATTAGTGGTAGATTTGCTCACTTAGCTGCACATGGAGATAGACACGGGAACACTGCGGCTTTAAGGATGCACTTGGTTTATTAGATACGACATAAACCAAAATTAAGCACAAAATAAACACAGCACTCTGGGCAAAACAAAGCAAAACGGCAGCACTAGGTACAGTCCTTGCATTAGTGGGGATCAGCCCACTCAGGATTAGCAAGACCCATGGTTCAGGCATAAACAAAAGCACAAAACACTTCTCTGGAGTGTTCCTTTCCAGACACTGACCACTGCTGCCTTTGGAGGCCAGCTACTTAAGCCCTAGACCACACCCTAGGGCAGTGATGGGGAACCTTGGCACTCCAGCTGTTGGAGAACTACAACTCCCAGCATGCCTCAACTGCTGCAGGTTGCAAGGGCATGCTGGGAGTTGTAGTTTTACAACAGCTGGAGTGCCAAGGTTAGCCATCACTGCCCTAGGGTATAGCTAAGGCGGATATCCTCCCACCCATTCTATGGATGTCCACATAAAAGCCAGCCCATTATGCAAATGACTTAACCCCTCACAACACTTAGTGTGCTGGAGGAAAAACTGGGCTTTGTATCACTGATGCCATTAGGCGTAGTGAAACATATCTCCCCTACAGCACTTTAGCAGTGACTTTGTCACAATATTCACAGTTGTCGGCATGTTCTTTACATGAACTGATGCAAGCTATTTAAAAAAAAATAGCAAAATTCCAGTTTGTGGAGTAGTAAAACACGAGAAATGCCAAGGGGTGAAGCCACTGTATCTAAGCAAAGTTTATAAGAAGTAAAAAAGAATCATCTGATTTTCATTAAAAAAATGGACAATTTTTCATCTATTTTCTCATCCATATGAAATCCATATGGCAAATGTTTATTTATACATCAACAGTTATGAAAATTTACAAGACCAAATACAGTGTCTGTGATGAAGGAACAGCCACCATCTTAGATATGGGGCCTAATGCTCGCCTCATGTCTGAGCTGACCTGTCCCAGCTGCCATTTTATCTGTTCACAGCCACAGGCAGCTAACTGCTTCTATTCCCTATGGCCCGTAGGCATATTTAAGACAACAGGGTTTAGTCTCCACTGTGAATAAAAAGGTCTTTTAGTAAGCTAAATAGATCAGGCCCAAAACAGGGCTTCAAAGCTTTAGTCTGGAGCCATGCCAGCATGGGGCCTGGAGATGCCTGGGGGCTTCAATTAGATTATACCTGTCTGCTAGACACTGAAAACACATCCATTGTCTCTCCCAGCCACTACGACTCCGTTCTAGGATTATGAATTATGAGCACGCCTTTCGAGGTACAGGCTCATAAAAAATATCTGCATGATCCTGCGGACCTCGAGCATCTGACAGTGCGACTTCCGAGTCGGTGATGGCTCGGCGACCTGAGATATAGAGATTGGGTCACCGTGGAGGGCCAAACGGGCCATATTTGATCTCCACGCGACAGGCAAAACAAACTGCATTCACTGGTACCTCTCGTGTCCTGATCCAATCGTCCTGGGAAAAGTTAACCCCTTTCTTAGATATTGGGAATAAATTCTGCAGGAGCTGAGGATGGAGATTATTAGCCCATCCTCTGACACCGAGGGGAGAGACCTAGCAGGTTTAAGAACTGTGAGCTGATGGCAGACGCAAGCTATTCTCACAGAAGAACAAGGATGATGATCTAAGAAGGAACAAGAGACAGATCTGCCAAGGGAGCAGCGGCACACGTTTTGGGGACTGTCCGGCAACTAAGATTCGTACCTGTGGATCGCAGCGTTCCCGGCGTCCACATGCAACCTACAGCCTGGTAATATTGACCTTTAGCTAATACCTCTAAGCCTTGTACCTTATTGTAATATGTTACTCTGACTGCAAATCCACTGTAATACCGTTGTATAGCTTACTGTATATTTCTGTAATTATCTAGTGCGCCCTTAAGGCAATTAAACCATAAAAAATTTTTTGGGCTGATGCTTTTACTCTGATCACGAATCTTAGAATACCCAGAGGGTAACAGGACATCCTCCCCGGTGGCCATTTGCTCTAGGTGCAGTTCCCTTACTGACCTGACAGACAAAGGGGACGCCGGAGAGCTGTGCCTGTGTAGGTACGTCACATTGGTGAGGTGGGAGGAACCGGGGTTTTCCTTCACAGTGTCCTATATTAAAGATTTGCAATGTGTCCGTAAAAAGTGGATGCTGTACAGGTGATCATTAATTGGGGTTTTTTTGCACTCCCATAGGTTTCATCCGAAATATTGAAAAGTCTAGTGTATGCTGCAAGTTCTTCACGCAAATTCAACCTATGTAAAAAAGAAAACAGTCAACTAAACAGCCCCATTAGGCTTGTTCACACTACTTTATGTTCGATCTGAGTACTGTCTGTGAAAAAAACTGACAGCACTTAGGCCCAAAATTCGTTGTTTCAACAAAGCCTCATATTAAGACAGAAAAGTAGACTGGAAAGGTAGAGGCAGCTTGTGGCATGGCCAGTGCAATAATTACTACATAAGATGAAGATGTAAAAATGTCTCATGGTTGCTATAAACAATTCAGAGTAGGTACCCACTATATGTAGTGTTCAGAGTTTAGGAACTGTACATATGACACACCAGCTAACACTCCAAAAACGCTTGCGAGGCTCCTGAAAAAGATTGGCCACATTCTTTAAGGATCTATCTTCTGGGCTCCTAAGAACACTTGAAAGAAGCATTTTCTACAGGTTCCCTGGGCATGTTACTTGATGTTTGATCTTTAGATTGAGCCCGGATGTCCAGATGTTGATACATGGCACAGAAAGGACGTTGTTTGTAAAAAAGTTGGCTTGCCTATAAAAGTTACTCCCAATTTCTCTCAGGAGGAGAATTTATGAAAATATGATATTGTAAGACTATGGTCTTGTAGCTTAAGGTGGGTTTACATCACCCTACGTGCAACTTTTACTAATCAGCAGTTATTTAATAGCCTGCTTCCACAAACAGACCATGCTTTATGATGTTCACTGATCGATTTGTACTGATATCTTAGTGTATATAGGCTGCAATTGTTTACTCAGGACGATGTGCTGCCAAGAACAATATTCGTTTATGCAGCACAAAAAATCATTTTACCTGATGAATGAGCATTTTTCTTGTTCATCGGGTGATTGGCAGCCTATTTAGACGGCACAATTATTCATTTTTCCTTTATCACTGTGTGGCTTTTTTTCTGCTGAAATTGTACTTTCCATGCACTCATTCTTCTCCTTTTCTATTTGTTTTACCCCTATTATAATGATGCCATAATGGCCATTATCCTCTCATCAGACACTGTTAAACATAAACTGATCGCAGCATAAACTAAATGTGCATGTTTGTTAGACATAAACATCACAAAAGACCTAAAATCATTGAAATCTAAAGAAAAAATAGAATTTTAATTTATTTATGGCCGAACATGATCAATTAAATTTTTTGCATCAGAAATGACAGGATTCCATTCTGTATTCGCTAGTATTATACTGTATGTTATAATTATATACATTGGTGGAACAGCATACGGTGTGTATGAATGGATGATGTCTCATAGACAATAATTACATACTCAGCCGAGAAAATTTCCACTACATACAAGCAGACAATGAGTAACTCTAACGTCCATAGTATTCTGTATTCTCAGCATCAGTTATGTGAATATTAGATTATCGCATGGATGTCTCCCTTGTGTAGTTCTCTACACCATTGTGTCCAAGGATTAAGATCCGCATGCATTATCATCACCTAACTCTGTTAAGACTCCTTGCTTTTATATACATACATATATATATATTGTAACATTTCCGGGGGTTTAGCTCTAGGATCGCTGTCTGGGTAGACAGAATGGCATGAAAACAGTTCATTCAGACAGCAGTTCTGGTGCAAAACTGGCCGCAACCAGCTTTATTAAAGTCCACAGCAAACAGATTAAAACAAAGCATAAACAGAAAACCTGGGCTTGTCTAGCCTCTAATTACACTTAGATAGATGGCCCTCTCTATCCGGGACCCAGACTCTACCAGTCTGTGCCCAAAACAACACATATCACATATGTTACCAGTTTGGAGCTTCACAGATACTCCTCCTTGTGTCTGAAGGCACCTTCCATGTCCAGACTTGAGAGAGATCCACTCCTATTCAGCCGCTCTTCACACGGATTCGCACTGAGACTACTCCTATGTCCGGGGTCCTTCCTGCACCCAAACTGAGATAGCTCAAACACTCTTGGAGACTGCTTCCTTGTGCCAGGACACCTCTCTGTGTCCAGGCTAAAGACAGCTCTAACACTCTTGGAGACTGTTTCTTGTGCCGAGACACCTTCCTGTGTCCAGGCTAAACTAGCTCTCAGATTGTGTTTGCAGACACCTACTTCTGGTCTCCTAATTAAGACCTGAGTAGTTTCAGGCTTGTGCTGCAAGTGTGTGCTGAATGTGAGGTGTAGTGACCTTTCTCTACCACTAGGTTTACAAAGCCACACATTTCCCTTATACCTAGGTGAAATGTACACCCCATTCATCACATATTCACTCACTGTCTCACATATCCCCTCCCTCTTCTCCAGACCGGAGGGCTGGTCATCCAGACCGGAGGGCTGGTCAACAATCCAACAGAGACAGTGAACTCTGGACCAGTCATGGCCCTCATCAGCTTCATCTTCACCACTGTCATTTGTATCGTCACCTGAGTCATAGCCAACATCAACTTTCTCTTCATCTGAAGCATCCGCATTACCCTGTACCCTCCCAGGCCTATGCTCTCTGCGGGCCTCGGGTATCCTGCACGGTTTCATCTTGACCTTAGGGCCGGGCTCAGTTTCGATATAGTGCCTGGCCAGAGAAGTACGACCCGACACATCAGAACACTTCTGCTGACTCTTCCTCAGAAACTCACGTACCTCCTGTCTTTGGTGCACTGACCATTTGTCACCAACTATCACAGAAGGTATAGGGGGTTTTTCACTTTTCTCCAATTCCCCATTTATTCCAGCTTTCCAGTTCTCCTTGATAGTGGCATCTGTATACTCAGAACCCGCCGGATTCTTCTCTTCCACCACGTTCTGCATCCCATCTGGGCTCCCGTGTGTCTGTAGCGGCAACGGAGTGACACATCGCTTTTCCCATTTGTTGGGACGTGGCTCCGATGTAGCCTCCCTGAAAGTGCGCTTGAGCTCACCAATGCCAGCTACTGATCCGGACCGTAACCCGTCCACGCCGCTGTCTTCGGCAGAAACAGATTCCTGGACAGAGTCAGTCCCCATATCTTCAGTCTTGTTCCTCACAGCTTCACTTGAAACCTCAGCTTCTGATGAGGCATCTGGCTTGGTGACCACCATTCCATGGCTTTTTCCACCTCTGCAGCATCACCTTCAGAGTCCTTGGCATGATGCAGATCTACACCACACACCGACAACTTCTCATCTTCAACAGCATCCACTTGTGCTGTGTTCAGTTTCAGAGTCCTGCCTTTAAAGCTCAGCTCTCCTCCTTTCACCTTAGTCTTCGCCAGGGAACCGGCCAACTGTAAAACATCTTCAGATGCCATCTTCTGTCTGGCTGTAAGGTCAGCATCAGCTTTCTTCTCAGGACTCTCAACCTCCTCCGCTACCACGCCTTCCTCATTTGCACTGGTTGCTTTATGGTCATCAGATGATTCACTATCACTATCTGACCCCTTTTTCTCAGCC
Organism: Oophaga sylvatica; assembly: GCA_033576555.1. Classification (NCBI taxonomy): domain Eukaryota; kingdom Metazoa; phylum Chordata; class Amphibia; order Anura; family Dendrobatidae; genus Oophaga; species Oophaga sylvatica. The sequence continues at coordinate 472,340,196 of JARQOD010000001.1, forward strand.
ACATCTGGCTCACTGTCAGGGCTAATACACTTCATTTCTCATTCATTATCCTGCTCACTGTCAGGGTTATACAATTCATTTTCATTCACATCTTGATCTGGAACCTTAGTTAACATGTCATCCACAACATTAACTTCATCATCTGGTCCCTCAAGTATGTGACTACGTGACAACCCCAGCACTATACTTCTATATAGCTCAGGTACTAGGAGCTGACTCACGACCTCTCCCTGGACTTCAGTGTCCCTATACAATAGGCTATTGTCCATGGCAGCATGAGGAAACCTCTCCTCAGAGCCAGGCTCCTGGGAAACCTCATTTAGAACAATCATATTTTTCTGTGCCGTTTTAAGAGTGGGGTCTCGCACCGGCTCACTCCCAAAATTGTCACAGGACACAGGCAGGTCAGGGACACTCGGTTCCCGAGAACCACCATCCTCGTCTCCCAACATCACCTGCAAAGGAATTTCATCTTTATCATGATCATCATCAGTATCATCACTATTATGATTAGCATCATCATCATTATCAATATCAGCATCATCATCATGGTCATCATCATTATCATGATCATCATTATCATTATCAATATCAGCATCATTATCATGGTCATCATCATTATCATGATCATCATCATTATCACATAATTTTAATGGCCCACTAGCATTGTGTTCCGCCCCTCGGGACTGCGCACCCTCAATAGGAGCTTCATCACACTGTTCATCAGAATCACCCTTCCCCCAGAGATCCTTAGACCGGGAAAAGTCATTACCCAATATGACGGGTTGCACCAGGTTCTTCACTACCCCCACTTCATATGAAACCTCCCCGAGTTTGGGGACCAAGTCCACGGCAGTCTCTGGGTAGACTTTGGTGTCTCCACGGATGCACACCATACTCAGGTGCTTATCAGGGATAAAGTCCCTATCAATCAGGCTGTCACATACGGAAGTCACTGGACTCTCTGAGTCCAAGAGGGCCTGTGCTGGGCAGTCACTTACAACCACCGGGGACCCCTGTGGTCCAGTCTCTTCGGCTGAGGTGGACACACACACAGGCTCTGCGCAGGGAGAGAGGGATCTGCCAACATCACAACACATAGGCTCCCCCTCTATTGGACAGTTGGCTGCAATTTCACGCCAGCTCCAACACTGTCCATCACACTCTCCCACCCACATGTCCCCTCGGGCCTGAACCCGCTTATCAGCATACCCCATGTCCCCAACAGCTGGAACGCTCTTACCGCGAGAGTTCAGCGTCCGGGAACTCCGAAGTGACGACCTCTCCGACGGCTGTACCTCAGGAGGACGTGCTTGGGTGTAGCGGTCCACTATCACCTTTTCAACTCCATAATCAAGCCTGCTGACTGCAGACTCCCAACTGTATCTCCAGTCATGAACTCCCCTGGCATGGGCTGTCACCGTAACACTCAGCCGGGTACGAATCTCCGCTTTCAGCTTGGCATAGTCTTGGCTGTCCTGCTCGCTCAGGTCAGCATAGGCCACCTGGGGCACTCCAATCAGATAGGGTGTGACCATCATGGCCCACTCAGATAGGGGCAGATTCTCCTTCTCTGCCAGTCTCTCAAACCTAGTGAGATATACCTCCACATCATCACGAGGTGTCATCTTTTTCAGGGACCGTCTTACCGCCTTCTTTACAGCGGACAATGCAGGTACCTTCACAACATTACTCTGGGACGAGGTGTTGAGAGCTGCAATCTGCTCAAAAAACAACCGGTCATTCTCCTGCTGCTGCAGGAATTGCTGCTGGGCCTGCTGCATGCGCTGCTGGTGCTGCAGGCGCTGCTGCTCCATGCTCTGCTGCAGGCTCCGCTGGGCCTGGGCCAGGTACTCAATAAGCTCCTTCATACTGCCGGACTTATCTGTCTCAACCCCGGCAGTTTTATGTTGCACATTAACTTGTGCCATTTGTTCAAACAGCGCCTCCATGCTGTCATCCATGCTGTCAGACTTCTCTGTCTTAACAACGGCAGTCTTCACTCAAGACATACACACTCTACAGTCTTTTTCATAGAAAATTCAGCTCTGCTGTGCAGACACTTTTTTTTTTTTTTTTTTTCTTTGCAAAGTCTATTAGGGCCACTGTCTCTTTAAGACTGCTCCACAGACTTTTCTTTTGCTGCTGCACATTCCACAGTCATTTTCACAACAAGTTCAGCTTTGCTGTGCATACATTTTCTCTCTGCAGACCCTATCAGGGCCACTGTCTCTCCAAGACTGCTCCAAACAGACGTTTCTGCTGACACACTTTTTTTTTTTTTTCTGCTGCTATTTCAATAGACTTCACCTTTAATGCTGTCTCTCGCCACTGTGCTGCATACACACTCCAGCACTAACTGTATCAGGCACTGCGCTGCCCCAGCATTCTCCGCCAATTGTAACATTTCCGGGGGTTTAGCTCTAGGATCGCTGTCTGGGTAGACAGAATGGCATGAAAACAGTTCATTCAGACAGCAGTTCTGGTGCAAAACTGGCCGCAACCAGCTTTATAAAAGTCCACAGCAAACAGATTAAAACAAAGCATAAACAGAAAACCTGGGCTTGTCTAGCCTCTAATTACACTTAGATAGATGGCCCTCTCTATCCGGGACCCAGACTCTACCAGTCTGTGCCCAAAACAACACATATCACATATGTTACCAGTTTGGAGCTTCACAGATACTCCTCCTTGTGTCTGAAGGCACCTTCCATGTCCAGACTTGAGAGAGATCCACTCCTATTCAGCCGCTCTTCACACGGATTCGCACTGAGACTACTCCTATGTCCGGGGTCCTTCCTGCACCCAAACTGAGATAGCTCAAACACTCTTGGAGACTGCTTCCTTGTGCCAGGACACCTCTCTGTGTCCAGGCTAAAGACAGCTCTAACACTCTTGGAGACTGTTTCTTGTGCCGAGACACCTTCCTGTGTCCAGGCTAAACTAGCTCTCAGATTGTGTTTGCAGACACCTACTTCTGGTCTCCTAATTAAGACCTGAGTAGTTTCAGGCTTGTGCTGCAAGTGTGTGCTGAATGTGAGGTGTAGTGACCTTTCTCTACCACTAGGTTTACAAAGCCACACATTTCCCTTATACCTAGGTGAAATGTACACCCCATTCATCACATATTCACTCACTGTCTCACAATATATATATATATTCTTCCCTCCACCCAACAATAACACATATAATTCACAAACGGAGCTATGAATCATTGCAGCATCATTGAAGTCTCTTCTGCAACTTTCTAACTACTTTACTGTAGAATTTAATAAGAATTTAGCCACAACTAAATGAAGATGCTGATGTATAACATACTGTGCTTCTTGTTAGCTTATAAATACTTATAAATATAGGTAAAGATTTTGTACAATTTAATAGACAATCCTCTGTTTGCATAGAATCATAGAATCATAGAATGGTAGAGTTGGAAGGGACCTCCTGGGCCTTCTGGTCCAACCCCCTGCTCAAAGCAGGATTCTCTAGATTGTTAAATTTTCTGAAATATTCTCTTTCAGTTTTTGAGTATTTTTCCTTTACATAAACATTTCTATTGTGTAGTTTTGTGCTATATAAATAATAAGGAGAAGCTTTACTTGACTCTCCATAAAGGACATGAAGGCAGCACTATTTGTGCCTCTAATTTTGTAGGCAGAAGGATGTACTGCTTATCTTTGCAAGTTGACTACCCACCTACTCTGAAGCTCAAGCACAGAGATGGTCACATATGATGTTGCCCAGAAAATTCTTTTGGCTATGCTACAAGTACAAGTGGAAGGGAGGAGGATTGTGATACAGGAAGAAAAATATTGACGTAATTATTCTTTAACCACCTTCGTGACTTGGCAATTTTCCTTTTTTTGTAGAGGAATGGTCACTTGCTCCAAAATGTTGTTAAATATCTTGTAAAAATCCCTTATTTCTCCCAATTCTGCAACTTTTAAAATTTTGCGCTGAGTCACTCCATGTTAGAGATATTCACATGTGTTGCTTTTGGAGCGCAGTATGTGAAATCTTTGCTTGTCCAGTGCAGATGGGCTGTTTTCAGAGGTTTTTCTGAGACGTGTGCTGTTACCCCTCCCTCCCTGATACTACTAACTTTAATCACAGCTCTACAGCATCTGAGACTGATAGACTGCTAGATCATTTGCCGAGTTACAAAACAGCTGACATCTGCCAAGTATTATGCGGACTAAGTTCCTGAACCTGCTCCAATCCCCCATGTGACATTTAAGTAAAACTTCAGGAGATAAAATTTAATTGTTAAAGGTGCAACTGAAAGGCCCCCAATCCTCTGTCCCTCCACACCAGCTTTTTCCCATTGAGAATGAGTTTCGTAGATTGAAGGTTGCATGGTAACTGCTGTGAGCTCTATTTGATGTTTATAAGTAGAGCTATCGAGCTGGGATCTAGTAATTTGGAGATTGGTGGGAATTCCAGAATGCAGACCTTAGTAATATAACTGGAAGTTATTGATAAATGTTATCAGCTGGAATCCCACTTTTGGGACTCATGCAGATGTCCGTACAACACTGTCTGAGCATGAAGTGTAATGCCAGGGCTGGTCACAAGTCTTCTGACCTCAACGTTACAGCCTCATAGAATTACTGTACATGAAGCTTTCAGGCACTTGCAATCTTTACTTGGACCATGTTGCACGAACGTCTGCATGAGCTCTTAGGGCCCCGTCTCACATAGCGATCTCGCTATGTCTGACACGTACCAGCGATCAGACCCCTGCTGTGAATCGCTGGTCGTGTCAGAAATGCCTGGACTTTTTTTGATCGCTGGTCTCGCGCTGGCCAGAACGCATCGCTGCGTGTGACAGGCAGGAGACCAGCGATCTACTGGTAACCAAGGTACACATCGGGTTTCCAGGCGCGGGGCTGTGCCTGGAAACCCGACGTGTACGTTGGATACCAGCGCGATGCTGCAGGGGAGCTGGTAACCAAGGTATCAGCGGGCTGGTATCCAACATACACTGCGGGTAACTAGGCGACGTTACCCGCAGTGTTGGTGTCCTGATCGCTGCCTGAGCTGCCTGTTTGGCAGCTCAGCAGCGATCATGTAACGACACACCAGCGATCCTGATCGTTGTCGGGATCGCTGATGTGTCGCTATGTGAGACGGGGCCCTTAGAGTGATAGGATAGCAGATCAGCCAATAAAAGTGCATAGATTAAGTGATTTGTGTGATTGTTTCACTGGAAGTCATTTGATTAAAGAAAAAATTGAACATATTCACATTCAATGATTGTATTCATATGTGTGGATTGTCAAACTTTTTCCTTGGTTGATCCAGCAGAGCGAACCCGAAGATCCAGTTGCAGTGTAGCCAATCTTTACTGTTCTGAGAAAATTCCTTATCACTTAAGATGAAGCGTAAAAGAAATTACCAGAGGGAACAACTGTAAAAAAGGTTTCTGGTATCACTTGCACAATCTTGTCTTGTTTAATTAGTTTAGCTGCAAACCTATTTAGTCTGTATGAGTAAAGCAAGGGAAGGATCTGGAATATGCGCAGATAACCCTGCTAATTGAATTCTTTTAATGGTAATAAAATAACGCAAATCACCCTACAATGAATGTCTTAACTTGTTATTGCAGGCAGCGGAAATTGCAAAAGAAAATGAGGATAACTCAAAAGCAGAATCGGAGAAGGCTGAGTAAGTGCCCCGAAATGTCGTCAAAGACATCACACATAGTAACACGGCTATGGAGACACCACAAGCAAACGGCACACTGAAGTGTGTGACACGTTGTGCCATTATCAGTAGTTCTGTTATCTCTCACATCCACTCTCAGTTTTCTTTAATATTTTTAAAGCTTGTTTGATTTAATAACTTATGAGACAGTCATAAAAATAGTGATTCAACCAGACTAACCTCAATATTATCATATTACATTTGGAGTCCTTTAGTCTGTCAACCTCATTTAACCCTATAAGGACCAAACATTTTTTGATTTTTCATCTTCTCCCTACCTTCTGCCAAAAGCATAAACTTTTATGAGGGAGGGCTTGTTTTTCAAATGCAGTGATGTGATTGTTTTTGAGTTTCGTTTTTCACGGCATTCATTGCCTGGTAAAAAATGACCCGTTAACCCAGTTCTCCCAAGTCAGTGTAATTACTGCGATACCAAACATTCATCGTTTTTTTTTTTTTGTATGATGCTTCGACTGCTTATAATTTTTTTTTAGGAAGGCGAAGTGATAAAGTGTAATTCTGGCATTTTTATTTTATTTTTTTTTTAACAGCAGTTACTGTAGAGGATAAAGGGAATTTGTCAGCAAAATTTTACACTTCATACTATTTATATGCGCATGTAGCTTTTTCAAAGACACTTCCAGCAATATCTCTACATAGCCAGTCCATTCCTCTGTGACTGTGAAATTAATGTTTGAATTGATATAGAAATAACGGTGTAAATCTGAAGCCTCTGTCACTCCAGCTCTACTCTCTGCACAGTGACACCTCCTTTGGCTTGACTGATGGCCCCTTTGCCTGGAGACTGTTGGTCATTCAGGAGAATTGTCCCCTAGTTCTTCCCAGGCTGCAAGACCAGAGACAGAAGTAGTGGAATGGCAGTCACTCATTCATCCTGCCGTTCCATTTAAGTTTGACACTAACAAAGATAGCTGAGTACAGTGCTTGGCCATCTATACGTATCTTCATTTTCATACACTTAAATGGAGTAGCAGAGCACATGCATGACTTGCCTTTTAACTCCTTGATAGTGGATACAAGCCACCCTGTCCTGGCAATAGTTGCAGGACCAGTTATCACTTATGCAGTGAAAAAACGCTTTCAGGATGCCCTACTTTAAATGACCAGTGAATCTATTGAATGTTCAATATTAACATATTAACGGAATATTTCCCTCTATCAACATTTATCATTTACTCATGGGATAAGTGATAAATGTTAGGTTCCTGCAACCACTAGCCATCATTTGTTTGGGGGATGTTCCAGAATACCTGAAAGGAAGGATATAAGAGAGCAACAGTAAAGCATGTTTATATCTGCTCCATACACTTCTAAAAAGTCAGGAAGTATGAGTCTTTATACAGCCCCAATGACCAGTGTTGAAATTGTATCATTACTCATTTTATTGTTTAATAAAGATTGTGATATCTCATGCTATTAACCTGCAGAAATTGGATTAATCTGCAGGGTAGTAGCGGTTAAATAATATGTAGTCGGCTTACTGGAGCCGCGGCTACGGGGAGAAAATTAAGTTTTAATCTTCCTGTAACCGCTTTGTCCAAATCACTGGGCCGGTGCAGGGAGTGGTTACTGTTAAAGCTCACTATACAAATAAAAGCATACAGCAGCTCTCTGTAAGCGCAAGCAAACATTGAGTACATGAAATTTGAACTGCATTACTGCTATATTGGATATACCGTATTTTTCGGACTATAAGACGTACCAGATCAAAAGATGCATCTAGGTTTTAGAGTAGGAAATTAGGGAAAAAAATTGAAGCAAAAAATGTGGTAAATTCTGTACTTAATATCCCCTTATCCTGGTATATATGGTCCCCTCATCCCCATCCTGATACACATGGCCCCCTCATCCCCATCCTGATACACATGGCCCCTCATCCCTATCCTGGTATACATGGCCCCTCTCATCCCTATCCTGTTATGCATGGCACCCCTCATCACTATCCTGGTATGCTTGGATCCCTCATCCCTATCCTGGTATGCAGGGCCCCCATCTCGTCCTAGTATGCATGGCCCCATCCCTATCCTGGTATGCAGGGCCCCATCCCAGTATGCATGGTCCCATCCTTATAATGGTATGATTGGTCTCATCCTTATCCTGGTATGCTGGCCTCCATCTCGCCCTAGTATGTATGGACCCATCCCTATTCTGGTATGATTGGCCCCCATCCCGTTCCTTGTATGCATGGCCCCATCCTTATCCTGGTATGATTGGCCCCCACCCCCATACTGGTATGCATGGCCCCATCAGAAAACATAAAAAAACCACATTATTCTTACCTTCCCAGCGCTCCCTCGCAGCATCCTGTTCCGATGCCAGCAACTGCTTTATACTTGTAAGCAGCGCATGGCAGGGACATTATGCACTGCTTGCAAGTCGAAGGGCAGCTGCCGGAATGCTAAGTGCTCTGCACGCCGGGACTGTGTGTGCAAATCAAAGCGTATTCATTGCTCTCTAGCAAAGCAAGCACAGTGTCAGCCGGAGCCTTCCTGGAATGGGGTGAATATTCATTTATCTTAATTATCGGCATACGTGACCGCCGGCAGCAGCAGGAAGGCTCCAGCTGACACTGTGCTCACTAGAGAGCAGTGAATACTAACTGCTTTGCGCGCACACAGTCCCAGCGTGCAGAGCATTGAGTATTCTGGCAGCTGCCCTTTGGCTTGCAAGCAGCACATGACGTCCTTGCCATGCGCTGCTGACAAGCATTAAGCAGCTGCTAGCATCAAAGCAGGATGCTGCGAGGGAGCGCCAGGAAGGTAAGCGCAATGTTTTTTTGTTTTTTTTATGTTTTCTGATGGGGCCATGCATACCATGACCGGGATGGGGGCCCATCATACCAGGATGCCATTAAAGAGAACTGAATATTCACAGGCCTCCACGTCCATGGGGGTGGAATTCAGTAAATATTCATTTCTCTTTAGCAGTAGGCAGGAGTTAGCCGCAGCAGCCGGCTCCTGCCTCTGTGACCTGCTGCTCCGCCGAAACTGCTCCTGTTGTGAATGTGTTAGAAATGAATTCTGAACAGAAGCTCCCTCTGGTGGTTACAAACAGTACTGAACCATTCAATGAGGATTGGCAATCAGGAGTTACAGACTGGACTTATATAAGGGAGGTTCCCTCCCATCATGGTTGCCAGTGATCAATTGTTCTTGTCTCAACTGTGGTTCCTGGTTCACTTGGAAGCTTGCTGAGTCTTGCCTCTTCTCCTGTGCTCAGATAAGATATTTTCTGTTTTTTGTTTTTGTGCTTTCCATTTGCATATTTCTCTGCATTTCTGTGAGGTTAGCCAGGTCCCCCCCCCCCCAGGGGGGCTTGGGCTCCTCTCAGTTCTTCTGGAGCCACTGTTATTTGTTCATTTGCCTTTTCCAGTTTTTTCAGTGGCTGCGGCTTAGTTTTGTTACACCAGAGAACTAATTTAGGTGGTAGAGGTCGTGTGATCTCAGGTGTTTTTGCAATTAGTAGAGTTGGTATTTTTTAGGGTTTTTTGGATTGCAGTAAGTGTCCTTCCTATCCTTTTCTGTCTAGGAAGATTGGGCCCCAACGTTTGCTCATACTATTTTCTGTCTGTGTCTGTATTTCCTCTTGTCTAACCGCCATTACTTGTTTGGGGGCTTACTATGTTCTTTGGGGATCTGCTCCGGGGCAGATAGCTTTCCTCTTTCTATCTTTAGGTGTAGTTAACCTCTCAGGCTGTAACGAGGCGTCTAGGACCAACGTAGGAACGCTCCACGGCTGCCTTTAGTTGTGGTGGTTAGTCAGGGTACTGCAATCCAGTAGATTCCAACCTCTCTGGTGTATTGCCGTTTTTGCCTGCTCTCCTCAGCTACCAAATCACAACAGTATCACCGGCCAAACTGAAAATTATATGGTACTCAACAGAAGGGAAAAATAGTAAAAGTAAAAAGAAAAAAGAAAGTTGTCAGAATTTTTTTTTTTTTCTCTGTTTGTTGCATTTTTTCCCTCTTTTTCTCTGGGTGCTGAGGAGGATTTTTTTTTTCTCTCAATGGAGTTTGCACAGTTGTCTGGCCATGTGGATCAGCTTGCCACTGAAGTTCGGAGTAGTATTGCTACCTATCTTGCAGGGTTGCCGGTTGTGGAACCTAGGATCCCCATGCAAGATTTATTTTTGGGGGATCGAGCTAAATTTCTGAATTTCAAAAATAACTGTAAGTTGTTTTTTGCCTTAAAACCTAAGTCCTCAGGGAACGCAGCACAACAGGTTCAAATTGTCATCTCTCTCCTGCGCGGCGATCCTCAGGATTGGGCTTTTTCCCTGACACCTGGGGATCCTGTTTTGAGTAATGTTGATGCATTTTTTCTGGCTCTGGGTTATTGTACGATGAACCTAATGTCACTGATCAAGCTGAAAAAACCTTGTTGGCATTAAATCAAGGGCTTGAGGACGCTGAGTTGTACTGTCAGAAATTCCGAAAGTGGGCAGTCCTGACCAAATGGAATGATGATGCTTTGGCAGCCCTTTTTCGGAAGGGTCTGTCAGAGAAAGTAAAAGATGTTATGGTGGGTTTCCCTGCTCCCTCTGGTCTCAATGATTCTATGTCATTAGCGATTCAAATTGACAGACGTTTGCGTGAGCGTAGAGGTATGCGTGGAATAGTGTTGCCTTGTGAACCAGCTTCCGAACCCATGCAGTGTGATAGAGTGGCTTCTGAGGCACAGCGTCATGAGTTTCAAAAACGCAATGGGTTATGTTTCTACTGTGGTGACGCCTCTCATGCTATTTCAGTCTGCCCTAAGCGGGGAAGACATTTTGCACGCAGTTGTCTTGGGTAGTGTTCAGACTAAATTTCTGTTGACTGTTACCCTGATTTGCTCCCTGTCCACATTTTCTGCTCAGGCTTTTGTTGATTCGGGAGCAGCTATTAACCTGGTGGATTTTGATTTTGCTAAACGTTGTGGGTTTCCCTTGATACCCCTACGGAAGTCTATTCCCCTACTGGGGATTGATTCTACCCCTTTGGCTGAGAATAAACCCCAGTTCTCTACTCAGGTGATAATGAGGGTTGAACCTGATCATCAGGAGAGTTGCAAATTTTTGGTGCTGTATAATCTGCATGACATTATTGTACTAGGTTTCCCTTGGTTACAGTCTCATAATCCTGTTTTGGATTGGAAATCTGTGTCTGTAACCAGTTGGGGCTGCCAATGTGTTAATGCCAACACTCCTGTTTTTTCTGCCTCTCCCCAGGCTCAAGATGTTCCTGACTTTTTGACTGATTTTTCTGATGTGTTTAGCGAAAGTAAATCTGCATCCTTGCCCCCCCATAGGAGCTATGACTGCGCTATTGAATTAGTGCCTGGTAGTAAATTCCCTAAAGGTCGCCTTTTTAACTTGTCTATACCTGAACATGACGCTATGCGGTCTTATATCAAGGAGTCATTGGAGAAGGGTCATATTAGACCATCCTCTTCACCCTTGGGTGCCGGTTTTTTCTTTGTGGCCAAAAAGGATGGTTCATTAAGGCCGTGTATTGATTATCGTCTCTTGAACAATATCACTGTGAAATATCAATATCCGTTACTCTTGATTTCTGACCTGTTTTCCAGGGTGAAAAGTGCTACTTGGTTTACCAAGCTTGACCTCAGGGGGGCGTATAACCTTATTCGCATTAAGCACGGGGATGAATGGAAGACGGCGTTTAATACCCCAGAGGGGCATTTTGAGTACCTAGTGATGCCCTTTGGGCTCACTAATGCTCCTTCCGTCTTCCAGTCCTTCATGAATGACATTTTCAGGGATTTTGTGGATAAATTTCTGATTGTTTATTTGGAAGATATCTTGATTTTTTCCAATGACTGGGACTCTCATGTGAAACATGTTCGGACTGTGTTCCAGATTTTGAGAGAGAATGCTCTGTATGTGAAGGGATCAAAGTGTCTTTTTGGCGTACAGAGGATCTCATTTCTGGGATTCATTTTGTCCCCATCTGTTATTGAAATGGACCCGGTCAAGGTTCAGGCCATCTGTGATTGGGTCCAACCTACTTCATTAAAGGCTCTTCAGAGATTCTTGGGTTTTGCCAATTTTTATCATAAATTTATTGGTAATTTCTCTGTTATTGTTAAACCATTGACTGATTTGACCAAAAAGGGTTCTGATGTGGTGAATTGGCCTCCTGAGGCAGTCTCTGCGTTTCAGGAACTTAAGCAGAGATTCACTTCTGCTCCTGTTCTACGGCAGCCTGATGTTTCTCTGCCATTTCAAGTGGAGGTTGATGCCTCTGAAATTGGGGCAGGTGCTGTTTTGTCCCAAAGAGATGGGGGCCCATCATACCAGGATGCCATTAAAGAGAACTGAATATTCACAGGCCTCCACGTCCATGGGGGTGGAATTCAGTAAATATTCATTTCTCTTTAGCAGTAGGCAGGAGTTAGCCGCAGCAGCCGGCTCCTGCCTCTGTGACCTGCTGCTCCGCCGAAACTGCTCCTGTTGTGAATGTGTTAGAAATGAATTCTGAGCAGAAGCTCCCTCTGGTGGTTACAAACAGTACTGAACCATTCAATGAGGATTGGCAATCAGGAGTTACAGACTGGTCTTATATAAGGGAGGTTCCCTCCCATCATGGTTGCCAGTGATCAATTGTTCTTGTCTCAACTGTGGTTCCTGGTTCACTTGGAAGCTTGCTGAGTCTTGCCTCTTCTCCTGTTCTCAGATAAGATATTTTCTGTTTTTTGTTTTTGTGCTTGCCATTTGCATATTTCTCTGCATTTCTGTGAGGTTAGCCAGGTCCCCCCCCCCGGGGGGGCTTGGGCTCCTCTCAGTTCTTCTGGAGCCACTGTTATTTGTTCATTTGCCTTTTCCAGTTTTTTCAGTGGCTGCGGCTTAGTTTTGTTACACCAGAGAACTAATTTAGGTGGTAGAGGTCGTGTGATCTCAGGTGTTTTTGCAATTAGTAGAGTTGGTATTTTTTAGGGTTTTTTGGATTGCAGTAAGTGTCCTTCCTATCCTTTTCTGTCTAGGAAGATTGGGCCCCAACGTTTGCTCATACTATTTTCTGTCTGTGTCTGTATTTCCTCTTGTCTAACCGCCATTACTTGTTTGGGGGCTTACTATGTTCTTTGGGGATCTGTTCCGGGGCAGATAGCTTTCCTCTTTCTATCTTTAGGTGTAGTTAACCTCTCAGGCTGTGACGAGGCGTCTAGGACCAACGTAGGAACGCTCCACGGCTGCCTTTAGTTGTGGTGGTTAGTCAGGGTACTGCAATCCAGTAGATTCCAACCTCTCTGGTGTATTGCCGTTTTTGCCTGCTCTCCTCAGCTACCAAATCACAACAGTATCACCGGCCAAACTGAAAATTATATGGTACTCAACAGAAGGGAAAAATAGTAAAAGTAAAAAGAAAAAAGAAAGTTGTCAGAATTTTTTTTTTTTCTCTGTTTGTTGCATTTTTTCCCTCTTTTTCTCTGGGTGCTGAGGAGGATTTTTTTTTCTCTCAATGGAGTTTGCACAGTTGTCTGGCCGTGTGGATCAGCTTGCCACTGAAGTTCGGAGTATTGCTACCTATCTTGCAGGGTTGCCGGTTGTGGAACCTAGGATCCCCATGCAAGATTTATTTTTGGGGGATCGAGCTAAATTTCTGAATTTCAAAAATAACTGTAAGTTGTTTTTTGCCTTAAAACCTAAGTCCTCAGGGAACGCAGCACAACAGGTTCAAATTGTCATCTCTCTCCTGCGCGGCGATCCTCAGGATTGGGCTTTTTCCCTGACACCTGGGGATCCTGTTTTGAGTAATGTTGATGCATTTTTTCTGGCTCTGGGGTTATTGTACGATGAACCTAATGTCACTGATCAAGCTGAAAAAACCTTGTTGGCATTAAATCAAGGGCTTGAGGACGCTGAGTTGTACTGTCAGAAATTCCGAAAGTGGGCAGTCCTGACCAAATGGAATGATGATGCTTTGGCAGCCCTTTTTCGGAAGGGTCTGTCAGAGAAAGTAAAAGATGTTATGGTGGGTTTCCCTGCTCCCTCTGGTCTCAATGATTCTATGTCATTAGCGATTCAAATTGACAGACGTTTGCGTGAGCGTAGAGGTATGCGTGGAATAGTGTTGCCTTGTGAACCAGCTTCCGAACCCATGCAGTGTGATAGAGTGGCTTCTGAGGCACAGCGTCATGAGTTTCAAAAACGCAATGGGTTATGTTTCTACTGTGGTGACGCCTCTCATGCTATTTCAGTCTGCCCTAAGCGGGGAAGACATTTTGCACGCAGTTGTCTTGGGTAGTGTTCAGACTAAATTTCTGTTGACTGTTACCCTGATTTGCTCCCTGTCCACATTTTCTGCTCAGGCTTTTGTTGATTCGGGAGCAGCTATTAACCTGGTGGATTTTGATTTTGCTAAACGTTGTGGGTTTCCCTTGATACCCCTACGGAAGTCTATTCCCCTACTGGGGATTGATTCTACCCCTTTGGCTGAGAATAAACCCCAGTTCTCTACTCAGGTGAAAATGAGGGTTGAACCTGATCATCAGGAGAGTTGCAAATTTTTGGTGCTGTATAATCTGCATGACATTATTGTACTAGGTTTCCCTTGGTTACAGTCTCATAATCCTGTTTTGGATTGGAAATCTGTGTCTGTAACCAGTTGGGGCTGCCAATGTGTTAATGCCAACACTCCTGTTTTTTCTGCCTCTCCCCAGGCTCAAGATGTTCCTGACTTTTTGACTGATTTTTCTGATGTGTTTAGGGAAAGTAAATCTGCATCCTTGCCCCCCCATAGGAGCTATGACTGCGCTATTGAATTAGTGCCTGGTAGTAAATTCCCTAAAGGTCGCCTTTTTAACTTGTCTATACCTGAACATGACGCTATGCGGTCTTATATCAAGGAGTCATTGGAGAAGGGTCATATTAGACCATCCTCTTCACCCTTGGGTGCCGGTTTTTTCTTTGTGGCCAAAAAGGATGGTTCATTAAGGCCGTGTATTGATTATCGTCTCTTGAACAATATCACTGTGAAATATCAATATCCGTTACTCTTGATTTCTGACCTGTTTTCCAGGGTGAAAAGTGCTACTTGGTTTACCAAGCTTGACCTCAGGGGGGCGTATAACCTTATTCGCATTAAGCACGGGGATGAATGGAAGACGGCGTTTAATACCCCAGAGGGGCATTTTGAGTACCTAGTGATGCCCTTTGGGCTCACTAATGCTCCTTCCGTCTTCCAGTCCTTCATGAATGACATTTTCAGGAATTTTGTGGATAAATTTCTGATTGTTTATTTGGATGATATCTTGATTTTTTCCAATGACTGGGACTCTCATGTGAAACATGTTCGGACTGTGTTCCAGATTTTGAGAGAGAATGCTCTGTATGTGAAGGGATCAAAGTGTCTTTTGGCATACAGAGGATCTCATTTCTGGGATTCATTTTGTCCCCATCTGTTATTGAAATGGACCCGGTCAAGGTTCAGGCCATCTGTGATTGGGTCCAACCTACTTCATTAAAGGCTCTTCAGAGATTCTTGGGTTTTGCCAATTTTTATCATAAATTTATTGGTAATTTCTCTGTTATTGTTAAACCATTGACTGATTTGACCAAAAAGGGTTCTGATGTGGTGAATTGGCCTCCTGAGGCAGTCTCTGCGTTTCAGGAACTTAAGCAGAGATTCACTTCTGCTCCTGTTCTACGGCAGCCTGATGTTTCTCTGCCATTTCAAGTGGAGGTTGATGCCTCTGAAATTGGGGCAGGTGCCGTTTTGTCCCAAAGAGATCCAGAGACCTCTAAAAGTAACCCTTGTGCCTTTTTCTCTCGAAAATTTTCTCCAACTGAACGTAATTATGACGTGGGTATTTGGGAGTTATTGGCCATGAAGTGGGCTTTTGAAGAGTGGAGACATTGGCTGTGGTCCTTACGGACCATAAGAATCTGGTTTATCTGGAATCAGCCAAGCGACTTAATCCTAGACAGGCCAGGTGGGCCTTGTTTTTCACACGTTTTAATTTTGTGGTTTCCTTTCTTCCTGGCACCAAGAATGTTAAGGCGGATGCTCTCTCGAGGAGTTTCCTTGCGGACTCTCCTGAGTTATCTGATCCTGTTGTAATTTTGAAAGAGGGTGTAGTTCTTTCCGCCATCTCGCCCAATTTGAGACTGGCTCTGGAAGGGTGTCAGGAGGATAAACCCGAGCGCTGCCCTATTGGGAAATTGTTTGTCCCAGACCGGTGGAAAAAGAGTGTGATGTCTGAGATTCATTGTTCCGCGTTGGCCGGTCATCCCGGAATTTTTGGTACTAGAGACTTGGTTAGTCGGTCCTTTTGGTGGCCTACTTTGTCTCCTGACGTCAGGGAATTTGTGCAGTCCTGCGGGACTTGCTCTCGCGCCAAGCCTTGCTCTCGCTCTAGTGGTTTGTTGATGCCATTGCCTGTGCCCAAGAGACCATGGACCCATATCTCTATGGATTTCATTTCCGACCTCCCTGTTTCTCAGAGAATGACCGTTATCTGGGTGATTTGTGATAGGTTTTCCAAAATGATACATCTTGTGCCATTACCTAAGTTGCCTTCCTCCTCCGAATTGGTGCCTTTGTTCCTTCAGCACGTGGTTCGGTTACACGGCATTCCTGAGAACATTGTGTCTGACAGAGGAGTCCAGTTTGTTTCCAGATTTTGGAGGACTTTTTGTTCTAAACTTGGTGTTCAATTGTCTTTCTCCTCGGCTTTTCATCCTCAGACCAATGGACAAACTGAGAGAACAAACCAGACATTGGAGACTTATCTGAGATGCTTTGTGTCTGCTGATCAAGATGACTGGGTCTCTTTTTTGCCTTTGGCTGAGTTTGCTCTTAATAATAGGGCTAGCTCTGCCACTTTGATGTCTCCATTTTTCTGCAATTTTGGGTTTCACCCTCGATTTTCTTCGGGACAGACGGAGGCTTCTGTCTGTCCAGGTGTTGACTCTGTTGTGGAGCGTATGCAGCAGATTTGGGACCAGGTAGTGGAGAGGTTGTCCCTCTCTCAGGAGAGGGCCCAGCGGTTTGCCAACCGGCATAGGACTGATGGTCCTCGGTTTGAAGTGGGGGACTTGGTCTGGTTGTCCTCAAGAAATATCCCTATGAGAGTTGCATCTCCTAAGTTTAAGCCTAGGTTCATTGGACCTTATAAGATCATGGAGATTCTTAATCCTGTTTCCTTTCGTTTACTTCTTCCAGGGACATTTAAGATCCATAACGTGTTCCACAAGTCCTTATTGAAGAGGTTTGTCGAGCCAGTGGTTCCTATGGCTGCGCCTCCTGACCCTGTTTTGGTTGAGGGCAATCTGGAGTATGTGGTTGAGAAAATATTGGATTCTCGTTTTTCTAGACGGAAACTCCAGTATTTGGTTAAGTGGAGAGGTTATGGTCAGGAGGACAATTCTTGGGTGTTTGCTTCGGACATCCATGCTAGTAGACTGATCCGTGCGTATCACAGAGCTCATCCTGACCGACCTGGTTGCCCAAATGAGGGTTCGGTGACCCCTCCTCAAGGGGGGGTACTGTTGTGAATGTGTTAGAAATGAATTCTGAGCAGAAGCTCCCTCTGGTGGTTACAAACAGTACTGAACCATTCAATGAGGATTGACAATCAGGAGTTACAGACTGGTCTTATATAAGGGAGGTACCCTCCCATCATGGTTGCCGGTGATCAATTGTTCTTGTCTCAACTGTGGTTCCTGGTTCACTTGGAAGCTTGCTGAGTCTTGCCTCTTCTCCTGCTCTCAGATAAGATATTTTCTGTTTTTTGTTTTTGTGCTTGCCATTTGCATATTTCTCTGCATTTCTGTGAGGTTAGCCAGGTCTCCCCCCCCCACCCCCGGGGGCTTGGGCTCCTCTCAGTTCTTCTGGAGCCATTGTTATTTGTTCATTTGCCTTTTCCAGTTTTTTCAGTGGCTGCGGCTTAGTTTTGTTACACCAGAGAACTAATTTAGGTGGTAGAGGTCGTGTGATCTCAGGTGTTTTTGCAATTAGTAGAGTTGGTATTTTTTAGGGTTTTTTGGATTACAGTAAGTGTCCTTCCTATCCTTTTCTGTCTAGGAAGATTGGGCCCCAACGTTTGCTCATACTATTTTCTGTCTGTGTCT
This sequence comes from Oophaga sylvatica, assembly GCA_033576555.1. Classification (NCBI taxonomy): domain Eukaryota; kingdom Metazoa; phylum Chordata; class Amphibia; order Anura; family Dendrobatidae; genus Oophaga; species Oophaga sylvatica. Next base: position 472,357,990 of record JARQOD010000001.1, read on the forward strand.
GTATTTCCTCTTGTCTAACCGCCATTTACTTGTTTGGGGGCTTCCTATGTTTTTTGGGGATCTGCTCCGGGGCAGATAGCTTTCCTCTTTCTATCTTTAGGTGTAGTTAACCTCTCAGGCTGTGACGAGGCGTCTAGGACCAACGTAGGAACGCTCCATGGCTGCCTTTAGTTGTGGTGGTTAGTCAGGGTACTGCAATCCAGTAGATTCCAACCTCTCTGGTGTATTGCCGTTTTTGCCTGCTCTCCTCAGCTACCAAATCACAACATGCTCCCCCACCTCTCTACCTCAGCCAGGACATCCAGACTATAAGACGTTCCCTCCATTTTCCTCTACATTTTTGGAGGAAAAAAGTGCGTTTTATAGTCTGAAAAATATGGTAAATTGTTTGACATGTGGTAATATAATTTATACCAAATGCACTGATTAATCTGGTTAGTCATAAAGTGAAGATACTTAGCGCATAAATTGGCGAGTGCATGTGAGCCCATCAACCAAGGCCCTATTTATGAAACATGCCTCTCCCGGGTTAAATGTCTACAAATTAAGAGGCAGATCGGATCCAGCACTAATTAGAAACCGCCATAGGCTGATGGGATGAGTGCACAGTCAGATAAGGAGGCAGTCAACACTTCAAAATATAAACTGCAAAAAACTGACCAGCACTACTGAACAGAATAAAGCAAGTGTGAACAGGTGAAAGCTGCTATACTTAATATACAACCAATTTACCGTATAGACTCATGTATAAGCCGACCCGTGTATAAGCCGACCCCCCTAATTTTGCCACAAAAAATTGAGAAAACTTATTGACTCGCGTATAAGCCTAGGGTGAAAAATGATTATGCCCCCATATGATGCTCCACAGATTATGCCCCCATATGATGCTCCACAGATTATGCCCAATATGTTCCACAGATTATGCCCCCATATGCTCCAGATTATGCCCCCATATGCTGCACAATTATGCCCCCGTATGATCCACAGATTATGCCCCCATATGCTCCAGATTATAACCCCATATGCTCCAGATTATGCCCCATATGTTCCACAGATTATGCCCCCATATGTTCCACAGATTATGCCCCCATATGTTCCACAGATTATGCCCCCATATGCTCCAGATTATACCCCCATATGCTGCACAATTATGCCCCCGTATGATCCACAGATTATGCCCCCATATGCTCCAGATTATGCCCCCATATGCTGCACAATTATGCTCCCATATGCTCCACAGATTATGCCCCCATATGCTCCAGATTATGCCCCATATGCTCCAGATTATGCCCCCATATGTTCCACAGATTATGCCCCCATATGTTCCACAGATTATGCCCCCATATGCTCCATATTATGACCCCATATGCTCCAGATTATGCCCCCATATGTTCCACAGATTATGCCCCCATATGCTCCAGATTATGCCCCCATATGTTCCACAGATTATGCCCCCATATGCTCCAGATTATGCCCCCATATGTTCCACAGATTATGCCCCCATATGCTGCACAATTATGCCCCATATGCTCCATAGTATAGCCCTCATACGCTGCTGCAAAAAAAAAAAAAAAATGACATACCTCTCGTGGCTGGGGGCCAGGTGCCGGTGTCCTGAGCAGGCGGTGACACTGGCACGCTATGGGGGACAGGTGCCGGTGTCCTCAGGACCCCGGCACCTGAGATATTTACCTGTCCTCTCTGCACCGCTGCACGCTGCGTCCTCTTCCGGGTCCTCGGCAGTGAATGATCAGGCAGGGGCGCGCGCGCGCACCAACGACGTCATCGCACCCTCTGCCTGATCATTCACAGCCAGAGGAGTCAGACCGAGGGAGCAGCGCAGCGGTGGAACGGGACAGGTAAATATCGCTATACTCACCCCTCCGCCGGCGCGTCCCTGCAGCCTCTCTTCTCCCGGCGCTCTCCGCAGCGCTTCAGTCCTGCAGCGGTCACGTGGTACAGCTCATTAAAGTTATGAATATGTGCATATTCATGACTTTAATGAGCGGTGCCATGTGACCGCTGCAGGAAGGAGCCGGAGATTGTGGGAGAAGCAGGGGGCTGCAGAGATCGCGCCGGCGGATGGGTGAGTATGATCCGACACCGCCGCTCCCCCTCCCCGCCGACCCCCGTATATGACCCGTGTATAAGCCGAGAGGGGGACTTTCAGCCCTAAAAAATGGGCTGAAAATCTCGGCTTATACACGAGTATATACGGTATGTATTAAGTACCTTAATTTTTATAAGTATATTCTATATAGCAGTAATGCAGTTCAAATGTCATATATTCAATGTTTGCATACATCTAAGCTCTCAGAGTGCTGCTGTATTCTTTTGTTTATATATCATGCAGTCATAGCAGCTTGCACTTGTTCACACTTGCTTTATTCTGTTCGGAGGTGCTGGTCAGTTTTTTTGTTATTTTTTTTCGTAGTTACTGCTCACTATACAGACAGTCCCCGGGACATTGACAGCCTGCACCACAGCGTGTATGGACAACAAGCTGTTCATAAAAGTCCTTAAGAGTTATTACAGCCGCACTCACAATTTATTGAGCAGTGACATAACCGCTCCTTGCACCTTCCCAGTGACTTGGAGAAAGCAATTACACTTAGCTGAATGTATATACTGGGAGCATTTCATGGTGTATACTTTGAGCTACCATATGCACCTATTTATTAGGCGGACTGTGCTCTTTTGGTCTATATTTGGATTATTTTACTGCCTACGCATTCACTCAGACTGTGGCTACTGTCAGCTGTATACTTTTTGAGTATATGGCCACACGACACTGGCCACATATGCAGTGTGCGCTTAGTCCAAAAATTCAGGAATATTTAGGGTTGGGCAGAAATATAGATATACAGTTGAAACCAAAAGTTTATATACATAAATGCATGTTTTTCTCAATATCTGACATGAAATCAGAATAAATCTTTCCCGTTTAGGTCAATTAGGATTACCATAATTATTAATATTTGCCAAATGTTAGAATAATGAGAGAGAGAATATTTTAAGGCATTTTATTGCTTACTGCAAAGTCAAACGTTTGCATACATTTCATTAGTATTTGGTATTATTGCCCTTAAACTGAATGACTTGGGTCAAACGTTTGGGATATCCTTCCACAAGCTTCTCACAATAGTTGGTCGGAAGTTGGGCACATTCCTCCTGACACAACTGGTGTCACTGATACAGGTTTGTAGGTCGCCTTGCTCCCACCGGCCTTTTCAGCTTTGCTATAAATTTTCAATAGGATTGAGATCAGGGCTTTATGATGGCCACTCCAAAACATTGACTTTGTTATCCTTAAGCCACTTTGTTATCATTTTGGCAGTATGCTTCTGGTCATTGACCGTTTGGAAGACCCTCTGTTTCACAGTTGGATGGTGCTCTTAGGCTTCCAAGCTTCTCCCTTTTTCCTCCAAACGTAACAATGGTCATTATGCCCAAAAAGTTCCATTTTAGTTTCATCAGACCATAGGACATGTCTCCAAAAATTAATGTATTTGTTCCTGTGTGCATTTGCAAACATTAATCTGGCTTTTTTATGCTTCTTTTGGAGTAATGGCTTCTTCCTGGCAGACTGGCTTTTCAGCCCATGTTGATACAGTATACGTTCATCTCTGGGACACAGAACCCGTCTTTTCCATGAGCGATATGACGGCTGGACATTCCCATCTTGTTTGTACTTGCATATAATTGTTTGTACAGATGAACGGGGCACCATCAGGTATCTTGAAATTGAACCCAAGGATGAGGCAGACTTGTGCAAGTCCACAATTCTCTTTCTGATATCTTGAGAATTCCCCATGATGCTACACAAAGAAGCAGTGTTTTTCAGGTGTGCATTAAAATACATCCACAGGTGTGTCTTTAATTAACTCAGATGTTGCCAAAAAAACAGAAATCACAAGCTTCCAAACACGTGACATCATCATATGGGCAGTCCAGAATTGTTTACAGGCATAGTAATCTTAGTGTATGTAAACTTTTGACTTTGCAGTAAATAATAAAAATGCCATAAAACATTCTCTCTCTCATTATTCTGGCATTTGGCAAATATTAATAATTATGGTAATCCTAACTGACCTAAAACGGGAAAGGTTTATTCTGATTTCATGTCAGATATTGAGAAAAACATGCATATGTGTCTTTTTATATAATGTATGTAAACTTCTGGTTTCAACTTTACATCATGTTAGAAAGATAACGAAGTGATAATCATATTAGTAAATTGATGACAATCTTTCTTGTCACTGAGAATAGTAATTGGTCATTTTTAGCATGGAAGATGGTGAGAAAAAAGACAAAGCTAAAGCAGAAGAACAATCTGAATTCTTGGAAAGCAAAGAGGGGCAAAGAAGAAGGAGAAGACGAGGTCAGAAAAAAGAAGAGCCTGAAGCATTTATGGCTAATTTCCTCGCTGGGCTGGAAATATACCAGACCAAAATGCTGGTAAGAGATACACTTAGTTTTACTGGTAAAATATGCAGGCAAGACTTAGATGTTGACATATATCAGCTATGAGGAATAGATCTTAAGGGTGTAACTGATAATTTTTTTTGCATTTCAAAAGACTTTGATGAGTAAATAAAATTCCAAGTCTGAGGGTATATGCAGACGATCCAGAAGTGGCAGCGCTTTCGATGCAGCGCATGTTTTCTGCGTCAAAAGTGCTGCCGTCTACTGGACGCAGGTGAATCCGCATGTGTTCACTGAACCATACAGATTCACCACGTCCAATAAATTGTATTGGTGAAATTTCTCTTGCGGTGACTACCTTCTCCACAAAAGAAATTGACATGCTGCGGTCTGGAAAGATGCGCCTCATGTCTGTCTCCGCCGGTGATCCGCGCACGTCTGTGGATGCATAGTGGGCATGATATTTCTTGAAATCTCACCCACTATGCTGTAACTTCTGGACGCTGCAGGTTGGACGCTGCACAAGTACGCAGTGTCCAACCCGCAGTGATTACTGATCATCTGCACATACTCTTAAAGGGTATTGTCAAGTTTGAAATGAATCCTCTATCCATGGCATTGGAAATAACTTACTGACCAATGGAACCTCCCATCAATCCCGAGAACCAGCACTCTGAAGAGCGCCTTGTGAATGGAGCGATGGTCAATCACATGCACTGGTGCTCCATTTGTGATATGGTTGGCAGTGCTGCCTGTTTCGGAATTGCATAGTTTAGCGTAGAGCAGCTTTTAGTTGGTAAAATAAAATCTTATTCCAATAGTAATAATTAAAAAACATGAAAAAAATAAACTTTATACCTTTACATTTTATCGCATAATGTGGCTAGACATTGTGCTAGCTGTCAGTTACATAAAGTGGCGGAGTGAAGGAGCATCATGGTTAGGAATAAAGAAGCCATATATTCAGCAAAAAAGTACAGTAACTGTGAACTCCATCAATGTTATGTGGAAACTGATAGTTCTGTTGTAGAGCTTCCAATGGCTTTGTCTCTGGAATACTACAGGAGTAATGTTATACATCTTGTGTGCTTACTATGGACATACCAGGGGCTTTCTTGGGATACACTTACCAGTGATCGACCTGTGTAAACAGGCTGCCAATCACCTGCAAAATGAGCAAAACGCCCATTTGTTGGGTGAATGGTTTGTAACGCTTGCTCTTGGCATCACATCATCCTGTGTAAGGAGAACATATGCTGCCAAGAACCATGATACACTGTGCGCACGCAACGATCACATGAACGATAGTTCTGTGGGCAGGAAAGTGCTGTTGGCCTGTCTGAACAGGCTATTAAATGGCAGCAAATTGCCTGTGATTTAATGGCTGCAGGTCAGCAAGTATAAACCCACCCTCAGAAATGTGGAACTCAAGCACAAGATGAATGAAATAAAGACAGTTTCTACAATTGCTGCTCAGCTCTGCACAGGTCACAATCCCAACAAAGGAAACTTTCATAGCAGTCAAATGGTTTTAAATAGCATAAAAAAATAGATGATACATTCTATATAAGAAAAATGTAAGTACGAGTTAAATAGCTGGAGAATGATGAAAGGTTCAAAGAATGAGCCTGGGGCAACCCGCAAGGATATAGGCATACTTACTGACCCATTTTTCCTTTACATTCCATGCGTGATGGACTTGCTACATTATATAGTGACAACCATAGAGTATTGTTACTGCACTTTGCATTGCCCTACTTGTGCAATGTCACACTGTTTCAGAAATGATGTAGACTGCTTTAAATTACCGTTTTGTACCATTAAAGAAAAGAAAAAGTTACTTGGCCAAGATACAGGTAGAAATGAATTTTTGCATTTGATAATCATTTCAATATTTTGATCATTTTGAATTCTGGTCATTTGGTTTAATCTGCCTGGAGAGATGACAGTGAGATACATAGAGTTCTTTATAACCAAATATAGATCTTAGATGTGTTGGAAATGCTTTAATCCTTATTTTTCTCCTGTCTCTTTTCAGAATTACCTCGCCAGAAATTTCTACAATCTACGATTCCTCGCTCTGTTTGTGGCATTTGCAATTAACTTTATTCTGTTGTTCTACAAGGTAATGCCTTTTGTATGATACCATTTTCTGTTCTTTATCATACAGGGTCTTTTATCGATGTGCTTTACTAATAGAAGTTTTCTCACACTATTGGATCCATTGTCCTCTTATGAGGAAGACTTTCTTTGAAGACAAACTCTGTGTCTCTTCTCAAGACAAGCTTTCATCGTCAGTATCCGACTGCTGCTTTACTGCGCTGTCTTGAGCCCACAAGCTCCTCATTATGTTGCTCTGCTGCTGTCTATGCGGTAGGAAGGTTAAACAGTGAACAGAGAATGTATTTAAGGTTTCTATGTTACTTAGGTTTGTACTGACCTTGTCTGGAAATCATAAGAAATAGATGAAAGCCTCTGGAAATGTTAGAATAAGAATCTTTAAATTTGCCTAGTTAGGACGTTGACAGTGTAAACCATGTGAATGCTTCATTAGCCTTGATATACAGCACGTTATGTATCAGAACCACCGTATGTCTAGCTTAATAATGCTCTTACAGATACTTCACACAGCTATTAAATACCACTTTACTCCATGCGTATTACTAGGTTACCGAACTGCCCTCAACTGTAGATGACGATAACGATAACGATTCCAACTCATGGAACACATATCAAGAAGATGAGGAGGATGGAGAAGAAGGAGCGGTTTATTTTGTCTTACAGGAGAACACCGGTATATGGCTCCAACATTGCGCATATTGGCTATTATTCACACCATCATCTCTTTCCTTTGTGTTATTGGATACTACTGTCTTAAGGTACTCAGGATTCAGAGTAGATCACCAAAATCCTTCTTTTCTTTTTCACTGCTCCATAGTTTTTAAACTTTTTACATAAAAAGCAGGCACCCTAAGTCATCAACCAGGATAGCAAAATAATGGTTAGCAGCAGGAAGCTGCCCTGCCACGGACACAGTCACTTCACTTCCGCAATGTGCGAACGTGCGTGACCCGAAAATCATTCTAACCAATTTTGTCCCAGGATGCCAATTTCTCAGATAGATCATGCTCCACAAGTAGTTGTAAGCAAGGGAGATTGTTAACACAGTGCCTTGCGTGCCACTGATTACGCAGAAGATGCCTCTGAATATTTGGCGTGTCTGTCCCTTTAGCTAACATTCGCATATAGCTTTTTACCTTTGCATCTTTTCTGCAACAATTATCCTCACATAACACTTACACATATAGTATATTGCACTTTATGATCCATTTATCAAAGGTTAGAAATCTAATTACCATATATACCGTGATAAGACTGGACGAGAACTGGGACATGTGTGGATGAGATGGAGCAACCACTAAAGGTAATATTGTGTTTTTATTTTTGCATCCATTGTGTTGCTTACTGCAAGTGTACCCTTTTTTCCATATAAAAGAGAAGACTAATTTTCAGTACTGCGGCTTCTACACAAACATAATCCCTAAAGAGAACGTTTTCTTTCCTTAAATCCGACGAAGAGACTTGATTATTAATGTGTGACTACCAGCACATATATAACAGAGACATTTTCTTTGGGATTCATTGCAATCAAATGTGTTTATTCCTCCAGGGAATGTAAAAATGAAATGCACAGAAAAAAAACATACTTTGTACATATCATACATACTGTGAAGACACTAGAGCGATAGACGGATCCATTCATTCCTATCTGTTCCTCTTAAAAGGTGTGAATTGATAATGGTGTTACCGGGATGTTGCTCATGCTCATCCTTCTGTTCTCTCCCCATAGGTTCCTCTGGTGGTATTTAAACGGGAGAAGGAAATTGCTCGCAATGTAGAATTTGATGGTCTGTATATCACAGAGCAACCATCAGATGATGACATCAAAGGGCAATGGGATCGTCTTGTTATAAATACCCCGTAAGAAATCCAGGTTTTATTCTTCTAGTCTATTATCTGTGGTGTCTACGGCTGTAATTTGACAATACTATATACAAAGTGTTAGTTTAGGTTATCTGCAGAGAAACTTATTAAAAGGGTACATGATTACTTTCTTCCAAAATAGCCCCACATCTGTCAATGGGTTGTGTTTGCGAATGCAGCTCGCTTCTATGTAAGCGAGCATGGCTGTGCCGCAGTACCATACGCAAGCTGTGGACAACCATTTTTCATTACATAACAGATTTCACAATAAAGTTTAATCTGTACCACCCATGTACAGGCTATGTGATGAACTGAATTTTACTTTCTGTAGCATTACAGAATGTATTGCAATGGGGTGCTCCATTGAGCTATTAGCAATCTTAGCGGAAAAATTCCTAAAAAATCTATAAGGTTCATTTATAACCGAGAACCAAGAAGGAACACCGAACTTGCAGTCCAAAGGAAAGTAAACGGTAGCACTACATGCAAAGTAGTGTCCACACTGGATAGAAAACATTGATTCAAATACAAAAGGTTAATAAAAGATATACATAAATATATGTGGTTGATTAACCAAAAAAGAAAAAACAAAACACGGACCACTAGGTGAAGATGAAATACTCAATTTTGTGAGAAGCACCTATGTATACAACATTCTACTATGCTGTAACAGAGGCTTACAGGTGCTGGCCCTACTGGCGGAAAACCTGGTGACACATTTCCCTTTAAGACAGTGGTCCCCAACATTTCTTAGCTTGAGAGCCACATTTAGAACTGAGAGAAGCTTGTGACCCACATCCAGAGCCCTCCGAGCAGTAACATCCAGCTCCTGCCTCACCACCTTGCCCCAATAGTGACACCCAAAGCCTGTAATACAGGTGTAATGACAGCCAAAGCTTTCACATAGAAATCACAATGAGGCAGTAGACTTACATCCAGGGATTCCCCCATTAGGAATTCTTCCATCAAGCAAGCCCACCACACTATCGCATCAAGCTTCAATAACTGGTAATATCATCCTATGTCCAGCTTACCATGTTTATATCTCCAACCTGAAGGCCAGTGTAGGTGCATCCTGATCTGCTTTTCTGTAACAGGTCTATACACCAAGTCACCATCTGTAGACCTGCTCTTTATAGCTTTTTCTTAGACATAATGCATCAAGCTAGCACACAGCTACAAGCCACATGTAGCTCCCAAGCCACAAGTTGGGGAGCCGTCCCTTCAGGAGTAACTAAATGTGAAGTCAACAGGCTACAAATAGAGCTGCTACATTAATTTTTGAAGTTTCTCAGCATTAGATGTATGTAAGATGAAATGTTATCGTAGTGGTAGACCGCTGGACTAGTCATTAATAATTGAAAAACACAGCAGTCTTCCACTCCCCAACCAGAAATGGCTGATTACAGGTTCAGTAAACAATATACAGCAGTTCACTCAACTGTACAGTATATAGAGAAGATATAAAGCTTTTCTGTAACATTTACAGGTGCAGGTTGATTTCTTACACAGGGAGTATTTCCCGTTTACAAAGGAGCATAATTTGCCTGTAATACTTGCTGATTTCAAGTCGATTGACACAAAGTTACTTACATTTACCTGTTACAGAAATCTTGTTTACCCTATATTGAGGTTTTAATAAGATGATACAGTCAGTCATTCCCCAGTTTCCATTATTGGTGGCACTTCACATAAGAGGATTTGCTGCTAACAGACGACTATTACATCCACATAGAAGATTTATTTATTGTACTCGCTTATAAGGCGCCATTAATTCCACAGCGCTTTACAGACATCATCACTGTCCCCATTGGGGCTCACAATCTAGATTCCCTATCAGTATGTCTTTGGAGTGTGGGAGGAAACCGGAGAACCCGGAGGAAACCCACACAAATATGGGGAGACTAGACAGACTCCTTGTAGATGTTGTCCTTGGTAGGAGTTAAATCTAGGACCCCAAAGCAACAGTGCTAACCACAGAGCCACCGTACTACCCTATATATAGTACCGTGCTAACCACTGATCCACCATGCTGCCTACTAAGTGATCAAATGACAATTGAGCAAATGATTATTTATGATCCGATCACAGGATGCGTTTACATTAGACAATGGAAGTAACATTCACACAAGTGATCATCACCCCTTGTATATGGGCCTTTATCCACCAGATGGGATGCTACTGTTCTTTTATACAGTTAGGAATATGCAGCAAATTAGACATTTCTCTTACCAGAAATAAAACTTGAATATGCTCTTTAGCCCTTTATCTCAGGGACAGCCTGTAGAGACAGAGAGACATTTTCTAGTGATTGGGAATGTGGACTTGAAAATATTTAACCACAGCAAGATAATTAAAAAGTGTTTAACTCCCCATATATAGTTAAGTTGGATTGGTGAAAATTCACATATCAGTGCTTCTACCCAGATTATGCAGCTGTCATATATTACTGCAGCACCCAGACATTGCATTGTGACGAGTGACTAGAATATCGCTCTCTACTGGGACTTGCAGCTGTCACCGAGCTTTCTGTCATTTAAATGCACATCACGTGGATCTGTTTTATGATTTCATCTTGATACTGTGCTACAGGTGGCAGCATGAATAATGTGACATGTTATTATTCTGCTTATAGGTCTTTTCCTAATAATTACTGGGATAAATTTGTTAAGAGGAAGGTAAGCTTTTAATCCTGCACACACCTGTGCTGGGAATCCATACTTTGCTTCATTATGTTATCATAGGTGTAAATAACAAGTATAATATTCTGCATGTAAAGACCTGCCAGGCTGCTGTGCTAACATTATTTCAGCATATTTGTTACTTTTCTATGCTTCTATTCTTCTGAATAATGTGCTGGGACTTAGAAGAGGCGCTTGCTGGATTTCAGGCATGCCAGCTTATATTCTGCTTTCAGTTGCCTGGGCAATTCCACATTTTAATCAGAGTATAACATCCAGTAGCTAAGTTTCCATGGATATTAAGTCTCATGGAAGAGATGTTAAGTCCCAGCTGAGCACTAGGTGAATTTACTGTACAAAAAGCTGCCTGCAATATGCACTTCAGTGTTACAACTGCAGTCGAACACGGGACAGAAAGTTGGTTAATAACTTTATCTCTTTTTAAAAGAGACTATGTCACCAGAATTTTGCTATTTTGAATAATGTAGAGATAGAGACACTAATTCCAGTGATGTGTCACTCGCAGGGCTGCTTGCTCTAGTTTTTATTAAATCACTGTTTTGTCAGCAGGAGAGTACCACTAGACTAATAGCCCTGTAGTCCTCCATATTAATGAGCTCTGTTTAACCTTGCTCACCCGCCACTGAATGGCAGCTTACTGCCTATGCACAGTGTACACAGAAGGCTGACAATTAGTGGTGTGGGCCAGGTTATACAGGGGTCAACATTCAGAGAACTGCCAGATCTGCAGCAGAGAAAACAGGGATTTTATCAAAACTGAAGCAAGCAGTTAGTAAGTGATACATTACAGGAAGCAGGGTCTCTTTCCGTACATCATGCTGCTCTCAGATGGGGGCCACAAAAACAGAGTGACAGATTTAGAATGAAGCTTGAAGATGGTAAATGTTGAAGAGGCAATTTGCATATTAAAATTTCCCAGAGGAGCATTGCACGGCGAATAAGCCTCCTTACCTTGACACGCCAGAGCTGGTATGTCACTCTCCACAAGGAGAAACCTTACCCCCTAGACCCCAGTCCAGAGCCTCTCATCTAGCCAAATCAGATCTCTCCTACTTTGCACTGACGAGGACCAATAGTCCGAAACACCGTGTCTGCAAATGGAGAATCTGATTTGGCTTTTATCCTAAGTCATATTACAAGACTCGTTAAAGGGTTGATTGTGACTTGTAGGATCGCTACTTCCAATAGGTGGCGATACAGAGTACAAGTCCTCTTTGTTTGAAAAGGCAATTTGCATAGTAAAATTTCCCAGAGGAGCATTGCACGGCGAATAAGCCTCCTTACCTCGACACGCCAGAGCTGGTATGTCACTCTCCACAAGGAGTAACCTTACCCCCCAGAACCCAGTCCAGAGCCTCTCATCTAGCCAAATCAGATCTCTCCTACTTTGCACTGACGAGGACCAATAGTCCGAAACACGTGTCTGCAAATGGAGACTGATTTGGCTTTTATCCTAAGTCATATTACAAGACTCGTTAAAGGGTTGATTGTGACTTGTAGGATCGCTACTTCCAATAGGTGGCGCTATAGAGTACAAGTCCTCTTTGTTTGAAGAGGCAATTTGTATATTAAAATTTCCCAGAGGAGCATTGCACGGCGAATAAGCCTCCTTACCTCGACACGCCAGAGCTGGTATGTCACTCTCCACAAGGAGTAACCTTACCCCCCAGAACCCAGTCCAGAGCCTCTCATCTAGCCAAATCAGATCTCTCCTACTTTGCACTGACGAGGACCAATAGTCCGAAACACGTGTCTGCAAATGGAGACTGATTTGGCTTTTATCCTAAGTCATATTACAAGACTCGTTAAAGGGTTGATTGTGACTTGTAGGATCGCTACTTCCAATAGGTGGCGCTATAGAGTACAAGTCCTCTTTGTTTGAAGAGGCAATTTGCATATTAAAATTTCCCAGAGGAGCATTGCATGGCGAATAAGCCTCCTTACCTCGACACGCCAGAGCTGGTATGTCACTCTCCACAAGGAGAAACCTTACCCCCCAGACCTAAGTAGCATTTAGCAATTTATATGGGATCTATAGAAGGGCTGGTATTTCTATCCATCTGCATTTTACATTCCAGTGTATAATGTCCAGGAGGATTCTCTGTATTGACATGAGCATGACAAGGTTCTTTACCAGTTGCTCATACTGTAGGGGACATAGACCAGATCTATTTTCCTATTAAAAGCAAGAATTGCTTGTTTATCCAAAGTAATACTGAGCCGCCTGCCAATTAGACCTATAATTCCATTTTCACAGATTACACAGATTGGATGCAAACGTTTGTTAACTGTCTCAATTATGTGAATGAGTCTTGCAGAAATCCATGCACTTGCTTGGCTGCAGAGTGAACCCCATTCACATGTATGGAATAGAATGGATTTTTCAGTTCTGTTGCAGAGATTCCTTCATCGTTTCTCCCGCGTGTGCATACACAGTAGCTTTTCAGCTCTAAGGTGACAGGGTACAGAAGATTTTACCTGGGGACACCGACATAGCAACTATTCCCACTGGTCTCTGTAATTTATACTTTTTGATCCAGGTGTAAGGCTGTATTCCCAGTTTTTATACTATTCTTATTACAATTTAAAAACGCAGCATCCAGATGTATCAAAGAACTGTGACTTGCATATATGAGGCTCTGTTCACACTGCTGCATTTAACCCTTCTGTCAAGGATTTTTCAGTATTTTTATGGCAGTCTGGTGGCATATTCCCCTATGAAAAATACTACCCCCCCCCCTTTATATATTAATGGGATCCATCAGTATTTAAGACCTATCACAGCTCCATTACGAATGTACCGTAAGTCATGACCTTATTATGGATGTTCCTGATCATATTTTTTTTTCATGTTTTAAGAGGCATTTACTATATAAATGAAATGTTTTCTCTGGATTATTAAACTTCTTTGTGTAATTAGAGCTATCTTCTAAGCACTGGCATGAAGATCTTCGCTTCCACTCTCTTCCTTTGTAATTTAGCTGAATGTTTGCTTTACATGGTGTCATTGTTGTATCTGCTCTTCTGTAAATCCTGCAGTCTTTCTGTGCACTGTGTTTTAAGCTAATAACGCACGCCATCATCCCTAATAAGCTTTCATCTCATTTAGAGCTTCACTTGTGAAGTAGTGACTGTAATATATTACATTTTAATTGTTTCTCTCTGGATTCTCTATTTTTCCACTCTTGTTCAGTTGTCACTGTGAATGAACAACCTATGGTTACTTATATTCCTATCATGCCATATGTTAGTCAATTAATTGATCGAACTGATTAAAAAAAAAAATGACTGTTTTTACAAGTCTGGGAATTTTTGTCATTTTGGAATCCCTTTAACGCACGAGGCAAGGCCACTCTACCTTAAACTTTGTAGAAAAATCTGTAAAGTCTCCACAACCCCTGATTCCTCCTCGGGAGCCAGAAACTGAGGTCTGTTCCAGGGCCGGACTGGCCATCTGGCAAATGCCAGAGGGGCCTATCTGATCGTGGGCCGCCTTGTCGGCTATGGTGTTAACAGAATTGATGTTCTCAAGACACCCATACTGTTCAGAGTTGTGATGGAGCACAAAGTCGCTGACTCTGTCCAGGGCTGCCACTAGGAATTTCGGGGCCCCATACTGGCAAAATTTATGGGGCCCCCCTTGAGACTTCGCCCAGGCTCCACCCCCCAGTTCTGTATCCACCCTAGCTCCTCCTCCACCACGCAAACCTTCCAAAATCCTTCCGCCCTTTCATGGAAAAACTTCACTTCTGCACCATGCCCTCACCAATGACACATTAACAACAATCACTCGATGAATATGCAGCATTTTGCTTGTTTAGTATAATGCACCCCATAGTCCTACATATATTATAATGTGCACCACAGTCCTCCATATTGTAAAGTGCACACCCCATAGTCCTCCATATAATATAATGTATCTATAGTCCTCCATATAGTATAATACACTCCTAATAGCCCTCAATATATTAAAATACACTCAGTTCTCCATATAGTATAATACACTCCTCATAGTGCTCCATATATTAAAATACACTCAGTCCTCCATATAGTATAATACACTCCTCATAGTGCTCCATATAGTATAATGCGCCGCCATAGTCATCCATGTAGAACAATTCACTTCCCATAGTATAATGCACCCCATAGTTCTTCATTTGGTATAATGTATTCCCCATAGTCCTCGATACAGTATAATGCAGCCCACATATAGTATAATGCAGTCATCCTATAGAGCATAATGCAGCCACCCCACAGATCATAATGCAGCCACCCCACAGAGTATAATGCAACCACCCCACAGAGTATATTGCAACCACCCCACAGAGTATAATGCAACCACCCCACAGAGCATAATGTAAACCCCCATAGAATATAATTGAGCCCCTTATACAGTATAATGTAGCCCCTCTATAAAATACAATGTAGCCCTCCTCATATAGTATAATGCAGCCCCCATAGAATATAATGTAGCCCCCTCAAAGTATAATGAAGCCCGCATACAATATAATCTAGCCCCCATAAAATATAATGCAGCCCCCATAGAATACAATGTAGCCACCTCATACAGTATAATGTAGCCCCCTCATAGAGTATGATGCAATCACCCCTCATAGAATATAATAAATATAATACAGCCCCCCATAGAATATAATGTATCCCCAAATAGAATATCATACAGCCTGCCTCACCAAAGGAATATAACGTAGCCCCCCCATAGTATATAACACAGCCACAAAGTATATAACACAGCCACATAGTATATAACACAGCCACCCTATAAAATATAATATATCCCCCAATAGTATATAACACAGCCCACATAGTGTATAGTGCGGCCTGCATAGTGTATAGCACGGCCCACATAGTATATACAGGGGCGCAGCTATAATGAGGCAAGTTGAGCCTTTTGTCTCAGGCGGCGGCTCCTCACTGAAGCTAGGGGGCGGCAGAGCGGCACTCAGAACACGTGGTGCCGACTCTCCTAGTCCCGATTCTAACCCTCCCACCAGCTGTCACGCTGGGGACACTATGTGTCCCGCAGTGAGAGAAGCTGCCACGCCCCCATGCACCCCTTCCTGCCCTCCCAGCTGTCCAGATTATCACAGCGAGCATTTACCATTGTCCTCTGTAAATGTACGAGCAGGACCTGTGATGAGGTCACAGTAGGGGAGGAGTTAGGTGTCACATGATCAGGCTCCTCCTGTGTGTAGGACTCTGCTGTGCTGGTCGTCATGAAGCTGGATGATGGTAACTTTATGTGGAGGGGTCAGGAGAAGTTTGCAGTGTGGATGTAACAGAGCCATTTTTGCGAGGTGTACGGAGCGTGGCCGCGTGTGTAACAGGTGTACGGAGTGGAGCCGTGTGTGTACGAGGTGTACGGAGCGGAGCCGTGTGTGTGCGAGGTATACGGAGCAGAGCTGTGTGTACGAGGTACGGAGCGGAGCCGTGTGTGTACGAGGTGTACGGAGCGAGCCGTGTGTGTGCGAGGTATACGGAGCAGAGCCGTGTGTACGTACGGAGCATGGCCGCGTGTGTGCGAGGTGTATGGAGCAGAGCCGTGTGTGTGCGAGGTGTACGAGCAGAGCTGTGTGTGCGAGGTTTACGGAGCAGAGCCGTGTGTGTGCGAGGTGTACGGAGCAGAGCCGTGTGTGTGAGGTGTACGAAGCAGAGGCGTGTGTACGAGGTGTAAGGAGCGTGGCCGCGTGTGTAAGAGGTGTATGGAGCGGAGCTGTGTGTATACGAGGTGTATGGAGCAGAGCCGTGTGTGTGCGAGGTGTACGGAGCAGAGCCGTGTGTACAAGGTGTACAGAGCGGGCCGCGTGTGTACGAGGTGTACGAAGCGGAGTCGTGTGTGTGCGAGGTATAGGGAGCAGAGCCGTGTGTACGAGGTGTACGGAGCGTGGCCGCGTGTGTAAGAGGTGTATGGAGCAAGCTGTGTGTGCGAGGTGTACGGAGCAGAGCCGTGTGTGTGCGAGGTGTACGGAGCGGAGCCTTGTGTGTGCGAGGTGTATGGAGCGAAGCCATGTGTGTACGGGGCCACAAAGAGCGGAGCCGCGCATGTACAAGGGTCCTGTTACTTGCGGGAGCTGTGTGCTTGGGGGCTGCAGGGGAGAAGGAGGGGTGCCATTATGTGCATGAGTATGCGTGGGGACGGAGCGAATGCTGTTATCTGCTTAGGGCTGGGTCCCTGTCCCGACTGGGAGGTTTACTTTCCCGCATTAGAATCGTACATGCGGAAACCCCGTTGACCTCCCACACGTTCTGGCAGCCACACGTCACGTTCCACCGGAAGTGACGTGCTGTAAGTCAGCTGAACGCCGGAAATGACCGCTGACCTCATTTCCGGCGGTCAGCTTACAGCAGCAGGTAGGTACTATAACTCGTTCTCGGGAGAGTCTTCAGAACGGCGACGCATGGAGGCGCGGGATCTGTTGGAGTGAGAGCCGGGTATTGTACGGAGCGCTGCATACAATACCCGGCTCTCACTGAGCGAGACAGGCCGGATGTGGTGATCTCTTCATTGGATCTGTTCAACAGATGATGAGATCCCCAGATCCTGCCTGTCTCTCTCAGTGAGAGCCGGGTATTGAATGGAGCGCTGCATAGCTGATGAGATCCCCACATCCTGGGGAAATGAGGTCAGCGGTCATTTCCGGCAGACAGCTGACTTACAGCACGTCACTGGCTGGGACAGCGGGACAGGGACCCAAAATCGTGACTGTTCCGCTGAAACCGGGACGGTTGGGAGGTATGTATTTATAATTATTGTTTATGAAACAGTGTGATCTTGGTGCCAGCTGGAATTGCTGCCTTACAGAGCTGCTCTGTCTCCTATTTAGTGGCCATGGCCAGCTACTGTACATTTTCCCCCCTATTCAAATCAAATGCACTATAGAGCCTCATGTATCGTCACTGTGCACTATAGGGCCTCATGTATCGTCACTGTGCACTATAGGGCCTCATGTATCATCATTGTGCACTATAGGGCCTCATGTATCATCACTGTGCACTACAGGGCCTCATATATCATCAGTGTGCACTATAGGGCCTCATGTATCATCACTGCATTATAGGGCCTCATGTATCATCACTGTGCACTACAGGGCCTCATATATCATCAGTGTGCACTACAGGGCCTCATTATCATCAGTGTGCACTATAGGGCCTCATGTATCATCACTGCAATATAGGGCCTCATGAATCATCACTGTGCACTATAGGGCCTCATGTATCATTACTGTACATTATAGGGCCTCATGTATCGTCACTGCGCACTATAGGGCCTCATGTATCATCACTGCATTATAGGCCTCATGTATCATCACTGTGCATTATAGGGCCTCATGTATCATCACTGTGCACTATAGGGCCTCATGTATCATCACTGTGCATTATAGGGCCTCATGTATCATCACTGTGCACTAAAGGGCCTCATGTATCATCACTGCATTATAGGGCCTCATGTATCATCACTGTGCACTATAGGGCCTTATGTATCATCACTGTGCACTATAGGGCCTCATGTATCATCACTGTGCA
The DNA here is from genome assembly GCA_033576555.1 of Oophaga sylvatica. Classification (NCBI taxonomy): domain Eukaryota; kingdom Metazoa; phylum Chordata; class Amphibia; order Anura; family Dendrobatidae; genus Oophaga; species Oophaga sylvatica. The sequence continues at coordinate 472,376,643 of JARQOD010000001.1, forward strand.
TTATAGGGCCTCATGTATCGTCACTGTGCACTATAGGGCCTCAGTATTCATTACTGTACATTATAGGGCCTCATGTATCATCACTGTACATTATAGGGCCTCATGTATCATCACTGTGCACTATAGGGCCTCATGTATCATCACTGGCACTATAGGGCCTCATGTATCATCACTGTGCACTATAGGGCCTTATGTATCATCACTGTGCACTATAGAGCCTCATGTATCGTCACTGTGCACTATAGGGCCTCATGTATCGTCACTGTGCAACTATAGGGCCTCATGTATCATCATTGTGCACTATAGGGCCTCATGTATCATCACTGTGACTACGGCTCATTATCACAGGTGCACTATAGGCTCATGTATATCAGTGTGCACTATAGGCCTCATGTATCATCACTGCATTATAGGGCCTCATGTATCATCACTGCACTGGCCTATATACATCAGTGGCACTAAGGCTCATTACATCATGTGCACTATAGGGCCTCATGTATCATCACTGTGCATATAGGGCCTCATGTAATCATCACTGTGCACTAAAAGGGCCTCATGTATCATCACTGCATTATAGGGCCTCATGTATCATCACTGTGCACTATAGGGCCTTATGTATCATCACTGGCACTATAGGGCCTCATGTATCATCACTGTGCATTATAGGGCTTCATGTATCGTCACTGTGCACTATAGGGCCTCATGTATCATTACTGTACATTATAGGGCCTCATGTATCATCACTGTACATTATAGGGCCTCATGTATCATCACTGTGCACTATAGGGCCTTATGTATCATCACTGTGCACTATAGAGCCTCATGTATCGTCACTGTGCACTATAGGGCCTTATGTATCATCACTGTGCACTATAGAGCCTCATGTATCGTCACTGTGCACTATAGGGCCTCATGTATCGTCACTGCACTATAGGCCTCATGTATCATCATTGTGCACTATAGGGCCTCATGTATCATCACTGTGCACTACAGGGCCTCATATATCATCAGTGTGCACTATAGGGCCTCATGTATCATCACTGCATTATAGGGCCTCATGTATCATCACTGTGCATTATAGGGCCTCATGTATCATCACTGTGCACTATAGGGCCTCATGTATCATCACTGTGCATTATAGGGCCTCATGTATCATCACTGTGCACTAAAGGGCCTCATGTATCATCACTGCATTATAGGGCCTCATGTATCATCACTGTGCACTATAGGGCTTATGTATCATCACTGGCACTATAGGGCCTCATGTATCATCACTGTGCATTATAGGGCCTCATGTATCGTCACTGTGCACTATAGGGCCTCATATATCATTACTGTACATTATAGGGCCTCATGTATCATCACTGTACATTATAGGGCCTCATGTATCATCACTGTGCACTAAAGGGCCTCATGTATCATCACTGCATTATAGGGCCTCATGTATCATCACTGTGCACTATAGGGCCTTATGTATCATCGCTGTGCATATAGAGCCTCATGTATCGTCACTGTGCACTATAGGGCCTCATGTATCGTCACTGTGCACTATAGGACCTCATGTATCATCATTGTGCATATAGGGCCTCATGTATCATCACTGTGCACTACAGGGCCTCATATATCATCAGTGTGCACTATAGGCCTCAGTATATCAGTGTGCACTATAAGGCCTCATGTATCATCACTGCATTATAGGGCCTCATGTATCATCACTGTGCACTACAGGGCCTTATATATCATCAGTGTGCACTACAGGGCCTCATATATCATCAGTGTGCACTATAGGGCCTCATGTATCATCACTGCAATATAGGCCTCATGAATCATCACTGTGCACTAAAAGGGCCTCATGTATCATTACTGTACATTATAGGGCCTCAGTATCGTCACTGCGCACTATAGGGCCTCATGTATCATCACTGCATTATAGGCCTCATGTATCATCACTGTGCATTATAGGCCTCATGTATCATCACTGTGCACTATAGGCCTCAGTATCATCATGTGCATTATAGGCCTCATGTATCATCACTGTGCACTAAAGGCTCAGTATCATCACTGCATTATAGGCTCATGTATCATCATGTGCACTATAGGGCCTTATGTATCATCACTGTGCACATAGGCTCATGTATCATCACTGTGCATTATAGGGCTCATGTATGTCACTGTGCACTATAGGGCCTCATGTATCATTACTGTACATTATAGGGCCTCATGTATCATCACTGTACATTATAGGGCCTCATGTATCATCACTGTACATTATAGGCCTTATGTATCATCACTGTGCACTATAGGGCCTCATGTACCTTCACAACAGTGAGATCTTTGCTCGCCCTGCGAAGGATTCCACGCTCCTACCAAAGATTATCCAGCTGATAAATCCGTGGCTCAGAGGCAGGTAGTGGTAAGGGCAGCACGGGCAGATTTATCCACTGATGTGATTCAGTGGATAAATCTGCCCATTTAAAAGGACTTTTACTCATTAAGAAAGGAGGACGCTTTATTTTACTTCTAACACAAGTATGGATTGTCTACAATGGGGAGGCTGTTTAAGAGTGGACGTTAGAGTCTCTAAGACTTGGGATGATGTACAGTATGCTCTTATAATATGCGTTGCACTGGATTTTATTGGTGTATTCATTTATGTCTTTTGTTTACAATGGGGGGCGCCATTTTGCAGTTCACCTCAGGCAGCAGAGAGGCTAGGTTCACCCCTGAGTATATAGCAGGGCCAACATAGTATATAGCAGGGCCCACATAGTAAATAGCACGGCCCACATAGTATATAGCACGGCCCACATAGTATATTGCACGGCCCACATAGTATACGGCAGGGAGGGCCCACATAGTATACGGCAGGGAGGGCCCACAGAATATACGGCAGGGAGGGCCCACAGAGTATACGGCAGGGAGTGCCCACGGAGTATACAGCAGGGAGGGCCCACGGAGTATACAGCAGGGAGGGCCCACAGAGTATACAGCAGGGAGGGCCCACGGAGTATACAGCAGGGAGGGCCCACGGAGTATACAGCAGGGAGGGCCCACGGAGTATACAGCAGGGAGAGCCCACAGAGTATACAGCAGGGAGGGCCCACAGAGTATACAGCAGGGAGGGCCCACAGAGTATACAGCAGGGAGGGCCCACAGAGTATACAGCAGGGAGGGCCCACAGAGTATACAGCAGGGAGGGCCCACAGAGTATACAGCAGGGAGGGCCCACAGAGTATACAGCAGGGAGGGCCCACAGAGTATACAGCAGGGAGGGCCCACAGAGTATACAGCAGGGAGGGCCCACAGAGTATACAGCAGGGAGGGCCCACAGAGTATACAGCAGGGAGGGCCCACAGAGTATACAGCAGGAGGGCCCACAGAGTATACAGCAGGGAGTGCCCACGGAGTATACAGCAGGGAGGGCCCAAGGAGTATACAGCAGGGAGGGCCCACGGAGTATACAGCAGGGAGGGCCCACAGAGTACAGCCTTCATCTCTACCCCCCACCCTCAGTTCAGTAAGCACTGACAGAATTAAAAAAAAAAAAAAAAACACACACTCCTCACCTTCTCCTCGTGCCCGCGCTGCTCCTAGCTTCTGTCTACTGCTCTGCCCGGCACACAGTGAGTGCGCGCTGTGTCAGAGGCAGAGCGGGGAATGATAGGAGAGGGAGTGTGATGTGCCGCTAGCTGGGGGCTCCTTGGGGAGCAGGGAAAGCCTCAAAATGTTGGGGGCCCCCGGGCCCCGAGCGCGCTTCGGCGTGCTCGGGCGGCGGGCCCCCCTAATCACCGGGCCCCATACAAGTGTAAGGGTTGTCATGCCCTGATGGCGGCCCTGCCCATACAAGTGTAAGGGTTGTCATGCCCTGATGGCGGCCCTGCCCATACAAATGTAAGGGTTGTCATGCCCTGATGGCGGCCCTGTTTCTAATGATACCCGCGGCCTGCTGGGGTAAGTGACGGAGACTTAGAAATATTGGTGTTGTAGTAAATCTTGCTATCCTACATCCAGGGTAATATATCCCATCTGGTGCTTGGGGACAGGGACAACACGGGCCTGTGTAATTTCAATTGCCAGTCCATACCTGGTCTGTTCCATTCTGTAAAGTCCATGCAATAGTGAGCAGGACGGTGTTTTATAACCACACTCCACAGAGCACTATATAATTATACTAGTCTTACTCTCAAATATTTGGGATAATGATGGTGCCCGTGATCTGTGGGAAGAAATAAACTTTATTGGGGAAGGCAAGACGCAAACATCTGCACAAAGTGGACTGCTAACCAAAGCCACCTATTGCAACTCATTTCTGCACACATAACATTCATTGCTGCTGGTGTAGTTTTCAGATGGGATTTATATGATTTATTTTTTTTCAACTAGGTTATCAATAAATATGGAGACTTATATGGAGCTGACAGAATTGCAGAACTCCTGGGACTTGACAAAAATGCCTTAGACTTCAGCCCAGTGGAAAAGACCAAAATAGAAGAGGGATCATTGGTATCATGGTGAGTTCTGCAGAACAGCATCTTTTTCTGACTAATCAATCTGTTCCCACAAGCTTCATATAAATGCTGCATCTTCTTGCTAATGAACCATGTTTGTCATTTCTATATCTTATTTGACACAAATCTTTATTAGTGATTAGTTGAAGGCTGTTGAGAAAGCGATAGTCGTTCCTCCTACATACTGGCTGCTGTCAAAGTCCATCCAGCTGACAATGTACATATACCTCTAATTTACATATAGTCATTAGCCTTGGGAGCAGACACATTTAAACGGTTTGCATAATGTTGACCTTGAGGTGACATTCTAGAAAGAAATCTCCATATCATTTAGAAGTGAACTTTTCATCTGTTGAAGTGAGCTGGCTTTTATTTTTGTTCCCCTGTCTCCTGCAGAGATCATAATGATTACAGACATCAAGGAAAACTAAAACCTAATTATGCATACCTGTAAGAAAATACTCCAGCACATAATATGATAACCAGTGTCTGAATCACAAGTCTTTTGTTAGGTATAATATCTGAGCTACCATTATTTTAGCAAAACATCACAAGGAGGACGATAAGCAGAAATGTAAATTTACTTGACAGTAGCAAATATGCAGCACACAAGATACCGCACAGGAGTCATTCCACCATCCCCATGGGCCAGCAAGTCTGCATCAACCAAAGCTTGTGGTTCCTTAAAGGAAATCTGTCAGCAGGTTTTTGCTACCTCATCTGAGAACAGCATAATGTTTGAACAGAGACCCTGATTCCTGCATTCTGTCACTTAATTTACTGGGTGCAGCAGTTGTGATACATTCAGAGTTTTTAGATGTAGCAGAGATCAGAAGGCTAAACCCACCCACACCACAGCTTTCTGTGTACATTGTACATTCCTGGAGGCGCGATTGGACCAGGATGTGCACACAGCTAGTCCTGTATTTATAATCTCCTGCTGAGAAAACACTCACTGTATTGAAACAACAGCACGCAGCCTAATAAGTGACGCATTGCTGAAATCAGTGTCTCAGCCCTAACCTCATGCTTCCCTCAGATTATATAGCAAACCTGCTGACATATTCCCTTTAATATGGAAAAGCTGCATGCTACTAAGCCATATGTCGATTATATTTAATATTTTAGCATACAGTAGCACATCTTACAAAATTTGAAAAAATATATATCCATAAAGTGCAACCTTTTTCCATCAGTTATACATTATCTATTCCCAGATACTTTATGATCCACAATGTCATTTGTTGTGAGAAAAGCATCCAGCCCTTTTATAAATGCTGTTATAGTGTCGGCCATCACAACATCTTGTGGTCGGCATTCCACAGTCTGACTGCTCTAACTGTAAAGAATCCTTTCCTATATAGCTTCTAGGATAGTTTTTCCTGGGCACTTAATGAATGCCCCCTGGTCCTTTGTAAGGTCCTTGAAAGGAATAAATCATGTTACAGTTATTTGTATGGACCACACATTTAAAAAAAAAAAAAAGATGCCTCAGATACAATCTCATTTACAAGCTAAACAAGCCCAGACTTTCTCACCTCTCATTACAAGAGAGATATTCCATCTCTGTAATAATCAAGTTGCCTAAGGCTGGCTTCACACTTGCGTTTGAGCGACCTGCGCCTGTCTGCGCACGGCCGCCGCTAAGCTCCGCCCCGGCCACGCCTCCTCCCGGCGGCTCCGCCTATGGGCACATGACGCCGCATGCGACCTGCGTACCCTATCTTTAGCATTGGGTACGCAGGCCGTGCGCAGGTATGCGTTTGGTGGCGCATGCGTCCATTTGACTGGTGCGCCGAGCGCACCAAAAAGCAACATGCAACATTTTGGTGCGTCAAAAGGATGCATGCGCCGCCAAACGCATACCTGCGCACGGCCTGCGTACCCAATGATAAAGATAGGGTACGCAGGTCGCATGCGGCGTCATGCGCCCATAGGCGGAGCCGCCGGGAGGCACGGCCGGGGCAGAGCTTAGCGGCGGCCGTGCGCAGACAGGCGCAGGTCGCTCAAACGCAAGTGTGAAAGCACCCTAAGGTAGAAGAGTGAATGAATGAGAGTGATAGTGTGTTACCTAATTTCCAGAGTGAGTTGCTACACTATCCTGACCCCTCAGTCCCTAGTGATTCCTGGGTCAGCAGAGATAGACCTAACCACAGAAATGGCAACTTGGACCTATGCTGCCTGAAAGGCCGTCAAGAGCTTCCGTTACTCCTAAAGAACCTGAGTGCAGAGCAGAGTATAAATTACCTACAGAAGTTAAAGTTGTGCTGAAACAGAAATCCCAGAGTGAGTAAAACATACCACAAAATAAGGGATAAAGTATGTACAGTTAAATAATATGCCACCTACTTCCGAAAAAGAAAATATGTGCAGGGAAAAGAACATAAACAGCAGAGAGGTAAACCCTATCAGGTCTTTCACTGAGTGGATTAAACTACAGTAGTATGGCTGGACATCCAAAAGAGACTATCACCAGCAGAAAATACTAGCAGGGGGAAAGTAACCACACCTGAAAGGTGATAGGGCAGACAACAGAGTAAATGAAAACACCTGTTACCCTAAAAAGACTAAACGCAAAGATAACAGAAACTAAACACCTGGAGAAAAGATGTATCTGTTGTGGCTTGGTGGACAGACAAGCTACGGGGCCCATTATACTGTATAGAGTAACATGTAGGGCAATTGTACTGTATAAAGCACTATGTGGGGCCCATTATACAGTATGAAAGGCAATGCAGAACCCATTATACTGTATGAATGACTATGCAGGGGGCTATTATACTGTATGGAGCACTATGCCGGGCCTATTATACTGTATGGAGCACTATGTCGGGGTCCATTATACTGTATGGAGGACTACGTGGGGCCATTACTATGTGAGGTTCCTTATAACGTATGGAGGGCTGCATGGGGATTACAGTTGGGAAATCATACTGTGATGGGGTCACCATACTTTGCAGGGGGGTGTTGTCCAGAGGGGTACAATAGGGTTGTCAGATCGTGCGTGGAGAGTACTGTGGAGGAAGTCACTGTGAGGGTATCTTTGGGGGGGCGTTTGTTGGCATCATACTTTATCTGTATTATTCAAGATTTTCTATCCTTTGTTATTACATATTTAAATTAGGCTATTGGGCTACATGCTTTTTTCTACTCTTACATAACATATTATATTATTCAAATGTTTTATTCTAAGATCTATTAATTAAAATGTACTTTGTGGGACAACTCCTTCAAGTTTGTTTCCGTATGACAAGGTTCATAGTTATATTTGATAAGGAAAAACTTCCTAAATTGTAGAATTTTTTTTACTAAATATCAAGGTTGGCCAGTGACTTTTTGAAGCTTTTAATTTTTGCCCTCTGTGTATTTGAGTTTGACATCCTGGTATCTAGCAGGAGAATAAATCCTTTTTAAGGCATCATACAGCATACAAAGTTCTTGCATTTCTGTAATAAGGAATGATGTCACTGTACAGAGTCTGTGCACACTGATTGAGGTCTTAGAATGAAGACTGTAAAAACTGTTTAAAAACTGAACAAAATACAAAAGCCTATTTTCCAGCCATAACTTTCCTTGTCATATTGGTTTTTGAAAAAAAATATTGTAATCTAAAGATTATAAAACAATAATTCATGATTATTATCTTCAGGTTGAGCTCCATTGATATGAAGTATCACATCTGGAAGCTTGGAGTGGTGTTTACCGACAATGTATGTATGATATCTTTATGGTACGGTATGATGAGAGATGCGCACTGGATATACAATATAATGTAACCTAAGCCTTGTTCTTTCTTGTTCAGTCCTTCCTTTACCTCGCCTGGTATACAACCATGTCAATTCTTGGACATTATAACAACTTTTTCTTTGCTGCTCACCTCTTGGACATTGCAATGGGCTTCAAGACACTGAGGACAATTCTGTCGTCAGTCACTCACAATGGAAAACAAGTAAGCCTGCCCTGTGTCTGTGTGGTCTTTAGCTTCTAATAAATTGGAGATGAGCAATTCATCTGCTATTAATAAACAGATTACAAGGCGACTGCAGTGTTTCTAAAATAAAGTGTGCGATTAAAAAAAGATGAACGCCTGGGCTGCAGCATGGCCTGGTTTACAGCAGCGGCATGCATGGTGTATGACTCACTGAATCCACTAATACACTCGCATTACTCATGCCAGAGAGCGCTGTGCCGCTGCAGACAGCGGAATTAAGTGCTGCTCATTTCACAGATCAGACTCTGGCATGAGCACTTAAAGCAGCCAAACCTCTCCACAGTGCTGCAGACTATGCTGGCCAGTTGGAAAAGGATAGTTGTAAAACCTGTCAGCTGTTTGTAAAGCATTTGTGGTGCTGGCACCACATCAGTCATAATTATTGCCACTTATGCAGCTACCTGTACTACGGTCCTGCCAAGAGCGCAGCTTTTACAGGACTGAATGCAGAAATGACTACAGACTTTGTAGTGAGGTCAGATCGATTCCACAAGCATGTAACATTAGCACAGAACATTTCTGCCCTCCCTCCTGGAATACCATGAGCCCCTCTCTCCCCTACTCTCTTCTGGCCGCTTCTAGTCACTGATGTTTGTTGTAGTTGCTCATGAATTATTGAAACCCAGCTGCTGCTTTAAACACTCACAGCATGCACTATTAATTCTTACCTGCTGGATGAAGGAACCTTGCATATTACTGACATCGGCTTAAAGTGGACATACTCTGGATACATTCTCTTTAAATTATCCTGAATGAATAATCAAAATTAAGATTTAATTTGGAGGAATGCTTTTAATATCAATTCCCTAATATAATTGTATTTTTGGAGTAGCTGTTGTTTTTAACTTGGAATCAACCTTGATATTGTTTTCCAATTTTACCCCAAAGTGCCATCACCCCACATCCTCACATACAGTTTAGAAGAACAAAGTTGGATTTTGAATGTCAGGGTGGTCCTGCTTTTTATTTTGTATTTTCAGATGACACCCATAATTGTATGAATGGGGTTGTGATTTTATGGAACTGCTATTTAACATAATAGAAACGTAACTAAGGCTATGTTCACACGTTGCGTTTTTTCCCCGCAGGCAAAACCTGCTCTCTTGGCAGCAAAGAAGCTGCTTACAAAAAGCAGGTTTTGCTGCCTCTTGTGCATATTGATAAAAGTTTATTGTCCCCCACAAAAGCATGATTTAACTTCCTTAGGTTTTTACACCAAAAACGCAGCAAAAACTGATATCTGCTGCTTTTTGCACTTACCCATTGTTTCCTATGGATGACAAAAGGCTGAAAATACGCTGAAAGAAGTGACATGCTGCAGTTTGCAAAAACGCAGCAGTTTTCCAAATCAGTCTGGAAAAAAAAACTAATGTGTGTGCATGAGATTTCTGAAATGTCAGACTGTGCTGGTACTGTAAAATGCAGCTTAAAATTTGCACACAAAAAAAGCTGCAAAAATGCAATGTGTGACCATAGCCTAGTCTAGGCAGCACTAATACAACTAGGTATCATGGCTAAGCAATATTTATATATTCCATGCCATTACAACACTAAATGAGGGGTGGAGATCAGGCATGGTCCTCACAGGGCAGCAGTGAGAATGTGTTGTTTTTGGGGGATCCTATGAGGCTTATTTTATATGGACTGCCAACTCTTAAATATCAGGATTCTGATGTAGGCATTATCTCCTCTTTCTGAAATGCTAATATCTTAAATGGGAGGAGTAGGATATTTTGATTTTAGTGCAGGGCTTACTTTGAATCACTTGCAGCTTGCATCTCTTGGCGAATGTTTGACATTGATATTATGGTCTCTGTTTAACGCAAATGCGAGAAAAGCTCAGAACAGAAATGCAACTGGGAACCATAAGTGAATTCATGAAGGCAAACCATGAATCGGGGGCAAGGTTCCTCATTGCAGACATTCATGTGTCATTGTTCTCACTACCCGCTCAGCTAGATTAACAGGTCCCTTCCTATTAGTGTATAGGAGCGAATGGTCAATCCAACGGAGCCAGGTGGGGAGAAGCCATCAGGAACCCACCTATTTCACTGTTCTCCCTATTTGCGGTTAGTTTTCAAATGATGTTTTGAAACACTACAGCATATCGCCGTAAAAAAACTCAAATGTCTGCAATGAGGTAGACGGATTGTTTTATGCTGCCCATGGTCAAGGGAGCATGAATCCCCTTACATGCTTCCATCACAAATACTGTTTAAAAGGAAACATAGCATTGCTGTCACTCAATCATAACCAAGGGTGTAACACGGGATTACACAACTCCTTTTTAGCTGGTAGGTCAGAATCAAGCTGCATATAAAAGAAGCTACTACTAGAGGCCCTCACAATCAGCTGTTATCCTTTGGAGTAACCTCAGTGTAAGGCCGGGATCACACATGCGAGAAACACGGCTGAGTCTCGCATGTGAATTCCCAGCCCTGGCGCCGGCACTCGGGAGCGGAGCGAGCGGCTGCATAGAACTACATACAGCTGTACACTCCGCTCCCGAGTGCTGGCGGCAGTGCTGGGAATTCACATGCGAGACTCGACCGTGTTTCTCGCATGTGTGATCCCGGCTTAATAGTAATACATCCATCATATTCCTGCAGTCTTGTAGAGCAGATGTAGACCTTGCTGGGAGTTATGACTATTGCCTTATTCACACATATGATTTTTTGGTCCGCATATTATCAGAATTTGTAAGCCAAATGAGCTGTCTCCAAAACACAGAACTGGTGTCAATCATAGTTTTTCTTTCTGTAGTTGCCACTCCTGATATTTGTCTTGCAAATGATGATGAAACAGCAACCAAAAAAACTGTGTCAATAATTCCTGATTAGGGCAGGCCCTGGATTATAGGAAGACCTGCAGTAACAGCTTCAAAATAACAAATAATTGTATAATCAAATCAATAAACAAAAAAAATAACTTTTTTTTCTCTCCCTCAGTTGGTGTTAACTGTTGGTCTCCTGGCGGTTGTTGTCTATCTTTACACGGTTGTGGCATTTAACTTTTTCCGAAAGTTTTACAACAAGAGTGAGGATGAAGATGATCCAGATATGAAGTGTGATGATATGATGACGGTATGTGCAGGTGGCAAATAGAGGAACATGGGGGTAATACAAGAGGGTACAGTACACTCAATTTACCGCAAAAAGCTTTAATAGACTGTTTATAGAGTCAAAATAATTAGTGATTGTTCGGTAAAGAATAAGATATATATCATTTATGAAAGTCAATACCCAAAGTCATGAGCTAATCCAAGTCCACCCAGTTTGAATTCTACAATTTTATGTATCAGGGCATAAAAACAAAGAATTGGTTCTTAGAAGGTCTTGGGTAAATCCAACACTCACTAAACAAGGCGTTTTCTGTGTTTTGCCTGTGCTTGTTTGAGGAGTGATTTTGTGCTGCCAGACTCTATTTAAAGTGTAACTGCCATTATACATTTTTATCTATATAACTTATACTGAAAACAGCTGCTAATCAGTGGGGGATCGAGTCCTAAAGACCCTCCTACCCAACCATCGCTGTAAAAACCGCACTGAAGTGCTCTGCTTTGTATGTGGTCAGTGCACAGAGCACTGTACAAGTTCTATCTCTATAGGTCCATACTGCAGATAGGAAAATCAATTCACAAAACTCCAGTCCAGTGGCCAGGTCAGTTATCTGTAACCACTGGACAGGAGCTGTGCGAATCTCCGTTTACTGGCTGTTATCCCTGGATCTTCTTTTGTTTAGCCAAGTTGGTATGACAAATATTTCAGCATGATGAACATACGACATTGCACAGGCTATTCAAAAGAATAGGCAATGATGATGGCAGGTAAGCAGCGATTCGCAGGGTTCCCATCCAGCGGTCAATGGATTTCTGACATGTCCGATGTACCAGGATTCTGCCAATCGATCCTCCCATCTGTAGTCCATACACCAATTTGTGAAAATGGAGTAAGGACCCATTATTATTTAGCCTATACACGTCTACGTGAGCCTGCTGTATACAAGAGCAGTGTTTAGTGATCGATGGAGGTCTCAAGACAGACCCCCTCCAATCGGTAGCTATTTGTATTATATACATATAAAACAATGTAAAGTAACAGATACCTTTATCAAAGCAGAATTTTAACCTGTTTAGATAAAAAAAAAAGTTAGTTAATCGTAGTCACTTTAGGATTCCTATACTACATTACATATAATACTTGTGGCTAGATGACAACATATGAATGTGTAAAGTGCCAGGTTACAATATAGAGGCGCCAGGTTACTGTATAGAGGCACCAGGTTACAGAATAGAGGCACAGAATGTAATCAACGTATACTTTGAACAAGTGTTAATATAAAGAGCGATAGTTTGGACTCTCAGTTCATCACTGTGGGTCAGTGCATTAACGATTAAGAATGCAATTAAGATGCATTTATGGCAAATTACTTGCATGACATTACCTTTTAGAAGTTGCTATGTAATTCTTCCCAATTGGATGCTTTGGGCTGAATGATGATGGAAACCAGACTAATTAGAATGTGGCTCTCCAACAGTGTTATCTGTTCCACATGTACGTCGGGGTGAGAGCTGGAGGTGGCATTGGAGATGAGATTGAAGACCCTGCTGGTGACCCTTATGAGATGTATCGTATTGTATTTGACATCACCTTCTTCTTCTTTGTCATTGTCATTCTTCTTGCCATTATTCAAGGTAAGTAAGTTCATTTTTCTAGAACACTGTGCACCTCAGCTGTTATCTAGCTAGAAGGTTAACAGGCCTCCTTTCTATCTATTCACTAGCATACAATAAGCCTTTCACTTTTTTTAGTACTGCCAGCAAATACATAGCATGTTAAATGGTAGAGAGAAACTTCACTATGGAATCTGATTCACAATAAAACCTAACACCACAACAATCTAATGGATATGAAATACCACACTTCTTTTCTATTCTGCAACAGGTTTGATTATTGATGCTTTTGGAGAACTGAGAGATCAACAGGAACAAGTCAGAGAAGATATGGAGGTATGATGAAACTCTTCCTAAAGCAAATGTCAGATGTGTGACACCCTGATCTCTGATCATGTACTATTCTTATCTGTCCAGACAAAATGTTTCATTTGTGGAATTGGAAATGATTACTTTGATACGACGCCGCATGGCTTTGAAACACATACTTTACAAGAACACAACCTAGCTAACTATCTGTAAGTATTTAGTTGTTTATATATGAAAAGTTACTGTTTTTGGGGTGTAATTATTATACTCATAAGGAGAACATTTCTAGAAAATATTATTAAAGTATTTAATCGAGATGATCAAATCGATCAACTGCAAATTAATAATAATAATTTTATAAATAATAATTTTATTTCTATAGCGCCAACATATTCCGCAGCACTTTACATTATAGAGGGGACTTGTACAGACAATAGACATTACAGCATAACAATAAACACAGATCAAAGTAGATACCAAGAGGAATGAGGGCCCTGCTCGCAAGCTTACAATCTATGAGGAAAAAGGGGAGACACGAGAGGTAGATGGTAACAGTTGCTTTCATTGTTCGGACCAGCCATAGTGTAAGAATCGGGTGTTCCTGTAATTCTGCATGAACCAGTTAACAGCCAAAGTATGTAACAGTACAGACACAGAGGGCTATTAAATGCATAAAGCGGGTGAGAACATAATACGAGGTACCTGATTATGGTAGAAAATTTTTGAATGGACCAACAGGGATAGTTAGGTTAATGCGTTGAGGCGGTATGCCAGTCTGAACAATGCGTTTTTGAGGCACGCTTAAAACTGTGGGGATTGGGGATTAATCGTATTAACCTGGGTAGTGCATTCCAAAGAATTGGCGCTGCACGTGAAAAGTCTTGGAGACGGGAGTGGGAGGTTCTGATTATTGAGGATGCTAACCTCAGGTCAATAGCAGAACGGAGGGCACGGGTAGGATGGTAGGCTGAGACAAGGGAGGAGATGTAGGGTGGTGCTGAGCCATGGAGTGTTTTTTGGGCGAGGGTAATAAGTTTGTACTGGATTCTGGAATGGATGGGTAACCAGTGTAATGACTGGCACAAGGTAGAGGCATCGGTATAACGATTGGTGAGGAATATGATTCTGGCTGCAGCATTCAAGACAGATTGGAGAGGGGAGAGTTTGGTAAGAGGGAGACCGATTAGTAGAGAATTACAATAGTCCAGACGAGAATGGATAAGAGAAACAGTAAGAGTTTTTGCAGAGTCGAAAGTAAGAAAAGGTCAAATTCTAGAGATATTTTTGATGTGAAGATAACAAGAGCGAGCCAGTGATTAGATGTGGGGGGTGAATGAAAGCTTTGAATCAAGTATGAACCCAAGACAGCGGGCATGTTGCTGGGGAGTAATGGTGGAACCACACACGGAGATGGCAATGTCAGGCAAAGGTAGGTTAGGAGAGGGAGGAAACACGAGGAGTTCCGTTTTTGACAGGTTCAGTTTCAGACAAAGGGAGGACATGATGTTAGAGACAGCGGTAAGACAGTCACTGGTGTTTTCTAAAAAGGCAGACATGATATCAGGAGAAGAAGTATATAATTGGGTGTCATCAGCATAGAGATGGTACTGGAAACCAAATCTACTGATTGTTTGTCCAATAGGGGCAGTGTACAAAGAGAAGAGGAGGGGGCCTAGGACCGATCCTTGAGGAACCCCAACAGTAAGGGGAAGATGAGAGGAGGAGGAACCAGCAAAAGATACAGTGAAGGAACGGTCAGAGAGATAGGAGGAGAACCAGGAGAGTACGGTGTCCTTGAGGCCGATGGAGCGGAGCATAGTGAGGAGGAGCTGATGGTCCACTGTGTCAAATGCTGCGGAGAGATCCAAGAGAATTAGCATGGAGTAGTGACCATTAGATTTAGCAGTCAGTAGATCATTAGAGACTTTAGTGAGGGCAGTTTCAGTAGAGTGTAAAGAGTGGAAACCAGATTGAAGAGGGTCGAGAAGAGAGTTAGCTGAGAGATAGCGGAAAAGACGGGTGTAGACCAGGCGTTCCAGGAGTTTAGAGATGAAGGGAAGATTAGAGAAAGGTCTATAGTTAGCGGCACAGTTTTGGTCGAGGGATGGTTTTTTAAGTAATGGATGTATGATGGCATGCTTTAATGACGAGGGAAAGATACCGGAAGAGAGAGAGAGGTTGAATATTTTTGTTAGGTGAGAGGTGACAGCAAATTGACTTAGAGTTGAATTTATTGAAATTTGCTGGTCCCGGAGAATCCGAATAATTTCCAAAAATGCACAGTGCCATTTCACACATTGCTGAAGTCTGCATTAGCCAGACAGTAGTCGTGGCCTCGCAGGATTTCTAATAATGCCTTCCGGTTATCACATCACATGGTATAGGACAGTCAATCAGGAGGGACTATCACAGCCACTATAAGAGATGAGGCAGGAAAGACTAGGAAGAGGAGTTCAGAACCAATTTTTTTATTTCTTTAAGTACTGTCTATATGAAAACGCTGCCAAGCGGTTTTACAGCTTCAGAGCATGGGGACAAAAGCCATACAAAGGACGAGTTGCTGCTGTGCATCAAGCAGCAAATCTCACACTGGATGGCTCCTCGTTGAGCATGGCAAGCTGCTGTAGTGTAACTATAGTCCGATGGGCCCCAGTGCAAAATTCGGACCTGCCACCGCCTACATGTTGGTCAGATGTATAGACATATGGGCCGTTGTAGCATTCTAAATCCTATTAGAATATACATTTTGCCCCTCCTCATTATGATGTCTCCATCCTGAACTCCTTCTTGGTATTTATGTCCCCCATGCTGGGTTCCTTCCTGGTATATATGTCCCTATTATGTCTCTGTTCTCTAATGCATAAAAGAAAAAAAAACATTCTGCTCACCTTCCCCGTGCTCCCACATTGCTCAGTGGCCTTGTTTCGAGCAGGTACAGAGGCAGGCAGATGACATCAGCATATTTGCTATGGGTGACATATGGGTTGCATGCTGACATCAGCTGCCATGACTGGCGGCATGTATTGTGGTACAGGGACCCAGCGGGTCTCTGCACCGCAATACCCTTCAGTTGAATGTGGATGCTCTGATGCACATCCAGCTGAAATAGCTGCTGGTGGTGGCAGGCCCCTTCCCACACTTGCCCAGTCACGGTTGCACCCTCTGCGACTGCGATCATTATGCCCCTGGCTGGTTGTATGCTGGAATGCTTTTGAGACAACAGTCATATCATTATCATCAAGCAAAGGGATGTATAAAAGCAAAATGGGGAATTTTTTCCAGCTTCTGAACGGGAGTCCAAATTGGAATATTACTAGGATAGGCCTTGTGCTTGCTTGGACGCATGTCAACCGCATGGCTGATCAGGAGACCACAAAATAGGAATAATGTGCAACTTGTTAAGAAACTATTGCTTCTTCTCTATCTAAACACCAAATGTGATGATCCCAAAATAGACCATTTCTGATGACTTGTGAAAAAGTGATCAAGAAATCTTTTGATATTCCCAAAACTGGGTCACGTTGACATTTCTAAAGTTTATGTTTGCATTAAAGAGCTCAAAACATGTTACAGTCCTAGGAGACCTCAGTGTTACATAACTTTTCTGGTCAATTAAAGTCTTAGTAGTACTTGTGAGCAGTTTGAATCAAATTTTTGGGAAAAAATTTGGTGAATCAAGTAAATTGAAATTTAAAATGATTCAAACATCTCTATCAGTTTGCTTGTAGTTTGGCTTTTATAAAACTGGATGTGTGATAATTTTCTAAAGTCATGCTTTATTTAAATGATTGATGTAAAATGACAAATTCAGCACTGTATCAGAAGCCAATCGACCGTCCAACATACCTTAAATGGGACAGTTTCCATCCAAAACACATAAAAAACTCTTATCTACAGCCAAGCCATCAGATACAACCGTATATGTTCCAACCCCATGGACAGAGATAAACACCTTGTTCGCCTCAGAAAGACCTTTTTAAATCAGGGCTACCATCCAAGAACAATTGAAAACCAAATTACAAGAGCCACCAGAATATCAAGGAATTACCTGCTACATTACAAAGCTAAAGATGAAAATAACTGGGTGCCTCTAGTAGTCACCTACAATCCAAATCTGGAGGTGCTAAGGGGAGCTGCACGGAAATTACAACCTTTACTACAAAAAGATGCCCGACTACAATCTATATTTCCAGACCCCCCACTACTGTGTTTTAGGCAGCCCCCAAATCTAAAAAGCATCATTGTCAGAAGCTCCCTGTCCTCTCCAACAGCTGCAGGAATCTTTCATTGCAACAAGAAAAAATGTAAAACCTGTCCATTTATAATGACCACGGACAAGATAAAGATCCCCAACTGACATCAGGACTACAAGATCCCAGGTACTTTCAGCTGCATCACATATAATGTGGTGTTCCTAATTATATGTACTAAATGTCCAACTGGGGGTCTGTATGTGGGGGAGACAGGGCAAAAACTGAGAACAAGGATGAATTCTCATCGCCACACAATAAGAGAAAAGAGAATGGATCTACCTGTGGCCAAACATTTTTGTATCCCGGTCATAGCATGATGGACATGAAATTACTTGTATTGAAAGGTAATTTCACATCTCAGAGACACAGGAGAGTTTATGAATACAAACTGATGACGACCTTTGACACTCTCAATGCTGGAATGAACATATCACATGGATTTATGGCTTTTTACATCAATTAAGGAATTTGCTCCTAAGACCCTGTGGGAGCATCACAAAACATTACCAGAGCCCAATCAGAGGGCAATAAAACTTTCACACTCCTTATCTATGAACTGGTCCAATATTTATTGCCACAACTGTTCATCCCTCTCCCATATTGATAGTTCTGCTTTACGTCACTTGTCTTATCTATTGCATTATTCCGGTGTCCTGTTGTGTATAAATATGTGATTCTTCAGATGTTGTATTAGTCTTTGCCTGATGAGGAGACCTGAGTAGTCTCGAAAGCTTGCAATTTGTTATCTTTTCAGTTAGCCATTAAAAGGTATCAACCACTGAGGACTCTCAATTCTAAATATTTTTCTATCTACTGGCTAACACGGTACAAAGATATACATCTTTCCTGTATCTAAATTCACCACTGAAAATCAAGAAAAAAAATATACCTCATTACGTTTTCTGCTAATTATAAGTAATGAAAAATTCAGTGGGAACACATAGTGCTATTGATTTAACCCCTTACTGCCATCAGACGTACTATCCCGTCCATGGTACCTGGGCCCGTATGACCATGGACGGGATAGTACGTCCCAGCGATCGGACGCGCTCCCGGGGGAGCGCAGCCGATCGCGGCCGGGTGTCAGCTGATTATCACAGCTGACACCCGCCACTATGTGTCAGGAGCGGTCACGGACCGCTCCCGGCACATTAACCCCTAGCACACCACGATCAAACATGATCGCGGTGTACTGGGGGCACAGGGAGGATCGCGCAGGGAGGGGGGTCCCTGCGCGCTCCCCTGAGACCCTCAGAGCAGCGCGATGTGTCGCGCTGTTCCGAGGGTCCGTCCTCCCTCCAGGTCCCCGGATCCAAGATGGCGCCGGGGTCCTGCAGGGAGGCGGCTTCCTCATTGCCTGCTGAGAGCAGGCACTGAGAAGCCTGCAGCGATGCCAGAGCGATCGCTGGTGTGACAGAGTGCTGTGCACACTGTCACACCAGCGATCTGCTAAAATACAGTAATGTCCCACCCTGGGACAAAGTAAAAAAGTTAAAAAAAAATAAAATAAAAATTGTTTAAAAAAATCATAAAAAAAAAAAAAATATTCCCCAATAAATTCATTTTTTCCTGTAAATAAAAAAACAAAAACAATAAAAGTACACATATTTGGTATCACTGCGTCCGTAACAACCACCCCTATAAAACTGTCCCACTAGTTAACCCCTTTAGTGAACCCCTTAAAAAAAAAAAAAAAAAAAAAAACAAAGCAAAAAATCAATGTTTTATCATCATACCGCCGAACAAAAAGTGGAATAACACGCGATCAAAAAGACCGATATAAATAAACATGGTACCGCTGAAAATGTCATCTTGTCCCGCAAAAAATCGAGCGTCATACAGCATCATCAGCGAAAAAATAAAAAAGTTATAGCTCGCAGAATAAAGCGATGCAAAAATAATAATTTTTTATATAAAATTGGTTGTATTCTATAAAAGCGCCAAAACATAAAAAAATGATATAAATGAGGTATCGCCATATTCGTACTGACCCGAAGAATAAAACTGCTTTATCAATTTTACCACATGCGGAACGGTATAAACGCCTCCCCCAAAAGAAATTCATGAATTGCTGATTTTTGTTCATTCTAACCTCCCAAAAATCAAAATAAAAAGCGATCAAAAACGTCACGTGCTCAAAAATGGTACCAATAAAAACGTCAACTCGTACTGCAAAAAATAAGACCTCACATGACTCTGTGGGCCAAAATATGCAAAAATTATAGCTCTCAAAATGTGGTGATGCAAAAACTATTTTTTGCAATAAAAAGCGTCTTTTAGCGTGACAGCTGCCAATCATAAAAAAACGCTATAAATAGTAAATCAAACCCCCCTTTATCACCCCCTTAGTTAGGGAAAAATAATAAAATTTAAAAAAAGTATTTATTTCCATTTTCCCGTTAGGGTTAGGGTTGCGGCTAAAGTTAGGGTTAGGTTGGCGCTAAAGTTAGGATTAGGGTTAGGGTTGGGATTAGGGTTATGGGTGTGTTAGGGTTAGGTTTGTGGTTAGGGTTGGGACTAGGGTTAGGAGTGTGTTGGGGTTAGGGTTGGAGTTAGAATTGGGGGGTTTCCGCTGTTTAGGCACATCAGGGGCTCTCCAAATGTGACATGGCGTCTGATCTCAATTCCAGCCAATTCTGCATTGAAAAAGTCAAACGGTGCTCCTTCACTTCTGAGCTCTGCCATGCGCCCAAACAGTAGTTTACCCCCACATATGGGGTATCAGTGTACTCTGGACCCCAAGAGTTATTGTGTAATTTGTCCTATTTATTCTGTTACCCTTGGGAAAATAAAAAACTGGGGGTAAAAATATCATTTTTTAAAAGAAAAAATGATTTTTTTTGTTTTTAAGACTGTACGTTATAAACTTCTGTGAAGCACTTGGGGCTTCATAGCGCTCACCACACATCTAGATAAGTTCCTTGTGGGGTCTATTTTCCAAAATGGGGTCACTTGTGGGGGGTTTCCACTGTTTAGGCGCATCAGGGGCTCTCCAAATGCGACATGACACCCCCAGACCATTCCATCAAAGTCTGCAATCCAAAACGTCACTACTTCCCTTCCGAGCCCCAACGTGTACCCATACAGTAGTTTTCTCCCACATATTGGGTATCAGAGTACTCATGACAAATTGGACAACAACTTTTGGGGTCCAATTTCTCCTGTTACCCTTGTGAAAATAAAATATTGGGGGCGAAAAAATCATTTTTGTAAAAAAAAAAAGGATTTTTTATTTTTACGGCTGTACGTTATAAACTTCTGTGAAGCACTTCGGGGTTCAAAGTGCTCACCACACATCTAGATAAGTTCCTTGTGGGGTCTATTTTCCAAAATGGGGTCACTTGTGGGGGATTTCCACTGTTTAGGCGCATCAGGGGCTCTCCAAATGCGACATGACGCCCCCAGACCATTCCATCAAAGTCTGTAATTCCCGATCCCCGACGTGCACCCATACAGTAGTTTACTCCCACATATTGGGTATCAGCGTACTCAGGACAAATTGGACAACAACTTTTGGGTCCAATTTCTCCTGTTACTCTTGTGAAAATAAAATATTGGGGACGAAAAAATCATTTTTGTAAAAAAAAAAAAAAGATTTTTATTTTACAGCTGTACGTTATAAACTTCTGTGAAGCACTTCGGGGTTCAAAGTGCTCACCACACATCTAGATAAGTTCCTTGAGGTGTCTAGTTTCCAAAATGGTGTCATTTGTTGGGGTTTCCACTTTTTCAGGCAGATCAGGAGCTCTCCAAACACGACATGGCATCCAGCCAATTCTGTGTTGAAAAAGTCGAACGGCGCTCCTTCCCTTCCAAACTCTGCCATGCACCTAAACAGTGGTTTACCCCCACATATGGGGTATCCGCGTACTCAGGACAAATTGCACAATAACTTTTGGAGTCTTGTTACCCTTGGGAAAATAAAAATTGGGGTGAAAAGATCATTTTTGTGGAAAAAATATGATTTTTTAATTTTACGGCTCTACGTTATAAACTTGTGTGAAGCACTTTGGGGTTCAAATTGCTCACCAAAGATCTAGATAAGTTCCTTAGGGGGTATAGTTTCCCAAATGGGGTCACTTGTGGGGGGTTTCCACTGTTTAGGCACATCAGGGGCTCTCCAAATGCAACATGGCGTCCAATCTCAATTCCAGCCAATTTTGTTTGGAAAAAGTCAAATGGTGCTCCTTCCATTCCGAGCTCTGCTGTGCGCCCAAACAGTGGTTCCCCCCCACATATGGGGTATCAGCGTACTCAGGACAAATTGGACATCAACTTTTGTGGTCCAATTTCTCCTGTTACTCTTGGGAAAATAAAAAATTAGTGACTAAAAGATAATTTTTGTGGGAAAAAAATAGGATTTTTTATTTTCATGCTCGGGCATTATAAACTTGTGTGAAGCACTTGGGGGTTCAAAGTACTCACCAAAGATCTAGATAAGCTCCTTAGGGGTCTAGTTTCCAAAATGGGGTCACTTGTGGGGGTTTCCACTGTTTAGGCACATCTGGGGCACTGCAAACGGAACATGACCCCCATCAACGTCTGCATTCCAAAACGTTACTACTTCCTTTCCAAGCCCTGTCGTGCGCCCAAACAGTTTCCCCCCCCCCACATATGGGGTATCAGCGTACTCAGGACAAACTGGACAACAACTTTTGGGGTCCAATTTCCTTGGGAAAAATCAAAAATTTGGGACTAAAAAATCATTTTTGTGGAAAATTGTTTTTTTTATTTTTCAGACCCAGGCATTATAAACTTTTGTGAAACACTTGGGGGTTCAATGTGCTCACAACAGATCTAGATAAGTTCCTTAGGGGGTCTAGTTTCCAAAATGGTGTCACTTGTGGGGGGTTTCCACTGTTTAAGCACATCGGGGGCTCTCCAAACACGACATGGCGTCCAATCTCAATTCCAGCCAATTTTAGTTTGAAAAAGTCAAATGGCGCTCCTTCCCTTACAAGCTCTGCCGTGTGCCCAAACAGTGGTTTTCCTCCACATATTGGCTATTGGCGTACTCAGGAGAAATTGCACAACAACCTTATCTGTCCATTTGCTCCTTTTACCCTTGTGAAAATAAAAAAAAAGTTTGTAATAGATCATTTTTGTGGCTAAAAAGTTAAATATTCATTTTTTCCTTCCACGTTGCTTCAGCTCCTGTGAAGCACCTGAAGGGTTAATAAACTTCTTGAATGTGGTTTTGAGTACCTTGAGGGGTGCAGTTTTTAGAATGGTGTCACTTTTGGGTATTTTCTGCTATATAGACCCTTCAAAGTGACTTCAAATATGAGGTGGTCCCTAAAAAAATGGCTTTGTAAATTTTGTTGTAAAAATGAGAAATCGCTGGTCAATTTTTAACCCTTATAATTTCCTAAGAAAAAAAAAATTTGGTTCCAAAATTGTGCTGATGTAAAGTAGACATGTGGGAAATGTTATTTCTTAACTATTTTGTGTGACATATTTCTCTGTTTTAAGGGAATAAAAATTCAAAGTTTGAAAATTGCTAAATTTTCAAAATTTTCGCCATATTTGCGTTTTTTTCAAAAAAGTTTTATCGAAGAAATTTTACCACTAACGTGAAGTACAATATGTCACGAGAAAACAGTCTCAGAATTGCGAAGATCCGTTGAAGCGTTCCAGAGTTATAACCTCATAAAGAGACAGTGGTCAGAATTGTAAAAATTGGCCCGGTCATTAACGTGCAAACCACCCTTGGGGATGAAGGGGTTAAAGAAGCATAGAATATATTACATTCAGAGAAATAAGATTCTTCTGCCGCCTCCTGAACTTATCATCCACACTGATGAGTGGTGAGCTGTTGCGTGCTGCTTTTGTTTCTGTGTGCTACACTAAAAAGCATCCCCCTGTCTGTACTCTATATTATTCTCAGACATAGCATCTAGTCTCCTACCACCAGCTCAGGGATGTATTCTGCAGTTTTCCTCATTGCAAGCTCTAAGTGAAAGAAAGGATAAAATAGTGTTATTCCTCGTGTATAAGCACAACTTAATCCAACAACAAGTCCAGAGTGGTATTCCGTTAATAGCAGGAGCCTACTCCATTATGTGGTGTGTGGAAGAGAAATCATACTTTGTGGGAGGCTGCGGAGAAATTGTACTCTGAACGGAATCTCTGTGGAAGTCTCATTGTGTGTGAGGGGGAACTGTGGGGACATCATACTGACTGTGTAGGGGGTACTGTTAGAGAGAATTCACTATGAAAGCATCATACTATGTGTGAGAGGCATTTTTTGTTGGCATTATACTCAATGGAGGCCATCAAAGGGGTACTGAAGTGGGTGAGAACACTAAGGGGCTTCAATAGGGGTTAAGATTACTGTGTAAGTGTGACGCTTCCCACGGCTGCGGGGCGTTGGGACATGGCATAGCTTGCCTAACTAGCCAATGCTCCCACGCCGCCAGTCCACGACGACATGAGGCATGCGTCCCAGATGGTAAGAGAATGTGGACCCACTGGACCACGGAGGGAGACCCAGGCCTGCCCGGACTAGGGAAGGGCAGCGACCGGGATCCGTGGCAGCTGAGCATGTGGGCAAGGTGGCGACCTGCAGGACTAGACAACACCGCACAACTTCAGGTAAGAAGAAACATAAAGTTTACTTAAAGAAACACAGTACATAAACAGAACATAAGACCGGGCTCCCGATTCCGCACATCAGAGAAGGGTACACGACTCAGGATCACAGACGAGTGCTGGAGGACATCACGGGTAGATGCAGTCCAGGGTTATCTGGCACGGGCATACTTGGACGGCCTCTCTCTCAGGCCTTAGGCGTAGC
This sequence comes from Oophaga sylvatica, assembly GCA_033576555.1. Lineage (NCBI taxonomy): Eukaryota > Metazoa > Chordata > Amphibia > Anura > Dendrobatidae > Oophaga > Oophaga sylvatica. The sequence continues at coordinate 472,401,172 of JARQOD010000001.1, forward strand.
ACAGGCTCAGCAGGAGAACATCAGACACCGACCTCAGACAGACTTCAGACGATGGCGAGGTCATCACGGGTAGATGCAGTCCAGGATCATCTGGCATGGGCATACTAGTATGGCCTCACTCTCAGGCCTCGGGCGTAGCACAGGCTCAGCAGGAGAACATCAGACACCGGCCCAGGACGAACGTCAGACGATGGCGGGGTCATCACGGGTTGATGAAGTCCAGGGTCATCTGGCACGGGCATACTAGGACGGCCTCTCTCTCAGGCCTCAGGCGTAGCACAGGCTCAGCAGGAGAACATCAGACACTGACCCAGGACAGACGTCATCACAGGGTAGACCAAGGAGGAACCGGCAGGACATCGGAACATCAGGAACACGGACTGGATCTCAGGGACACTGGAACACGGACAGGACATCGGGAACACGGATTGGAACATCAGGAACACGGATTGGGTTTCAGGGAGTCAGGAACACGGACAGGAACATGGATTGGATCTCAGGGAGTCAGGAACACGGACTGGAACATCAGGAACACGGATTGGGTCTCAGGGAGTCAGGAACACGGACAGGAACATGGATTGGATCACAGGAACACGGACTGGAACACAGGCATCGGACTCCGGACATCTGGCACCGATCAGCAGGCTCCGGACATCTGGCAACGATCGGCAGGATCCGGACATCAGGCAGGGAGGATAGGATCCGGACATCTGGAAGTGGTCGTCGGACATCGGATATCAGGCAGTGGTCATCAGGGAAGACACCGTCCTCGGACTCCGGACATCTAGTATCGATCTGAAAAGGAACCCCAGCGGTCTGGTGCAAGCCCCGCCAGGCTCAACGGGAGCTGGCCGGGAATTGCACAGAAGCTGAGCACAGAGTAACGGAAACTCAGCACACACCGGACTCCTCCTTCCAAGATGAACTCAGGTTATATAGCAAGGATTTACAGTCACTGGCACTGGGTTCAGGACACAGCAGGATTTCAGGAACATAACACAGAGGACACAGTTCAGACAGTCAGGTACAGGATGCGATCCAGGATCAGGGGTTCAGGTAATTAGACACAACAGGAACAGGCCTGGATATACAGCCTCCAGGAACGGCGATCTGGGTAATCAGCCCCCAGCATAGGCGGAAACACAAGACACAGTTCAGACATTCAGGTACCGGGTTAGATCCAGGATCAGGGATTCAGGAAACAAGATACAACAGGAACAGGCCTGGATATACAGCCTCCAGGAACGGCAATCTGGGTAATCAGCCCCCAGCATAGGCGGAAATACAGAACACAGTTCAGACATTCAGGTACCGGGTTAGATCCAGGATCAGGGAACAAGACACAGCAGGAACAGGGAATCAGCTCTCCAGAGCTGATCAAATTCAGAGCAGGAGCTGAACACACAACCACATACGGCTAGGTTCAGATCAGGGATTCAATGTGAAGCTCTGGCAACGCCCATCAGGGCTGGGGAACTTTATATATGAGCTGCTTCACAGGATAGGCTGGAGCAGTAATTCTAGTACACACCCAATCCTCATAAAAGCAGGACAGGTGTGGGCCGCACCCCCTATGCAGAGCCAGACAACTCATTACAGAGGAACAACTGACAGTGGCTGCTGCCACACACGTAGTAAATCATGCACCATTGCAGAGGACTTTGCAACCTACGGATGGTCTTCACAGCAGGCCAGGCGCCTGACAGAAGCTGCTGCCACACACGTAGTAAGTCATGCATCACTGCAGAGGACTTTGCAACCTACGGATGGCTTCTGCAGCAGGTCAGGGACCGCACATGCGGGTGGTCATGCAACGCAGCGGAGACACTCACGCAAGTACGGCCACGCAGCAGAGCTGGGAACTGAGCAGCATCCATACAGGTAACAGACAACAGTATCCCAGCTGGTTAGGGGAAAGGAGCAAAAGGGTTAATGCAAAAGACATGCAGAGTAACGCTGGAAAACAAAGTACAGACAATACCAGCGTTACAGTAAGTTCCACAATACATGTCCCTCTTTTTGCTTTGAAGCCCTGTAATTTCTATATACTCCCCAGCAGGTCCACTTTAATAAAGCGAAAAGTGACATCTGGTTACCATTAAGGTTCTGCTTCATACCAACTACAACTTTAGTTTTTTCACCATCATATTTCTTTCCCAATCTGTAAATCAATGTAGGCAGAAGGAGGAGGCTGAGAATAAATCAAGTGCAGATCACAGATGGAAAAGAATGTAAATCTCCTCTAAGCATTTCACTTGCAGACTAACAAAACTGGAAGCTTTCACCCACACTGACCTTTTCAAAGAGAAGCTGTGTGGCCACAGGTGTCAGATGTTAATTCCTACAGGATACCTACAAATGTCTCATGGATTCAGCTTACTTTCTTATTTTTTACTGCAGCTAGATACAGCCATTAAGTGTTACTGGTCCAAAAGGCTCTCTGAGGGGCACGAGCTGTCACCACTCCTGTCATTTGCTGCAAGACATATCAGTTTGGATATCAAGAAAAAACTCATTGTGTTTCCAGCAACTATTCCTCTACACCCTATCCTCTCACCTATGGGAATGATCTAGCTGATTCTAATAGTCAGCTTGCTGGGGCATTAACACTAGCTAAAGGCTTCTTATAAACATTTTACATTTTCCCAAGTATTCAAAAAGGAAGTTTAAAAGGGAGAAAACGGAGTAATCTCATTAAGGCATATTTATCAATACTGTCTAATTCTTAACAGTGCAAAGTTAAATCTAGTGCATTTTAAGACTTAGTTCATCAGTGGTTGTTGTGGTTTGATAAATTTGCTGCTTCTTTAGACTTTCTAAAATAAGTTTACACCACCTCCCAGTTGACTGACTTTGCAGTAGACAGTTTTTCTGTGGCACAATTAAGTAAGTCAGAATTCTGGGTAACTTGGCATTATAAATCTACCCCATGGCTGGTAGTTTTTAACCTCAATTATGAGAACCCAATATCTCTGTGTGTAATTCTCATCTGTTTAGTAAAGAGAATTTGTATTAACCCATAGTAAAACGTACTCTCCTAACCTGCCTTATCTACAACAAATGCTCATTAGTAGTAACGACAGCGCAGTGCTCATTAATCCACATCTTATCTTCTCAATTCATATGATTGTTTCTGTGCTTGTTACAGGTTCTTCCTCATGTATATCATTAATAAGGATGAGACAGAACACACTGGCCAGGTTGGTATATTACATTACTCTTTTAGATAAAGTTGCATTCACTCCGTTTAATTGTATGTATTAATTTCTTGTCTAAGTCAAACCAGACGTACAGCTACAAGAAATGACTAAGGTCAATTTTAACAATACATATTTTAAATAGTTAATAGATGAACTTCCCATTCAGGGTAAAAAGCTTGCACGTAGATAATAACATATTGATTTGTGTATAAAAGAGAATTGCTTACAAAAGACTGGAGGAGAACTGCTAAAAATGAGAGTCATGAAGTGAAGATTGTGACCTTGTGCAGCAATCATACACTATCCTACAGTCTTGTGGTTAAAGGGAACCTGTCACCAGTGATGACCCATATAAGGCAAAACTAGTAACTTTCAGGTCAAGAAAAAGAGCTTTTATTATACTCCCATACAGGGCTCTCCGGTCCGATGACCGTCGCTGTCTTGGTCAGGTGCCTCCTCTCTTCTTGCGATGCCGTCCTCCTTCTGTGCTTCGTGTAGATAACGCGTCCTTTCGTCATCAACACAGTGTCCTCGGCATCGCACTCCTGCACAAGCGTACTTTCCTCTGCCGTCGACAGGACAGAGAGAAGTACTGCATTGAGCATACACATGGAAAGGCCAAAGAAGTACACCTGCCCAAGAGCACGATGCAGGGGACACTGTGTGGATGACGTAGGATGCATCATCAACACGATGCAAGAAGACAGGAGGCTCTGGACCAAGACAGCGACACCCATTGGGCGAGTATGATAAAGCTCTTTTTCTTGTCTTGCATGCTGGATTGGGGGCAGATAATACAGCATATTAGAATACTGTATATATTTGATAGCTAAGAGTTCCCTATTACCAATATCATAGTTTCTCTCAGTTGGAGAAAGTTTTTAGAAAAGTAAGCGCATGGTTGCCATTTACCAGGAGACGCACCCTGTGACAATACAGCCCCCACTCCCACCTCTATAATGAAAGGCTGAATAAGAATCGGCATTTCTTTCCACTAGAGTAAAATGCGCACATCTCAATGATTTTTGTGCATTTCAATCAAAAATCTTTTCCTTCTCTGAAATGGAGTAGATTCTGCTATAATTTATGCCACTTTCATTTGATATAAGTGATAATGAATCTGACAGGCCTATCTACTAAGTCCACCCACTTTTTAGAAAAGTGTATACCGAAAAATGTGGCAAGATGTTTGTACAATTATGCGTGGCACCAATATTTACTATTCCCTACAACTGGTATAAAATAATGAAACCTAGCCCATGAATGTATGGGCCCACAGCCAGTCCACGAATGTTCATGTGCCAAGAATATGAGTAGATTGACAAAATGTGAGTGCGCAATAAGGATTTCTAAATCGTGCAAATATACTTTGTATAGTAACTCTGCTCCATTGTCATGATTTCACACGTTCTTTTATGGTTTAGGAAGAACCACAAAAGAAAAGGGATGACTTAGCTAATGAACGGAGCCAGACAGCCAGCATCAATTGAGCACATCACTGGCATGTGGAGAGGAGGGCAGTCTGTCTGACTGCATTGGACAGGCAGTGAAAGTAGAGCTTTCTAGATAGGGAGGGGGCATCTTAAATTGGGACATCAGTGCAGATTTCATGTATAAATTTTATTAGTAAGTCTTGTTTATGTTTTTAAAATGAAAATTAATAATACAGTGCCTTGCGAAAGTATTCGGCTCCCTGGAACTTTTCAACCTTTTCCTACATATCATGCTTCAAACATAAAGATACCAAATGTAAATTTTTGGTGAAAAATCAACAAGTGGGACACAATTGTGAAGTTCAACGAAATTCTTTGTTTTTTTTAATTTTTGTGGAAATACAAAAACTGAAAAGTGGGGCGTGCAATATTATTCGGCCCCTTTAACTTAATACTTTGTTGCGCCACCTTATGCTGCGATTACAGCTGCAAGTCGATTGGGATATGTCTCTATCAGTTTTGTACATTGAGAGACTGAAATTCTTGCCCATTCTTGGTTGGCAAACAGCTCGAGCTCAGTGAGGTTGGATGGAGATCGTTTGTGAACAGCAGTTTTCAGCTCTTCACACAGATTCTGGATTGGATTCAGGTCTGGACTTTGACTTGGCCATTCTAACACCTGGATACGTTTATTTGTGAACCATTCCATTGTAGATTTTGCTTTATGCTTGGGATCATTGTCTTGTTGGAACAAATCTCCGTCCCAGTCTCAGGTCTTTTGCAGACTCCAACAGGTTTTCTTCAAGAATGGTCCTGTATTTGGCTCCATCCATCATCCCATCAATTTGAACCAGCTTGCCTGTCCCTGCTGAAGAAAAGCAGGCCCAAACCATGATGCTGCCACCACCATGTTTGACAGTGTTGATGGTGTGTTCAGGGTGATGAGCTGTGTTGCCTTTATGCCAAACATATCGTTTGGCATTGTTGCCAAAAAGTTCAATTTTGGTTTTATCTGACCAGAGCACCTTCTTCCACATGTTTGGTGTGTCTCCGGGTGGCTTGTTGTAAACTTTAAACAACACTTTTTATGGATATCTTTGAGAAATGGCTTTCTTCTATCCACTCTTCCATAAAGGCCAGATTTGTGCAGTGTATGACTGATTGTTGTCCCATGGACAGACTGTCCCACCTCAGCTGTAGATCTCTGCAGTTCATCCAGAGTGATCATGGGCCTCTTGGTTGCATCTCTGATCAGTCTTCTCCTTGTTTGAGATGAAAGTTTAGAGGGACGACCGGGTCTTGGTAGATTTGCAGTGGTATGATACTCCTTCAATTTCAATAGGATTGCTTGCAGAGTGCTCCTTGGGAAGTTTAAAGTTTTGGAAATCATTTTGTATCCAAATCCGACTTTAAACTTCTCCACAACAGTATCACGGACCTGCCTGTTGTGCTCCTTGGTCTTCATGATGCTCTCTGTGCTTCAAACAGAACCCTGAGACTATCACAGAGCAGGTGCATTTATCGGACACTTGATTAACACAAGTGGATTATATTTATCATCATTAGTCATTTAGGACAACATTGGATCATTCAGAGATCCACAATGAACTTTTGGAGTGAGTTTGCTGCACTGAAAGTAAAGGGGCCGAATAATATTGCACGCCCCCTTTTCAGTTTTGTATTTCCACAAAAATTTAAAATAACCAGTAAATTTCGTTCAACTTCACAACTGTGTCCCACTTGTTGATTCTTCACCAAAAATTAACATTTGGTATCTTTATGTTTGAAGCATGATATGTGGGAAAAGGTTGAAAGGTCCAGGTGGCCGAATACTTTAGCAAGGTACTTATATCTGTTCCAGACCATCTACTCTATTTACTTATGCCTCAGAATGGAGGGCTTGTGCATCAATGAGGTGGAGACCCTCTAATTACAGCTCATTAAGTTACAAGCCTTTTAACCAGTTACTTTACTGACCATCCATATCCTTTTTGCATTTTAATGTCTGAGAAATCTCTCAATTTGGATTAAATTGCATGTAATAATAGACTTGTATTGTTCCAACACTTGTACATTCAGTTAACACCGGTGTTTGATATAAAAGGTAATTGTGATTCGTTTCAATAGAGAATAAAAATTTACAATACTATAAATAATTCTGACTTACCCAATCAGCCTGGAGGTCTTGTCTGAAGAACATCGTATGGACTTAATAATCTACAACAATGTATATAACATCTCACAAAGCATCTCATCCGCACAAAAGGCTTAGCACTTATAGAAAGTAAATCATCTTCATCAGAGAAGTTAAAGGGGTATTCCAATCTCTAAGATCCTATCCAAATATGTAGTAGGTGCAATAATAATTAGCAAATACCTCCAATTAGAAATGTATAGTTTTTAAGATTTGCTATGTCGCTTACCTCATGTGTAGGGCATTGTAGTAGCTTATGGAATCCATGGTTACAACCACTAAGAACTTACTGTCACTATACAGTGGTCGTAACCTTGGATACCTAAGCTACTGCAATGCCCTGCACATGGGGAAAGGGACATAGTGAATCAGAAGAACTATACTACATTTCTAATTGCATGTATTTGCTATTATTATTATTACACCTACTGCATAATAGGATAGTATTTTGGAGGTGGGAATACGTCTTTTAAAGCCATGAGAACAGTCCTTTAGTTTTGCTGCACAGGCACTTAAGCACATGGATTGTTCCATCACCAGTGCAACAGACAAGAACATTCACTGGCGGACACAGACAGAAAAAGGCCCCTGTGCCAGAACAATAAATGGGCCCTCGGCAGCCCAGGAGCTCTTAAAAATGCAAAATTGCACCTGCTTTTATAGGTAGAAATGGGGCCCCTTACCTCTTGGTTGCACCAATGATATGGCCGTCACTGAGAACATTAGTTGTGCAGCACAGAATATAAGAGTTCATAATTCATTATATAATTTCTATTTACTGCAGGAATCTTACGTTTGGAAGATGTATCAAGAGAGATGTTGGGACTTCTTCCCAGCTGGTGACTGTTTCCGCAAGCAATATGAAGACCAGCTTGGGTAATAACCTGGTATTACCCCATCAGTCAGATCTATGGACGTGTGCTGAACCTGAAACAATACTCACCCAGTGGGACACATTTGCGAAAAGACCAGCTCTGCCCAACCAAGACCTCAATCTTCTCATTTGGATTCATGTCATTTCTTTAAAACCAACGAACGACAAAAAACAGGTCTATAGCAAATGTACAATGAAATACCAGATTTCTAGATCAAAAAATTACTAATAATCACCACCACCACCACAGTACATCAATAAACTGATGATCTATCATGCTCAATTAGCCATAGTGCATTTGTTAAGTTACTAAAAAGTGTAATGAGAAGAAAACTCAATGTTTACAACTTAAATAATGGTATTCAGCCTGATTGCACCCATCCCAGCATCTCTTGATTTTCACACTAATGGGCAGAGTTCTTTTAACTGAAAAGCCACAAGTCTGGCTGCCCGAGAATTAAAGGGCTAACTAATATACATCCAGTGCACAATATTTATCTTCATAGCAACTGCTCAGCTCTCTCTGTAGCAGCGAAATTCAATTCAGTTTGACACAAAACCTGGCAGACACATCCGTTCTGTAGAATGGGACTTTGTGTCTGGAGAAGCATGCAATTTTTCTTTTTTTCATTTTGATATTGAGGCTTTTGATTATGTCACAAATCTGATGCTAGTCACAGACACCAAGTCAAAGTTTGCTGCATCTGTTTTGGAGAATGTTTGTGCTCTGGAGCCTGAAAGAATTCAACTGGACATAAACAACACTGAAAACATCTTTGGCCTTTGGTATACTGGTTAGCTTCTGGGTACATCTGTTTCTCAGAGCTTTACGTTTACTTATGTAAGATAGTCTAGTCTATGAAAGGTGATAGTATTTAGCTTTATTTTGTGGAACTTCAGGCAGTTGAAGGTAAAGTTAGAAGGGGAAAAGTTACTTCTTAACACTTTTTCGACCCTGAACTTAATCGATTAAGTGCCTTAACCGTCTGTAGACGTAGCTATGCAAGATATTTTTTCCATGTTAGTATTAGATTGACAAAATACACAAGTTGTGCTGTTCTTTGTCTTACTGTACGAAACGAGAAACTGCATTCAGTTGCTATTTAGTTTTTCTTTCAATGACAGTTTGCTGTTATTTGAAGAAACTGGAATGTATCTTAAAATTATATTCTCTTAAATGGAAATCTTATGCCAAATTCAAAGCACTGCTTTCTGGTCATTGGTAAGTGCTGTAGTGAAGCTGCTAACTTTATGCATTTTTCTTCAAATACAATAAAGTGCCCATCGCAATAAATAAATGATAAACCATCTGAGCTGTTTGTCTTACTGTGCAGACGCAAGATGCAGGACAATATTAATAAGACCAAGGATTAGCACTGCTCTCCTACATAAAGGGGCAAAGAAACATGCAAATACAATTTTTCACTAAGTGAATATTTACCGGAAACATTGACCTGGATTTGTAGAGAAGGGCAGTAGATTGTACTTACATCATTCAGTATCATGGCAGGAGAGGCATAAGCTGCCATATACTAGTGATTTCTGCCATCCATAAAGACAGATTTTGACCACTAATTGTCACAGAGCAGTTTTTTTTTATGACACAAAAGGCAATGAGACACGGAACATAGAATTTTACATCTGCCTATCTGATAGGTTGGATTTTTCTTTTGTAGCCTAAACTTGAAGCCCACTTTGAAGTCATTTGTGCCAAAGCTCATGTGTGTTCTCAATCAATAAAAGCCCAGGTTTTCATTTTCTCATGCAGCGTGCCTCTCCATGTTCTGGTCGATGACTGGCTGAGCGCTCTTACTTGAGTAACAGTTCAGGCCAGCAGCATGGCCTGAACTGTAGGCGCTCCCATAACACTATATGGGGCACCCTCTTCTATGCAGCACTGGAAGCACAGTTGGGCAGGTTATGTGGCCAGGAATGCAGTGTAGTGCATGCAAGCTCAGATTGTAAACCCTGAGGATGTTCAGCCACTGCTCCTAGACGCAGCGGTGGCTGGTCCATTAACAGCAACCTGTAAGCCATGAAAGAGGAAAATATAGATATCAATACAGTGGAACCAAATGTAAATGGCAAATTTTTATAATGACCACCTAAATGTACACACAGTCATGCCAATGGAAATATCCCTTTAAGATAGAAGTCAGTCTACCTTCTAGGATCAGCCAAAGGTACAAACTTCATAAAGCATCCATGAACAACGAATGGTTGAGAAAAAGACCATCTGCTATATCTAGTGTATTACCAGATTGAAAAAAAAATCAAATGATTCCCAAGTCAAATGATTCCCAAAAACCATGAATCTTTATTGATCTTAACCACATCTTTACAGGTACAAGAAGACATTAGGAGATCATACTGTCCAGCCAGTCCTCCAAATCCTCAGAGGTCATAGCTTTGGGTTTCTCCTCAGCAGCAACAGAAGGCTCATCTTTCAAGGGAGAAGTTGCTGAAAAACAGTTAAAAGTAGAGAAAAATGTAATATGTTGGCAGGTATACACATAATTCACATCCAAACAACTACCTGAGCACATTTCTGCTACACAGAGAAATGCTGTGAACATTTAGGGAGCACAGACCTCAGACAATCAGGATGACCTGATGTGATCTCTGGAAGATCAATCAATGAAAGCATAGTTTTGATATTATACCGGTGTTAATAGAATTGCTCATTGCAGGACCTGTAAAACCTTTTGTGTAGTCCTCTCTTTGACTTTTATGTGTGACTCATCAGCTGCTATCTACATGAGACTATCTCCGACAAATATCAACCTAGAGAAATGGCTGTAATAACCTCTCAGTCCTTACCATCATTTTTTTTTCATTAAAGTAGTTACAACATTGTTTACTGACACATTTATAATACATAGTGAAATGTATCCTCGACTAAAACAAACTGGGATCAAGTAATTGTCAATTAAATGGTTTCGGGAAGTAAATTCACTGATCTCACAGGTTCCCATCCCTCCGAGGTCATCTGCTCTCTGCCTTCTGAGAGATCCTTCCAGCCTGGGTAAACAGAGCTGCTTACACATATTGTCTTGGCACTACTTTAGTGGTTAATGTGGCATTCAACTAGACTCTGAATAATGCACACTGAGAGAGGCTCATCAATCATGCATGTGGGGATGCAGCGCGAGATTTCTATATAACAGGACACAATCTGGCAGCTATTAAAATCCAGTCTTGTTTAATGGGTGAAGCAGCACACCGCCTGACAGCAGAATCTGCCTTTAACACAAAAGAACATATAAATCTCGACTGGGCATGATGCAGATAGTAGAATCTCAGGAGGGTATTAGGTGTGGGCACGTTCCTATATAGCTATTCAAGGAAGCAATCTGGTAACTTCTGCGATGCGCAATGACTTGGAAGCATAGATGTGACGTATCCATTATTATAGTTGCTGATTTTGTTACACAACAGTTAACAATCATCACTAATTGTGCCACTGTGTGTGTACTGAGCCCTTACCCTGTTCCTCGCAGGACCGTTGCTGCTCAGGCTCTCTGATCCCAGCAGGACACGGGGCAGCTTTTTCTGTGGCAGGGGATTTCAAGCTGAGCAGGAAATCAAGCTCCTCCTCATGGGCTGGCAGAGAGGGGTCTGGAGAAGACTTGGTCTCTGGTTGAAAAGCGACATCATTTTCTGAAGCCACAAAAGCTCTACTTTCTTCCTGAACAGTAGAAACTGGCACGTTTGCTATGCCCTTTCCTATAAATGGAGGAAGTTCCTGCGGCAGCTCTTCCTACCAGAAAACCAGAAAGAAATAATTCTGTTTGTTACATTCTGCCATCAATTATTCAGTAGTCAATTCATTCCGCTGTCAGTGCCTCAACATTATTTAATTTTTACAAATGACAGGGTCTCTTATTTCTGGGTGAAAATGCACTGATTTGCAAAACACACAATTTAATTTTCTTACAAAGTTTACAACGACATTTTACATGTTATTTTTCTGACAGCGCCACAAGTTACAATATATTTAGGAAACTTTTCCAGTTTGAAATACTACACGAAAAGAAATATCCAGCTATCACCTTTTTGCTACCTACAAGCCTTGCTCATGATGCAAGTGGGGGAAAAGGTGAAATGATGAGAAGGCAAGCAAAGCATGACTTTTATAAGAACGTTTTTTCTTTCCATGACTTTAAAGCACCACTCCAGCACATTTTTTTTACTGCAGCGCCAGTGATGCTTTATTGCATTCATAAAGTGCTTCATTATAATACAGTGTTTTAAGAGGGTTAAAAATTTAATGAAAAAAAAATGCAGAAACAGAATAGCTTTTTTTTCTAGTGGCTATATGTGACAATATTGGCTCCTACATCCAAGATTTGTCTATGAGCTTTTACAATACAAATAGTATACATCATTACATTGATTTCATAACCCTTTTAAGACTGGTGTGCTTACTATGGAAATTCATGTCTGAATGGCTGCATAATCCTGATAGGAGAATGAGCGTTTAGGAGTCCAGCCTTAGAATGAAATAGCTCAGGAGTCCATGTGTTTCCAATTGTCACTCACCCAGCCTGAGGGACACCGAGTAGATGTCAATCAGGCTAGGTGGGATGGGATTAAGTTAAAATTCATAAAACAATATACCTCCATTCTGACAAGGATTGTCAATATAAACAGCATCCTTATTGCAAAATGACACTAGCCTGAAAAAAACCTGACAGTGGCATTGTCCTAAAAGTCATGTTTTCACGAATATATTCAGATAAAGTTGCATGTCCGCCCCTGTCATTTTATTGGTTGGACAGTAAACTTGCAAAATATTCAGAAAAGGAAATGGCAGGCTGAGAATCCAATACAGAGGCAAGTGGTATAAAACTGGCTGTAATAATTGTACGATCTGAAGATAACACATTATCTATCTCACAGCCTCCAGCTTCACATAAGACGTGTTAATAGAAATGCTATTATTAAAATCAAATAACACTGCATTTTCTTCAATTAAGTGTCTGGGGCTGCTGGTAGCTCAGGAATTGATTATTATAAAATCTACCATAATCTAATCTTGGAAATGATTGCACATTGATGAATATCTTCTTACCTTTGCTCAGAATAAAGTGGGAATTACCTGAACAAGATCAGCTTCCACATTGAGTCGCAGATGAAGAGGCAGGTTATGCAGAGTGCTCACTAGAGACTGGGGATCCAAATAAAGACAGGAATCCTATATGGGGAGATGATGGCAGGCATTACACACATGTACAGACACCACACATTCGTGTACAGGTCTAGTCACTGATCAATAATAAACATCAAATATTAAAATTACCAGGGATGGCAGTGAAAAACCGACTAAACAGGGAAAGCGGAGACACCAGGGAACAAGCACCTGGAGGGTACCATATATATAACAATGGTAATGCAAGGACCAAGTATAAAGTGCATAAAGTGACTAGTCACATTGGATGACAATGTAAACAGGAGTAATATACACACATCAAAGTCAGGACTAGAGTACAACATTAACACAAAACGGTCCATGCTACCAGTAAAATGAACAAATGGCCCAGCTTGAATACCTGAGTGAGACCGCGTCCCTGCCACCCAGGGGACGCGGTCTCACTCAGGTATTCAAGCTGGGCCATTTGTTCATTTTACTGGTAGCATGGACCGTTTTTGTGTTAATGTTGTACTCTAGTCCTGACTTTGATGTGTGTATATTACTCCTGTTTACATTGTCATCCAATGTGACTAGTCACTTTATGCACTTTATACTTGGTCCTTGCATTACCATTGTTATATATATGGTACCCTCCAGGTGCTTGTTCCCTGGTGTCTCCGCTTTCCCTGTTTAGTCGGTTTTTCACTGCCATCCCTGGTAATTTTAATATTTGATGTTTACTTCTAATAAAATTTTGTATTTTGTCATTATGAGTAGTGCTATTTTCTTTATTTGATTTCCATTAATTTGCACGTTATACTCTATGTATATCCTGTATTACACCTTTTTGTGTTTTTTGGTCTGGTTTATAAGATTGACTGATCAATAATAGTATGGATGGCAATCCAAGGTTAGACAATACTCTAGAAACAACTGTTTGTTTTAATTATATCATATGGTTAAGACTAGGGTGACACGGCATGGTCGCAGCAACACCCGTCATGTGACCAAGGTTTGGTAGGCGCTGCTGCTACCTCAAAGTGCAATACAAGTGAAGGAGGTCGCATTGCAACCCTGAGATTACTGCGGCAAGCAAGTCGTAAAACATCCATCGAGGGCTGACTTCTTGTGACTTTCTTGTCGGGTTAACCTCAGGGTCGCAAAGTGAATGCATTCACTAGTGCAGAGCTGTGAATAGCAGTGAACCATTGTCTCATGACATGTGTCGCAGCCAAGGTCATCATGTAGCCAGAGTCTAAAGGGAACCTCTCAGAGGATTCATACTGCCCAAACCTGGCTGCACCATTGCAGCCAACTATATTATTCTCTAAAATGATTCGCTGCTCCAGACACAATATACTTTGACAAGTCTCTCCCTATGTCCTCGCAAGGAAGATCTTCAATCACCTCTAGTAGCACTGGGGAAGTCTCGTCCAGGTGCGGAGCGGGACAAGTCTACTGTCAGGATATGGCCGGATCTTCCAAGTATAAATTGTGAAATACAAAAGCATTTCATAGAATGATATACTGGTGTCACGACTCTGTTGTTGGGTGACCCGAAACCAAGGGTTCCTTCCCTGTCCCTAATTCTAGGGGACACCCTAGCTCACCCTCTTCCCCGGGTTACTTATGAAGGCAAACATGCCAGGGCCATGAACCTTGCTTTATCTCCTGAGTCCGCCTCAGTCTGTACCCTTCACCCACCCAGGGAAGAGGGAGTAGTTGTGCACTGTAGTACACCAACCAGACAAACAAGGTAACACGAACAGGTGAAACGGAAACTACCAACATACAAATATACACACACAGATAACATGAAAGACTCATGGAGCCACAATATATGCTCACCTATACATCTAATTATCAAGGTGCAATCTGTATACATCATATCATAGGAATATTGTGAGAAACAGGGAAAAAATCGCTATTAAATTGTACCACCAACAAAGAAGCTAAACACAAATGATCAAATATCTATTCTATTATTTCTAAACACTGTTTTTCGGTGATTACTTTGTATATTCGTTCGTACTGCACCCACACACACAAATGATACACCATTTGAAAGGTAAACTTGCTCCATCAGCAAGAAAAGAGCCAAACAAACCACACATCCACGATTTGATCACAAAATACAGTTTAAGCATTAATTTTCATAAACTTGCAGTAAGGAAAACTTACCTGCAGGTGGCAGCACACTACCCCAAAGCACACTACCACAGAGCTGCTTACAGACATCACAAACAAATCCAAACATTTGCCTTGGGGTCTTTCCAGGTTGCTCAAGTGCTTGCCCAGCCTATTTCAGGCACATTGGATGATTGCAAACTTCACTGCAGGTGTGTCACATATGCAAACACATTGGTATACATGCACTGCTTTTTCGGTGATTACTTCGCCCCACACACACAAATGGTGAGTCACATATGCAAACACATTTGTAAACATGCACTGCTTTTTTGCTGATTACTTCGCCCCACACACATAAATGATATACCATTTGAAAGGAAAACTTGCTCCCTTCAGCAAGAAAAGAGCCAAACAAACCACACATTCACGATTTGATTACTAAATACAGTTTAAACATTCATTTTCATAAACCTACAGAAAGAAACAATGACCTGCAGGTGGCACCTCAACCAGGAGACATTTTTTTGGCCTCTACTTATCAAATCAATTTATTGTATTATCAAGCTACATATATAAATACCTATCTGTGTTTATCTCATTAAATACATTTACATTTGACCAGCTTGCTTTTTCTGAAATTGCCTGCACCCCCGACGACCAATGTGCGAAAATTTTGCACGGGCCAAGCTAGTCCTATATAATAATTTTATTGAACATGATGAGAATACCAGGTGATAAAAAGTGTGTGTGGGGTGGGGTAGATAAAACATGCACATACAGCAAATACAGAAAATAGGGCACAATGGCACAAATATCTGAGTATATATCTATCTAGATTCACTGCCATAAATATGGTCCAAGTGTTATCTGTTTATATAGATATTGGACAATACCATATAGCCTGCAAAGGTCTGTGTAGTATATTGTGCAGGCCTATCCAGCTAGAAGAAATACAAAGAGTATTCAATAATTTACCTGGTTCAATGTAGTGGCCTGGGATGAATGTCAGTGTGCCCTCCCTATCTGTGCACTATCTATATAACTAGATAACACTTGGACCATATTGATGCCAGTGAATCTACATAGATATTACTCAGATATTTGTGCTAGTGTGCCCTATTTTCTGTATGTGCATGTTTTATCTACCCCCCCTTTTTCTCCTTGTACTCTGATCATGTTCAATAAAATTTTGTACTTTACATTATATGGGATATTTCATCGTTTGTGTTTGGGTTCTTTGTTGGTGATATAAGGAAGAGGAATGCAGAGAGGAGTGGAGGATGGAGTAAAACCAAAGTAGGAGAAGGAAAGGGAATTATCACACTTACTAAACCAACCAACCAACAGTTACAGATAAACCATCAAACGCCTTCTCATATAACCACCAACTACTATCCTCCCAGCCATGCACCATAAGCTAGCTCTGACGATGTGTGTCAGTCAGGACCCAGATTATAAAGGGGATGGTAGTGGCTAACAGTGTTCAGCTGAGAGCCCTAGCTCCCAACATGGGCGTTTAACCCCTGAACTGCCAAAAGAAATTTACACCATTTAAAAAGAAGATGAAGTGCTTCTTTTCAGTGCAGGAGTAGGAGCAATCAAATGCTGTGGTCGTCTGACTCCACACTGTCACGGTAACCCCGTGACAACAGGCAATCATGTAGTAAGGCTACAATTCAGCTGCTCATGGTTTGGGCAGCATGAATAGACTGAAAGGTTTAATGGGTTGTCCGGTAAAAATATGAAATTAAAATCTCTATTAAGTTATTCTAAATTAATAGAGGTGGCCCACGTGTTTGGAACTTTCAATCATTAACCAGAATAAAAACCAACACAAAGTGTTTCAGAGCCTGGACGGCCATGTATATCTACACAGATGGGATGCACAGGTAGCAGTCACCTGATGCTTCAGAGGGCCCTAAAGTTCCTTTGCTACACAAAAATGCACACAAATTATAAATAGCACAAAGTACGGTGAGGCCGTTCCACATGCACTAGGGCCAAGGAGCTTTTTAATTAATACCATATAATACTGAATATGGCTTGTGACACTGCAAAGGGGCCAAAACCACTTTCAGGGTATGTGTACACGTTGCGGATTTGCTCTTGTAAAAATCTGACCTGATTCTTCCTCTCTTGGCAGAAAACGCAATTGAAAATACGTGCGTTTTTGATGCAGATTAGATGTAGATTTTTCATGCGGATTTGTATGCGTTTTTGTAAGCTAAATAAAGATATAAAAAAAAAAAGAATTGTGATGTACCGTATTTTTCGGGCTATAAGACGCACTTTTTCCCCCAAAAAATTGTGAGGAAAATGGGGGGTGCGTCTTATAGCCCGGCCGGAGCTTACCGGGGGGTTGCGGCAGCGGTGTGGCGGTGGCAGAGATGCGGCGTTGCAGAGGCGCGGTGGGCGGCGCGTGCGCAGATACAGTACTCTGCTTCCTGTGGCTTCAGGAAAATGGCCGCAGTAGGCTGCGCATGCGCAGATAGAGATCGCGGCGGCCATTTTCCTGAAGCCCCAGGAAGCAGAGTACTCTGCGCACGCGCCGCCTCAGGAAGATGGCCGCCACCACCGACAAACCCGGCTCTGCTGTCCTGTCTGCTCTCCGTGCCGCGGCGTCACCTCACCACCTGAGGAAGGGACCCTGCTCAGGTGCACGCCGCCCATCGCGCCTCTGCCACCGCCGCATCTCTGCCACAGCCGCACCTCTGCCACCGCCACACCACTGCCACAAACCCAGCTCTGCTCTCCGTGCCGCGGCGTCACCACACCTGAGGAAAGGACCCTGCTCAGGTGCACGCCGCCCACCGCGCCTCTGCCACCGCCGCATCTCTGCCACCACCACACCACAGCCACAAACCCGGCTCTGCTCTCCGTGCCGCAGCGTCACCTCACCTGAGGAAGGTGAGTACAGTATCAGCATCACCGCACCTCTGCCACACCACTGCCGCAACTCCTGCTGTACCACCACCGGCCCACAGGTACCTTAAAACTCGGACAATAAGACGGACCCCCATATTGTAAAAATCTTTTTTTCTGCTATTTTCACCCCAAAATTTGGGGTGCGTCTTATGGTCCGGTGCGTCTTATAGTCCGAAAAATACGGTAATTTCTTTGTCCAACCCCTTCTTTTACATTCTCCATTGCAGACCATAATATCATTACATACCATGTTAAAATATAATGTTTACACACAAAACAAATATAAGTGAATATAATATAAACATTCTATATATATATCGTATTCACTTATATTTGTTTTGTGTGTGTAAACATTATATTTGAACATGGTATCTGGCTTATATATACAGTACAGACCAAAAATTTGGACACACCTTCTCATTCAAAGATTTTTCTTTATTTTCATGACTATGAAAATTGTAGAATCACACTGAAGGCATCAAAACTATGAATTAACACATGTGGAATTATACATTACACTTTACAAAAAGTGTGAAACAACTGAAAATATGTCTTATATTCTAGGTTCTTCAAAGTAGCCACCTTTTACTTTGATTACTGCTTTGCCCGCAGAAAAGGTGAACGGATGGACTCTACATGCCTAGTTCCCACCGTGAAGCATGGAGGAGGTGGTATGATGGTGTGGGGGTGCTTTGCTGGTGACACTGTTGGGGATTTATTCAAAATTGAAGCGGTGAGCGGTCCAGCTCACCCCAAACCATCTCGATTGGGTTCAGGTCTAGTGATTGTGGAGGTCAGGTCATTTGGCGTAGCACCCCAACACTCTCCTTCTTGGTCAAATAGCCCTTACACAGCCTGGAGGTGTGTTTGGGATCATTGTCCTGATGAAAAATAAATGATGGTCCAACTAAACGCAAACCGGATGGAATAGCATGCTGCTGCAAGATGCTGTGGTAGCCATGCTGGTTCAGTATGCTTAAATTTTGAATAAATCCCCAACAGTGTCACCAGCAAAGCACCCCCACACCATCACACCACCTCCTCCATGCTTCATGGTGGGAACCAGGCATGTAGAGTCCATCCGTTCACCTTTTCTGCGTGCAAAGCAGTAATCAAAACAAAAGGTGGCTACTTTGAAGAAGCTAGAATATAAGACATATTTTCAGTTGTTTCACACTTTTTTGTTAAGTGTAATGTATAATTCCACATGTTTTAATTCATAGTTTTGATGCCTTCAGTGTGATTCTACAATTTTCATAGTCATGAAAATACAGAAAAATTATTGAATGAGTAGGTGTGTCCAAACTTTTGGTCTGTACTGTATATATATATATATATATATATATATATATATATATATATATAATACATATACATACACACAGCTCTGGCAAAAAAAAAAATTAAGTTTGTCTGATTTTTCTCTTTAGATTTATATTTTTGAGTAAAATGTAAATTGCTGTTTTATTCTATAAACTAATGACAGCATGCCTCCGAGTTTCCAAGAAATAAATTTTGTATTTATTTTCAGAAAATGAGAAATGGTCAAAATAACAAAAAAATGCAGTGCTTGCAGACCTCAAATAATGCTAAGAAAACAAGTTCATAAACATTTATAAACAACAATACTTCTGTTTTAACTCAGGAAGAGTTCAGAAATCAATATTTTGTGGATTAACCATGATTTTTAATCACAGCTTTCATGCGTCTTGGCATGTTTTCCACCAGTCTTTCACACTGCTTTTGGGTGAGCTTATGCCACTCCTGGTACAAAAATTTAAGCAGTTCTTCTTTGATGGCTTGTGACTATTCATCTTCCTCTTGATTACATTCCAGAGGTTTGCAATGAGGTTCAGGTCTGGAGATTGGGCTGGCCATGACAGGGTTTTGATGTGGTGGTCCTTCATCTACACATTGATTGACCGAGCTGTGTGGCATGGCACATTGTCCTGTTGGAAAAAAACAGTCCTCAGAGTTGGGGAACATTGCCTGAGCAGAAGGAATCAACTGTTTTTCCAGGATAACCTTGTATGCGCAAATAATAACGTGCCCAATTCCAGCCTTGCTGAAGCATCCCCAGATCATCACAGATCCTCCACCAAATTTTACAGTGGGTGCAAGACAACCATTAGACGACCAGGTGTTGGGCAAAGCTGAAAATAAGACTCATCAGAGATTACCTTACTCCAGTCCTCTGTGGTCCAATCCTTATGGTCTTTGGCAAACTTCAGCCTGGCTCTCCTTTGCTTCTCATTGATGAAAGGCTTTTTTCTAGCTTTACATGACTTGAGCCCTGCCTCTATGTGCATGTTACGAACTGTTCTTGCCATGCACTTCACCCCAGCTGCCATTTGCCATTCCTTTTGTAGGTCACTTGATGCCATTCTGCGGTTGCTGAGTGACATTCGAATAAGATCACGGTCATCCCGGTCAGTAGAGAGTCGTTTTCACCCTCTGCCGGTCTGTAGCTTTGTTGTCCCCAATGTCTGCTGCTTGACCTTGTTGTAATGGACTGCAGTCTTAGAAATTTTAAGGATGGAGGCAACATAACGCTCACTGTATCCCTCTGCTAATAAAGCCAGAATTGAGCCCTTCTTTTCCTCACTCAAGACTTTTCTTTTCAAATCCTTTGGCAAGGTTAAAAGTTATTTTTTTCATTCCTATTACTTTTGGGATATTACTAGCACTTGTTTTGCCATCCAGCTTGTCCTATTGCAAGGGGATTGTGAACACCACAGCAGTGTTTTTATACTTTCTTTTGTTAAATAAGATTTGGTTCAGGTGATCACCTAATCAGAAGCACATTAAGTAGAATGAGGTGTTCTCTGGTTGGAATTCAACTGTCACTAGAATGGAATGGCTGTCAGACATGTAGAGAAGCTGATTTTTATAAAACTGTGCAGTTGTCTCTTAATTTTTTGCCAGAGCTGTATACATGGTTATTAGAGCTCCCCTCAGTCATCTTTTTTGTAGACTAAATAATCCTAATTTTACTAATCTCTCTGGGTATTGTAGTTCCCCCATCCCCTTTATTAATTTTGTTCCCCTCCTTTGTACTTCCTCTAGTTCCATTATGTCCTTCCTGAGCACCGATGCCCAAAACTGTACACAGTACTCCATGTGCGGTCTAACCATGGATTTATACAGAGGCAGTATAATGCTCTCTTCATGTGTATCCAGACCTTTTTTAATGCACCCCATGATCCTGTTTGCCTTGACGTTACCATTACAACGTCCTTTAGGGTGGCCTCCAAAGCCGAGCCTGTTCACCACCATGCGGTTTTACATCCTCTATTAGTTAAAATGAGTCCACTTTAACTTGTCTGAAACTTCCCCTGACTCCTAAACCGCCACCAACGAGGCCATTTGACACCTCGAATGGACTCGACCCCCATTAACCATCAACCAGTTCTACAAGCTATGGAAAGACTGTGCATACAAGTAACAAATTCCAGGGCTATGACAGATTAATTTTATCAATGCAACTCTACCAAATTGTGATCGATAATACGGTAATAGTGATGAGCGAGTAGCATCGTTGCTCGGGAAAACCGGCATTCCCTAACAAACAGGCATTCCTCACTTGTATTCATGCTAGTCCAGCAGCCATAAATCATGCAGCTGCGTCAAACTAAATCTCCAAGCACGCCAAAATACTCGGAGATCACCCGAGCATGCTCGGGAAAACCCGAGCAACCAGTATACTCGCTCATTACTATACGGTAAATAAAGCAAAATAACAGTCGCTAAACATCCTGCAATGAGGATCCCATAATGGGGAATGTGGAAGATAAACCATAATAAAAGGGGTAGACACAGTCTGAATACCTTTATAATGACATCTGTCATGCCTCAAAAAACTATTATACTGCATGTATTGTAGTCAGCTCTAATAATTCACTAATTCACAGATTTTGGTTCTAGAAACCACCATTATGTACAGTAACTGTGCTGTGGAGTAATAATTTCTTAAACCCCCTTACTACTACTACCCGAAAAGTGATGAGTATATATAAAGAGAAAAATAGTATAAATAGGCAGTAATTGAAAGCCATACACAATATAACATCAACATTATAACCGACCATTAAATAACTTTCATAATATTTAGACATAATAATTGAAATTAGCCTGTAGCAGAAAAAGTCTACAAAGGCATTATTAATAACCTTGCCACAGCATTGTTAATTGTTTTCAGGCACTTGATAACATTTTCCGGTAACCGCTCCAACTGGGTCAAAGGCATCTGGAATAGGCATCTTGCCCTTCGTGTTAATGCACTTGATTACTTTACCCTTAGCCGCTCCCACTGGCTCAAGGGCACCGGGAATAAGCATATTGCCTTTTGTGTTAATGCACATGATTTTACCCTTAGCTGCTCCACCAGCTCAAGGACACCAGGAATAGGCATATTGCACTTTGTGTTAATGCACTTGATTATACCCTTAGCCGCTCCCACCAGCTTAAGGGCACCAGGAATAGGCATATTGCCTTTGGTGTTAATGCACTTGATTACTTTACCCTTAGTCGCTCCCACTGACTCAAGGCCGCCCAAATTAGGTACATTGCTCTTCAGTTTAATGCACTAGATTACTGCATTGTTCAGATGACAACCTTGAAAGAAACATGATTTGGTCAATATAAACAGTCAAAATCCGTGCCTCAGCATTCTCAAGTCACATGAAAAAAGAGGGTCCTTGAAGCTACAGATTGTATTGAAAAACATGCCTATCTTTTTTTTCTGCTCCCCTCCAGCCGCTGTTCCTGACTCGGAGGAGCCAATTTATTCTGTAGGCATGCAAAATATGATTGCCATGACCCCAGTGACTTTACTCTAACAGAGTCTTATAAGATATAAATGCTTCTGGAGACTAGGGGGCCACACCATGATGGTCACCCCTTCACACCATGGGGCCATACCCGAGATAGTTACCTCTCCACACCAGGGGATCATACCCGAAATGGTTACACCTCCACACCGGGGGCCATACCCGAGATGGTTGCCCATCCACACGAGGGGGCCATACCTGCGATGGTTACCCCTCCAAACCAGAGGGCCATCCCCGAGATGGTTACCCCTCCACACCAGGGGGCCATACACAAAATGGTTACCCCTCCATACCAGGGAGTCATACTATGATGGACACCCCTCCAAACCAAGGGGTCATACCAGAGATGGATACCCCTCCACACTGGGGGTCATACTGTGATGAACACCCCTCCAAACCTGGGGGCCATACCTGAGATGGTTACCCCTACTGACCAAATTATAAGTAACTTCAACGACCAACTAAAAATGAAAAACAAATAACTGCTTTTTTATGTAATTTATAGATAGTTATGGCCACAGCAGCTTTTATTAAAACATACATACAATAAAACATCAAAGCATAAATAACATTAACACACTGGGAGGAGTCATTGAAGCTCCCAAAATCTGGTGATTATCAAACATAAAGTGAACATAAAATGTACCAACAATTACTCCCAGTCATTACTCCACTGGCTCGGAAGCACCATAACCACAAGGGTTCCAATGTTCACTTGAATTTCCTGGGGATCTGACAAACCCTTGCCGGAACTCCCCTCCACATTTCACCAGATCCAGTACCATATTAAATTCTAAAAGGAGGAATTCATATCCCAATGGATCCCCAGACCATTTTTAACCAACTTCAAGGACGCCCCCAACTGCACAAGATGTGCGATAAGGGACGATGAAAACACCATGTAAGTTTACAACCAAGGTATACAACAGGTTGATACTGAGAAATATCCCATCATAAGGTCAGATACAGTCACTGATGAGCAATGCTGTGTTATATGCTGTAACAATAAATGAGAAGCTGCCTGCTCCTCTAGAGAGCCTGTCTGTAACTACTGTAATCACATAAAATGTAAGAAATAGAATATGTAGGTCTAGTATAAGCTGCCTGCAGCCATAGGTGTATGTGCTGAAAACTGCACAGTCTGTGTCCCAGTCAGTCACGCTACCTACATACAATAGACGAGAGACAGGGCTGGAAAAATGGGTCCATGATATGTCCTCCAGAGCAAGGTGCAGCATTATACTAGAAGTGCCCACTCACCGCCCTCCGCCATGTGCTGAGTTATTAGTGCCCTCCCACCGCAGGCAATGTGCTGCGTTATTAGTGCCCCACTCACTGATCCGCCATGTGATAAAATATATATAGTAAGGCTCTAGGTAATACACTCAGGCCTGTGCTATCCACCATCTTAGTTAATATGAAATAAGCACTTGGTGGGTATACACCGATCCTGCAAACATATGAGTGATACAATATACAGAAATAGGATGGATATATCAGGCAGGGCAGTGTGCCACATAAGAGGACTAAAGGCTGCCATAGCTACAGAAATAAAGTACTAAGCTGGAAGTCATGTCCAGATTATATGTACAGCAAGGAAAATAACCTGGAGACACAGGATCTTTATACACAGCATAATCTGTATATAGCAGAGTGAGGAGTGATACCTGTACCGCAGGTCTGTATACATGATAAGTATACAGCACAGGAATGGAGCCTTTACACATATACCACATCTATAGTGAGAGTAACCTGGTTACACTGGATCTGTACACACAGCATTATCAGTATGTAGCAGAGATGAGGTCACATACAGGTCACTAGACTACATAACTGGGAAGGGGGGATGATCACCACAGCAAGGTCAGTATGCACTGCACTGACACGAAGTGCAGCCACTCACTATCATACATATACCATTCCCAGACTGCTCCACTCTCACCAGTGTCTCTAGTACATGTGACTGCCCAGCTCCACCATAGTATTGGCAGACACTGTATGTGTCCATGTTCTGTTCTATCATACATATACCCAGAACTCATGAAGACTCTGTATAATACAGCAGTAATGTGATATATCAGCCATGTCTGCAGGGAGGTCACACATGAGCTTGTGTGAGATAAGTTGTAGCAGACACATGAAGGAACATGGCAGCTAAATGAATTTCTGAGATAATACTGATCCCATATATAATGTAAGAGCTGATACTAAACTAGTACACGATGACTGAGGTGAATGTGCTCCTATCATCTGTAATGTGAGGTGATAACCATAGTATTATACTCCCTTATACTGCAGACATGTTTCCTCCAGTTCATCCAGTGAGAGAAAGAGGGAGAGAGCCAGAGTTACCTCCTCTATGTAAGCCCCACCCTCCTCACAGTAAAGGTATGTGCACACATTGTGTTTTTAGATGCGTTTCCCCAGCATTTTTGAATGCACGGAAACGCATCCAACCCGCAGCACAGTGCACAGCCAAAGTAATTCTATGGGAAACGCAGGTTTGCTGTGCACATGCTGCTGAAAAAAATGCGCCGATTCGCAGCGTTTTATTTTCTGCAGCATGTCAATTCTTTGTCTGGAACTGCAGCATTTCTGCGCCCACTGACTTGCATTTCGCAGCAAAACCGCAGGTCTAAAAAAGATCTGCGGTTTTGCTGCGGGTGAAACGCTGCAGTTCGGGAGGAGGGAAGTGTGTGGGCGGTGACTGTGTGCGTGTATAGTGTGTGGGCGGTGACTGTATGCATGTATGGTGTGTGCGTGGGTCTGCAGGGCTGTGTGGGTGTCTGCGAGCCTGTGTGTGCGTATGCTGGCATCATCCGATGGGACTACAAGTCCCATCCGGCTATGCCTGCTACACTGACAGTGACTGACACATTAGCCAATGATGGGACAGTAGTAGTCCCATCATCAAGCTAATGTGTTGAATGTAAAAAAAAAAACAAACAGAATATACATTACATACATATAACATACAGAACATACACATAACATACAACATATAACATACAGAACATACACATAACATACAACACATAATATAGAGTACATACTTACCAATCACCTAATTCCCGATGCCCTCGTCTCCTAATAAAAATAATAAAAAAAACCTATACTTACCTTTCTGCCGTAGTCCAGTTATTAACGAGTGTCCCACGACGATCTCCGGTGTAGAACACTGACATCGGGTGGTGTCAGTGCTCTACACCGCCTCCCCGATGCACTGAAAGCGGAAGTAATCCTCAGCGGTGTGTATCCCTCCGCCGCCGGGAGAGAATGACGTCACTTCAGTTCATTCTCTCACCGGCAATGCTGGGTGAGAAAATTCCCATGCAGCATTGCCGGAAAGTGAGAGAATGAACTCAGGTAACCTCAGTGATGCACTGCAGGAGCCATTGTCTCCTGTCAGTTCATCACTGGGAAGCCCTACAGAGCAGTGACATCACCTGATGTCACTGTTTTATAGGGGAAATCGTCATGGGACATTTGTTATTAATTGGACTGCGTAGGACAGGGAGTATATGATTGTTTTTTTTTTACTTTTTATTATAAGAGACCAAGGGCGTCGCTTGGATCTGGGTGTGCAATAAAAATATGAAAACCGTGTTGTGTTTTATTTCATTAAAATACTTTATTCTTATGTGTGTGGTTTTTTTAACCCTTTCAAACTATAAGAGCAATAATGGAGAGGCGTCTTATTGACGCCTCTCCATTATTAACCGGGCTTAATGTCACCTTATAATAGCAAGGTGACATTAACCCTTTATTACCCCATATGCCACCGCTACACAGTGGTGGGAAGAGAGGGGCTAAATGCCGGAATTGGAACAGATGCGCCAATTCTGGGGCGGCAGGGTGCTGGTATTTTTAGCCAGATTGGGGTGTGTCAATATCCATGGCCCCTTCCTAGGCTATGAATATCAGCCCGCAGCTGTCTGCGTAGCCTTTTTGGCTATAGATTATAGGGGGACCCTACGTCATTTTTTTGAGAGTTCCTCTATTTTAATAGCCAGTAAAGGCTAGATGCGGGCTGATATTCATAGCCTGGGAAGCTCCATGGGTATTAACCCTTCCCAGACTAGAAATATTGGCCCCGGCAGTCGGCTTTCCCCCTCTGGCGCAGAAAATTGCGCAGGAGCCCACGCCATTTTTTTTTCCATTATTTTTTAATTTAAAGATATTGCGTGAAGATTTTGTGTGTGTGTGTGTCTTTAACGATTTATGTACCATTTTATCTATCTATCTATATATATTATCTAGCTATTATCTATCTATCCATTAATCTATCTATTATCATCTGTCTACCTGTGTGTGTAATGGAGTGTGGTTTGAACAAATGTAAAAGAGGAGGTTGGACAAGAAATTACATCACAAACCTTTTTTGTTAAATAACATATCTTTATTTAGCTTACAATAATGCATACAAAAACGCATGAAAAAAATTACAAAAACGCACCTGCGTTTTCTGCCAAGAGGTGCGGGTTCTGTGCAGAAAATTCATCAGGCAAATCTGCAACATGTGCACATACCCTAACACACCAGGCACATACTGTGCTCCTTCCTCTTAAAGTAACATCACTCTTGCTGAAAATCTACACCGCTATGCAAACAAATCTGCAGTAGTTAAAGGTCCACCCCTCCCAAAGTCATGTCCTCCTCCGCCTAGTGATCCAGTGGTTTCTTTTAGCTTTGTTTTTACACACGTAAAAAGGTTTGAAAAGTCACAAACTTTTGGTGCAACATGAGGTTGCACAAAAATTTAGGAACTTATGGTGTTCGCGCACCATTTACGCCCAACTCTGACAAACTGGTAAGATTTAGGGCTGGATAGGGGTGTGGCCACCTCTGATCACCAAATTCACGATGAGCAGTGCTGTCTCTTACGCCACAAATCTTACTCTATTCACCGATTCCAGGTGGATTTGTGTCAAGGCTCACACGATGGTCCAGATTCATTAAGAAGTGTGCATGCCTTAAAGGGGTTTTTCCATGAACAAAAGTTAATTTTAATCAATAGATCTTGTAATAATAATAACATCCACTATTGGATATGTTTAAATAAAATGTCCATATGCTGAGATAATAAATGGGCAGGGACTGTCTCATGCAGAGCCAGCATCAGGGCATTACTGCCCTTACTGGAGTATGGGGCCTGATGAGCAGAGGGGGCCCGCAGTGGATCCTGCCACTTCAGTAACTGACCGCATGTCCTACGACGCACGATCAGTTAAAATCAGTTGCCGTGCAGGAGATTCCTCCCGCACAGCAACAGTTAACAGCCGTCAGCCAATCACAGGCCGGCAGCTGACATCAGCACACACGTCGCTGATGTATGACGTCACTGTCATACGCCAGAACGACGCTGCATGCCTCAGCCGAATAGTAGGTGGAGCTCGGCCAGGTAAGAAAAAACTTTTTTTTTTTGGAAAGCCGCAGTACGGGGCATATTATACCGGTATGGGGGTGCATTACACTACTATGGGGGGAAAGGGAAAGGGGATGCATTATACTATGGGGTGTATTATACTATGGGTCTGCTGCATTATACTATGGGTGCATTATACTGCTATGGGGCTGCAGCATTATACTATGGGGTGCATTATACTTCTATGGGTACATTATACTATGGGGCTGCTGCATTATACTATGGGTGCATTATACTATGGGGTGCATTATACTGCTACACTATACTATGGGGTGCAGTATACTGCTATTGGGCTGCTGCATTATACTATGGGGCTGCTGCATTATACTGCTATGGGGCTGCTGCATTACACTGCTATGGGCCTGCTGCATTATATTCCTATGGGGCTGTATTACCTGGTCACTGGCACTATACACAGAGCTCCTGTGTATAATGTTACTGGTGATCACTGTATTACCTGTATAATGTCACTGGTGATCACTGTATTACCTGTACACTGACACTGTATACAGATCTGCTGTGTATAATGTCACTGGTGATCACTATATTACCTGTACACTGACACTATATACAGAGCTCAAGTATGTAATGTCACTGGTGTCCACTGTATTACCTGTACACGGACACTGTATATAAAGTACAGATATCCTGTGTATAATGGCACTTATGATGATATTAGTATTGTTTTTTTTATTAATGATCAGTACTGTAGTATTTGGTCACTATGTCATGGTAATATGTGGTCTGGACATGGTGTGGCGGTATTTGTTCCTTGTATGTAGTATTTTTCGGTCACCATGTGGTGGTAATATGTGGTCTGGTCATGGTGTGGCGGTTTTTGTTACTTGTATGCAGTATTATTTGATCACTATATGGTGGTAACACATGGTCTGATCATGGAGTGGCTGTATTTATTCCTTGTTTGTGATATTATTGGTCATTTTAAAAATTTAAAAATAAAAATATATCTAAATTGTATTGGATATTTAAACAAATGTTTAGTAAGTTCAAGAAGAGTAGAGCTCAGCCATAAGAGTCTACCTTGTCATAGTGCAGATTAAAAAATCTTTTGGCCAAAACAAAAGCTGCTGGTTATGTATGTGGTGATGGGAACTGTAAATGTGTGATTGGTGAGGATGTGGTGCAGAAGAGGAGTTTTTACAAGAAAGGGAGGTGGGACTGTGGACGGTTCGAGGGATGGAGGCAGGGCTGGGGTGGAGCCTGGGCGAACTCTCAAGAGGGCCCCAAAAATTTTGCCAGTATGAGGCCCCGAAATTCCTAGTGGCAGCCCTGGTCTCATGAGCTGCAGTCACATTATCAGAGGGCCAGGGACTGCCTCATGAGTTGTAGTGACATTATCTGAGGGCCAGGGACTGTTTCATGAGTTGCAGTCACATTATCAGAGGGCCAGGGACTGTTTAATGAGTTGCAGTCACATTATCAGAGGGCCAGGGACTGTCATGAGCTGCAGTCACATTATCTGAGGGCCAGGAACTGTTTCATGAGTTGCAGTCACATTATCAGAGGGCCAGGGACTGTCTCATGAGCTGCAGTCACATTATCAGAGGGGCAGGGACTGTCTCATGAGCTGCAGTCACATTATCAGATGGGCAGGGACTGTCTCATGTGCTGCAGTCACATTATCAGATGGGAAGGACTGTCTCATGAGCTGCAGTCACATTATCAGATGGGCAGGGACTGTCTCATGAGCTGCAGTCACATTATCAGAGGGCCAGGGACTGTCTTATGAGCTGCACTTCACCTTAGGCTCACAATTATAGAATTAGAGAACAGGAATAAGGAGCAAATGTTATAATTAATCTGAACACATCTATGCCGGTCATAATGCACAACAAATGTCTGGTGTAATAATATGAAGACACCAGTACACCACCCCAGTCACTAGTACACAAACCCAGGTACTAGTACACCGTCACTGTCACCAGTACACAGCCCCAGTCACTAGTACACAGCCCCAGTCACCAGTACACAGCCCCAGTCACCAGTACACAGCCCCAGTCACCAGTACACAGCTATCTGGTGTATACGACAGTTTGTACAGTTGCAGTGTCTATATGCGAGAGCACATAATATCGTAGTCAGGAGAGAAGTACTTCAGTCACGGATACACAAATGTCTCTCAGCAATTATAACTCGTGTCTGACTGGAAACACAGTTTTCCAGAATATCACAGAAGAAATTAGAAGAAATTCACATTGCTACTTACGTACTAAGCATTTCTGGTCATTTGAGAATAATGTGGTGCATTTCTGTGGTAAAAATCCACAGAATTTAAGGCACATCCATATATGACGCCACCTGAAATGTTTGGAGGCAAAGTTGTGCCTGCAACACCAAGCACAGGCGCAGTGATGCTTCATATCAGTTCTGTCAGATGGTGTCTAGAAGGCCGACGCCAGTGCCCACCAGCTGCTGCTAGGAAATGCATCATCAGAATTACATTACATATACACGTATGCACACAAATTCCTAACATTTTTGCGCACAGCACTGTATGTGTGTGGAAGTGTGGGAAAGATGCTGCCGAGTAAGAATGCCTTAAAAAATTAAAGTGTCAACAGTATGAGAAGGGTGGAGTGTGAGGGGACAGTATGGGTAAAATGGGTAAAAAATGTATGGTAAAAAGTATTCAGAATCCTGATTCAAACTTATGTAGATTTCTTTTCATTTAAGAGACGAAAAAAATGCAGAAAAAATAAAATAATTATTGTTTCCGAGACCCATACAATTTTTACTTTTCTATGAAATGAGCTGTGGGGGCTTATTTTTTGCACGACAAGCTAAAGGTTTAAACAATACCATTTTTGGGGTACATATGACATTTTTATCTGTTAATGCTTTTTTTTTCATTTTTTTTTTCTCGTCACGGCGTTTACCGATCTGCAAAATTAATTTTTATTTTGATAGATCGCACTTTTACGAATGTGGCGATGCCAAACTTGTTTTTTTTTCTCTTTCTCTTTTAATGGGAGAAAAGGGAGGTGATTGGAACTTAATTTATGTTTAATATTTTTATAAATCTTTTTATTTTATTTTATACTTTGCTTTTTAGTCTCTTTAAGGTAAGGGTGGGGAACCTCAGGCCCGCAGGCCGTTTACGGTCCTGGATGACCTCTTATCCGGCCCCCGGGCAGATTCCCGGGCACTGCAGTGCTTGGGCTGGCAGCTGTATTTTGAAGGCAGCCAGCCCTTTAATTTGTTCTTGCTCTGTGAGCATTCTCACAAAGTGTTCACTACTGAAAGCTGAGGCACGTGCAATGTAAGTTACGTTCTGACACCAGTACCAGCATCAGGATGTACTTTGTAGGGTAAGTTAACACATGATTTGTACCACCCCCCAAGGATAGTATAAATATCCAAATGGCCCTTGGCTGAATAAAGGTTCCCCACCTCTGCCTTAGAGGATTAAACCAAAAACTGTCTGATCGTCTATACCAGGGGTGCACAACATTTTTCCTAGGGCCACAATGCCATACTGAACAAATCCCAAGGGTTGCACTTTATTTTTTTTTTAATAACTGTAAATTTTTATTAAAATTTTAAAAATTTTTGACAAATAAAGATATATGAAAACAAACTTTTACAAAACAGAGGAAATAAGAAGAATAAAAATGATTCCCCAACAAAAATACAAAATAAGCATAGACAAATTATCGTACATGCAACCTTAAATTATGCAAACAAAAAGACAGGACACACACCATTCGGAAAGGGAGGGAAGAGGCGAGAGGAAGTACCAGATGAAAGGAGGATCAAGCATTCAAGTACTAACTTAGTCAATTCTCTGAGCCCAAAAGTAATCCCATAGAGCCCAAACCGAGTCAAAATTCTCCACACTCGCATTCAGAATCGCCGCCATATATTCCATCCTTCGGATGTCATTAACTCTATAAAGTAAGTGTAGGTGTGACGGCGCGGAGAGCTGCTTCCAGGTGAGGGCGATCAGTCACCTAGCCGCAGTGAGAATGTGTAATAGCAATTTGACTGACTTTTTCCCCATCCCTTTAGGAGTGAGATTTAACAGGTAAATGGTCGGATCCAGCCCCACTTCAGCCAAGAGTACCTTAGAAATCAACAAACACTTTCCTCCAAAAACTCCCGATCCCCGAACACGACCAGAAGATATGATACAGTTTTTGTTTAAAACAGTAGTTACATGAACACATCACCAAACCCACCATCAGTGCATTGATACATTACCGGAACCAAATTTTGAGTTTTTGAGAAAGATTTGGACAGTTTTTGCACAGTGTCTGCTTAAAAAAATTAGAGTAAACACATCCTAACTTAAACTTAGTTTCTTGGAAAAGAAACTCTCCTCATAATTTCAAATCTCTAAGTTTTGACACATTTTAAGTTTTAAAATAGCCATGAAATACGTCATGGATTGCTACATGTGTACAAAATCAGAACCACTGTCATCACCAGTGCAGCACCAGAACCATATCAGTACATGAATGCAGCATCAGAACCACCATCAGTACAAGAATGCAGCACCAGAACTACCATCAGTACATGAATGCCAGCACAAAAATCCCATAGATGGCAGTCATAGTGATTTAGAAAGAGGTACAATGACTTTCCATTTCTTCTAAAAAATTATTTTAATAAAACACATTTTAAAAAAGAAACATAGACAAACAAAAAAAAGTGCAAGGTTATCTCAAGGAATACACTAGGTAAATGCAAAATAGTAAATTCAAAGTGCCACACTATTGTATGCACAAGAAAAAAATCTTTAAAATGGTGTGTGGCAAATCATCAATTCAGTAATATGTTCTCAATATGTAGCATAAATCAAGATGCATTTATTAGGTTATCCCCACATATGTCCTGGATTCACAGAAAACACCATCATCAATCCTACATGTATACAGTGGGGAAAAAAGTATGTAGTCAGCCACCAATTGTGCAAGTTCTCCCACTTAGAAAGATGAGAGGCCTGTAATTGGCATCATAGGTAGACCAAAACTATGAGAGTCAAAATGAGAAGCCAAATGAGACAAGGTGATTTTCTGGATGTGATATTGCGTGAGGGTCTTAAAAAGTTATTCCAATGGAAAGCAGACAAGTTATTTACTAACTATTTGGTGTAAAATAACCATCTGTTTTAACACCATGTAAATTGAAAGTTTAAAAATTGCTAATATTTCTACATTTTTGACAGATTTCAGGCATTTTCATAAATAAACACAAAACATATCAACCTAAATTTACCCAAATCACTGGGATATGTGGAAGGATTCCAAAGTTATTATAATGTAAAGTGACACACGTTAGATTTAAAAAAAATGTGTTTTAAAATGCAAAACTTGTGTGTGACGGGAAGTGATTAACAGAAAACAGGAGCGGCAGTATATCAGTATATCTCCTTCCAACTGTATTTGCATTTGATCACTTTCCAGCCCATTAACTTATTTTCATTTCATCTACAGACAGAGCAGAAAAGGAGTGTTAATCTCTAATATGACCAACAGCCAGGGATGTTTTTGTTTTTTTTTTAACTAAAACAAATAGATATTTCTTAATCTTTGTTTATTTTAATTTTTTAACAATGACCTACCATGTAATTAATGAAACTTAAATTACATACATGGCACATTCACATTAATATGCAATAACCAAAATTAACGCTGACAGCTGCTGAATGTTACCTACTATTTATAGGGGCATTTGGAAACCCCATTTTTGAGAAGTGTTCATGTACATGCATCACCGCTACTCCAGTCACTGTATATGGGAGCAGTGATTACAAATGTGCTTTATATCTCCCATAAACCCATTGAAGTATATGGAGCGGTGGTCACACATGCCCACTACCACTCCATTCACGCAGGAGACAATGGTACCCATGTTTTTATAATCATTAGGGTCTGACCTCTTGGTCCCTCGGAGATCATACATTTATCGGCAGTTACAAGTGTGGATATTTGACTAATGAGTTTATATGTTCTTCCCATGTTTGTGTGGGTTTCCTCCGGGTACTCCGGGTACTCCAGTTTCCTCCCACATACTAATAGGAAACTTAGATTGTGAGCCCCATAGGGGACAGTGCCAATAATGTCTGTAAAGTGCTGTGGAATTAATGGTGCTATATAAATGAGTAAAATAAATAAATAAAAAGAAGCAGCTCACATTTCATCAGACACTTAAGACTGATCTTATTAGGTCAGGTTATGTTATCTAAACAATGCAATTATGACAATACGGACACACAGTCCTACCTACAATAACAAATCTTCCACCCTCGCCAGTCACGAACAGTACAGACTGGGTGCAGCGGCTGTGATCAGCACCTTAGCGACTGTGCGCTAATAATTCTGTCTTGGTCCTCAGCATCATGGCTCACCTCTTACCTCCCTGCCAGCCTCCACTCCACAAATGCTCAACTTCACAACCCAACAGAGCAGAAAAACATTATCTCTGTGTGGCATGTAAATGCAAATAAATGGTGTAAATGGAAACATTTTCTGTTTGTGCTCCTGTCTGATTAATGATATGTTAATGGGAGCACTGAGGCGGCTTTCAACACAGCTTGGAGATTCTGCTAATATGTAAATATATAATAAATCACACTGGGAGATGAATAAATAAAACTTAAAAAAACAGAGAAATTCATTAGGGCGACCGACTGTAAAGATTGCTCTTTATAGAATGATAAACACATGGTGGCGCCTCATTGTGTGCAGAGGGTAACACCATGCGGCCTTTGCATAGGATATGACAATGGGAAATCATCTTTTTGGAAAAGCTTGAAGCACCACTCCAGCGTTTTGTTTTTTCAGCGCTAGAGAGAAGCTTTAAATGTAAGTACCTTCCGCGGCTTTACAGTTTTTCGGTGCTGCTCTGTTCCCCTTGTGTTATCTTATGAGTGCAGCTTCTGACTGGCTGAAAGTCAGAAGCTACTGTATGTGACAAGAGCTCAATGCAAGTCTATGAGAGCCAAAACGAGACCAGAATGAGGTTTCCATAGACTTGTATGGCAAAGTGACCTCTGCACTGCTCTATGAAACACTGGAGCTGAGAACAGGACACTTTTCACCGGAGACTGACGGGAACGGCGGTGAAAATGGATGAAATCGCTGGAAGGCGAGTATCAGAAAGGGGACTTACATTTAAAGCACCACTCAAGTGGTGCATTAAAAAAAATGCCCGAGTGGTGCTTTTAGTTTACTCATAAGTGGTCTTCTTAGGTTTTCTGCACTACACAGTAATTTCATTTATGGGATCTATTTTTAATTCCTGGAAAAGCAATAGACTGGACAATACACTACTTACTTTATGGCCACGTTCACACATTCAGAATTTGGTCAGTATTTTACATCAGTATTTGTAAGCCAAAACCAGGAATGGGTGATAAATATAGAAGTGGTGCACATGCTAGCATTACACTTTTCCTCTGATTGTTCCACTCCTGGTTTTGCCATACAAATACTGATGTAAAATACTGACCAAATACTGAAAGTGTGAAGGCGGCCTAACGTTTTTTGCCATCTAATTTGAGTGCAGCATAATGTACGAGTCAGGGCCGGCTCCAGGTTTTCGTGAGCCCCAGGTGAAAGAGTCTCACTGGGCCCCTTTAACACATACCATAATTCATGATGCAGAGATACGGCAGAGAAATATAGGTATAGTACAATGCCAAATACTTCACTTCTTACATTACATGAGTGATATCTATAGTAAATTCTACAATAGCTCAGACACCAGACAGTATAGTCCTCCATACAGTATTATGGCCACCACATAGTGATCCATACAGAATAATGGGCCCCATAACTCATATAAATAGCCCATAATCTATATATAATGAGCCCTCAGCGGGTCCTCTCTCCTTCTTACTTGTGTGCCCTTGTCTAGCACGTTTTTGTACCTTCTATATTTCCGTTTCATATGTAAAGCGCCATGAATAAATGGCCTATGTAAATGTATAATAATACTAATAATAATAAAGATAATAAATGGACCCTATAAGATGCTCATAATATAGTAGCTAAATCATCTCCATATAATAATGGACCCATATGATGTTCCATATATAATGGCCCCTTTCCATAATGCATGTTCCAAAATTATAATGGACCCCATATGATGTTCCATATATAATGGGCCCCATATGATGTTCCATATATAATGGGCCCCATATGATGTTCCATATATAATGGGCCCCATAAGATGCTCCATATATAATGGGCCCCATATGATGTTCCATATATAATGAGCCCATATGATGCTTCAGTGCATTGATGGGCCCCATATAATGCTTCATATATAATGGACTTATATATGATGCTCCAGTATATTATGGGCCCCATATAATGCTCCATATATAATGGGCCCCATATATGATACTCCAGTGTATGATTGGACCCATATAATGCTCAATATATAATGGGCCCCATATATGATGCTCCAGTGTATGATGGGCCCCTTGTAATGCTCCATATATGATGCTCCAGTGTATGATGGGCCCCATATATGATGCTCCAGTGTATGATGGGCCCCATGTAATGCTCCATATATGATGCTCCATTGTATTATGGGCCCCATATATGATGTTCCAGTGTATGATGGGCCCCTTGTAATGCTCCATATATGATGCTCCAGTGTATGATGGGCCCCATATATGATGTTCCAGTGTATGATGGGCCCCTTGTAATGCTCCATATATGATGCTCCAGTGTATGATGGGCCCCATATATGATGCTCCAGTGTATGATGGGCCCCATGTAATGCTCCATATATGATGCTCCATTGTATTATGGGCCCCATATATGATGTTCCAGTGTATAATGGGCCCCTTGTAATGCTCCATATATGATGCTCCAGTGTATGATGGGCCCCATGTAATGCTCCATATATGATGCTCCATTGTATTATGGGCCCCATATATGATACTCCAGTGTATGATAGGCCCCATGTAATGCTCCGTGTATGATGGGCCCCATATATGATGCTCCAGTGTATGATGGGCCCCATATATGATACTCCAGTGTATGATGGGCCCCATATGATGGTCTCCATATATTGCGCCAAACATAAAAAAAAATAAAAAATGAAATACCTCTCCTCGCTGGCCGCTGCTCTGCTCGAGGCACCGGCCCCCGGTACTGACACAGGCACCGGGCCCCCATAGCATGCCGGTGTCCCAGACTGAGTGGGCCCCCCCACCTGCTCAGGGCCCCGGCTCTTGCCCGGGTGCTGACGCCGGCCCTGGTACGAGTAGAGACCCTGATTCCAGCGATATGTCACTTAGAAAAAGTGGCTTGTGGAAAAACAGGTACAACCACTTATAAAAATGTAACAATCTTCTTTATTCAGCATCCATTAAAAGACTTCTGGTAAGTTACAAAGACACATCTCTTAAGAATAAAGAAGATTGTTAAATTTTTATAAGAGGTTGTACCTGTTTTTCCACAAGCCACTTTTTCTATTATTTCTGCCTTTTAGCAGATGAAGCAGCTTCCACACGAAAAACGGAGTCTAATATATGCTGCGTGGCAAGTTCAAGAAACATTAATTTTTTTTTACTGATATGTCACTTACTGGGCTGTGTTTTGCTGTTTCAATAAAATCAGTGTGTAATCATCACTAGATTTTCACTACAGGACAACTGGCCTCATGCATCCTAGTCTAACCCCACCAGTGTAAGTGCCTTCCCCTATAGAAACATAAAAAGTCCATTGCTGTGCGTACTTGTATCTCCAGGTTCAGGTCGATCTGGGCACTTCTCAGACAAGGAAGGTTCCTTCCCACGGCGACCCCCATCAAATGAGACACAGTCCATTGCAACTGGAACGGTTTCTTTACTATAAACTTTGCATATCCACAGTTGTTACATTTCGGGTTTCATATTCTTCCATATGGGATTCCTCAACTTTCCCTGCACTGCAGACACTTCCTTGCAGTACGCGCCCGGACAGGACAGTCTCCTGGCTCAACCTCGCCACAATGACAATTCCCTCTGCCTGCTTTGCCACAGGATAGAGATCATCAGTCACTAAGGTCTCTTTCACACTTCAGTCGTGCGACGTCAGTTAAAATCCGCCAAAGTGTGAAAATAGTGGATCCGCCAGAAAAGTGCAAAAACGGATGCAAATTGATCCGTTTTTTGACGGATCCGCTATGAACTTTTCAACCCGGAAAATGCAGGTACGCATGTCTGGCACGGAGGAGAGAGAGAGAGAGAGAGAGAGAGACCCCGGACAGTGTTCTGGCCATTTTGTATGGATTTTCTATGGAGGAACGGATCCGCTGGCTGATTCCGTCAAAAACGGATGCCAACGGATCCGCCACCCATAGGCGACCATTACACAAAATGGCGGACGGGGCGGATCCGCCATAATCCACCATTTTGGCGGACACAAAAAATGTTGCATTGGACGTTTTTTTTTAAAAAAGCGGACGCCACATTTATGGCGGATCCGTCAAAAAACGGATCCAACGGATGACCATCTGTCAAAATCCGTCACTAATGCAAGTCAATGGGAAAAAAGCGGATCTGCCAAAAAAAAATGGCGGATCTGTTTTTTTCACACTTTGGCGGATTTTGACTGACGTCGCACGACTGAAGTGTGAAAGAGGCCTAAGTTAGGCTGCCTCTGGCAAAGCATCTGACCCGTCCGTACTGTTCCCTGTGAAGCTTCAATGTCCCTTTCTTTCTTACTCATTGGTCCCGTTAGCTCCGTGGTCCGTCTGTCTTCGGACTCCCGAGCGTCCGCCTAGGCAATCAGTTGCCATAACTTCTTTCTGTTGTCCCACTGTCCTTCCGTCCTACATTTTAATTTTTTACATTAAAGGAACAACACATATATATAACACCGTACATAAAATGGTAAAACAGAAAAGAGTGTGGCAGTACCAGTGTGGGCTAATACATATTTTACATGTAGCAATACCACCAAGTGTTAACAACGACATTACAGTAACCATCACGTAAACAGTTACATATTAAGAACCATTAGGGGAGCAGAGCAAGGCGGTAATCCTATGTAACCCCCTTACAGTAGCACTACTGATTAGCGGCTCACTGTCACTATACAATATATACAGAAATCTGTGGTGTGGATGCGGTTATACACAGCGAAAGAGAAAACTGTGACTATCATAACTTCTGCACCCAGTAAACTACATAGCTGGAATCAGGGTCTCTGTCCCTACTTCATGATACTATCAGATTACCTATACAATATCTGATGACATATTTCCTTTAATAATATAGCATTTATTACATGTATTATAATACCTCAACTAGGCTGCTTTTGCAAATTTGTGGTCATAGCCCTCAAAACTGGCATCAGAACAGTAAAACAATGATAGCTAAAAGTCTCTTGTCATGGTTATTCGAACATATAATAGATGGAAGTGAGCTATGATCAACTGAAAAAGTCTGTGAAACCATAGGTCACTACCAGGGAGTGACAGTTGTCGGATTTTATTTTAACTCAAGCACAAATGAAAGAAAATATTTTCATATTGGTAAATCAAATTACAGAGTAACCCATTTGTTAATACTATTTATGTATGATTTTGACTGAGTCTAACATATACTGCAGCGGTTTACAGACACTGTGAGCACCACAGGGGACAGAGAATGATGGCAATCTGAAATCCCTATCAGTATGTCTTTGGAGTGTTGCTCATCATTGCAGTGGGAAATTAATACAATATCCAGATAAACTGCTATTTTTCCTATAACTATAACAAAAATTGCCCAGAAATCTTCCACTACCGACCACAAAGTGATTATATTTTGATACTAAACCACTCCTCTTCTTGTTGTCTTATATTAACCCCTTTCTGCCATGCGACGTACTATCCCATCCATGAAACCCGGGACAATCTGACCATGGACGGAATAGTACGTCGCAGCGATCGGCCGCGCTCCCGGGGAGAGCGCGGCTGATCGCGGCCGGGTGTCAGCTGATTATCACAGCTGACACCCGGCACTATGTGCCAGGAGCGGTTACGGACCGCTCCCGGCACATTACTCCCTGGCACACCGCGATCAAGCAAGATCGCGGTGTACCGGGGGCACAGGGAAGCATCGCGCAGGGAGGGGGCTCCCTGCGCGCTCCACTGAGACCCTCAGAACAGCGCGATGTGTCGCGCTGTTCCGAGGGACTCTCCTCACTGCAGGACCCCGGATCCAAGATGGCCGCCGGGTCCTGCAGGGAGGCGGCTTCCTCAATGCCTGCTGAGAGCAGGCGCTGAGGAAGACTGCAGCAGTACCTGTGCGATCGCTGGTGTGACAGCAATCTGACCCTACACAGTGATGTCCCACCCTGGGACAAAGTAAAAATGTAAAAAAAATAAAAATAAACATTTGTAAAAAAATTCCTAAATAATGAAAAAAAAAAAAATATTCCCCAATAAATTCATTTCTTTAATGTAAAAAAAAAAAACCAACAATAAAAGTACACATATTTAGTATCGCCGCGTCCGTAATGACTCGTACTATAAAACTGTCCCATTAGTTAACCCCTTTAGTGAACCCCTTAAAGAAAAAAAAAAACAAGGCCAAAAAACAATGATTTATCATCATACCGCCGAACAAAAAGTGGAATAGCACGCGATCAAAAAGACGGATATAAACAAACATGGTACCGCTGAAAACGTCATCTTGTCCCGCAAAAAAAAAAGCCGCCACACAGAATCATCAGCGAAACAATACAAAAGTTATAGCTCGCAGAATAAAGCGATGCAAAAATAATTATTTTTTATATATAATCGTTTTTATTGTATAAAAGCGCCAAAACATAAAAAAATGATATAAATGAGGTATCGCGGTAATCTTACTGACCCTAAGAATAAAACTGCATTATAATTTTACCACACACGGAACGCTATAAACGCCCCTCCCCCAAAAGAAATTAATGAATTGCTGGTTTTTGTTCATTCTGCCTCCCAAAAATAGTAATAAAAAGCGATCAAAAAATGTCATGTGCCCAAAAATGGTACCAATAAAAACGTCACCTTGTCCCGCAAAAAATAAGACCTCAAATGACTCTGTGGGCCATAATATAGAAAAATTATAGCTCTCAAAATGTGATGATGCAAAAACTACTTTTTGCAATAAAAAGCGTCTTTTAGTGTGTGACAGCTGCCAATCATAAAAACCCGCTAAAATAGTAAATCAAACCCCCCTTTATCACCCCCTTAGTTAGGGAAAAATAGTAAAATTAAAAAAATGTATTTATTTCCATTTCCCATTAGGGTTAGGGTTGGGGCTAAAGTTAGGGTTAGGGTTGGGGCATAAAGTTGGGGCTAAAGTTAGGGTTAGGTGTTATGTTTCGGTAGCTGAGGAGGACAGGAACAACAGCAGGGCAGCAGAACACCTGAGATGTTGGTAACTGATGGGTTGCAGATTCCTAAACTAACGACACAACTAGAGGTAGCCGTGGAGCGTTCCTACGTTGATCCTAGACGCCTCGTCACAGCCTGAGAGATAACTACACCTAAAGGCAGAAAGATGAAAGCTATCTGCCCCGGAGAAGATCCCCAAAGAAAATAGGAAGCCCCCAAACATATAATGGCGGTTAGACAAGATGAAAATACAAACATAGGCAGAAAATAGACTGAGCAAACGCTGGGGCCA
This sequence comes from Oophaga sylvatica, assembly GCA_033576555.1. Lineage (NCBI taxonomy): Eukaryota > Metazoa > Chordata > Amphibia > Anura > Dendrobatidae > Oophaga > Oophaga sylvatica. The sequence goes on from JARQOD010000001.1 coordinate 472,442,934, forward strand.
CAAGCTGACTAAATAGGATAGGACAGGAGAGATTACTTTCTGCAACCCAGAAAACCCTACAAAAATCCAACAATTCTGATTACAAAAATACTGAGATCACACGATCTCGCCACCCACTAAATCAGATCTCAGTGTGAACAAAAACCAAGCCGCAGCCACTAAAAAAACAGGAAAGAGCAAATGAGCAAATAACAGAGGCTGCAGGAAAACTGTGAGGAGCTCAGGCCCCAGGAGGGGACTGTTAGAACCCTCTTGTTAGATTTTGTTTCAGTTTGCTGGTCACATGACCTTTTTTCCCTATTTAGTCTGGCTCCGCCCTTCTGGCTTTGCTGGACTTCATTGTATTATCTACTCTTAAGCTAGCCGGGTGCTTAGGTGCCTTACTCTGTCAGTTTTGCTTGATCTTAGGATCTCTTAGTATTTGTTTTCTGTTTTATATTCCCTGCTACACTTTCTGTTAGGAGGTGTCCACCTTTTCACCCAGTCCCTAGATCTTGTAGGGATTCCTCCCTCGCAACTATAGGTCTTCGTTCAGACTAGCTGAGGACTTTAGCGGGTCTGGTCGCAGGATCAGGTCCCCCGTTACATCGTAGGGATTCAGCTCAGTCCTATTGTAGGGACAGAATTCCCACCTTTCCTTAGTGCTTGTAGCAGATCATAACAGTAAGTCCAGCCCAAAGAAAAAAAAAAAAAAAAATCTCTAAGGAAAGATTTTCAGTTTCTATTATGGTGTCGGTTCAGGATTTGGCTCAACGCCTGCAGCGACTCTCTCTGGAGGTGGCTGAAATCCAGCAACACGTGAGTAGTTGTTCTGGAGCTGATTTCGTGGAGCCAAAGGTACGTTTGCCTGATTTATTTTTTGGTGAACAACAAGATTTTTTTTCTTTTAAAAATGCTTGCTTGTTGTATTTCCGTTTGAGACCCAGATCCTCTGGTGGTGAATCACAGCGCATAGGGTTCATAATGTCACTTTTGCGCAAAGAACCTCAGGACTGGGCCTTTTCTCTGCAGCCTAGTGATCCATGCTTTAGATCTGTGGATAGTTTTTTTTCTGCTTTGGGGTTATTGTATGACGATCCGGATCGTGTTTCATCAGCTGAGACAGAATTGAGACGTTTGAGACAGGGATCAGGTAATGTGGAAAAATATTGTACTCACTTCCGAAGGTGGTCCGCTCAGGTGGGCTGGAACGATTCAGCTTTGAAAAGTTTATTTCTTGCAGGGTTAAGTGAAAGGGTTAAAGATTTGCTGATTGCTTATCCCATACCTGGTAACTTGCAAGATGCTATGCAATTAGCCATACGGGTGGATAGGAGACTGCGTGCAAGGGTTAATGAGAGTAAATCTGCCTTGTCAGCTCCAAGTTTGGAGAAGGAATGTACTGACATTGGAGAGCCGATGGAAATTGGAGCAATGACACCTCACTCTCGAGAAAAAGAACGCAGATTTGCTCAAGGTTTGTGTTTCTACTGCGGTAAATCTGAGCATTTTATTAAGAACTGTGCGCTTCGAATGAATAAAGAGAAAAAAAAAATGAGGTCAGTTTTGCCCGCATAGCTTGTTTAAACAATAAAGGTGTCTTTCTTTCTGCTACCACTGCTGGTGAGGAGGAATTAATGGAGTTTCGGGTATTTGTGGATTGTGGTTCAACTCTCAATGTGATTGATGGGAAATTTTTGGAAAAACTAAAATTAAAACCCAAACTTCTATCTTCTCCTATTAATGTGGTGTCTGTGGATGGTTCTCACTTGAAAAATGTTACTCACCATATCTGTGAGTTTCCTCTTACTATTGATGGTGTTCATCAAGAGAATTTGGATTTGGTAGTTTTGAATAATTTACCTTCTCCGGTGATTTTGGGGTTACCCTGGTTAAAATTGCACAATCCGGTACTGGATTGGTCTACCAATGAAATTAAGTCCTGGAGTTCCAATTGTTATGACAAGTGTTGTAACGGGCGTATTGCTGCTGTAGTTAAAGGGGAGTTACCTGTACCTATTCAGGATTTTTGGAAATTTTTTTCTGATAAGGAATCGCAGGTATTGCCTCCTCATAGAGATTATGATTGTGCAATTGAATTTGTCCCTGGAGCGACTCTTCCTAAAAGTCGTTTATTTAATTTGACTATTCCTGAGAGAAAGGCTTTGGAGGAATACATACAGACAAGCTTGGCCGCCGTCACATTAGGCCTTCCAAATCTCCTGTGGCGGTTGGATTTTTTTTTGTTAAAAAAAAGGACGGCGGTTTACGGCCTTGTCTAGACTTTCGTGAAATTAATAAGATTACTGTACGCAATCCTTACCCACTGCCATTGATTCCTGATTTGTTTAATCAGTTAGTGGGGCCAAGTGGTTCTTGAAAATTGATCTTCGAGGGGCATACAATTTGTTGCGCATGAAGGAGGGGGATGAATGGAAGACTGCGTTTAACACTCCACTGGGTCATTTTGAGAATCTGGTCATGCCCTTTGGACTTTCCAGTGCTCCGGCATTTTTTCAGAATCTTATTAATGACATCCTTAGACCTTTGATCGGCAGAAGTGTGGTTGTGTATTTGGATGACATTTTGATTTATTCACCGGATTTGGAGTCTCATTGGAGGAGTGTGCGTGAAGTATTACAGTTACTGAGTGATAATTCACTTTTTGCCAAACTAGAAAAATGTGAGTTCGCTGTACAGAGACTTAGTTTTTTGGGCTACATTGTCTCCAGTGAAGGTTTTGAGATGGACCCGGTGAAAGTGCAAGCTGTGCAGGAATGGCCTAGGCCTATTGGTGTGAAATCAATACAGAGGTTTTTGGGGTTCGCCAATTATTATAGAAAATTCATAAAAAATTTTCTGTGATTGCCAAACCTCTGACCGATCTCACCAGGAAAGGTGCTGATGCGGTTCAGTGGACTACTGAGGCCATTGAGGCTTTTGTGTTGCTAAAGGAGAGGTTCAGCTCTGCTCCCATCCTTACGCAGCCTGATGTGACTAAACCATTTTTGGTTGAGGTTGATGCTTCTTCTGTGGGGGTCGGCGCGGTGTTGTCTCAGGCAAAGACGGATGGAGTACATCCCTGTGCTTTTTTTTCAAAGAAATTTTCTGAGTCTGAACTAAATTATGATATCGGTAATCGGGAATTGTTGGCAATTAAACTCGCATTTGAACACTGGCGTCATTTTTTGGAGGGAGCGGAATTTCCCGTTCAAGTCTTCACCGATCATAAAAATCTGATCTACCTTGATGCTGCCAAACGCTTGAATGCCCGTCAGGCTAGGTGGGCACTGTTTTTCTCACGGTTTAATTTTACCGTTACTTACATCCCAGGTACTAAAAATGTTAAAGCTGATGCTTTGTCTCGCAGCTTTTCTCCTATTGTGGGTACTGAGGAGGAGGAGGAAAACATCTTGCAAGAGGGGGTTGTTATTGCTGTTTTGGACTCCGTGTTGGAAGATGAGATTCTTAAAGCACAGGAGAATGCCCCATCTAACACGCCGCATGGGAGGTTGTTTGTGCCTGGTACCCTGAGGAGAGATTTGTTTGTTGAATGTCATGACTCTCAGTTGGCAGGTCATCCTGGAATCCCTGAGACCAAGAGACTTGTGGGTCGCAGTTTTTGGTGGCCAGGATGGCAGAAGGAAGTCATTAAGTGGGTGCGTCAATGCACGGTGTGTGCTAGATCTAAGTCTTCTCATACTCCTGCTGCGGGGTTGCTTTGCCCTCTGGAGGTCCCTAGTGCACCTTGGACACTTTTGGCTATGGACTTTATTACTGACCTTCCCCCCTCTGAGGGTTTCACTGTATCTGGGTGGTCGTGGACCGTTTTAGCAAGATGTGTCACTTGGTTCCTTTCATCAAATTGCCCTGCGCTAAGACTCTCGCTAAGGCCTTTGTCAAGGAAATAGTCAGACTACATGGTGTTCCTACTGACATTGTTTCTGATAGGGGACCTCAGTTTGTGGCTCGTTTTTGGCGCGCTTTTTGTGACAGGTTGGGAGTTCATTTGTCGTTTTCATCCGGATATCATCCTGAGTCTAATGGCCAGACAGAAAGGAAAAACCAGGATGTTGAGCAGTTCTTGCGTTGTTTTGTGACTGATAATCAAGAGGGGTGGTCTGAGTTTCTGCCACTTGCTGAGTTTGCTCTTAACAATCATACATCCGCTTCTGCTGGTTGTTCGCCTTTTTTTTGTTGTACTGGGAGACATCCGTCTTTTGGGTCATTTTCCAAGTTGGGATCGGCTGTACCTGAAGAGGAGAATTTTTCTGGTGTTTTGGAGAGAGTTTGGACTGATGTACGTGGTAATCTTCAGGAGGCTAACAAAAGATCCAAAGTGTATTTTGATAGAAAACGACAAGAGGTTTTGTTTGCTATTGGTGACATGGTTTGGTTGTCCTCTAAGAATCTGCGCTTGAGGATTCCGTCTAAGAAATTGGGTCCCAAGTTTGTAGGGCCCTTTAAGGTGCTTCAGGTTATTAACCAATCTGCTGTTAAGTTGGAGCTTCCTACCTCCTTGAAGATTAATCCGGTGTTTCATGTTTCTCTCTTGAAAAAAGCTGAGGTCTCAGATGGAGACGTCTCGGCCACTGTTCCCCTGGTGGTGGAGGACGGGCAATATGAGATTTCCCGCATCCTAAATTCTAGACGGTATAGAGGGAGTTTGCAGTACCTCGTCGCTTGGAAGGGTTATGGACCCGAGGATAACTCATGGGTGAGGGCGGATGATGTTTCTGCGTCTAGACTTGTCAGAGCGTTTCACAAGAGGTTTCCGGATAAGCCTAAGTCCTAGGGGATCCGGAGGATCCTCTTAGAAGGGAGGGTACTGTTAGAACCCTCTTGTTAGATTTTGTTTCAGTTTGCTGGTCACATGACCTTTTTTCCCTATTTAGTCTGGCTCCGCCCTTCTGGCTTTGCTGGACTTCATTGTATTATCTACTCTTAAGCTAGCCGGGTGCTTAGGTGCCTTACTCTGTCAGTTTTGCTTGATCTTAGGATCTCTTAGTATTTGTTTTCTGTTTTATATTCCCTGCTACACTTTCTGTTAGGAGGTGTCCACCTTTTCACCCAGTCCCTAGATCTTGTAGGGATTCCTCCCTCGCAACTATAGGTCTTCGTTCAGACTAGCTGAGGACTTTAGCGGGTCTGGTCGCAGGATCAGGTCCTCCGTTACATCGTAGGGATTCAGCTCAGTCCTATTGTAGGGACAGAATTCCCACCTTTCCTTAGTGCTTGTAGCAGATCATAACAGGGACCTGGCTGACCTCCACAAAAGTGAAGAAAACAATGCAAAAAGCAAGCACAAAAAGAAAAGCAAAAAATATCTTATCTGAAAGCAGGAGATGCAGGCAAGACTCCAGCAAACTTCCAAATGAACCAGGAACCACAATTGAGACAAGAACAATTGATCACCGGCAACCATCATGGGAGGGAACCTCCCTTAAATCAGACCAGTCCGTGATTCCAGATTGCCACTCCTCGCTGAAAGGTTCAGTACTGTCTGTAACCACCAGAGGGAGCCTCTGCTCAGAAACCATCTAAAGCACATTCATAACAGTACCCCCCCTTGAGGAGGGGTCACAGAACCCTCACTTGTGCAACCAGGCCGATCAGGATGAGCTCGGTGATAGGCACGGATCAGTCTCCTAGCATGGATGTCCGAAGCAAACACCCAAGAATTGTCCTCCTGACCATAACCTCTCCACTTAACCAAATACTGGAGTTTCTGTCTAGAAAAACGAGAATCCAATATTTTCTCAACCACATACTCCAGATTGCCTTCAATCAAAACAGGGTCAGGAGGCGCAGCCATAGGAACCACTGGCTCGACAAACCTTTTCAATAAGGACTTGTGGAACACGTTATGGATCTTAAATGTCCCTGGAAGAAGCAAACGGAAGGAAACAGGATTAAGAATCTCCATGATCTTATAAGGTCCAATGAACCTGGGCTTAAACTTTGGAGATGCAACCCTCATAGGGATATTTCTTGAGGACAACCAAACCAAGTCCCCCACTTTAAACCGAGGACCATCAGTCCTATGCCGGTTGGCAAACCGTTGGGCCCTCTCCTGAGAGAGAGACAACCTCTCCACTACCTGGTCCCAAATCTGCTGCATTCGCTCCACAACAGAGTCAACACCCGGACAGACAGAAGCCTCCGCCTGTCCCGAAGAAAATCGAGGGTGAAACCCAAAATTGCAGAAAAATGGAGACATCAAGGTGGCAGAGCTAGCCCTATTATTAAGAGCAAACTCAGCCAAAGGCAAAAAAGAGACCCAGTCATCTTGATCAGCAGACATAAAACATCTCAAATAAGTCTCCAAGGTCTGGTTTGTTCTCTCGGTTTGTCCATTGGTCTGAGGATGAAAAGCAGAGGAGAAAGATAATTGAACACCAAGTTTAGAACAAAATGTCCTCCAAAATCTGGAAACAAAACTGGACTCCTCTGTCAGACACAATGTTCTCGGGAATGCCATATAACCGAACTACGTGCTGAAGGAACAAAGGCACCAATTCGGAGGAGGAAGGTAACTTAGGTAATGGCACAAGTTGTATCATCTTGGAAAACCTATCACAGATTACCCAGATAACGGTCATTCTCTGAGAAACAGGGAGGTCAGAAATAAAATCCATAGAGATATGGGTCAATGGCCTCTTGGGCACAGGTAATAGCATTAACAAACCACTAGAGCGAGAGCAAGGCTTGGAGCGAGAGCAAGTCCCACAGGACTGCACAAATTCCCTGACGTCACGAGACAAAGTAGGCCACCAAAAGGACCGACTCACCAAGTCTCTGGTACCAAAAATCCCGGGATGACCAGCCAACGCGGAACAATGAATCTCAGACATCACACTCTTCTTCCACTGGTCTGGGACAAACAATTTCCCAACAGGGCAGTGCTCAGGTTTATCCTCCTGACACCTGTCAGGGACACCGCACTGCACTTGCTCACTGAGCCAGTGCGTATGTCCTGAGTAAACAAACTGTGCCCAAAGATACCTGTGTAGAGAGGCAGCAGCAGGGAAGACGTGTGTTTCTATGGAACAGGACCTTCCGCAGCATGTGACTGCCAAGGGGTGGAGCCGGCCACACGTCTCTCAGAGGCAGCAGTATCAGATAGGGAATGCTTCAGGCTGGAGGACCTGCAATCACCTGACTGCCTAGGGGCGTGGCCTAAGCTCCAGAGAGCTATGAGGTAAAGGAAAACTCCTAGAAGGGTAACTACGAAATAAAGTTACCAAGGGGCATAGACAGAATGGATGGTCAGGATAGCCAGGTCATACACATAGAGGGCGACGAAGTACAAAAGGAGCAGGCAGAGAATAACCAGAACACAGCCAAGGGGTCATACACAGAGGGAGCAACGCAGTACAAAAGGGACAGGCAAAACTCGTAACAGGGACACAGCCAGATCCGAACCAGACAGACAAAACGAAGCACAGGCACAATGCACTGGCACAAGCACAGGGTCAGACACACTCAGTCAAAGGTCAGAGTATAAACGACAAAGACTGGCTTCACAGTGAGGCTATAAAAAGCCTCCCAGGACCCAGAAAGAGGCCAACCAAGTTAACCCCGTGACTACCTGATCCAAGAACCCAGTAAACCATGACAGTACCCCCTTCTTAATGGGGGGCCTCTGGACCCCCAGGTTTCCCAGGATTCCGAGCATGGAATGCCCGAACCAGACGGTCAGCGTGTACCGATCTGGCCGGCACCCAAGACCGGTCCTCTGGACCGTACCCCCTCCAATGCACCAGGTACTGTAAGGACCCCGAGACCGCCGGAAGTCCACAATATGTTGTACCTCAAATTCCATGTGCCCATCAACCAAGACTGGGGAGGGAACAGCAGCTGGTTCTTCTACTACCGATCCCAAGGGTTTTAGCAAGGATCTATGGAATACGTTATGGAGTTTTAAATCGGGGGGGATGCGAAGACGATACACCACCGGGTTAATTACCTCAATGATCTCATAGGGACCTATGAACTTGGGCCCCAGTTTGGCGGAGGGCAGACGAAGACTTATGTTTCGCGTGGAGAGCCACACCTTGTCCCTACACTGCAACACCTGAGCAGGGTTCCTTTTTTTATCTGCAAAACGCTTATAAGTCTCCTGAGCCCTGAACATATTTAACCAAACTTTTGACCACAGATCCCTGATTCGGTTAACACAGTCCTCAGCTCCTGGACAGCCCGAATCTAAACGTGAGAATTCACCAAAATGAGGGTTCAAACCATAATTAATAAAAAACGCTGACCTACCGGTAGATTGATTGGTACGGTTGTTGAAGGCGAACTCCGCTAATGGTAGGGCATCACACCAGTCGCTTTGCAGAGTAGAAATCAAACATCGAAGAATTTGTTCAAGCGACTGGTTGGTGCGCTCCGTCTGCCCGTTACTCTCTGGGTGGTAGGCTGAGGAAAAGGACAAAGATATCCCCAACCTTTTGCAAAAAGCCCGCCAAAACTTGGCCACAAATTGTGCCCCTCTGTCAGATACAATATTTATAGGTACCCCATGTAACCGTACAATCTGTGCGAGGAAATGCTTAGCGAGAGTCTCTGCAGAAGGTAGACTTGCCATAGGTACAAAATGTGCTAACTTTGAAAACCTGTCCACAACTACCCAGATATCCGTGTTACCCCGAGAAGAAGGAAGGTTGGCAATGAAGTCCATGGACAAGTGGGTCCATGGCCTTCCTGGAATTGGCAAAGGCACCAATTCCCCGGCCGGCCGGCAATGAGAGCTCTTAGAACGAGCGCATACCCCACACGCAGCGACATGCTTCTTAATATCTGAAGCCATCAAAGGCCACCAAAAAACTCTACCCACTACCTCTCGTGTGGCAGAAATGCCTGGGTGAGCACTCAGTTTTGAATCATGGAACTCCCGCAGGAGCCTGGTGCGTAACTGCTTTTCGGGTTTGGAAACTTGGAGCTAAAGATTGAGCCCCCACAATCTCCCGCTCCAATTCCGATGACACTTCAGCTATAACGACATTGGGTTGAAGAATGGGGGACGGCGGGTCAGGGGCGGAAAGCGGCTCAAAACTACGTGATAAAGCATCAGCTTTCACGTTTTTAGACCCTGGGCGAAAAGTTATAGAAAATTGAAATCTGGAAAAAAAAAGTGACCAACGGGCCTGCCTAGGAGTCAGTCTTTTAGCAGGTTTGATATACTCTAGGTTTTTGTGGTCAGTGATGACTGTGATGGGGTGAGCCGCCCCCTCCAAAAAATGCCTCCATTCCTCGAACGCCAACTTGATTGCTAAGAGTTCTCTATTACCAACGTCATAATTTCTCTCAGCCTGAGAAATTTTTTTCGAGAAATATGCACAAGGTTTGAGGTTAGTCAGAGAAGTAGGTCCCTGTGACAACACTGCCCCCACCCCAACCTCCGAATCATCAACTTCAACCACAAACGGCTTGGATGAGTCAGGTTGAACCAGAACAGGAGCAGATGTGAAACAATTTTTCAAAGTTAAAAAAGATTGTTTGGCCAATGGGGACCAGTTCCTAACATCTGCCCCTTTACGTGTGAGATCCGTGAGGGGTTTCACAATCTGAGAAAAACCCTTGATAAACCTGCGATAGTATCTCACGAATCCCAAGAAGCGCTGGAGTCCTCTAAGGTCCCGAGGCTGGACCCACTCCATAATGGCTTGCACCTTCTTGGGATCCATACGAAACCCCTGTGGAGAGATTATGAGACCCAAAAAAGATAGCTCCTGAACAAAGAAAGAACATTTCTCCAACTTAACATATAATTGATTTTTCCTGAGTCTTTGAAACACAGTTTTAACATGTGATAAATGAGAATGTCTGTCAGAGGAATATATCAGTATGTCATCCAAGTAGATCACAACAAAACGGCCAATGAGGTCCGAAAAAACTACATTAATGAAATTTTGAAACACAGCTGGAGCATTGGTGAGACCGAAAGGCATGACGAGATTCTCAAATAACCCCTCAGTAGTAAGAAAAGCAGTTTTCCACTCATCCCCTTCCTGCACTCTTATCAAATTATAAGCCCCCCTGAGGTCCAATTTTGAAAACCACTTGGCCCCAGAGAGCTGGTTACAGAGATCAGGAATCAGAGGCAGGGGGTATGTATTCCTGACTGTGATTTTATTAAGTTCTTGAAAGTCGAGGCAGGGACGTAGACCGCCATCCTTCTTTTTAACAAAGAAGAACCCCGCAGCTACTGGGGACACTGAGGGCCTTATATGCCCTTTACGAAGACTTTCAGCAATGTATTGCTTCATAGCCAGGCGCTCCGGGCCTGACAAATTAAACAGACGGGCCTTGGGCAATTTGGCTCCTGGGACAAGATCAATAGCACAGTCAAATGATCTATGCGGGGGCAGAGCCTCAGCCTCACTTTCAGAGAACACGTCTTCAAAGTCTTTCAGGTACTCCGGAATACCCTCCAGACCAACAGAAGACACTGAGACAGGTTTTGCAAGTTTCATACAATAAACAGGTTTATGGCAACAGTCGACACATTGGGATCCCCATTTAATAATCTCCCCTGATTCCCAGTCAATCACCGGGTTGTGGCGTAGAAGCCATGGCATACCCAGCACTAGCCCTGTGGGCAATTTGTCCATGACAAAACATTCCATGTCTTCCTTGTGGGAAGAACCGACCTGCAAAGAAAACCTTTTGGAAGCATAAAGAATCCTTGTTCGGGTAAGAGGGGAAGAGTCGATAGCAACAATTTTAAGGGGTGTCTCCAGCCTGACTGTCCCTATCTTATGTTGGGAGACGACACAGGAACTGATCAGATTGAGATGAACCACTGTCCACCAATGCTGTCGAGAAAAAACAATAGTTGTCTACCAATAGTTCCACCTTTAACACGACTTTAGAACATGAGGAAAATAGTACCTGAAGGTCTGGGCAGCCTCCTCGACCGCTACCCAGACCTAGTAGTTTTCCGCCGTCTTAGATGACGGACAGGTGGGGCAATCTTTTCTCCAATGTCCGGACTCTCCACAATAGAAACATAGTTGTTTCTCCCGGCGATGTCTTCTCTCCTTCTCTTTTAGCGAGGTGGTGCCAATGTCCATGACCTCATTAGTGGCTCCAGTCTCTTTGCTGCCAGCAAACAATGAGGTTTCACACTGCATGATACCCCTGGCGCGTAGCCTGCGGTCCATTTTACGGCCTGGGTTATGGCGTCCTCCAAAGTATCAGGTGGAGGATGAAGGGCCAGGGCGTCCTGGAGACGTTCAGACAGGCCTCTGCGGAATAGCCCTCGAAGGGCGGCATCATTCCAGGAGACCTCCGCTGCCCAACGTCGGAACTCCGAACAGAACCACTCGACTGAATTTTTACCCTGACGAACACTCATTACCGTGTCCTCAGCCATACGGACCCTGTCAGGCTCATCATAGATGCGGCCCAGGGCATGAAAAAACATATCAACAGTCATCCTCTCAGGAGCAGAAGGAGAGAGAGAAAAAGCCCAGGCTTGTGGGGCCCCCCGAAGTAGGGAAATAATGACCCCCACCCTCTGGAACTCATCCCCAGAAAAGCGAGGCCTCAGGGAGAAAAAAAGTTTACACCCCTCCCTGAAGGCTCTGAACTCATTTTTATCCCCTGAGAAGTAGTCGGGCAGTTTAACTGGAGATTCAAGAGATACTAATGACACATCCTTACCACCTGTACCCAGAGACCCCGCAGCGACAGCCCCCTGTAAGGTATCTACCAGCTGCTGCTGGGTCTGAGCCATCATGCGCTGCTCCACATTCAACTCCTGGAACCTTTGCGTCAGATGTTTCACCTGACCTGCTAATACCTGCATGGGATCCATGGGGATAACATTCCTAAATCTCCCCCTCAGAGAAAAAAAAATGTAACGGTCGTTTATAATGTCAGGGACACCGCACTGCACTTGCTCACTGAGCCAGTGCGTATGTCCTGAGTAAACAAACTGTGCCCAAAGATACCTGTGTAGAGAGGCAGCAGCAGGGAAGACATGTGTTTCTGTGGAACAGGACCTTCCGCAGCATGTGACTGCCAAGGGGCGGAGCCGGCCACACGTCTCTCAGAGGCAGCAGTACCAGATAGGGAATGCTTCAGGCTGGAGGACCTGCAATCATCTGACTGCCTAGGGGCGTGGCCTAATCTCCAGAGAGCTATGAGGTAAAGGAAAACTCCTAGAAGGGTAACTACGAAATAAAGTTACCAAGGGGCATAGACAGAATGGATGGTCAGGATAGCCAGGTCATACACATAGAGGGCGACGAAGTACAAGAGGAGCAGGCAGAGCGGAGTCAGAGTAGCCAAGGGTCATACACAGACGGAGAAACGCAGTACAAAAGGGACAGGCAAAACTCGTAACAGGGACACAGCCAAATCAGAACCAGACAGACAAAACGTAGCACAGGCACAATGCACTGGCACAAGCACAGGGTCAGACACACTCAGCCAAAGGTCAGAGTATAAACGACAAAGACTGGCTTCACAGTGAGGCTATAAAAAGCCTCCCAGGACCCAGAAAGAGGCCAACCAAGTTAACCCCGTGACTACCTGATCCAAGAACCCAGTAAACCATGACAACACCCTTCCAAGGCCAGTCTCAAATTGGGCGAGATGGCGGAAAGAACTACACCCTCTTTCAAAATAACAGTAGGATCAGATAACTCAGGAGAGTCCGCAAAGAAACTCCTCGAGAGGGCATCTGCCTTAACATTCTTAGGGCCAGGAAGAAAAGAAACCACAAAATTAAAACGTGTGAAAAACAAGGCCCACCTGGCCTGTCTAGGATTAAGTCGCTTGGCTAATTCGAGATGAACCAGATTCTTATGGTCCGTGAGGACCACCACCTGATGTTTGGCTCCTTCCAGCCAATGTATCCACTCTTCAAAGGCCCACTTCATGGCAAATAACTCCTGATTACCCATGTCATAATTACGTTCAGTTGGAGAAAATTTTCGAGAGAAAAAGGCACAAGGGTTACTCTTAGAGGTCTCTGGATCTCTTTGGGACAAAATGGCACCTGCCCCAATTTCAGAGGCATCAACCTCCACCTGAAACGGTAGAGAAACATCAGGCTGCCGTAGAACAGGAGCAGAAGTGAATCTCTGCTTAAGTTCCTGAAACGCAGAGACTGCCTCAGGAGGCCAATTCACCACATCAGAACCCTTTTTGGTCAAATCAGTCAATGGTTTAATAATACCGGAGAAATTACCAATAAATTTACGATAAAAATTGGCAAAACCCAAAAATCTCTGAAGAGCCTTTAATGAAGTAGGTTGGACCCAATCACAGATGGCTTGAACCTTGACCGGGTCCATTTCAATAACAGACGGAGACAAAATGAATCCCAGAAATGAGACCTTCTGTACGCCAAAAAGACACTTTGATCCCTTCACATACAGTGCATTCTCTCTCAAAATCTGGAAAACAGTCCGAACATGTTTCACATGAGAATCCCAGTCATTGGAAAAAATCAAGATATCATCCAAATAAACAATCAGAAATTTATCCACAAAATCCCTGAAAATATCATTCATGAAGGATTGGAAGACGGAAGGAGCATTAGTGAGCCCAAAGGGCATCACTAGGTACTCAAAATGCCCCTCTGGGGTATTAAACGCCGTCTTCCATTCATCCCCGTGCTTAATGCGAATAAGGTTATACGCCCCCTGAGGTCAAGCTTGGTAAACCAACTAGCACTTTTCACCCTGGAAAACAGGTCAGAAATCAAGGGTAACTGATATTGATACTTCACAGTGATCTTATTCAAGAGACGATAATCAATACACGGCCTCAATGAACCATCCTTTTGGCCACAAAGAAAAAACCGGCACCCAAGGGTAAAGAGGATGGTCTGATATGACCCTTCTCCAATGACTCCTTGATATAAGATCGCATAGCATCGTGTTCAGGTACAGACAAATTAAAAAGGCGACCTTTAGGAAATTTACCACCAGGCACTAATTCAATAGCGCAATCGTAGCTCCTGTGAGGGGGCAAAGATGCAGATTTACTTTCACTAAATACATCCGAAAAATCAGTCAAAAAGTAAGGAACATCCTGAGACTTGGGAGAGGCAGAAAAGACAGGAGTGTCGGCATTAACACATTGGCAGCCCCAACTGGTCACAGACACAGATTTCCAATCCAAAACAGGATTATGAGACTGTAACCAAGGGAAACCTAGTACAATAATGTCATGCAGATTATACAGCACCAGAAATTTGCAACTCTCCTGATGATCTGGTTCAACCCTCATTATCACCTGAGTAGAAAACTGGGGTTTATTCTCCGCCAAAGGGGTAGAATCAATGCGCAGTAGGGGAATAGACTTCCGCTGGGGTATCATGGGAAACCCACAACGTTTGGCAAAATCAAAATCCATCAGGTTAATAGCTGCTCCTGAATCAACAAAAGCCTGAGCAGAAAATGTGGACAGGGAGAAAATCAGGGTAACAGTCAACAGAAATTTAGTCTGAACACTACCCAAGACAACTGAGCGTGCAAAACGTCTTCCCCGCTTATGGCAGACTGAAATAGTATGAGAGGCATCACCACAGTAGAAACATAACCCATTGCGCTTTCGAAACTCATGATGCTGAGCCCCAGAAGTCACTATCACACTGCATGGGCTCAGAAGCTGGCTCACAAGGCAACACTATCTCACGCATACCTCTGCGCTCACACAAACGTCTGTCAATTTGAATAGCCAATGACATAGAATCATTGAGACCAGAGGGAGCAGGGAATCCCACCATAACATCCTTTACATTCTCTGACAGCCCCTTCCGAAAAAGGGCTGCCAAAGCATCATCATTCCATTTGGTCAGGACTGCCCACTTTCGGAATTTCTGACAGTACAACTCAGCGTCTTCAAGACCCTGATTTAATGCCAACAAGGTTTTTTCAGCTTGATCAGTGACATTAGGTTCATCGTACAATAACCCCAGAGCCAGAAAAAATGCATCAATATCATTCAAAACAGGATCCCCAGGTGTCAGGGAAAAAGCCCAATCCTGAGGATCGCCGCGCAGGAGAGAGATGACAATTTGAACCTCCTGTGCTGCGTCACCTGAAGACTTAGGCTTTAAGGCAAAAAACAACTTACAGTTATTTTTGAAATTCAGAAATTTAGCCCGATCCCCCAAAAACAAATCTGGCATGGGAATCCTAGGTTCCACAACCGGCAACCCAGCAAGATAGGTAGCAATACTCCGAACCTCAGTGGCAAGCTGATCCACATGGCCAGACAACTGTGCAAACTCCATTGAGAGAAAAAAAAATCCTCCTCAGCACCCAGAGAAAAAGAGGGAAAAAATGCAACAGACAGAAAAAAAAAAAAATCTCTGACAACTCTGACAACTTTTTTCTTTCCACACTATTTTTCCCTTCTGTGAGTACCATATAATGTTCAGTTATGGCCGGTGATACTGTTATGTTTCGGTAGCTGAGGAGGACAGGAACAACAGGAAGGCAGCAGAACACCTGAGATGTTGGTAACTGATGGGTTGCAGATTCCTAAACTAACGACACAACTAGAGGTAGCCGTGGAGCGTTCCTACGTTGATCCTAGACGCCTCGTCACAGCCTGAGAGATAACTACACCTAAAGGCAGAAAGATGAAAGCTATCTGCCCCGGAGAAGATCCCCAAAGAAAATAGGAAGCCCCCAAACATATAATGGCGGTTAGACAAGATGAAAATACAAACATAGGCAGAAAATAGACTGAGCAAACGCTGGGGCCACAAGCTGACTAAATAGGATAGGACAGGAGAGATTACTTTCTGCAACCCAGAAAACCCTACAAAAATCCAACAATTCTGATTACAAAAATACTGAGATCACACAATCTCGCCACCCACTAAATCAGATTTCAGTGTGAACAAAAACCAAGCCGCAGCCGCTGAAAAAACAGGAAAAAGCAAATGAGCAAATAACAGAGGCTGCAGGAAAACTGTGAGGAGCTCAGGCCCCAGGAGGGGACCTGGCTGACCTCCACAAAAGTGCAGAAAACAATGCAAAAAGCAAGCACAAAAAGAAAAGCAAAAAATATCTTATCTGAAAGCAGGAGATGCAGGCAAGACTCCAGCAAACTTCCAAATGAACCAGGAACCACAATTGAGACAAGAACAATTGATCACCGGCAACCATCATGGGAGGGAACCTCCCTTATATCAGACCAGTCCGTGATTCCAGATTGCCACTCCTCGCTGAAAGGTTCAGTACTGTCTGTAACCACCAGAGGGAGCCTCTGCTCAGAAACCATCTCTAGCACTCTCATAACAGTTAGGGTTGGGACTAGGGTTACGGGTGTGTTAGGGTTAGTTTTGTGGTTAGGGTTATGATTAGGGTTGGGATTAGTGTCAGGGGTGTGTTGGGGTTAGGGTTGGGGTTAGAATTGGGGAGTTTCCACTGTTTAGGCACATCAGGGGCTCTCCAAATGTGACATGGCGTCTGATCTCAATTCCAACCAATTCGGCGTTGAAAAAGTCAAACGGTGCTCCTTCCCTTCTGAGCTCTGCCATGCGCCCACACAGTAGTTTACCCCCACATATGGGGTATCAGCATACTCCGGACAAATTGCACAATAACTCTTGGGGTCCAATTTCTTCTGTTACCCTTGGGAAAATAAAAATTGGTGACTAAAAGATCATTTTTGTGGGAAAAAATAGGATTTTTTATTTTCATGCTCGGGCATTATAAACTTGTGTGAAGCACTTGGGGGTTCAAAGTGCTCACCACACATCTAGATAAGTTCCTTTGGGGGTCTAGTTTCCAAAATGGGGTCACTTGTGGGGGTTTCCACTGTTTAGGCACATCAGGGGCTCTCCAAACGCGACATGACACCCACAGACCATTCCATCAAAGTCTGCAATGCAAAACGTCACTACTTCACTTCCGAGCCCCGATGTGTGCCCATACAGTATTTTTCTCCCACATATAGGGTATCTACGTACTCAGGAGAAATTGGACCCAAAAAGTTGTTGTTCAATTTGTCCTGTTACCCTTGGGAACATAAAAAACTGGGGACTAAAAGATCATGTTTGTGGAAAAAATATGATTTTTTTATTTTCACGCCCAGGCGTTATAAACTTCTGTGAAGCACTTGGGGGTTCAAAGTGCTCTCCACACATCTAGATAAGTTCCTTTGGGGGTCTAGTTTAAAAAATGGGGTCACATGTGGGGGGTTTCCACTGTTCAAGCACATCAGGGGTTCTCCAAACGCGACATGACACCCGCAGACCATTCCATCAAAGTCTGCATTACTAAACATTACTACTTCTATTCCGAGCCCCGACGTGCGCCCACACAGCACTTTTCTCCGACATATAGGGTATCAGCGTACCCAGGACAAATTGGACAACAACTTTTGGGGTCCAATTTCTCCCCTTACCCTTGGGAAAATAAAAAATTGGTGACTAAAAGATCATTTTTGTGGGAAAAAAATAGGATTTTTTATTTTCATGCCTGGGCATTATAAACTTGTGTGAAACACTTGGGGGCTCAAAGTGCTCACCACAGATCTAGATAAGTTCCTTAGGGGGGTTTCCACTGTTTAGGCACATCAGGGACTCTGCAAACTGAACATGACACCCATCAAAGTCTGCATTCCAAAATGTCATTACTTCCTTTCCGAGCCCTGCCGTGCGCCCAAACAGTACTTTCCCCCCACATATGGGGTATCATAATACTCAGGACAAATTGGCCAACAAGTTTTGGGGTCCAATTTCTTGGGAAAAATCAAAAATTGGGGACTAAAAAATCATTTTTGTGTTTTGTTTTTTTCACACCCAGGCATTATAAATTTTAGTGAAACATTTGGGGTTGAACGTGCTCCCAACAGATCTAGAAAAGTTCCTTAAAGGGTCTAGTTTCCAAAATGGTGTCACTTGTGGGGGGTTTCCACTGTTTAGGCACATCAGGGGCTCTCCAAACGCGACATGGCATACAGCCAATTCTGCGTTGAAAAAGTCAAACTGCGCTCCTTACCTTCCGAGCTCTGCCATGCACCCAAACAGTGGTTTACCCCCAAATATTGGGTATCAGTGTACTCAGGACAAATTGCACAATAACTTTTGAGGTGTTGTTACCCTTGGGAAAATAAAAATTGGGGTGAAAAGATCATTTTTGTGGAAAAAATATGATTTTTTAATTTTACGGCTCTATATTATAAACTTGTGTGAAGCACTTGGGGGTTCAAAGTGCTCATCACAGATCTAGCTAAGTTCCTTAGGGGGTCTAGTTTCTAAAATGGGGTCACTTGTGGGGGATTCCCACTGTTTAGGCACATCAGGGGCTATCCAAATGCGACATGCCTTCCAATCTCGATTCTAGCCAATTTTGGTTTGAAAAAGTCAAATGGCGCTCCTTCCCTTCCGAGCTCTGCCGTGCGCCCAAACAGTGGTTCCCCCCCACATATGGGGTATCAGCGTACTCAGGACAAATTGGACAACAACTTTTATGGTCCAATTTATCATGTTACCCTTGGGAAAATAAAGTTGGAAACTTAAATATTACTTTTGTGGGAAAAAAATAAGATTTTTTATTTTCATAGTGCTCCATACAGTATTATTGGAATTACATAGTGCTCCATATAACATTATGGACACCACATAGTGCTCCATACAGTATTATTGGTACTACATAGTACTCCATAAAGAATTATGGGCACCACATAATCGTCCATGCAGTATTATGAGCACCACATAGTCCTCCATGCAGTATTATGGGTACCACATAGTTTCTCCATACAGTATTATGAGCACCATATAGTCCTCCATACAGTATATAAGACACCAGATAGTCCTCAATACAGTATAATGTGCACCACATATTACTCCAGACAGTATTATGGGCACTACATAATCCTCCATACAGTGTAATGGTCACCACATGGTACTCCAAACAGTATTGTTGGCACCACATAGTGCTCCATACAGTATTATTGGAATTAAATAGTCCACCATACAGCATTATTGGTATTACATAGTCCACAATACAGTATCATTGGTACTACATAGTCCTTCATATAGTATTCTAGGTACTACATAGTCCTCCATACAGTATTATGGGCACCATATAGTGCTCCATATAGTATAATTGTCTCCACATACTGCTCCATACAGTATTATAGGTGCCACAGTTTATCAAAACAGTATAATGGCAACCACATATTGATCCATACCGTATTATGGGCACCACATAATCCTCCATACAGTATTATGGGTACTGCATAGTCCTCCAAACAATATTATGGGCCCCATGTAATACTCCATACAATATTATAAGCACCATATAGTGCTCCATACAGTATAATTGTCC
This sequence comes from Oophaga sylvatica, assembly GCA_033576555.1. Classification (NCBI taxonomy): domain Eukaryota; kingdom Metazoa; phylum Chordata; class Amphibia; order Anura; family Dendrobatidae; genus Oophaga; species Oophaga sylvatica. The sequence continues at coordinate 472,462,229 of JARQOD010000001.1, forward strand.
CCACATACTTCTACATACAGTATAAATGTCCCCACATACTGCTCATACAGTATAATGGGCCCCATATAGTGCTTTATACAGTATTATAGGCACCACATAGTTTCTCCATACAATATAATGGGCACCACATAGTCTTTCATACAGCATTATGGACAACACAAATTCCTTGATTCAGTATTATGGGCATCACATAGTCCTCAATACAGTTTTATGGGCACCATGTAGTACTCCATACAGTATTATTGGAACTACATAGTCCGCCGTACAGTATTATAGGTACTACATAGTCCTCCATACCGTATCATGACCAACACATAGTCCTCCAAACAGTATTATGGGCACCACATAATTCTCCAGACAGTATTATAGAAACCACATAGTCCTCCAAACAGTATAATGGGCACCACACAGTCCTCGATTCAGTATTACGGGCACCACATAGTCTTCCATATAATATTATGGGCACTACATATTGCTCCATACAGTATAATAAGAACCACAGTCCACCATTCAGTATTACAGGAACCACATAGTCCTTTATACAGTATTATTGGTACTCTATAGTCCTCCTTACAGAATTATGGTCACCACACAAAGCTCCATACAGTATTATAAGCACCACATAGTCCTACATACAGTATTATAAGCACCACATAGTCCTCCATATAGTATTATAGGTACCACATAGTTTCTCCATACAGTATTATGGGCACTACATAGTCCTCCATACAGTATTATGGGTACCACATAATCCTCCACACAGTACTGTGGGCATCACATAGTGCTCCATACAATATTATGGGCACCACAAAGTGCTCCATACAGCATTATTGGTACTACATAGTCCTCTATACCATATTATAGGTACTACATAGTCCTCCACACAGTATTATGAGCAAAACACATATTGCTCCATACATTATTATGGCCACCACATAATCCTCCATACAGTATTATGGGCACCACATAGTCTTCCATACAATATTATGTCACCACATAGTCCTTCATACAGTATTATGGTCCCCATGTAGTACTCCATACAGTATAATGTGCAACACATATTGCTCCAGACAGTACTACGGGCACCACATAATCCTCCATACAGTATTATGGGCACCACATAATCCTCCAGACAGTATTGTGGTAATCAAATAGTGCTCCATACAATATTATGTCACCACATAGTCCTTCATACAGTATTATGGTCCCCATGTAGTACTCCATACAATATTATGGGCACCATGTAGTACTCCATACAATATTATGGGCACCATGTAGTACTCCATACAGTATTATGGGCACCATGTAGTACGCCATACAATATTATACGCACCATATAGTGCTCCATACAGTATAACTGTCCCCACATACTGCTCCATACAGTATAATGGGCCCCACATAGTCCTCCATACAGTATTATAGACCCCACATAGTCCTCCATACAGTATTATAGACCCCACATAGTCCTCCATACAGTATAATGTGCAACACATATTGCTCCAGACAGTATTATGGGCACCACATAATCCTCCATACAGTATTATGGGCACCACATAATCCTCCATACAGTATTATGGGCACCACATAATCCTCCAGACAGTATTGTGGGCATCACATAGTGCTCCATATAATATTATGGGCACCACAAAATGCTCCATACAGCATTATTGGTACTACATAGTCCTCCATACAGTATTATAGGTACTATATAGCCCTCCATACAGTATCATGGGCAACACATAGTCCTCCATACACTATTATGGGCACCATGCAGTGCTCCATACAGTACTATGGGCACATATATTGCTCCATACAGTATAATTGTCCCCACATACTGCTCCATACAGTATAATGTGCCCCACATAGTGCTCCATGCAGTATAATGGGCCCCACATAGTGCTCCATACAGTATTATGGGCACCATATAGTCCTCCTTACAGTATTATAGACACCACATACTCCTCCACACATTACTATGGGCACCACACAGTCCTCCATACAGTATTATGGGCACCACATAGTGCTCCATACAATGTTACAGGCACCACATAGTGCTCCATACAGTATTATTGGTACTACCTAGTCCACCATGCGGTATTATAGGTACTAAATAGTACTTCATACAGTATTATGGGCACCCCATAATCCTCCATACAGTATTATGGGAACCACATAATCCTCCATACAGTATTATGGGCACCACATAGTCCTCCTTACAGTATAATGGACACCACATATTGCTCCATACATTATTATGGGCACCACATAATCCTCCATACAGTATTATGGGCACCACATAGTCTTCCATACAATATTATGTCACAACATAGTCCTTCATACAGTATTATCGGCCCCATGTAGTACTCCATACAATATTATGGGCACCATGTAGTACTCCATATGGGCACCATGTAGTACTCCATACAGTATTATGGGCACCAAGTAGTACTCCATACAATATTATAGGCACCATATAGTGCTCTCTACAGTATTACTGTCCCCACATACTGCTCCATACAGTATAATGAGCCCCACATAGTGCTCCATACAGTATTATAGGTACCACATAGTTTATTCATACAGTATTATGGGCACCACATAGTCCTCCTTACAGAATTATAGACACCACATAGTGCTCCACACAATATTATGGGCACCACATAGTGCTCCATACAGTATTATTGGCACTACATAGTCCTCTATACAGTATTATAGGTACTACATAGTCCTCCACACAGTATTATGGGCACCACATAATTCTCTAGACAGTATTATAGACACCACATAGTCCTCCAAACAGTATAATGGGCACCACACAGTCTTCGATTCAGTATTATGGGCACCACATAATCTTCCATATAGTATTATGGGCACTACATATTGCTCCATACTGTATAATGGGAACCACAGTTCTCCATACTGTATTACAGGCACCACATAGCCCTTCATACAGTATTATTGGGACTACACAGTCCTCCTTACAGAATTATGGGTATCACAATCCTTCACACAGTATTATGGGCACCACATAATCCTCCATACAGTACTATGAGCACCACATATTGCTCCATACAGTATAATGGGCACCACATAGTCCTCCATACAGTATTATGGGCACCACATAGTCCTCCATTCAGTATTATGGGCAACCACATAATCCTCCAGTCAATATTATAGATATCACACTGTCCTCCAAACAGTATTATAGACACCACATAGTCCTCCATACAGAATAATGGGCACCACATACTCCTACATACAGTATTATGGGCGCCATGTAGTGCTCTATACAGTATAATAGTCTCCACATACTGCTTTATAGAGTATAATGGGCCCACATAGTGCTCCATACAATATGATGTGCCAACTATATTGCTCCATACAGTATGATGGGCCAGGTATATTGCTCCATATAGTATGATGGGTCACCCATATTGCCCCGTACAGTATGATGGGCCCCCTATATTACCCCATTCAGTATGATGGGCCCCCTTTATTACCCCATACAGAAGGATGGGCCCCCTTTATTACCCCATACAGTATGATGGGCCCCATATAATGCTCCAAACAGAAAAAAAATAATGAAATACCTCTAAAAGTTCCCCCTCAGCTCCGGTCTCTGCAGCACATCTTTTGACTCTCTGCACTGCTCAGCACATAGAGTGCACTGTAGAGACTTCATTGCACCCTTAGATACAGAGGGGGAATGATGGAAGAGGGAGTGTCAGTGGGAGCTCCCTCTCCCATCATTGTTTTCAACTGTATCGGCATCTACGATGCAGAAACAGTTGAAAGAACAATGCGGGGAGGCCCCACTTGACTCACTTGCTCCATAGTGGCTATCTGGTCAGCTGCTATTGGCAGTACGCCACTGTACAGAAGTATTCTGTAATTTTGGGTGTTTTTTTTTCCTATGGGACTCAGAACTTACCAGTAGATAGTTGTTCACTACCTACCTGTTCTGCCTGTGATGATCTCTCCTGGCTCAGGCGGTAATTCTTCTGCTTCCTTTGACCTTATGTCCACAGAGCAGTTCTTCCTCATCCTCAATGCTCTGTTAATGTGGTGTCACTGCCAGTGCCATTCTGATTGACAGTTGGCTCCCCACAGTTATACAGTAGGGAGCTGACTGTCAATCAGCATGACATTGGCAGTGATGCTCTGTCAATAGAGCAGAACTGAAAAGAAGAAGCTACTCTGTTGACGTGACGTCCCAGGAAGGAAAACAGTCTCTGAGCTGGAAAGATAGAAGAGATCGTTGCAGGGCAGAACAGGAAGATTAGGCAGCAATTACATACTAAGTTCTTAGCTACATAGTGGAAAAAAAACCAAACGTCCCAGAAAACCTCTCAGCGACAGGTATAGCACAAAATATCAAGTTAATTCAATTAATGACTCTGTATTCAACTAAAGAAATCAGTAAATCCTAGACTAAAATGTATTTTCATATGTAATTACTCCTCTCCTAGCCTATGCAAGTCTTCTGCACTAAATGTCTGTAAAGATCTACAAAAAGAACATAGTACAATGCCTGTATTTAAATGTATAGTTCTGAAGAAACCATTTTATCCTGTGGATCACAGGTGCGATCAGTGAATGGTGTCATTGGTCACATGTCCGAGTCGAGATCTCATTGCTGCATCAGGAAGAATACTGAGGACTGGGTTGGGGATCTGTGAGTTGAGTATTATTTCTTTCATTTTTGCTTTTTTATTAATCCTTAGCCTTTTAAATGTATTTTTTTCACCGACCAGACAATCTCCGAAAGTGTAAAGAACAGCTAGATACAGAATTATGTCTAGTGAACTTGGTTATAGTATGGAATCCATGAAATATGGATCTGTAATAAAATAGCACTTATAAATATTTATAGACACACAAATTTATATGTAACCTGTAAGGAAAGAAAACACACTGTGGTGTGCAATGTGATTCCCCCCATCTGGCAACAGCATAATGTAATGGCAGAGACCCTGATTACAATGATGTATCACTTACTGGGCTGCTTGTTGTAGTTTTGATAGAATCTCGGTTTTATCTGTTGCAGATATACCAGTTCTCTGAATGCTGTGCTCTGTATAACCCCACCAACACACTAATTGGCAAGCTTTCTGTTTACACTGTGCATAAGCAGAAAGCTACCAATCAATGGTGTAGGCGGGGTTATACAGAGTTCATGAACATGGCAGAAGGTTTACTAGACCTCTAGTAATAATCTCCTGCTGATAAAACTGTGATTTTATTAACCCCTTTACCCGCGAAGGTGGTTTGCACGTTAATGACCAGGCCAATTTTTACAATTTTTTTTATTAGGAAGTTATAAGGGTTAAAAGTTGACCAGCGATTTCTTATTTTTACAACAAAATTTACAAAACCATTTTTTTAGGAACCACGTCACATTTGAAATCCCTTTGAGGAGTCTATATGATAGAAAATACCCAAAAGTGACACCATTCTAAAAACTGCACCCCTCAAGGTGCTCAAAACCACATTCAAGAAGTTTATTAACCCTTCAGGTGTTTCACAGGAAATTTTGGAATGTGGAAAAAAAATAAACATTTAAGTTTTTAATTTACTTCAGATTCAATTTTATTTTCATTTTCACAAGGGTAACAGGAACAAATGGACCCCAGAATTTGTTGTGTCATTTCTCCTGAGCATGCCGATTGTTACGACTCCTGGCGAGCTGACCTAATGGGACCACCCCTATACAGGAAGCTTCAGGGGCAGACCCAGGGGGGTAAAATACCGTGACTGCTGGTACCAGGAGGCCAGCTCGTAGGAGACTAGGGGTGCTACAAAAAAAACGGGGAAGCAGGCTAGAGACACCGAAGAACGGGACCTGAGGAGACGGGACCAGATCCAAGACCACCAGAACCCAGAGGTGGATAGGCACTGTAAGAAAAGCAGACACGCGGGAAACAGAAGTTAGCAGGACAAGAACTGGGAAGCACACTGGGTTCCGGAAAGCAGAGCGTGCACTGGGAAGCACACTGGGTACAGGAAAGCGCTGAGCGCGCACTGGGAAGCGCACTGGGTACAGGAGAGCGCAAAGCATGCACTGAGAAGCACGCTGAGTACGGGAGAGCGCAGTGCCCACTGGGAAGCACGCTGGGTATGGGAAAGCACAGAGCGCGCATATAGGGTAGCACACCGGGATTAGGAGAGCAGAGTGCGCAAAGGAAGCACACTGGGACCTGAATACAAGAAGAGCAAAAGCACTGGAACCAGGACTGGCCCAGAAGAGATGCTAAAGTAATAATCAGGCGCTTCCTCTAGCAGGAAGGGCCTGATATACCTGTTGCAGCCGCACGTAAGGAGAATACTTCCTGGTCAGGCCGCATGTGGAGCAGAGGAGGTGCGCGGCCGTGGCCTAAGCAGCCGGATGCGCGTGCGCAGCGGATGGGATCCCCGACGTGCCCACCAAGCCGGAAGCAGAGGAGAGACCCCAGGAGGAGCCCGGTCAGCGGCACGCTGAGGAGTGAGGTAAGTATCCCGGGGCCAGGGAGCAAGGGCCATAACAGTATCTCCTCCCTTACATCCCCTCCTCGAGGCTGGAAAGAAATTTTTCTAAGATACAAGGTCCAGTGATGTTCTCCTGAGGTTCCCACGACCTCTCAGGACCAAACCCTTTCCAATCAATCAAAAAGAAAATTCTCCCCCTCACCTTTTTCATGGCGAGTATATCCCTCACCTCAAAAATGTCCCCATGGCTAACAGGACTAGGAGTGCGACAGATAGAACAATGATAGCTATTAAACACCATGGGTTTGAGGATGGAGACATGGAAGGTGTTGGAAATACGGAGGGAGGCAGGCAACTTCAACTTGTAGGCCACTTCATTGATTCGTCCCAAGATCTCGAAGGGACTGATGTATCGAGGACCCAACTTGTAGGAAGGAATCTTAAGCCCGATATACTTGGATGAAAGCCATACTTTGTCACCGGGAAGATACGGAGGTGGGTCCAAACGCCTTTTGTCAGCATGTCTCTTCATCCTGTCACCTGCTTTGACAAGAGCTCCTTTGGTCTCCTCCCAAATCTTAGAGAACTCTACGGACAAGGAGTCAGCTGCAGGTAAACCCGAGACTGGAGGAACCGGCAGGGGCATATTAGGATGCTGTCCCGAGAAAATGAAGAAAGCAGATTTGTTGGGGGAGTCACTAGGATGATTGTTATATGCAAATTCGGCCCAGGAAGAAGACAGACTCAATTGTCCTGGTGAGCATTGGAATAATGGCAAAGGTAAGATGTCAGGATCTGGTTGGCATGTTCCACCTGACCGTTGGTCTGGGAGTGATAAGCCGAAGAGAAATCCAAAGTCACATTCATAAGCTTGCAGAGAGCTCTCCAAAACCAGGAAGTAAACTGAACTGCTGTCAGGATCCCGTCTGGGTTGGAGCCGATGTTACTGCAAACACTAGGGGAAGCAGTAGGACCAGGTACAACGTAGTCAGGTGGCAGCCGGAGTGGTACACAGGAAAGGCAGTGTTTGTAGCAGAGGAGCAGGCAGATAACGTAGTCAGGTGGCAGCCGGAGGTCGGTACACAGGAAAGGCAGTTGTAGCAGAGGAGCAGGCACATAACGTAGTCAGGTGGCAGCCGAGGTCAGTTCACAGGAGAGCAGTGTTTGTAAGCAACCCTCGTTGGAGCATGGCAAATAGGGGACAACGTAACGTAGTCAGGTGGCAGCCGGAGGTGGTACACAGGAAAGGCAGTGTTTGTAGCAGAGGAGCAGGCAGATAACGTAGTCAGGTGGCAGCCGGAGGTCGGTACACAGGAAAGGCAGTGTGTAGCAGAGGAGCAGGCAGATAACGTAGTCAGGTGGCAGCCGGAGGTCGGTACACAGGAAAGGCAGTGTTTGTAGCAGAGGAGCAGGCAGATAACGTAGTCAGTGCAGCCGAGGTCGTCACAGGAAAGGCAGTTCGGTAGCAGAGGAGCAGGCACATAACGTAGTCAGTGGCAGCCGAGGTCAGTTCACAGGAGAGCAGTGTTTGTAGCAGCAGGAACAGCAGGAGAAAGAGCTTGACTAAAGGCTGGAAGCACAATAATCTCGCAATGACACACCCACAGGGCCAGGTTTATATACGGTGTGTAATTGGCAATCAGAGGCCCAATCAAGAGAGCACTAGGTGTAGCCAATCAGGAAGAACAGTCAATGGTATCTGGGTTCAGCAAAGAACTTTGCAGCCAGCAGAATAGCTCAGATGGTAGAGCTGCTGGCCAGTGGACAAGAGGTACTGGGTTCGACTCCTGACAGTACTCCCCTCCTTCCAGGATGGCCTCTGGACATCTCAGGAGCTGGCTTATCCGGGTACCTCTGATGAAAGGCTCTTGTTAGTCTAGGAGCATGGACGTTGTCCCTTGGTTCCCATGAATTTTCCTCTGGTCCGTAACCCTTCCACTGCACCAGATACTGCAGTTTACCTCTGAATTTTCGGGAGTCCAGAATCTTATCCACAATGTATTCTTCTTCACCACGGATCCTTTCTGGTGGAGGAGGTGGCTGAATTCTTCCTGGAAACGGGTTTTCACAGAAGGGTTTGAGCAAGGATATGTGAAACACTGGATGAATCTTTAGATTGTTGGGAAGTTTTAAACGAAAAGCAACCTGGTTAATTTTTGCAGAAATTTGAAAAGGTCCAATGAATTTCTGACCCAATTTGGAGGATGGCACATGTGTCTTAAGGTTTTTAGTGGACAGCCAAACTTTGTCTCCAACCTGAAGAGCAGGGGGCACTCTCCGATGTTTATCTGCTGCTTCCTTATATTCTTCCTGGGTCTTGAGCAATATCTCTGATAATTCCTTCTGGGATTCCTGTAATTTTGTAAGCCTGTCATTAACAGCAGGAATGGGAGTGTTCACTGGCAGATTAGGAATAAATACTGGATGTACTCCATAATTAGCAAAAAATGGGGTTTGATATGTAGCGCTATGTATGGAGTTGTTGTAGGCAAACTCTGCTGTTGGTAAATAGTCCACCCAGTCATCCTGAAGATAGGAAATGAAGCAACGGAGGTATTGCTCCAAAGTCTGGTTCGTTCTCTCCGTCTGGCCATTGGACTGAGGATGAAAAGCGGTAGAAAGATTCACCGTGACTCCCAAGGCTGTACAGAAACTCTTCCAAAATTTTGACGTAAACTGAACGCCTCTGTCAGACACCACGCTGTCAGGAATTCCATGTAACCTGAATACCTCTTTGATCATCAGTTCTGCAGTTTTTTCAGCAGTAGGAATTCCTTCAGTTGGAATAAAGTGGGCCATTTTTGTGAGTCGGTCCACTATGACAAGGATGACGGTCATCTGTTTGGAAGGGGGTAGTTCCACAATAAAATCCATGGAAATAGATCCCCAAGGCCTGGATGGAACTGGGAGTGGTTGCAAGAGTCCTAGAGGAGACGATCGTGGGGTCTTGTTTCGTGCGCATGTTAAACAGGTTGAACCATATTTCCTCACGTCCTTCCTACAATTAGGCCACCAAAAGAAACGAAGTAGTAAGTCTTGTGTTTTTACAACTCCAGGATGTCCTGCCAGTTTTAGAATCATGGACACTTTTGAGGACTTCAAGGCGAGAAGATTCAGGTACATATATTTGGTGTTTCTGCATCCAAAACCCCTCTTTGAATGAAAGATCGACGTCTTCCGAAGGATGGTTAAGGAAAGAGTCCTCTTGATATCCATCTTTAATTCTATTACCTAGTCCTCTAGAGCGCAATATTCCCAAAAAATTTTTAGGGCCTAGAATTGTATCATCATTACTAGACCTCTCCTGAGGTTCCGAACACATCCTGGACAGGGCGTCAGCCTTGCCATTTCTTGAACCAGGCCGGTAAGAGATTATAAAATTGAATCTTGAGAAAAATAAGGCCCATCGTGCTTGTCTTGCAGACAATCTTTTTGCTGTACGGAGGAATTCAAGATTCTTGTGGTCCGTGAGGACAGTCACAGGGTGATTGGCACCTTCCAGAAGATGTCTCCACTCGGAGAAGGCAACTTTAATGGCTAACAGTTCTTTATTACCAATGTCGTAGTTCTCTTTCTGCAGATGACATGGTGTGGGAAAGAAACGCACATGGGTGAAGTTGCATCTTGTCCCCAACTCGCTGAGACAGAATGGCTCCCACTGCAGAGTCCGAGGCGTCCACTTTGACAGTAAATGGCAATTCATGATTTGGGTGTACTAACAATGGAGCAGACGTAAAAAGAGTTTTCAACTTGTCAAAAGCCTCCTGTGCCTCCGGAGACCAGAAAAATGCTTTGGTCTTTTTTGTTAGTGTAGTAATTGGTAGTATGATCCGTGAAAAGTTCTTTATAAATTTTCGGTAAAAATTTGCAAATCCTATGAAACGCTGGACGTCTTTTAAATTTCTTGGAACAGGCCAGTCCACTACAGCATTGATTTTGCCGGGATCCATGCTCAGATCTTCTGGGGAGATGATATATCCCAGAAATTGGATACTGGTTTGTTCAAACTCACATTTTTCAAGTTTAATGTAGAGATGGTTCTCCTGTAGTCGTTCCAAGACTAACTGGACGTGCCTGCGATGCTCTTCCAAGGTGTCTGAAAATATAAGAATGTCATCGAGATAAGCCACAACGAATTGGTCCAAGAAATCTCGAAATACATCATTAATAAAATGTTGAAAGGTGGCTGGGGCATTGCTAAGGCCAAAGGTCATAACAAGAGATTCAAAATGTCCATATCTCGTTCTGAAGGCGGTCTTCCACTCATCTCCTGGGTGAATCCGTATGAGGTTGTAAGCCCCTCTAAGATCCAGCTTCGTAAAGATTTTCGCAGAACGGAGTCTCTCAAATCGTTCAGGAATCAAGGGTAGCGGGTAGCGATTCTTGACAGTGATATTATTCATCTCTCTGTAGTCAATACATGGCCGCAGAGTGGAGTCTTTCTTTTCAACAAAGAACAGGGGTGCCCCAGCTGGAGATGTGGAAGGTCGAATAAAGCCTTTCTCTAAATTTTCATCCAGGAACTTTCTTAATACCTTCAATTCAGGTTCGGAAAGATTGTAAATCCGTCCAAATGGAATGGTTGCTCCTGGCAGCAATTCAATGGGACAGTCATAAGGACGGTGAGGAGGAATTGATCTGCTTTCTTCTTACTGCAGACATCAGAGAACTGCTGATATTGAGGTGGTAGTTTCTCTTCCTTCTCATGCGAAATCTCAGAGATTTGGACTTGTTGGAGAACAGGAGGTTCCTTATGACAATTATTCTTACAGTAGTCAGATGGAAAGGTGATGGTCCTTGATGCCCAGTTGATAGAAGGGTTATGGACTGAAAACCAGGGGATCCCTAGAATAACCGGAAATTTCGGAGATGAAATAAGGTGGAAACTGACAGCTTCATGATGATCCGGGTCGATACAAATCTCCAGTTCGATTGTCTCATGCGTGACAGGTCCAGAAGACAAAGGTGATCCATCCACAGTTTCCATTTCAATTGGTGTGGATTTGGTCCTACTGGAAATATTATTATCACGTGTAAATTTTAAGTCCATAAAATTTCCTCCTGCTCCCGAATCCAACAGGGCAGAGCATTGTATTTTTTGGGTGCCCATTACAACCTGAATGGGGATTACAAAATGAGATGATGTGGTATGTATTTTGTCTATTTCTGGCGTTACTGATGAGATAGTCTGCAAGATGGAATCCGACTGCTGAGAAAGGTCCGTATTGCTGGCAGACCTATTGTTGGTAAAGGCTATAGTCCTTTTGTTAGGACAGTTGATGGCATAGTGTCCAGGGTCCCCACAATAGAGGCAGAGATGTTCTGCACGTCGCCTCTCCTTCTCCTGTGCACAGAGTGGTCTTCGGATGACGTCGATCTGCATCGGTTCAGACACGCCTTGCGTCTTTTCTTGGTGGTCTGATGCTGAAAATGAGAAGCCAGGGCTATTCCCAAGTGCTCGCAGTCTCTCCTTTCTCCTTTCAGTAAGTCTCTGGTCAATCCGGATACATAGTTGAATAAAGTCCTCCAACTGGTCAGGGGTCTCAACCCTGGCAAGCTCGTCTTTCACTGGTTCTGATAACCCTCGTCGAAATTGACTTCTCTGGGCCGCTGGATTCCAGGTGGTGTCGGCCACCCAGCGACGGAACTCCGATGTATATTCCGCAACAGAGCGACGTCCTTGGTGCAAATTATGTAATTTGGTTTCTGCTGTGGCACAGCGGTTTGGGTCATCAAAAACTTGATTCATAGCTGCGATGAAAGCTTCCAGGTCATTAAGGAGGGCATAGTCCTTTTCTACATAAGGTGAAGCCCAAGCAAGAGCTTCATCCGTCAGGAGATTTATCATGAAAAAAACTTTCTTCCTCTCACTGGTAAAGGGAGCAGGTTGCATCTGGAAGTATATGCGGCATTGATTGAGGAATCCTCGGTACTGCTTGCGATCCCCACTGAACTTTGCAGGCAGCGGCAGCCGCGCGTTTGATTCGGACCCTGAATTGCGCACGTCCAGTAGTTGTTTTTGTAGCTCAATTACTTCCTGTTGTATCGCCGTGAAATCAGTTTGTAACTTGGCATATTTTCCTTGAGAGTCAGTACAAAAACTTTGAAGCTCCGTAACTTGCCGCCTCAGGGTGTTCACAGCGGACTCCATTTTGGCGCGAGATTATTCTGTCAGGATCCCGTCTGGGTTGGAGCCGATGTTACTGCAAACACTAGGGGAAGCAGAGGCAGGTAACGTAGTCAGGTGGCAGCCGGAGGTGGGTACACAGGAAAGGCAGTGTTTGTAGCAGAGGAGCAGGCAGATAACGTAGTCAGGTGGCAGCCGGAGGTCGGTACACAGGAAAGGCAGTGTTTGTAGCAGAGGAGCAGGCAGATAACGTAGTCAGGTGGCAGCCGGAGGTCGGTACACAGGAAAGGCAGTGTTTGTAGCAGAGGAGCAGGCAGATAACGTAGTCAGGTGGCAGCCGGAGGTCGGTACACAGGAAAGGCAGTTCGGTAGCAGAGGAGCAGGCAGATAACGTAGTCAGGTGGCAGGCCGAGGTCAGTTCACAGGAGAGCAGTGTTTGTAGCAGCAGGAACAGCAGGAGAAAGAGCTTGACTAAAGGCTGGAAGCACAATAATCTCGCAATGACACACCCACAGGGCCAGGTTTATATACGGTGTGTAATTGGCAATCAGAGGCCCAATCAAGAGAGCACTAGGTGTAGCCAATCAGGAAGAACAGTCAATGGTATCTGGGTTCAGCAAGGAACTTTGCAGCCAGCAGAATAGCTCAGATGGTAGAGCTGCTGGCCAGTGGACAAGAGGTACTGGGTTCGACTCCTGACAACTGCTCTGTCAGACACAATGCATTGCGCGAATCCATGAATCCTGAAGATATGAGCAATAAAAGTCTTGGCCAATTCGGGGGCAGAGGGCAAACCCGTCAGAGGGATAAATTGGGCCATCTTAGAGAAACGATCCACGACCACCAAGATTACTGTACAACTAGAAGAATGCGGAAGATCAGTGATGAAATCCATGGCTATATGTTGCCATGGGGCAAAAGGTACAGGAAGAGGCTGCAGAGTACCAGAGAGAAGTTGCCTCGGAATCTTGTTCTTGGTGCAGGAGGGACATGAAGCTATAAAATCCTCGATGTCTTGGCGCAGAGAGGACCACCAATAGTGGCGAGATATGAGAGAGTGAGTCTTCTTTATCCCCGATTGACCGGCAAACTTGGATGAATGGCCCCAAAGTAACATCTTCTCTCTGTCATTCTCGGCAACAAACGTCCTCCCCGGGGGTAAATTAACAAGACCCAGGGGAGTCACCATTATAATCCTGGAGGGATCGATGATGTAAGAAGGATCCTCCTCCGCATCAGTTGGCTGGAAGGACCTGGACAGAGCATCAGCCTTGACGGTCTTATGGCCTTTTCGGAAGTGAAGTTCAAAATCGAAGCGGGCAAAAAACAGGGACCATCTAGCCTGGTGGGGATTAAGTCTTTGAGCCGACCGGATGCAGGACAGATTCTTGTGGTCGGAAAAAATTATGAAAGGATGTACTGCCCCCTCAAGAAGATAACGCCATTCCTCAAGAGCCAATTTGATAGTCAACAGTTCTCTGTCTCCGATGGAATAATTGCGCTCAGCAGAAGAAAACACCTTGGAGAAAAAAACGCAGGTGACCGGAAGAGGACTTTTGGAGAAGCAGTGCTCCAGCTTCTATGGAGGCGTCCACCTCGAGAATGAACGGCCTGTTAGTCTCATGACGATAAAGTACAGGGGCGGCTGCAAAAGCTTGCTTCAGAGACAAAAAGGCATCTTTAGCCTCCGGAGACTAGACGTGGGAGTTGGCTCCCTTACGGACTAGAGCCGAGATAGGCTTAGATACCGAGGAAAAATGTGGGATGAAACTGTCTGTAATAGTTCCAAAGAACCGTTGGATGGCCTTTACTCCGTGAGGCAGTGGCCAGTTAAGGATGGCAGATACTTTCTCCGGATCCATCTTCAAGCTGAAGTCCGAGATAATGTATCCCAGAAATGGTAAAGTGGTTTGCTCAAAAATGAACGTCTCGAACTTGGCATGGAGACGATTTTCCCTTAAACATAACAGCACTTGGTGAACATCCCTCCGATGAGATGACAGATCCGGAGAGAAAATGACAATATCGTCTAGATATACAATGCAGGAATACAGGAGGTCTCGAAAAATGTTGTTAACAAACTCCTGAAATACCGTGGGTGCGTTGCAGAGGCCGAAGGGCATGACCAGGTACTCAATGTCCGCTGCGCGTATTAAACGCGGTCTTCCACTTGTCCCCAGCGCAGATACGGATCAGGTTTTAGGCACCACGAAGGTTTAGTTTGAAGATCCGTGCTCCTCTCAAACGATCAGAAAGCTCCGGAATTAGTGGTAGAGGATACCTGTTCTTGACTGTGATATTATTCAAGCCTCTAGAGTCAATACAGGGTCGGAGGGAGCCGTCCTTCCTTTTAACAAAGAAGAATCCCGCGCCTGTGGGAGAGGAGGACTTCCGAATAAAGCCCCTGGCGAGATTTTCCTGGATATATTCTGACATGGACTGGGTCTCCGCTGGAGAGAGCGGGTATATTCTGCCCCCTAGGAGGGGTCGAACCAGGAATGAGTTCAATTGGGTAGTCATACGGCAGGTGTGGAGGAAGACTCTCTGTCTCCTTCTTGTTGAAGACATCCATGAAAGACCAGTAGGCAGAGGGTAACCCAATGGGAACAGAAAGAGGCCGTGAAGTTCCAACCGGTCAAACTGGCAGCAGGCACCTCTCCTGGCAGCACTGACCCCAACAAAGTATGTTACCAAAATGCCAATTGAGGGTTGGCTCATGCGCCCTTAACCAGGGGAGAATAAGAAGAAGGGCATGGGACATGTCAGAGAGAACATAGAAGGCAATCGTTTCCAGATGCAGAACCCCAACTTGCAACTCCAGTTCCTTGGTAACTTTAGTGACCGGCTCAGGTAAAGGTCTGCCATCCACAGAAGCAATCCACCGAGGATTCTCCAGGGTCCTAACTGGGATCTGGTACTTTTCCACCTCTTCAAGCCTAATGAAGTTCCCTGCCACGCCCGAATCCACGTAAGCCACCTCGAAATAGCGTTTAAGATCTAAAGACAACTGGACAGTCAGGGTTAAAGGTAGAGCGGAATCACATACACCTAGGGAGGCCTCTCTTATCTGTCCTAGGTGGAGGTGTTTCCCGCAGGAACAAAGCAAATGAGAAGCATCTCCATAGTATAGGAATAGGCCTTGTGCGAGTTTCTCCCGATGACGTTGCTCCGCCATTTTGAGTCGATCTACTTACATAGGTTCAGAAGCTGCTGCGGAAGAAGACACAGCAGAACGTGGGCTAAGTGACCCGTGGATGGTTGGAGACCAGCGAGTAGGTCTCATACCTTGAGCTGATTCACGAGTACGCTCCTGGAATCGTAGGTCAATACGCGTAGCGAGAGAAATTAAATCGTCGAGAGTGGTTGGGGTATCTCGACCAGCGAGCTCATCCTTAATCCGATCCGACAACCCACGCCAGAAGGCACCGACCAGCGCCTCGTTATACCACCCCAACTCCGAGGCCAGGGTGCAAAAACAAATGGCATATTGCCCAACAGTAAGAGAACCTTGGCGGAGATTAAAGAGGGACTCAGTGGTAGAGGCCAGGCGACCCGGTTCATCAAACAATCTATGGAAGGTTTTCAAAAAATTGGCAGATGGGAGACTAAGGGATCGTGACGCTCCCAAAAGGGATTTACCCAAGCCAAAGACTCACCCTCCAGATGTGAAACCACAAACGCCACCTTAGCCCGATCAGTGGGGTATTGCTGTGGCAATAGCTCAAAGTGAAGGCGACACCGATTTAAAAAACCCCTGCAAAGCTTGGGATCGCCATTATACCGGGGCGGTTTACTAAGGCGAGGTGGGGGATGAGGACTAGAATCGGAGTCATAGGACTACGCCCGCGCTTAAGCGGCAGACTGAAGGGAAAGCAGACAGACGTCCACAGAGGCCATATAACTCAATATGTAGGCTGAGTGTCGCGCTGCTGAACAAGCTACTGCTGGAGACTAGCAAGCTGTGTAGCATTCCCTGGGTCAGCGGCCTGTAAAGCGGACAATTGAGATTCCATGGACTTCATGAAGGACATAATGCGACTTTGATTCTCCCGCAAATATACCAACTCTTTTTGAGCGGCAGCAGAGGCACCAGCGGGGTCCATGGCCTGATTATTCTGTTACGACTCCTGGAGTGGACCCTCTGGGCTGTGATACCAATCCACCCTGAGCAAGCTAACCTAATGGGACCACCCCCTATACAGGGAGCGTCAGGGGCAGACCCAGGGGGGTAAAGTACCGTGACTGCTGGTACCAGGAGGCCGGTTCGTACAAGACTAGGGGTGCTACAAAAAAACGGGAAAGCAGGCTAGAGACACTGAAGAACGGGAGCTGAGAAGACCGGACCAGATCCAAGATCACCAGAACCCAGAAACGGACAGGCACTGTAAGAAAAGCAGACATGCGGGAAACAGAAGTTAGCAGGACAAGAACTGGGAAGCACACTGGGTTCCGGAGAGAGCAGGACGCGTGCTCGGAAGCAAGCTGGGTACAGGAAAGCAGAGCGCTCACTGGTAAGCACACTGGGTACAGGAGAGCGCTGAGTGCGCACTGGGAAGCACACTGGGTACAGGAGAGTGCTGATCGCGCACTGGGAAGCACGCTGAGTACGGGAGAGAGCAGAGCATGCACTGGGAAGCAAGCTGAGTATGGGAGAGCACAGAGTGTGCACTGGGAAGTACGCTGGGTACAGGAGAGCGCAGAGCGCGCACATAGGGAAGCACACTCGGATTAGGAGAGCGGAGTGCGCAAAGCAAGCACACTGGGACCTGAATACCAGAAGAGCACCTGTGCTGGAACCAGGACTAGCCCAGAACAGATGCTAAAGTAATAATCAGGTGCTTCCTCTAGCTGGAAGCTGCCTGATATACCTGTTGTAGCTGCACGTAAGAAAAGTACTTCTGGGTCAGGCCGCATAAGGAGCAGAGGAGGCGCGCAGCCTAAGTAGCCGGGTGCGCGTGCGTGGCAGATGGGATCCCCGACGTGCCCGCCAAGCCGGAAGCAGAGGAGAGACCCCAGGAGGAGCCCAGCCAGTGGCACGCCGAGAAGTGAGGTAAGTATCCCGGGAACGGGGAGCAGGCACCGTAACACCAATACCCCATATGAGGGAGAAAACCACTGTTTGGGCACATGGCAGAGATCGGAAGGGAAGGAGCGCCATTTGACTTTTTGAATGTAAAATTTGCTGGAACAATTGGCGGATGCCATGTCGCATTTGGAGAGCCTCTGATGTGCCTAAACAGTAAAAATCCCCCATAAGTGACACCATTTTGGAAACTAGACCCCTCAGGGAACTGATCTAGATGTGTGGTGAGCACATTGAACTCTCAAATGCTTCACAGAAGTTTAGAACGTTGAGCCGTAAAAATTTAAAAAAAAATCTAATTTTCCCTACAAATGTTTTTAGCACAAAATATTGCATTTTTATAACATTTTTACCACTAAAATATTGTTTTAGCCCCAAGTTTTAATTTTTCTAAGGGCTAATAGAACATTTTTTATTACTACAAGCTGAGGTAAATTTTTTCCTGACTGCGCCAATGCCCTATATGTAATCAGGAAATATTTTTCAGGCACAGTGAAAAGTTCAGAAGGCAAGGAACACCAGATTTTACTGTTTTTGTAGGTGCCATGACCCCCTGGGAGAGCCCATGAGCTGCCAGAACAGCAGAACCCCCTATAAGTGACCCCATTTTACAAACTACACCTCTCAATGAATTCATCTAGTTGTGCAGTGATCATATTGACACCACGGGTGTGTCACAGAATTTTATACCATTGGGCAGTGAAGAAAAAATAACTACATTTTTACCAACAAAATTTTGTTTTAGCCCAGATTTTACATTTTCACACAAGAAGTGGGTAAAAATGGCACCAAAATTTGTCCCACAATTTCTACTTGTGGCAATACCCCATATGTGGCTGTTCAGCAATTATGTCGGGGTTTCCATTTAAATCTCTGAGTGACATGATTCAGATGACCGCCCGAGGGATACATTCACTATAATGAGGCAGCAGAGCTATCTTGACTCTATCTAGCCTCTGTTCAGCGGTGTCCTTTTCAGAAGTGCACAAAACTGTGGCCGACCGCACTTTTATGCAATCCTAAAAAGATGGACAATGCCGGATCACAGGTCCTATGGCATCCACAGTGCCTCCATCTGCCTCATTATAGGGAATCTTCTGCTAGAGGTTCAGTCTGAATTACGTATTTCAGAGATTTACACGGATACCCCAATGTAATGGCTCAGCGCAGAGAGAAGGCTAAGTGTGCGCCGAGCCTTACTGCGATCTTTGGAGGCAGAATGAAAAAAATCAACAGGTGAAGAATTGGTTCTATTTATTTTTTACGCCATTCCTCTCGCGGTATAAGTGATTAGGCGACTTTATTCATACCAGATTTATTTCGGGTATTTATGTTTGGCTGCTGTCACACACTAAAAGACACCTTTTATTGCAAAAAATAGTTTTTGCATCACCACATTTTGAGAGCTATAATTTTTCCATATTTTGTCCCACAGAGTTATGTGAGGGCTTGTTTTTTCCATGACGAGTTGACATTTTTATTTGTACCATTTTTGGGCACATGACATTTTTTGATCGCTTTTTATTCCGATTTTTGAGAGGCAGAATGAACAAAAAACAGCAATTCAGGAATTTTTTTTTGGGAGGGAGTTATGCCATTCCATGTGTGGTAAAAATGATAAAGCAGTTTTATTCTTCGGGTCAGTACGATTACAGCAATACCTAATTTATATAGTTTTTTTTGTTTTGGCGCTTTTACACAAAAACTATTGTGAGACAGTGAAGGAATATGTGTTGAATGGGGTGTACATTTCACCTAGGTACTGTGATGTATGGTATAAGGGAAATGGGTGGCTTTGTAAACCTAGTGGTAGAGAAAGGTCACTACACCTTACATTCATTACACACTTGCAGCTCAGGCCTGAAACTACTCAGGTGTTAATTAGGAGACCAGAAGTAGGTGTCTGCAAACACAGTCAGGGAGCTGGCTTAGTCTGGACACAGGAAGGTGTCCCGGCACAAGAAGCAGTCTCCAGGAGTGGGAGCTGGCTTAGTCTGGACACAGGAAGGTGTCCCGGCACAAGAAGCAGTCTCCAGGAGTGGGAGCTGGCTCAGTCTGGACACAGGAAGGTGTCCCGGCACAAGAAGCAGTCTCCAGGAGTTTGAGCTATCTCAGTCTGGGTGCAGGAAGTACCCCGGACACAGGAGTAGTCTCAGTGAGAATCCGTGCGAATAGCGGCTGAATAGGAGTGGATCTCTCTCAAGTCTGGACATGGAAGGTGCCTTCAGACACAAGGAGGAGTATCTGTGAACCTCCATACTGGTAACATATATCATATGTGTTGTTTTGGGTCAGGCTGGTAGAGCCGGGACCCGGATAGACAGGGCAATCGATCTATGTGTAATTAGTGGCTAGACAAGCCCAGGTTTTCTGTTTATGCTTTATTTTTATCTGTTTGCTGTGGACTTTAATAAAGCTGGTTGCGGCCAGTTTTCATCAGAACTGCTGTCTGAATGAACTGTTTTCGTGTCACTCTGTCTACCCAGACAGCGATCCTAGAGCTATATCCCCTGGAAATGTTACAATTGGCGGAGAATGCTGGGGCAGCACAGTGGCTGATACAAATGGTGCTGGAATGTGCATGCAGCACAGTGGCTTAGAGACAGCAATAAAGGTGAAGTCTGTTGAAATAGCAGCAGAGAAAAAAAAAAGTGTGTCAAGAGAAACGTCTGATTGGAGCAGTCTTAAAGAGACAGTAGCCCTAATAGAGTTTGCAAAGAAAAAAAAAAAGTGTGTCTGCACAGCAAAGCTGAACTTGTTGTGGAAAAGACTGTGGAGTGTGCAGCAGCAAAGAGAAACGTCTATTGGAGCAGTCTTAAAGAGACAGTGGCCCTAATAGAGTTTGCAGAGAAAAAAAAAAAAAGTGTCTGCACAGCAAGACTGAATTTTCTGTGGAAAAGACTGTGGAGTGTGTATGTCTTGAGTGAAGACTGCCGTTGTTGAGACAGAGAAGTCTGACAGCATGGATGACAGCATGGAGGCGCTGTTTGAACAAATGGCGCAAGTTAATGTGCAACATAAGACTGCCGGGGTTGAGACAGATAAGTCCGGCAGTATGAAGGAGCTCATTGAGTACCTGGTCCAGGCCCAGCGAAGCATGCAGCAGAGCATGGAGCAGCAGCGCCTGCAGCACCAGCAGCGCATGCAGCAGGCCCAGCAGCAATTCCTGCAGCAGGAGAATAACCGGTTGTTTTTTGAGCAGGTTGCAGCACAACAAAGGACTTGTGGCGCATCGTCCCAAAGTAATGTTGCAAAGTCACCTGCATTGTCCGCTGTAAAGAAGGCGGTAAGACGGTCCCTGAAAAAGATGACACCTCGTGATGATGTGGAGGTATATCTCACTAGGTTTGAGAGACTGGCAGAGAAGGAGAATCTGCCCCTATCTGAATGGGCCATGATGGTCGCACCCTATCTGATTGGAGAGCCCCAAAGGGCATATGCTGACCTGAGCGAGCAGGACAGCCAAGACTATGGCAAGCTGAAAGCGGAGATTCTTACCCGGCTGGGTGTTACGGTGACAGCCCGTGCCAGGGGAGTTCATGACTGGAGATACAGTTGGGAGTCTGCAGTCAGCAGGCTTGATTATGGAGTTGAAAAGGTGATAGTGGACCGCTACACCCAAGCACGTCCTCCTGAGGTACAGCCGTCTGAGAGGTCGTCACTTCGGAGTTCCCGGACGCTGAACTCTCGCGGTAAGAGCGTTCCAGCTGTTGGGGACATGGGGTATGCTGATAAGCGGGTTCAGGCCCGAGGGGACATGTGGGTGGGAGAGTGTGATGGACAGTGTTGGAGCTGGCGTGAAATTGCAGCCAACTGTCCAATAGAGGGGGAGCCTATGTGTTGTGATGTTGGCAGATCCCTCTCTCTCTGCGCAGAACCTGTGTGTGTGTCCACCTCAGCCGAAGAGACTGGACCACAGGGGTCCCCGGTGGTTGTAAATGACTGCCCAGCACAGGCCCTCTTGGACTCAGAGAGTCCAGTGACTTCCGTATGTGACAGCCTGATTGATAGGGACTTCATCCCTGATAAGCACCTGAGTATGGTGTGCATCCATGGAGACACCAAAGTCTACCCAGAGACTGCCGTGGACTTGGTCCCCAAACTCGGGGAGGTTTCATATGAAGTGGGGGTAGTGAAGAACCTGGTGCACCCCGTCATATTGGGTAATGACTTTCCCCGGTCTAAGGATCTCTGGGGGAGAAATGTTTCTGATGGACAGTGTGATGAAGCTCCTATTGAGGGTGCGCAGTCCCGAGGGGCGGAACACAATGCTAGTGGGCCGTTAAACTTATGTGATGATGATGATAATGATAATGATGATGATGATGATAATGATGATGACCATGATAATGGTGATAATGATGCTGATGCTGATAATGATAGTGATGATGATCATGATAGTGATGATGATACTGATCATAGTCATGATAATGATATTGATAATAATGATGACTGTGATACTGATGAAATTCCTTTGCAGGTGATGTTGGGAGACGAGGATGGTGGTTCTCGGGAACCGAGTGTCCCTGACTTGCCTGTGTCCTGTGACAATTTTGAGAGTGAGCAGTGGCGAGACCCCACTCTTAGGACGGCACAGGAAAATATGATTGTTCTAAATGAGGTTTCCCAGGAGCCTGGCTCTGAGGAGAGGTTTCCTCATGCTGCCATGGACAATAGCCTATTGTATAGGGACACTGAAGTCCAGGGAGAGGTCGTGAGTCAGCTCCTAGTACCTGAGCTATATAGAAGTATAGTGCTGGGGTTGTCACATAGTCACATACTTGAGGGACCAGATGGTGAAGTTAATGTTGTGGATGACATGTTAACTAAGGTTCCAGATCAAGATGTGAATGAAAATGAATTGTATAACCCTGACAGTGAGCAGGATGTGAATGAAAATGAATTGTATAACCCTGACAGTGAGCAGGATATGAATGAAAATTAATTGTATAACCCTGACAGTGAGCAGGATGTGAATGAAAATGAAGTGTATAGCCCTGACAGTGAGCCAGATGTGGCTGAGAAAAAGGGGTCAGATAGTGATAGTGAATCATCTGATGACCATAAAGCAACCAGTGCAAATGAGGAAGGCATGGTAGCAGAGGAGGTTGAGAGTCCTGAGAAGAAAGCTGATGCTGACCTTACAGCCAGACAGAAGATAGCATCTGAAGATGTTTTACAGTTGGCCGGTTCCCTGCGAAGACTAAGGTGAAAGGAGGAGAGCTGAGCTTTAAAGGCAGGACTCTGAAACTGAACACAGCACAAGTGGATGCTGTTGAAGATGAGAAGTTGTCGGTGTGTGGTGTGGATCTGCATCATGCCAAGGACTCTGAAGGTGATGCTGCAGAGGTGGAAAAAGTCATGGAAGTGGTGGTCACCAAGCCAGATGCCTCATCAGAAGCTGAGGTTTCAAGTGAAGCTGTGAGGAACAAGACTGAAGATATGGGGACTGACTCTGTCCAGGAATCTGTTTCTGCCGAAGACAGCGGCGTGGACGGGTTACGGTCCGGATCAGTAGCTGGCATTGGTGAGCTCAAGCGCACTTTCAGGGAGGCTACATCGGAGCCACGTCCCAACAAATGGGAAAAGCGATGTGTCACTCCGTTGCCGCTACAGACACACGGGAGCCCAGATGGGATGCAGAACGTGGTGGAAGAGAAGAATCCGGCGGGTTCTGAGTATGCAGATGCCGCTATCAAGGAGAACTTGAAAGCTGGAATAAATGGAGATATTGGAGACCAAAGTGATGTGACTGAAGAAGTAGAGTGTAGGACTGACAATAGGGCTTCTGGGCATGTCCTGCCAGAAGAGCCTGAAGGAGGGGAACTGGAGAAAAGTGAAAAACCCCCTATACCTTCTGTGATAGTTGGTGACACATGGTCAGTGCACCAGGGACAGGAGGTACGTGAGTTTCTGAGGAAGAGTCAGCAGAAGTGTTCTGATGTGCCGGGTCGTACTTCTCTGGCCAGGCACTATATCGAAACTGAGCCCGGCCCTAAGGTCAAGATGAAACCGTGCAGGATACCCGAGGCCCGCAGAGAGCATAGGCCTGGGAGGGTACAGGGTAGTGCGGATGCTTCAGATGAAGAGAAAGCTGATGTTGGCTATGACTCAGGTGAAGATACAAATGACAGTGGTGAAGATGAAGCTGATGAGGGCCATGACTGGTCCAGAGTTCACTGTCTCTGTTGGATTGTTGACCAGCCCTCCGGTCTGGAGAAGAGGGAGGGGATATGTGAGACAGTGAAGGAATATGTGTTGAATGGGGTGTACATTTCACCTAGGTACTGTGATGTATGGTATAAGGGAAATGGGTGGCTTTGTAAACCTAGTGGTAGAGAAAGGTCACTACACCTTACATTCATTACACACTTGCAGCTCAGGCCTGAAACTACTCAGGTGTTAATTAGGAGACCAGAAGTAGGTGTCTGCAAACACAGTCAGGGAGCTGGCTTAGTCTGGACACAGGAAGGTGTCCCGGCACAAGAAGCAGTCTAAAGGAGTGGGAGCTGGCTTAGTCTGGACACAGGAAGGTGTCCCGGCACAAGAAGCAGTCTCCAGGAGTGGGAGCTGGCTCAGTCTGGACACAGGAAGGTGTCCCGGCACAAGAAGCAGTCTCCAGGAGTTTGAGCTATCTCAGTCTGGGTGCAGGAAGTACCCCGGACACAGGAGTAGTCTCAGTGAGAATCCGTGCGAATAGCGGCTGAATAGGAGTGGATCTCTCTCAAGTCTGGACATGGAAGGTGCCTTCAGACACAAGGAGGAGTATCTGTGAACCTCCATACTGGTAACATATATCATATGTGTTGTTTTGGGTCAGGCTGGTAGAGCCGGGACCCGGATAGACAGGGCAATCGATCTATGTGTAATTAGTGGCTAGACAAGCCCAGGTTTTCTGTTTATGCTTTATTTTTATCTGTTTGCTGTGGACTTTAATAAAGCTGGTTGCGGCCAGTTTTCATCAGAACTGCTGTCTGAATGAACTGTTTTCGTGTCACTCTGTCTACCCAGACAGCGATCCTAGAGCTATATCCCCTGGAAATGTTACACTATTTTATAGAAAAAATAATTATTTTGCATTGCTTTATTCTGAGAGCTACAACTTTATTTTTCCACTGAGGGGGCTTTATGACGGCGGATTGTTTTTTGTGTGACAAGATGACGTTTTCACTGGTACCATTTTAATTTATATCCGTCTTTTTGATCACATTTTATTCCACATTTTTGTCTGGCGGTGTGATGATAAAGCATTGTTTTTGTGCCTTGTTTTTTAATTTTTTTATGGTGTTCACTAAAGGGGTTAACTAGTGGGACAGTTTTATAGGTCGGGTCGTTGGGGACGCGGCAATACCAAATATGTGTACTTTTATTGTTTTTTGTTTTGTTTGTTATTTTGTTTTGTTTTTCAGACATTTATAGATACAATATCTTTTTTTAATTATTTTTATATACAATACAGACCAAAAGTTTGGACACACCTTCTCATTCAAAGATTTTTCTGTATTTTCATGACTTTGAAAATTGTAGAATCACACTGAAGGCATCAAAACTATGAATTAACACATGTGGAATTATACATTACACTTTACAAAAAAGTGTGAAACAACTGAAAATATGTCTTATATTCTAGGTTCTTCAAAGTAGCCACCTTTTGCTTTGATGACTGCTTTGCATGCAGAAAAGGTGAACGGATGGACTCTACATGCCTGATTCCCACCATGAAGCATGGAGGAGGTAGTGTGATGGTGTGGGGGTGCTTTGCTGGTGACACTGTTGGGGATTTATTCAAAATTGAAGTGGTGAGCGGTCTAGCTCACCCCAAACCATCTCGATTGGGTTCAGGTCTGGTGACTGTGGAGGCCAGGTCATCTGGCGTAGCACCCCAACACTCTCCTTCTTGGTCAAATAGCCCTTATACAGTCTGGAGGTGTGTTTGGGGTCATTGTCCTGTTGAAAAATAAATGATGGTCCAACTAAACGCAAACCGGATGGCATAGCATGCTGCTGCAAGATGCTGTGGTAGCCATGCTGGTTCAGTATGCCTTCAATTTTGAATAAATCCCCAACAGTGTCACCAGCAAAGAACCCCCACACCATCACACCTCCTCCTCCATGCTTCACGATGGGAACCAGGCATGTAGTGTCCATCCGTTCACGTTTTCTGCGCGCAAAGCAGTAATCAAAGCAAAAGGTGGCTACTTAGAATATAAGACATATTTTCAGTTGTTTCACAGTCATGAAAATACAGAAAAATCGTTGAATGAGGTGTGTCCAAACTTTTGGTCTGTACTGTATATATGTTTTTTCACAATTATTTTAAAAAAGTTTTACTTTTTTTAAAAAATTTTTTTTACTTTGTCCCACTATGGGACTATCATTTTTTGCAGGCTGATCACTTCTACAGCATGGGGATGCAGCAGCACCCCTGTAATATGCAAATTGTCAGCACTGTACTGACAGAGAAAGTTGTTGATCATGCACTGCGCATGATCATCAAGTTTCCTAGCTCTGGTGACCCGGATGTGTCATGACATCAGGTCACCATGGCAACAATCGGGACCCCGCGTCATGCTGCGGGGTCTCCGATTCAAAGTTAGAGGGGCTGTCAACTCTCTGCCGGCTCCCGGAATGCTGCAATTGCATTCGATCGCAGCATTTCAGGGGTTAAAGTGCCAGGACGAGTGTGTGACCGCTCCTGGTACTGAGTGCTGGGTGTCAGCTGTCAGAATCAGCTGACATCTGTCGGCGATCGCCCACGCACCACCCGTGTGCGAAGGCGATCGAAATTAAGGAATAATCCGTCCCTGGTCAGATAGACCCAGGGCACATGGACGGATTATTACGTCAGATGTCAGAAACGGGTTAAAACTACAGCAAGCAGCCAAATAAGTGACCCATCGCTGGAATCAGGATCTCAATATCTACATTTTGCTGCTCTCATATTAGGTGCCAAAAACCTGGTGACAGATTCCCTTCAAAACTTATTTTTCTCTAGAAGACTTTGTAACAAAGTTATAGATTTAAAGTTAGAAAATTAAGTAGTTACAAGTATATAATCTTACGGCAACATATTATTTCAGAAATAAACTCAGGATAAAACATACTTTAAAAGAAGGAAACTATATTCTTCTACTGACATACAAATTATTCTTCTATTTTTTTCATTATTATCATTATTATTAGTCCTTTTGTGATTTTAGATTTAATGTGTTTGTACAGAGGAATTCAGCCTTGAATAT
Source organism: Oophaga sylvatica (assembly GCA_033576555.1). NCBI lineage: Eukaryota > Metazoa > Chordata > Amphibia > Anura > Dendrobatidae > Oophaga > Oophaga sylvatica. Next base: position 472,489,143 of record JARQOD010000001.1, read on the forward strand.
AGTTACATTAAACTACTCATCATGGAAATGTTTGAAAAGTTCAATTTCTTCCCTTTACAGCACAACGATACTACAGCCAGATGTACAATCCGCCATCCTTAAAGAACTAGAAGACGACTTGAAGAACGCCGAAGATAAATAAAATATCTATCCAATGAGAATAGCAGATGGCTGTCAGAGTGATTTTCCAACAGGTTAAAGATCAGTTGGACAGATGGTCCTGTGGGGCAGGTACTATGAATACACACTGAGGGTAGTGGACATTAACCCCTTAAGGACATGGCCTAGTTTGGGACTTGAGGATGCACCAATTTATTTTAAGTTTTCTCAACTCTGCATTTCGTGAGCCATAACTTTCTATTCTTCCTTTGATTCAGCCATATGAATACTTGTTTTTGGAATGGGCAAGATATATTTGTTATGGCTACATTTTGTAGTATATACATTTTTTGTTAGGAAGTAGAAAAACACACATTCAACCACTGAGCTTTTTAGATTTTGTTTTTATGGATTTCCCCATATGGTAAAAATATAAACTTCACATTTCCAAATCTATGATGGGCACTCAAGAACCTTCCAGGACTAATTTTGAATCAAGCCTTGGTGTACTTTGAGCTTTACTCACTATTAGGCTTTGACTAGCCCACAGGAGAATCCTCCAGTGGGCCCTTGTGCAGGTGTGGGCCAACACCCTCTTATATGAGCAGTACTTGGCACTCTATACCTGAATCACTATGTACACACAAAGGTAGAATCTTATTCACTTAATCTAATCAGCTCATTGTTATATACATTTGTGATTGAGGATAATGTCAAATTTGCATGTAGCTGAAAATAGGGGCCCTGAAGTTGGTTACTGGTGAGCCCTTGTCACCCCAGTCTGACACTGCTTGGGATCATTGTCCTGTCAGAAGTTTTGATGACACCCAAGCTTAAACTTCCTCACAAAAGTCAGAACATTTTTTCCTAGGATTTCCTGATACATGATTGTGGTTTTGTGTTTGTGGGGCAGTGGGGTCTGGAGTCATGGGGCCTCAGTCTTGCAGCATGGGTGCTGTGAGGCACCAGGTCGCCCGCCCTGCTGGTGCATTGTCACTGCAAGGATGGTTAGAGCATGCAGCTGCTCCGTTAACGCGATAAGTTAGGACCCACTGAGAGGTTCGCCGTGGCAGTGGGCTTCATACAGTCTTATCAGAATGTTAAACTAAGAACCTCATGTTCCGTAATATATATTTTTGCCTGGCGTAATTAGTTCAATGCATGCTTTTTTGGAGACTCATGCTCTTTTTAGCGGATTGCATCCATATTTCCCTTCCCTGCTGCAAGTTTCCAGTGTAAGAAGAAGCAAAGCAACCACAGAGCGTCATAGACAGGGCCGCCACCAGGGCATTACTGCCCTTACTGGTGTATGGGGCACGATGAGCACCGGGCACCAGCGGCAGCATCCTCAGATGCACGATCAGTTAAAATCTGTTGCTGTACAGGAGATTCCTCCTGCACGGAAACAGTTAAACAGCCGCCAGCCAATCACAGGCCGGCAGCTGACATATGCGCTTAAGTCGCCGACACATGACATCACTGTCATATGCCGGAATGACGCTGCGTGCCTCATCTGAATGGGAAAGGAGACCACCGCTGGAACTCAGCCAGGTAAGGAAAAACTTTTTTCTTTTTTGTAAAGCCGAAGTAATATGGGGCATATTACTTCGGTATAGGAGTGCATTTTACTCCTATGGGGCTGCATTATATTATGGGGGTGCATTATACTACTATAAGGGTGCATTATAGTACTATGGGGTGCATTACACTACTATAAGGGTGCATTATAGTACTATGGGGTGCATTATACTTCTATAGGGGTGCATTATACTATGGGGTGCATTATACTACTATAAGGGTGCATTATAGTACTATGGGGTGCATTATACTTCTATAGGGGTGCATTATACTACTATGGGGGGTGCATTATACTATGGGGTGCATTATACTACTATAAGGGTGCATTATACTACTATGGGGGTGAAGAGAGGGAGGGAAAGGGGCTGCATTTTACTCCTACGTGGCTGCATTATACTCTGGGGGGTGCATTATACTACTATAAGGATGCATTATACTATGGGGTTACATTATACTACTATGGGGGGAAGGGAGGGAACGGGGCTGCATTATACTCCTATGGGCTGCATTATATTATGGGGGTGCATTATACTACTATAAGGGTGCATTATAGTACTATGGGGGTGCATTATAGTACTATGGTGTGCATTATACTTCTATAGGGGTGCATTATACTACTATAAGGGTGCATTATACTATGGGGGTGCATTATATTACTATGGCGGTGGGGGAGAAAGGGAAAGGGGCTGCATTATACTATGGGGGTGCATTATACTACTATAAGGATGCATCATAGTACTATGGGCTGCATTATACTATGGGGCTGCATATGGACCCCATAGTAGTATAATGCAGCCCGATAGTAGTATAATGCAGCCGCTGCATTATACTACTATGGGCCTGCATTATACTACTATGGTGTGCATTATACTACTATGGGGCTGCATTATACTATGGAGTGCATACTACTATAAAGGCGCATTATACAGGTATGAAGGTGCATTATACTACTGTGGGGGGAGGGAGGAAAAGGGGCTGCATTATACTCCTATGGGGGTGCATTATACTATGGGGGTACACTATACTACAATAAGGGTGCATTATACTGCTATAGTGGTGCATTATACTAGGGGAGTGCGTAATACCACAACGAGGCTGCATTATACCGCAATGGGGATGCATTATATCACTGTGGGGGTGCATTATACTGCTATATATGACTATGGTGTTTATTATACTATTATGCAAGACTATGGGGGCAATATGGAGCGACATGGGGAAGTATAGAGAGACATGAGGCAGAATGGGAGGACACATGGGGTCCAGAAAGGGAGGACACGTGGGGTCCAGAGGGATACTGAGGATACTGTTTTCAGTGTGGCGTAGGAGAGGTCCTGCTACTGTTCCGGGGGACATGATTGCTTTTTTCTTCATCTGGTGTAGTATACAGTTTGGGGGAAAATTGGGGAATGCGCTCTAGATAACTGTGTTATTTTCTGCAGAGACGAGTTCTGGCTGGAAGAAGCGATGGCGGTGTGCGCTGGATGAAGATGAAAAGCAGAGATGAAGGACTTCAACTAGAGATGTCATCAGAGAGTCAGTGTGTTACCTGTACACTTACACTATATACTGTATACTATATACAGACCTCCTGTGTATAATGTCACTAGTGACCATGGTATTACCTGTACACTGACACTATATATAGAGCTTCTGTGTATAATGTCACTGGTGATCACTGTATTACCTGTACAATATACACTATATACAGAGCTCCTGTGTATAATGTCACCGGTGATAATTGTATTACCTGTACACTATACACAGAGCTGAAAATCATATAAAGAAAAGCACAACCCAAAAAAATGAAGTACTAAAAGTAAAAAACTTTATTGAAATAACAATAAAACATGATACACAAACATATAAAACAACAGGGAGATGACAGTGGTAAGCCAAATTAGTGAAACCACGGTTAACAGACAGGTAAAAAAGAACTACAGGCCAAATACGTGTCAGTTCTGGGCGTGCTCGCGTCCTTGTTCCACTCATGTGACTAGCGTGAGACCCGCGTGGGTTTGAGTGACGCGGTCTAACTCGTCCGATGACGCCCTTGGTGATACTGACTTCCGGGGCTGCCGATTGCTCATGCGCCATTATGGAGCAATGCTTTGCCCTTTTCCCACATCAGCCCAGATTGGTCATTCATATATATAAGGCTTACAGATTTTATTGATGCCTTACCCCCTGAAGAAGGCACCATGGTGAAACGCGTGTTGGGGTGGGTGGAACCACGGTCCTCCAGGTAATCCCTCAGGCATACATGTATTATACGTTACTTGTCTTTGCTCTGTAACTTTTTTATTCCCAACTGTGGCGGTCAGCCTCTGGGGACTTTCTCTGTGCTCCTAGTGTGGATATACCTATGGGAACATTTCTCTTTTATAAACACTATCAACACAGGTATACTCTTCAGCACAATGCACTTGCACTTTTGAGCTGAATTCTGTTAACAAACACGTATTTGGTCTGTAGTTCTTTTTTACCTGTCTGGTAACCGTGGTTCCATTAATTTGGGTCACCACTGTCATCTCCCTGTAGCTTTATATGTTTGTATATTATGTTTTATTGTTATTTCAATAAAGTTACTTTTAGTACTTTGGTTTTTTGGGTTGTGCTTTTCTTTATATGATTTTCATTATCTTTGCACCTAACCTCCCCCATATATCCTTGCACCTCTATATGCTATTTTAGAGTGATTATCTGCAGGTGTTGGCTTGGTATACAGGTTTTTATTATATACAGAGCTCCTGTATATAATGTCACCAGTGATCACTGTATATTGCCTGTACACTGACACTGTATATGAAGTACAGATCTCCAGTGTAAAATGGCACTTACAGTGATATTAGTATTGTGTTTTTTTATTAATGATCAGTATTGTAGTATTCGGTCACTATGTGGTGGTAATATGTGATCTGGTCATGGTGTGGTGGTATTTGTTCCTTGTATGTGCTATTATTTGGTCACTATGTGGTGGTAATATGTGATCTAGTCATGGTGTGGCGGTATTTTTTCCTTGTATGTACTATTATGCAGTCACTGTGGTGATAATATGTGGTCTGGACATGATGTGGCGGTATTTGTTCCTTGTATCTAGTATTATTCGATTACTATGTGGTGGTAATATATGATCTGGTCATGGTGTGGCGGTACTTGTTCCTTGTATGTGCTGTTATTCGGTCACTGTGGTGGTAATATGTGGTCTGGTCATGGTGTGGCGGTTTTTGTTCCTTGTATGTGCTATTATTTGATCACTATATGGTGGTAATACGTAGTCTGGTCATAGTGTGGCGGTATTTGTTCCTTGTATGTGCTATTATTTGACCACTATATGGAGGTAATATGTGGTCTGGTTATGGTGCGGCGGTATTTGTTCCTGGTTTGTGATATTATTGGTCATTTTAAACATTCAAAAATAAATTAAAATATACAGAAATTGTATTGGATATTTTAACAAATGTTTAACCCCTTTCTTCCATCTGACGTACTATTCCATCCATGTGCCCTGGGACTTAATTCCCAAGGATGGAATAGTACATCATATGCGATCAGCTGCGCTCCCAGGGGTGATCGCAGTGTTCTGGCGGTACAGGGAAGCATCACGCAGGGAGGGGGCTCCCTGCGTGCTTCGCTGAGACCCTTAGAACAGCGATCTGTGATCGCGCTGCAGGACCAAGATGGCCACGGGGTCATTCCGGGTCCTGTAGGAGGTGGCTTCCTCAGTGCCTGCTGAGAGCAGGCACTGAGAAAGCCTGCTGCACTGTCTGTGAAATCGCCGATCTGACCCTATACAGTGATGTCCCACTCTGGGACAAAGTAAAAAAGTTAAAAAAATAAAAATAACATGTGTAAAAAAAAAAAATCCTAAATAAGGAAAAAATAAAAATATTCCCCAATAAATTCATTTCTTCATGTAAATAAAAAAAACAAAAAAACAATAAAAGTACACATTTAGTATTGCCGCGTCCGTAACGACCCGCCCTATAAACCTGTCCCATTAGTTAACCCCTTTATTGAACTCCTTAAAAAAAAAAAAAAAAAAGGCAAAAAAAACAATGATTTATCATCATACCGCCGAACAAAAAGTGGAATAACACGCGATCAAAAAGATGGATATATACATGGTACCGCTGAAAACGTCATCTTGTCCCGCAAAAAACGAGCCGCCATACAGCATCATCAGGGAAAAAATTAAAAAGTTATAGCTCGCAGAATAAAGCGATGCAAAAATAATTATTTTTATATATAATCGTTTTTATTGTATAAAAGCGCCAAAACATAAAAAAATTATATAAATGAGGTATCACTGTAATCATACTAACCTGAAGAATAAAACTGCTTTATCAATTTTAAAACACGCGGAACGACATAGACGCCCCCCCAAAAGAAATTCATAAATTGCTGTTTTTTTGTTCATTCTGCCTCCCAAAAATCGTAATAAAAAGCGATCAAAAAAGTCATGTGCCCAAAAATGCTACCAATAAAAACATCAACTCGTCCCGCAAAACATAAGACCTCACATGACTGTGGGCCAAAATAAGAAAAAATTGCAGCTCTCAAAATGTGATGATGCAAAAACTATTTTTTGCAATAAAAAGTGTATTTTAGCGTGTGACAGCTGCCAAACATAAAAACCCGCTATAAACAGTAAATCAAACCCACCTTTATCACCCCCTTAGTTAAGGAAAAATAATAAAATTTAAAAAATGTATTTATTTCCATTTTCCCATTAGGGTTAGGGCTAGGGTTGGGGCTAAAGTTAGGATTAGGGTTGGGGCTAAAGTTAGGATTAGGGTTAGGGTTGAGATTAGGGTTAGGGGTGTGCTTAGGGTTATGGTTAGGGTTGGGATTAGAGTTAGGGGTGTGTTGGGGTTAGGGTTGGAGTTAGAATTGGGGGGTTTCCACTGTTTAGGCACATCAGGTGCTCTCCAAACGTGACATGGCGTCTGATCTCAATTCCAGCCAATTCGGCATTGAAAAAGTCAAACGGTGCTCCTTCCCTTCTGAGCTCTGCCATGCGTCCAAACAGTAGTTTACCCCCACATATGGGGTATCAGCGTTCTCAAGAAAAATTGCACAATAAATCTTGGGGTCCAATTTCTTCTGTTACCCTTGGAAAAATAAAAAATTGGGGGCAAAAATATAAAATTTTTATCGAAAAAAATATGATTTTTTATTTTTATGGCTCTACGTTATAAACTTCTGTGAAGCACTTGGGGGTCAAAGTTCTCACCACACATCTATATAAGTTCCTTTGGGGGGTCTAGTTTCCAAAATGGGGTCACTTGTGGGGGGTTTCCACTGTTTAGGCACATCAGGGGCTCTCCAAACACGACATGACGCCCGCAGGCTATTCCATCAAAGTCTGCAATGCAAAACGTCACTACTTCCCTTCCAAGCCCCGACGTTTGCTCATACAGTAGTTTTCTCCCACATTTAGGGTATCAGCGTACTCAAGACAAATTGAACAACTTCTTTTGGGGTCTAATTTCTCCTGTTACCCTTGGGAAAATAAAAAACGGGGGACTAAAAGATCATGTTTGTGGAAAAATATGATTTTTTTTTATTTTCACGCCCGGGCGTTATAAACTTCTGTGAAGCACTTGGGGTTCAAAGTGCACACCACACATCTAGATAAGTTCCTTTGGGGGTCTAGGTTCCAAAATAGGGTCACTTGTGGGGGTTTCCACTGTTTAGGCACATCAGGGGCTCTCCAAACGCGACATGACACCCGCAGACCATTAGATCAAAGTCTGCATTACTAAACGTCACTACTTCTAGTCCGAGCTCCGACGTGTGCCCATACAATAGTTTTCTCCCACATTTAGGGTATCAGCGTACTCAGGACAAATTGAACAACAACTTTTGGGGTCCAATTTGTCTGGTTACCCTTGGGAAAATAAAAAATTGGTGACTAAAAGATCATTTTTGTGGGAAAAAAATTGGCTTTTTTATTTCATGCCCGAGCATTATAAACTTCTGTGAAGCACTTGGGGGTTCAAAGTGCTCACCACAGATCTAGATAAGTACCTTAGAGGGTTGTTTCCAAAATGGGGTCACTTGGGGTTTCCACTGTTTAGGCACATCAGGGGCTTTCCAAATGCGACATGGCATCCAATCTCAATTCCAGCCGTGCGCTCAGATAGTGGTTTTCCCCCACATATGGGGTATCGGCGTACTCAGGAGAAATTGCACAACAACTTTTTCTGTCCATTTTCTCCTTTTACCCTTGTTAAAATAAAAAAATTGTTTGCAAAAGATAATTTTTGTGACTAAAAAGTTAAATGTTCATTTTTTCCTTCCAAGTTGCTTCAGCTCCTGTGAAGCACCTGAAGGGTTAATAAACGTCTTGAATGTGGTTTTGAGTACCTTGAGGTGTGAAGTTTTTAGAATGGTGTCACTTTTGGGTATTTTCTGCCATATAGACCACTCAAAGTGACTTTAAATGTGAGGTGGTCCCTAAAAAAATGTTTTTGTATAATTTGTTGTAAAAATGAGAAATCGCTTTGCTGGTCAACTTTTAACCCTTATAACTTCATAACAAAAAAAAATTTTGGTTCCAAAATTGTGCTGATGTAAAGTAGACATGTGGGAAATGTTATTTAGCAACTATTTTGTGTGACATATTTCTCTGTTTTAAGGGAATAAAAATTCAGTTTGAAAATTGCAAAATTTTCCAAATTTTCGCCATATTTCCATTTTTTTCATAAATAACCGCAAGTTATATTGAAGAAATTTTATGACTATCATGAAGTACAATATGTCACAAGAAAACAGTCTCAGAATCGCTAAGATCCGTTGAAGCATTCCAGAGTTATAGCCTCATAAAGAGACAGTGGTCAGAATTGTAAAAATTGGCCCGGTCATTAACGTGCAAACCACCCTTGGGGGTAAAGGGGTTTATAAGTTACACCAATTAACAAAAAGAAAATAGCAGCCAAAGAATCCCATAAAAAAATATATCTTTATTAACAACATATGTTTAAAATTACACAGGATGGTAATTAGAACATCTGGGGAAAATCATTAGGAATGGCAATATATTCCCTCCATAGAGGATCTAGTCAAGTCCACATAGTTGATAATACAAATCAAATTACTACACACATGTGCTGCACTTATAGACCACATGTTATACTCGCATAGTGCAGGATGATTTAAACATAATGAAACAAGCCTATAGTGCAATTTTACCTTGGAGGAAGGAGCTGCGCTGGGGTGGATCTGGGTCCTGATCTGAAGGCTGTATTATACATCTGTTAAGGTAAAATTGCACTATAGGCTTGTTTCATTATGTTTAAATCATCCGGCACTATGCGAGTATAACATGTGGTCTATAAGTGCAGCACATGTGTGTAGTAATTTGATTTGTATTATCAGCTATGTGGACTTGACTAGATCCTCTATGGAGGGAATATATTGCCATTCCTAATGATTTTCCCCAGATGTTCTAATTACCATCCTGTGTAATTTTAAACATATGTTGTTAATAAAGACATATTTTTTTTATGGGATTCTTTGGCTGCTATTTTCTTTTTGTTAATTGGCTTAGCTCTTTGGCAGTTTCCCTACTAGTCCTATCTATTTGATTACATTCATCGGTACTATTTGTGGTGATGTTTTCCATCTATATTTTGTTACATTTATAAGTTACAGTAGAGTAGTAGGAGTCTGCCTTGTCATGGTGGTGGATTAAAAAAATCTTTTGGCCAAAACAAAAGCTGCTGGCTATGTATGTGGTGATGGGAACTGTAAATGTGTGATTGGTGAGGATGTGGTGCAGAAGTGGAGTTTTTCGAAGAGAGGGTGGTGGGACTGGACGGTTCGGGGGGTGTAGGTGGAGCTGGGGTGGAGGTGGGGCTGGGGTGGAGTCTGGGTGGACAGCCCTGATGATCACAGAGCCATCACCATGCTTCACTGGAGGCAGGGTGTTCTTTTCAGTATTTCCTCCATTCTTCCTCCTTCAGACAGACATACCACAAATTCGCAGGCCTGAAAATTCCAGTTTTGTGTTCTCACTCCACAAAACAGAAAGCCAAACCTAATTGGCTTGTCTTGACCCAAAAGGACAAGAAAAGTTGACTCCAATATGCTCAATAGAGTTATGCAGCTTGTGGTTTATTTTTTGGACAGGATAGATGGAGTCAGATTTGACTCTAGAATACTTCAGTATAAAGCGAAATGCATGATAATCTCAATGAATGTAAGGTGCCTAGTTCCTGAGTATGAGGTGCTTGAGCTGATATGCTGCGTCTGTTTTTTGTTTTTTTGCCAAACTTGGCCCGAAGCATTAAGGCCAAATATCTTCACTTTGGTTTCATCTGTCCAAAGGAAGGTAAAACCCTTTTTTCTCAACTTAGAAAAAAAAACAGCGAGGAGGTCGCAGTCTAAAAGATAATCTTTAATCCATTAGGTTAAAACGTGAGTGGCACAGGATTGCCGGACATAGGAAAAAACATTTCAAAAACAGATGACGCGTTGTCGGGGGTATCAGGATATATGATACCTACCATTAGCTTTGTTATGGGACGCACTATTCAGCCATATCTTTAGTTGATATGGCAAAATTGGGGTGACAGATTCCCTTTAATGTTCACAGTTCCAAGGGAAGTCCGGAGAAGAGAAAGAGAGAGAGAATTTTACTGCTCCAAAATTCGGATCCCCGTTGATCTCAATGGAGTTCGGGTTCTGGGTCAAGTTCGGGTACTCAAACCAATCTTTGAACTAAAGTTTGGGTCGGGTACCAGAACCAGAACTTCCACGGCCCCTCATCCCTACACAACTATCAAAAGTGGACCAAGGAAGGTTAACCAAAGAACTGGCGACAGGATCATGAGTGCCAGGAGGCCAACTAATGTGAGAACAGCTACTGTGGCACAAATGACTTCAAATTTTTTTTTACAAGGTGTCAGAACACACAATGCACCTCAGCATGGAAACTTAAATCTCAGCATTTAAGTGTGCATGTTACTTTGACACAAATGACAAACATGGACATTCCTTAACTGCAGAGGCCTCATTCACCAGGATAATGCACCTGGTCACACTGCACAAATTTATACACCGTCAATTGAAGGTGCACTTTATAGTATGACAAGACTGAGCTAGAGAGGTTGCAAAAAATGAAAGATTCAGCAGTTAATAAATGCAATAATGAAATTATTATTATTACTATTATTATTTATATAGCACCATTGATTCCATGGTACATGAGGAGCAATAAAATATATCAAAGGGGGTTTAACTGATGGAACCCTCACAATCCCCAGAATAAAGGTCCTAAAGTTTGTGGTGTAACTTGAAGCTTGTGGGCCCCAATGCAAAATCTCCCACAGTTCCTCCAACTAACAGAGGTCTTTAATAGTACTGGTTTTGTCACATGGGCACACGCACCTTTTTGGGCATCCCCCACCATCCGCAGCAGGCTTGCTGACTATTTTTTTCTTATATAAAAAAAAAAATCACTGAAGACAGTAAATTACAGACAATTTGGAAAATGCTAATGAAACATTATGATTTATGTCTACAGCCCATAAATCTGATATGAAGAAATCAGTTGCATTTACTGTAAACCTTAAAATAATGTGAATTACAGTCAAAATAATTTTTACACATTTCTTCAGCTTCAAAAAAATCACTGACGCCATAAAAACATTTTTACTCCACTTTTATGGTCTGTCTTGGAATTTCTGAATTGTTGGCAACTGAGGCCCCTAGGCTCCAGGGCCAGGGTCAGGGTCAGGTGGCTGAACACTGCCGCTCGCTTTCAGCTTTTCTTTGTACAGTGATGCTCCAGACCTGCCCCCTGTGCAGGAAACTGCCCCAATCACTACAACAGGGATGTGCGAGACGTCCCTGTACCTCGGCTGGTCGAAAGCATCGCAATGCAGTAGAAAACAGAAAAGCTTTCTTCTTAGGATCGATCATTTGCCATAACATGATTAGATGAGATTACAGTAAAGTACAGAAATGTGATGCTGTGAGACGGAGAAAGACTATTAGAGGTCATGTACCAGCTTTCCTCTCGTCTCCCTTATTTACAGTATTACTTCAGGTCTCATAAAACCCTACCTGGCCTGTGCCGTCCATACCGTGGCTCCAGGTTTCACATGCACCTGCTGTTTGCTTCATTTACTGAGTGAAAGGTGTAAAGCATGACTGTTGTCATGGAAACCATTTACACTCGGCTGCAGGGGGACGTAATGTGCGGCGGACCCCTCTGCTTTGTAACAATTTCATAAGCATTTAACTCTCAGCGCCAGGCGTATGGAGAGAAGCCTTGCCATAATACGCCAACTTGCAGGAAATACAGCGATTTTCAAGATTTGTCAATAAAATTACATGTCACATCGTAACGTAGATATAGGCAGGAGAACTATATAATTTGTAGGCAGTTTATAATAATATTGGCCGAGGTAACATTTCAGCTCAGGTTATTGCTGTGTTTTAAAACCTAGATGTGTTTTTGTTTTCATGTATTTTTCTTTTGCTTTCTCTGAATTGTAAAAAAATATAAGTTTACCTTTACGCTTCTTCCCTTTATAACATCTTTCCATTGAAGAGAAAAAAAGGGAATCTGTCATCAGTTTTTTGCTACCCCAGAGACACGGATTGCAGGGATGTGTCACTCACTGGGCTTCTTGCTGCAATTTGGATATAAACACTGTTTTATCTGCTGCAGATCTAGCAGTTCTCTGAATGCTGAGCTCTGTATAACCCGCCCACACCAGTGATTGGCATCTGTGGCAGAAAGCTCATGAATATGGAGGACTACATGGCAGCACGTTTACTAGTCCTTTAGTGATGATAATCTCCTATACAGTGATTTTATTAAAACTACAGCTAGCACCTCATCAAATGACATATCACAGGAATTAGGGTGTCTGCCCTTATATCATTCTACTCTTAAGGCACTGTCACACTTAGCGATCTATCGCACCAGCGATCACGACAACAACTTAACCTGGCGAGATCGCTAGTGCGATCGCTATGTGATCGCTAGTTAGATTCCAAACACAACGCATCAGCGATCTGTGATTCCAAACACAACTCATCAGCGATCTGTATAACGACCTCTGCGGTCGTTGGGAAAACCTAGTCCCACCTGCGACGCTGGTGAAATCGTTCATAAAGGGTGTCACACTCAGCGATTCAGGCTCACCAGCGGGACACCAACGACCAAAAAACGGGTCAGAACGTTCATAAGCGATCAGCGACATCTCAGCAGGGGCCACATCGCTGCTACATGTCACACACAGCTAAGTCGCTAACGAGATCACTACTGCGTCATAAAATCGGTGACTCTTTAAGCGATCTCGTTTAGTGTGACAGTATCTTTAGATTAAGGAACAAAAACTGGTGACAGATTCCATTTGAGTGGCAAGTCCTGATACAGGATCCCGTTAAAGTGGCAGAATTACTAGTGCTTCCAGCGGTCTTCTTAGAAACCAGTCATTTTATTTAGCTAAAAATGAATTTGATGCCTGTCACTTCATGTGCTAGTAATCTATCCAATCCATCAATGTGTAATTTTTCTAAAAAGGAAGTCCATCACCGGATCACTTTCTATACTAATTAGGTCTATCCAGGCTATCCACATTTTTTCCCCAATAGTGTTGAGCGATATTGCTCGATATCTAAAAATATCGTATCGAAATTGTATCGCCGATAGCACTAAATATCGTCGATATCCGATTCCGATTGCGGAAGTCCAATGTAAGTCTATGGGAACAAAATATCGAAATTAAAAAAAACCTTTATTTCCTTGTAAACACTAAATATACACACATAGAATACACATATATATATATATATACATGTCATTGTGACATATATATACATATATGTATAGTTTATACACTTCTACATAGTAAAATATCCTCTGATTCAATTGCCGGGTAAAGCCGGCTTCTGTGAAAAGACAGAAGCACCCGACATGAAATGACACTTGGTGTACATAGGGTTAACCATGTCTTTTCATGTCGTTTGCAATCTGATTTGCACAAACAATTACATCAGTCTATGTGTGCAAAATTTCACACCTGTAGGGGTTAATTAAAGGTGTAAATTCGTTGTAAAAAAAACGGACTTTTTTGCTACGAATTTACACCTTTAATTAACCCCTACAGGTGTGAAATTTTGCACACTTACACTCATGTAATTGTTTGTGCAAATCAGATATCAAACTACATGAAAAGACATGGTTAACTCTATGTAAACCAAGTGTCATTTCATGTCGGGTTCTGCATTTTCACAAAAGCCTGCAATTGAATTAGCGGCTATTATACTATGTAGAAGTGTATGAACTATAAATATAAATATATATATATATGTGTCACAAATTAAATGACATGTATATATATATATATGAGGTGTAAAATTGCTGAAAAAAAATGCGTGGGCTCCCGCCCTATTTTCGCAACCAGACAGACAAAGCCAGTGAGTGGGGGCAGATAATAATAGCCCAGAGAGGGACCATTATTTTTGCCTCCCCCCGGCTACTAACATCTGCCCCCAGACACCCCAGAAAGGGCAAATCTCTAATTAGATTTGCCCTTTCTGGCACTTTGCCCGTCTATTCCCATTGCCCAGTAGCGGTGGCGAATGGGTTAATAAGGGGTTAAAATGACCTTGCAATTGAAAGGTCACTTTAAGCCAGGTTAATAATTGAGAGCTGTCAATTAGACAACTATCAATTATTAATCCTATTGTATGAAAGAAAAATCAAACACACACACTTTAATAAAAAAGAAGTTTAATGAAATAATCACACAGTTTTTGACCATATTTTATTTTCCTGCTAAAACCATTTCCTGTAATAAAAATAAAATAATAAAGCAAAATTATTCTTACCAATCCGATGTACAGTCAGGTCCCACGGTGTAATCCTTCAGAAAGGGTTAATGTTTACTGCAGGGACCGCAGCTAATGCTGCAGCCTCACAGTAAACCCCCAAATGAATGAGTTCCTCTCCTGGCTGACAGGAGAGGAAGTGGAAAGCTTAATTGATTGCTTTCCACTTTCACTTCAGGTCAGCCAGGGACACAATCAGTGACGTCAGAGGGAACTGGTTAACAAAAATAGGGGATCCCCTCGAAAAAAATTGGCGTGGGGTCCCCCCTATTTTTGTTAACCAGCCAGATGAAGCAGACCGCTGAGGCCTGTTTTTTCAGGCTGGTAAGGATCCAATATCCATGGACCTTGCAAGCCTGATAATACCAGGCCACAGCAGTCTGCTTAGCTTGGCTGGTTAACAAAAATAGGGGATCCCCTCAAAAAAAAAACGGCGTAGGGGTCCCCCTATTTTTGTTAACCAGCCAAGTAAAATGCAGACTGCTGCGGCCTGGTATTAAAAGACTGTCAAGGCCCATGGATTTTGGCCCTCAACAGCCTGATAATACCAGGCTACAGCAGCCCCACATTTGGCGCATCAAAAGATGTGCCAATTGTGGCACTTTACCCGGCTCTTCCCACTTGCCCTGTAGCGGTGGCAAGCGGGGTAATAAGGGGTTAATGTCACCGTTGATTGCACGGTGACAATAAGCCCGGTTAATAATGGAGAGGCGTCAATAAGACACCGATCCATTATTAATCCCAAAGTTATTAAATGCATAAAAAAAAGACAAAGCAAGAAAAAAGTATTTTAATGAAATAAAAGAGACAACACAGTTTTCATTTCTTTTATTATACTCTCATTCCTGCGACGCCATCGATCTCCTGTAAAAAAAGAAAAAAAACAAACCAACAGTATACCACCTGTCCGACGCAGTCCATAGTAACGACAGTCCCACGACGATCCAACTCTGCTACATCGCAATGACAGGCAGAGCCTGTCATCGCGACGCAGCACAGCTGATTACCTGCTTCCCCGGCGGTGACGTCATCGGACTGACTGCTTTACGGCCGGGATTACCCAGCAGTCACTGCAGTTATCGTGAGAAACTGCATGTGACCGCCGGGGAGAAGAGGATGGCGGCCATCAAGCAGTCCGGGATGTGACCGCCGGAGATCTTCTGCCAGGTAAGTGCCGCTGACTCCTGACAGACCCGACCGACGGACACTGACAGTGACAGACCCGACCGACGGACACAGACAGTGACAGTGACAAATCCGATTCTGGTATTCGATATGACGAAAATATCGAAACGAATTATCGAAAGGCCGATAGAGCTAATATCGGCAAATAGCCGATATTTGCATTATCGTATCGCTCAACACTATTCCCCAACCCTAAATGGCTTTATAGACATCCCTGGGACAAGGCTTTAGATTATTTTTTTGTCTTCAGGCACAACAAGCAAGCCATAAATGGAGGGAATAAGGTATGGACAGCTTGACTTGAAAACCTAGTTAGCATATGAAGTGGGCATTAAATGTCATTTTAACAATATAACGGACCTAGGTCATCAGGTATTGGTGGTGCTTTAGGGGGCAAAAATCTTAGGACAAGTTCCTTCTTTCCTTCCAATGGGAATAACTATATGGCCAGATTACAGGTAATTTCCAGTAATCAGGCATAATGTTAAGTCTGATGGATAGCATGGGCACGGGCGTTTTGCCAGTGTTATCTGCCGGAGGACTCGTTTATACCAGACATAGTGCCGATCTCAGCACTTTAAGGCTTCAGATGCCGCAGTCAATAAAGGAGTATTCCCATCTCAGAGATCCTATCCAATATGTCGTAGGTGTAATAATAATAATATTACCAAATACCTTCAATTACAAATGTAGTATAGTTTTTCTGATTGCTAGGTCTCGTTCATGTGCAGGCATTGCAGGACCTTAGTGATCCATGGTTACGACCACTGATATACTAACAGTTAGTTGCTAGTGGTTGTAACACCTAACACTATATGTCGGATGCTTTTAAAATAGAAGAGAAAAAAAAAGAAAATGTCATTGGTTTGCTCCATGGAAAGCACGAATGGATGGCTTTGTCCATATAGATTATCTTATTGATATACACTTGGAGTAGACACTACATACATTACTAAGTTAATGTGGTTATCAAAATTAAGAATAATATCAAAGATTTTCAAACTGTTGGATTATTTTTTAGGTCATTTTACTTATTTCCTAACCTTGCCTTGCCCTGGATTTGACTGTTTTCAGACAAACATTGCAATTAGCTCAAAACAGAAGACACCCTCTCATCTATGACGTCTAGATTTTCTAATAGTGCATATGGACAGACGATGTCTCTATGCAAAAACGTCTTTAAAATTGTGAAACACACGATTTTTGTCATTTTCAAAGGACCGTACCCAAGGTTTTCTTTATTTTGTATTTTCTGTGTTTTTTTTTATTACTTTACCCATTTTATAGTAGTGTACCTACACAAGAGGTTTGTAGCAACCCTACCTGTTGGAAATGGAGCTCTGGTTACTGCATATCTACCAGCATACAGTATAAAATTGGGATATTGACATCTATATAGTAACAGAGCATTGATATATAAAGATCCAAGTAAAAAAGCCGACATAAATATTGATTTCTTTTCTACTTTATTCCCATTAATAGTTTTCCCAGTATAATAGATTTGCTGCCCATGATGCAAATTTCTTTACTAACAGCAGAGGAAGAATTTAATGTTAATATCGTTTTGAATCTCCGAGGAAATGTATCCGACATCTAAAAGGACGCACTGAAAACACATCTGCATTCTTCTTTTAAGCCAAGGGAGGATGAATATTTTATTTTAAAAAAAAAGTTTTTATAATAATGTCCAAACCATGATGTGTTTCAGAGATATCTGCTTCTTTCCCAAATGAGAAAACTGTATGTGAACACATAAGGTAAGCAGCTTAAATGCAACAGTAAACGGAGCCAATTGCGGTATTCAGGGTGCGCCCTCATCTTTACATTTAGTAGTTACAAAATCAGAAAACAATGAATTTTCATAATACAAAATCATATTCTAATAACGATTTATTAAGAATCAGGCTGCCAAAAATAATAAGGGAACTTACTGTTAGGTAAATATGTATATTCTTAGAATTGTCTTTTCTGGTTCATGGCACTGTCCTTGTGACTAATCGAAGTGAAAGCAAATAAGGCCAATATGTCATCGGATACCTTTGACTCTAAACCTATCAGCTAGTGTTCGGTGTCTCAAAATTCAGACGCATGGTGCAGTTACATTTAAGTCTCTTGAATTTGATTCAATGCAATATTCACTTTCCGCTTCTTGCAAGATTATGATAGCTGTTACTATCCATATTTTTGACTTAGGTTCTGGATTGTATCCTATTGTTCGAGAACAGCACAAAAAAACAGATAAAAATGTATAAAACGGAAGAACACACAACTTTCTACACATACGAAGCTCCTTGGTCAATGGCATTCTATTTAACTTCATGGTGTATGTGTAAAATCGAGCTTACTTGTAGCGTCCTTGGTTTCCATGTGTCATATCCCTTCGGTGCACACATGCATCTTTTTGTTAGCATACAGACTTGTTATTTGAGAAAGGAGCACATGGCTCCAAAACGATGTTGTGGTTTGGACTTTATTATAAAATCTTTTGCTTTTGTAATAGAACATTCATCTTCTTTTCAACCAAAAGAAGGCAGCAGATGTGTTTTTAGTACGCCCTTGTGGATGTTTTATACATTTAAAAGTAAATTCACAACACTTTTTATACATCCGAGAGCAGCTCTGCAGCTACATCAGCTGACGGAATGTGCACTCTCCGGCAAACAAAAGAAAACCCTTTCATTAGCGCTGTGCTTACTTTAGCATAACTATTGATCGCTACTTCCAATAGGTGGCGATATAGAGTACAAGTCCTCTGTTTTTGAAGAGGCAATTTGCATATTAAATTTCCCAGAGGAGCATTGCACGGCGAATAAGCCTCCTTACCTCGACACGCCAGAGCTGGTATGTCACTCTCCACAAGGAGTAACCTTACCCCCCAGACCCCAGTCCAGAGCCTCTCATCTAGCCAAATCAGATCTCTCCTACTTTGCACTGACGAGGACCAATAGTCCGAAACACCGTGTCTGCAAATGGAGATTCTGATTTGGCTTTTATCCTAAGTCATATTACAAGACTCGTTAAAGGGTTGATTGTGACTTGTAGGATCGCTACTTCCAATAGGTGGCGATATAGAGTACAAGTCCTCTTTGTTTGAAGAGGCAATTTGCATATTAAATTTCCCAGAGGAGCATTGCACGGCGAATAAGCCTCCTTACCTCGACACGCCAGAGCTGGTATGTCACTCTCCACAAGGAGTAACCTTACCCCCCAGACCCCAGTCCAGAGCCTCTCATCTAGCCAAATCAGATCTCTCCTACTTTGCACTGACGAGGACCAATAGTCCGAAACACCGTGTCTGCAAATGGAGATTCTGATTTGGCTTTTATACTAAGTCATATTACAAGACTCATTAAAGGGTTGATTGTGACTTGTAGGATCGCTACTTCCAATAGGTGGCGCTATAGAGTACAAGTCCTCTTTGTTTGAAGAGGCAATTTGCATATTAAAATTTCCCAGAGGAGCATTGCACGGCGAATAAGCCTCCTTACCTTGACACGCCAGAGCTGGTATGTCACTCTCCACAAGGAGCAACCTTACCCCCCAGACCCCAGTCCAGAGCCTCTCATCTAGCCAAATCAGATCTCTCCTACTTTGCACTGACGAGGACCAATAGTCCGAAACACCGTGTCTGCAAATGGAGATTCTGATTTGGCTTTTATCCTAAGTCATATTACAAGACTCGTTAAAGGGTTGATTGTGACTTGTAGGATCGCTACTTCCAATAGGTGGCGCTATAGAGTTCAAGTCCTCTTTTTTTGAAGAGGCAATTTGCATATTAAAGTGAGACTTTTTAACTTGTCAGTATTTATTTTACTGTGTTTAATGCAAATATTTTGAGTGCGTCTTGAGAGCTTTCAAAACATACACACTAAATGTAAGAGAAACAGAGAGTGTGCACCCAACCTAACATAAAAATTAATCATTAATTGTATTTTATTCATTTCTATTATTAACCCCTTCGTGACAAGGCCAAATTTTTCAAATTTGACATGTCACTTTATGTGAAAATAACTCTGGAATTAAAGATAAAAAAACTAAATGAACAAATACTCTGTTAGTAAGTAAATGAATAAAAAGTAATAGTACATGTAAATAACACAAAGATACTTAGTTAACACGGTTTTGATCAAAAATGCGTAAAAGCCATCCTACCGTGACAAGGTATACTCATTCGGGATGCTACCTAACTCTTGTAATTCACCTAGTTCGGTGCTTCTCACAAAATTAGAATATCATCAAAAAATTTATTTATTTCAGTTCTTCAATACAAAAAGTGAAACTCATATTATATAGAGTCATTACAAACAGTGTGATGTTTCATGTGTTATTTCTGTTAATGTTGATGATTATGGCTTACAGCCAATGAAAACCCAAAAGATCACTCTGTTTGTAATGGCTCTATATATGAGTTTCACTTTTTGTATTGAAGAACTGAAATAAATTAACTTTTGATGATATTCTAATTTAGTGAGAAGCACTTGTATGTGTCAGCAGATGTCACTATAGATAAAGGCAGAGCAGGACTGGATCCCAACTGTTCAGACACCTGCCCATGGAAAGCTATAAAAACAAAATGATCAGCCCAAAAAAGGGGAGCCACGCTCATGTATATACAAAGTACAAGAACTAGGGAGTGTTTCAACATATCCCACTGATAGTGAGACTGTTTTTTTCGTGACACATTATAATTTATGTTAAAGGGAACTTGTCACCTCCTTGTGCCGCTATAAGATGCGGCCACTGCCTTTCAGGGCTTATCTACAGTATTCTATAATGCTGTAGATAAGCCCCGGTCTGACCTGAAAGATAAGAAAAAGAGGTTTTATTATACTCACCCGGGGAGGGAGGGGGCAGATCAGTACGCCTGCACAGGAGAGCGACACGAAGCAAGCAGGATGACCACATCGCAAGAAGATGGGAGGTGACGGACCCGGACCTGCGACACCCATCGGACCGCCCCCCTGGATGAGTATAATAAAACCTCTTTTTCTTATCTTTCAGGTCGGACCGGGGGCTTATCTCCAGCATTATAGAATGCTGGAGATAAGCCCCGAAAGGCAGTGGCCGCATCTTATAGCGGCAAAACGAGGTGACAAGTTTCGTTGAACGGTAAATTTAGGTAAATATGTTTTGTGTTTATTTATAAAAATATCAGAAATTTAACAAACATTTCAAAAATGTTGCAATTTTTAGACTCTGAATGATTATTCCTTTAATCCAAGTCATTGAAAAAGGTAATATATAACATTTACCTTATGTGTACTATAAGGCAGCGGCTTTGTAGTCCGTGTGGTAATTAGGCAGTGATCCAAGGAAGTTCAACATAAATGTCTTGATTTTCAAACTCACAAAATAAATCCAGACCTTTTACCCTCTGGTACGCAGCCGGAATATCCGTATCAGTCCGTTGGCATGGGCGACTGCATCACTGTATCACTCGTGGGTGCGTCAGTGGCTTTGCTTTCTCTGTCCTGTGTTTAATCTCACACAGACCTGTCCTACACAGAGCTCCAGCTCTGATGCTTGAAAACAAAAACTAACACTCCCCTATACTCTGTTAACCATCTAGATGCTGTAGCAACTATTGACAGCAGCATCTAAGGGGTTAAACGGCCATGGTCAGTGCCAACGTTGATCATGTTTGATGCAGCAGGGTGTCAGCTATAATGTACAGCTGCAGCACTTTCAGCCCTTGGGGGATGCTATTCTCATACATGTCAGGTCAGTAAAAAGACGTATTGATGCTCACTAAGGGCTTAAGAAATCTTCTGGTTATTCAGTTTTTAGTAGTATAGTAGTAGGTCCTACTTAATGACTGCCATAGACTGCCTTCCGTGTGAGCATACAAAGGCAGCTGCCAATCACTGAGGAGGTCCCTAACAGACCAGCTATAAGAGAATCCGTCACTAGGTTTTTGGTATGTAATCCGAGAGCACAATGATGTAGGGGCAGAGAGCCTGATTCCAGAAATGTGTGACTTGCTCAGCAGTTTGCATTAGTTTCAATACAATCAGTATTTTAATCAGCAGATTATCACTGCAGGACTAGATGTTTGGTGCCAGTCAGTATTAGCTAATCTGTGTAACTCCACCCCCACCACTGATTGGCAGCTTTATGAAAATATGCACAGGAAGCTGCCAATCAGTGGTGTGGGTGGTGTTATACACAGCTCAGCATTCTGAGCACTGCTACAGCAGAAAAAAACAGGGATTCTATCAAAACTGTTCCAAGAAGCCAAGTAAGTGATACATCACTGGAATCAGGGTCTCTACCCTACATCATGTTACTCTCAGATTACATAGCAAAAACAGAAGAAACATTCACTTTAGTGTTTTATGCATCTAAAAAATGGCAATAATATACAAGGAGGTGCGGTAACCTATAACATAAAAGGTAGAAACAGAGAACAAAGGTAGCATTTTTAACGTGAAACCCTACGACCGAGACCAGTCTTCTGTTATCATGGTAGAGATGATCTCGATTTCCCTCATTTCTGTTATTATACACCATCAGGGATGTGTTTTTAACGACATAATAGAGTAGATGGCGCTGACAAGACATAAAGGAAAATGTGAGAAGCGTAATTGTCAGAATGGTAGAGAGTTGTTTTTTTTTACCATTACTTAAAGTACTGGTTATTATGTGAGGGCTTTTATTTGTTCCAGTAGCAGTTGATATGTGGTCATTATGGATGGGATTATGTTGGCAAATACCTGGTATTATAAATGCATTATGGCCATCATTAATACATACTGTATGTTTTATTGCTGGTATCTCATATAGATAATATGAGAAAACAAACAAACATTCTCTAAGGCTGTTACTAATATGTTTTCATTTTTAGGGCTACTATATGCATCTTATATAGCTATGGCGGGTAGCTGTACTGAATATTAGTCTTGAACAAGCACCCGACATGGTCACATTAGAAAAATATGCCCAACAGATTCTAGGCATTAGATAGAAATGAGCGAAGAAAATGTAGAGCCACTGCACATCTACCGTATTTTTCGGACTATAAGACGCACCGGACCATAAGACGCACCCCAAATTTTCAGAAGGAAAACAGGGAAAAAAAAATAATGTGTCAAATGGGGGTCCGTCTTACAGTCTGAAGTGCTCTGTGTTGCAGGGGTGCTCTGTGGGGTGCTGTGCTGTGTGGGGTGGCTATGCTCTGTGGGGTGGCTGTGCTCTGTGGGGTGGCTGTGCTCTGTGGGGTCGCTGTGCTCTGTGGGGTCGCTGTGCAATATATGGTACTCACATCCCATAGCGGTGGTCCCAATGCAGCCTCCTGTGCTCTGTGGTGTCTGGCCAGCAGCGGGGCTCTGGGCTGCGTGGGGGGCTCCGCCGGCATTTCCCTCTTAGCCGGACAGCCCCCCGCAGCTCCGCTGCTGCGGCCTCCTGATACATGGCCGCCAGCGGCCTCCGGTGGCGGTCCCGACGAAGTCTTCCGTGCGGTGGTTCCGGGGCAGCAGCCGGCTCTGTGCTGCAGGGGGGCTCCGCCGGCATTTCGGTCTTAGCCGAGATCTCTTCTTCCCGAGTCTCGTTGCCGAGACTTGAATGAGATTCGGCGGCCATCTTACCGGAGTCCCCTGGCGGCCATGTTTGAGGACGCCACCGAGATGCAGGAGGGAGCGGAGCTGCGGGGGGCTTTCCGGCTAAGACCGAAATGCCGGCGGAGCCCCCCTGCAGCACAGAGCCGGCTGCTGCCCCGGAACCACCGCACGGAAGACTTAGTCGGGACCGCCACCGGAGGCCGCTGGCGGCCATGTATCAGGAGGCCGCAGCAGCGGAGCTGCGGGGGGCTGTCCGGCTAAGAGGGAAATGCCGGCGGAGCCCCCCACGCAGCACAGAGCCCCGCTGCTGGCCAGACACCACAGGAAGGCTGCCGCCGCCACCGGGACCGCCGCCGCCACCGGATTTTTTGGTATGTTGGGACCATAAGGCGCACCCCCATTTTCCCCCAAATTTTGGGGGAAAAAAGTGCGTCTTATGGTTCAAAAAATACGGTAAATCAAACTTTTAAATACATTTTCAGAATCCGTGAGCAGAAGTAAAGTACAAGAAACTTCGGTCAATGGTGAGAAGACCTGGAGACCTTTATAAGGCTATGCTTGAGGAGAAGAATTGATTCCTATGAAGGAAACAATAGTCAGGATCCCAGAACTCCGAAAATGTTGTACAAATTTGGAAAAATAATTTTATCCGATTTCCAAAAATGTATTAATGTTTCAAATGTTCTAGACAATTAATAGCTACAGATGAGACAAAGGTAAACTATACTAGATTTAGGAGAGCTACAAGAGTATCCAGAGATCAATCTATTCAATAAATCCCTATATATAAAAAGAGAATATTTCTCCGGTTGTATTTCAGTGCTACTGAACTGGTACAAAAAGACAATTCAAAAAGGTGGAAGTGGGGGAAAGTTCGGTATAACTAAAAGAAGAGACAGCTCCAGAGCTGAAATCTGTAATATAATACAATACTAAATGAGAAATTACTTTTTATTGGGAGAAATATCTACTGTTCCTGCATGGCTTCACTGCTGTAAATTAATTTATCTTTTCACTGTATCAAACAAAAAGGATACAAGGAAGGAATCGCTGGTTTAAATAATGCAATCGAGAGCAAAAAATGTCTGCAGTATTAGAAAGCAATATCTGTCTAATGAATACATCCACATTCTACCCAAAGCCATATATTAATATTTATAGAGAGGGCCCCGCCTTGGCATATATTGGCAACGTACTGCACAGTCAGAGAGAGCTGCCCATCAACCTTCAGCATTTCTAAAATCATCACTGACATCCTATTAGTATGCAGCTGGATCATGAAGGGAAATGCTAAGTAATGCAGACAGAACCTCTGGGATTAAAGGCGACAGCTAACCGTCCCTCAGCTGCGCTTTTAAAGTTCACTGCGACTTGGGCGAGAATTAAAGCTCATGATACATGCGGCTGCTTATCTGCAACTGCTTCTCTAAGACCTGAAAAATATTTAGAGTTGAGAGTCCTCAGTGGTTGATACCTTTTAATGGCTAACTGAAAAGATGGTAACAAACTGCAAGCTTTCGAGACTACTCAGGTCTCTTCATCAGGCTGAACTAATACAAAATCTGAAGAATCACATATTTATACACAAAAACACAGAAAAAATGCAATAGGTAAGACAAGTGACGTGAAGCAGAATAGTCATTATGGCAGAGGGACGAGCACAAACATTGGAACAATTCATAGATAAGGAGAGAAAGTTTTATTACCCTCTGATTGGGGTCTGGTAATGTTTTGTGATGTTTTCACAGGGTATTTGGAGTAAATTCCTTAATTGATGTAATAGGCCATAAAGAGCTGCACGGAAACTACAACCTTTACTACAAAAAGATGCCCGGTTACAATCCATATTTCCAGACCCCCCACTACTGTGTTTTAGGCAGCCCCCAAATCTAAGAAGCATCATTGTCAGAAGTTCCCTGTCCTCCCCAACAGCTGCAGGAACCTTGCCTTGCAATCAGAAGAAATGCAAAACCTGTCCATTTATAATGACCACGGACAAGATAAAGATCCCCAACTCACATCAGGACTACAAGATACCAGGTACTTTCAGCTGCATCACATCTAATGTTGTGTACCTAATTATATGTACTAAATGTCCAACTGGGGTCTGTATGTGGGGGAGACCGGGCAAAAACTGAGAACAAGGATGAATTCTCATCGCCACGCAATAAGAGAAAAAAGAATGGATCTACCTGTGGCAAAACATTTTTGCTCCCCTGATCATAGCATGTCAGATATGAAAATACTGGTACTAAGAAGCAGATTCACATCTCTGAGGCAGAGAAGAATTTGCGAATACAAATTGATGGTGACCTTTGACACTCTTAATGCTGGAATGAACCTGTCACATGGTTTTATGGCCTATTACATCAATTAAGGAATTTACTCCAAATACCCTGTGAAAACATCACAAAACATTACCAGACCCCAATCAGAGGGTAATAAAACTTTCTCTCCTTATCTATGAATTGTTCCAATGTTTGTGCTCGTCCCTCTGCCATAATGACTATTCTGCTTCACGTCACTTGTCTTACCTATTGCATTTTTTCTGTGTTTTTGTGTATAAATATGTGATTCTTCAGATTTTGTATTAGTTCAGCCTGATGAAGAGACCTGAGTAGTCTCGAAAGCTTGCAATTTGTTACCATCTTTTCAGTTAGCCATTAAAAGGTATCAACCACTGAGGACTCTCAACTCTAAATATTTTTCTATCTACTGGCTAACACGGTACGAAGATATACATCTTTACTGTCTCTAAGACCTGGACATTCCTGGAAGTCGGTAACGCAAACCCCACAGTCACCAATGTCATCGACAGAAAGGCAGCTGCTAATGACTGCAGTTTAGAGATCCCATCTAATTTCTCTAACCATCCCTGGAATTGTTGCCACTTGGCTGTCATACCACCTTATCTCCTGGCAGACAGCTCCGAACACACCTGGCTTCTTGCTACATTACACTTCTCAGGGATGCTTTTAAAAGGCTCCGTAATTCACTGGCTCCCAAATAGTTCAGAGACTGAGAATGGGAGCACTCCAGTAGTCAAAATGCGGAAGGGTCGTAATGGAAACAGAAATGAGATTGCATTTGTCCTCACCAGGAGAACAAATGTACGACTCCATTATGTGAACATAACAGGATTTCAATGGTAGGAATACATAGTGAGCTTATTAACATGCTGAAGTGGGAAAAGTAGAAATATTGCCCAAATTAAGTCAGAATCTCGTGCAGCACAAGCTCTCTTGATAACCAAGTCTGGAGTTTCAGACCGGGCCCCATCACCCTGGGCACCCGAAGTTCATCATTTTTGTCAGCTGTGTAATCATTAAATTAATTGCCTGTTTCCACAACAGTCTCTAGTTTTCATTATACATGCTATATTTCCAATTCATTAATGAAAAATTACAAGTTTCATCCCTCCCCCAATAAAGTGCCATAAGTGTCCACTTTCTCCACATCACTGAAGGTACCTACCAATTGTACAAAACATAATAGAATGTCGCAACATTTCATCAAAGAAAGTATGTAGGGCAGCAAAGGCATCAACAGATCACAATTGCCAAACATCCACAAATTCCTGGACAGTCTGTAAAATAGTATACATTCCCCTGTCTGTAAAATGATGTGTCTGTGATTTTTTTTGAAGCTGGAAAAACTTGTTCAGATTATTATGACTGTAATTATCATCATTTTACATTTCAGAATTATGGCTGCACACATATACGGTATCACTTAAAATGTTAATGATATTTTATGGTTTTACAATTGCCCGTAAAAAATGTTAGCTGTCCATTACTTTTTTTTTATGGACAAATTATAAAAAAATAAAAATCAAGTTGGCAACTCTAGAATAGACGGATATTGACCTGTCACAGATAAGCTGCAGATAAGAAACTTGTCACTCAGATACTGCTGCCGTACCATAGCGCTACATCCTTCGACTGTACTGGTGAAGGTCTGCTATATAGGCCGAATTGTTTAACAACCTGGATTACTGTTACCCATTAAAGTTTCCATCTTTCATCATATCTGAATGCAAAGTTTCTTATCAGCTACAGTTAGGTCCATAAATATTTGGACAGAGACAACATTTATCTAATTTTGGTTCTAGACATTACCACAATGAATTTGAAACAAAACAAATCAGATGCAGTTGAAGTTCAGACTTTCAGCTTTCATTTGAGGGTATCCACATTAAAATTGGATGAAGGGTTTAGGAGTTTCAGCTCCTTAACATGTGCCACCCTGTTTTTAAAGGGACCAAAAGTAATTGGACAGATTAAATAATTGTAAATAAAATGTTCATTTCTAGTACTTGGTTGAAAACCCTTTGTTAGCAATGACTGCCTGAAGTCTTGAACTCATGGACATCACCAGACACTGTGTTTCCTTCTTTTTGATGCTCTGCCAGGCCTTCACCGCGGTGGTTTTCAGTTGTTGTTTGTTTGTGGGCCTTTCTGTCTGAAGTTTAGTCTTTAACAAGTGAAATGCATGTTCAATTGGGTTGAGATCAGGTGACTGACTTGGCCATTCAAGAATATTCCACTTCTTTGCTTTAATAAACTCCTAGGTTGCTTTGGCTTTATGTTTTGGGTCATTGTCCATCTGTAGTATGAAACGACGACCAATCAGTTTGGCTGCATTTGGCTGGATCTGAGCACACAGTATGGCTCTGAATACCTCAGAATTCATTCGGCTGTTTCTGTCCTGTGTCACATCATCAATAAACACTAGTGACCCAGTGCCACTGGCAGCCATGCATGCCCAAGCCATCACACTGCTTCCGCCATGTTTTACAGATGATGTGGTATGCTTTGGATCATGAGCTGTACCACGCCTTCGCCATACTTTTCTCTTTCCATCATTCTAGTAGAGGTTGATCTTGGTTTCATCTGTCCAAAGAATGTTCTTCCAGAACTGTGCTGGCTTTTTTAGATGTTTTTTAGCAAAGTCCAGCCTAGCCTTTTTATTCTTGATTCTTATGAGTGGCTTGCACCGTGCAGTGAACCCTCTGTATTTAATTTCATGCAGTCTTCTCTTTATGGTAGATTTGGATATTGATACGCCTACCTCCTGGAGAATGTTGTTCACTTGGTTGGCTGTTGTGAAGGGGTTTCTCTTCACCATGGAGAGTACTCTGCGATCATCCACCACTGTTGTCTTCCGTGGGCGTCCAGGTCTTTTTGCATTGATGAGTTCACCAGTGCTTTCTTTCTTTCTCAGAATGTACCAAACTGTAGATTTTGCCACTCCTAAAGTTGTAGCAATTTCTTGGATGGGTTTTTTCTGTTTTTTGCAGCTTAGGGATAGCTTGTTTCACCAGCATGAAGAGCTCCTTTGACCGCATGTTTCCTTCACAGCTAAACCTTCCAAATGCAAACACCACACCTCAAATCAACACCAGCCCTTTTATCTGCTTAATTGAGAATGATATAATGAAGGGATTGCCCACACCTGTCCATGAAAACTCCTAAACCCTTCATCCAATTTTAATGTGGATACCCTCAAATGAAAGCTGAAAGTCTGAACTTCAACTGCATCTGATTTGTTTTGTTTCAAATTCATTGTGGTAATGTCTAGAACCAAAATTAGATAAATGTTGTCTCTGTCCAAATATTTATGGACCTAACTGTATATTATGGGACAAGATCCTACTTGAACACGTACCTACCAGAAGCACCAAGCTTTTCTCTGCTACAGATAAGCTGCGGGCATCTTCTCCTTAGACGTAGTCAATGCTATTGTTATACAATACATAGCCACACAAATGACATCTAAGAAAAATAGTAACTTGCACTGAATTACACTACGGATGGGATGTAGCATTGGAGATTTGAAACAAAAAGAATGAGGGCAGCCTATTAACTTTATATTTTCAAGGGCGTGTAAGTCAGGAAAATAAATGAATGAATAAGGGTGTGAATGGTGATATTCATTGCTGAACTATTTTAGGAACTTTTATGGTAGTCTAGCATAAAGATTCTCGACCCGTGTTAGGTGAACCACAAGGGGCCCATGTTATTTTTCTATGAGGTACTAATTTTAGCTATATGATGTGATGATTAGTACAGACTATGATCATAGTTTGTGAAGCACTTAGGTGTGATATATCTGACTGGTGAACTTGGCAACTCCAGAGTAGAATGAAAATAGCAACTTGCACTGAGCCGAATAGAGGACATTTGGAGATTTTGAAAAAATGTAGGCAGCCTTTTACATTTAGAGTTTCAAGGGAGTTAAATTCAGTAAAACAAATGAATATCACTAGTTATACTCTTACTCAGTGCTGAGCTACTTTTCAGGGACATTAGCTGAAGTCTACCTCCTCCTTTGTGCAAGGAAGAACAGCAGGAGCAGTGCCAGGGCCCTGCAAAATGACCTCCAGCAGGTCACTAACATCCATGTGTCTGCTCAAACTGTCAGAAGTAGACTCTATGAGGGTGGTATGAGTGCCCGATGTCCACAAGTGGGTGTTGAGCTTACAGCCCAACACCGTGCAGAGAGATTGGCATTTGCCAGATTCGACAACTTGGCGCCCTGTGCTATTCACGGATGAGAGCAGGTCCACAGTGAGCAGATGTGACAGAGTCTGGAGATGCTGCGGAGAACGTTCTCTGCTGCCTGCAATATCCTTCAGCATGACCGGTTTGGCAGTGGGTCAGTAATGGTGTGGGGTGGCATTTCTTTGGAGGGCCGCACAGCCCTCCATGAGCTCGCTAGAGGTAGCCTGACTGCCATTAGGTACCGAGATGAGATCCTCAGACCCCTTGTGAGACCATATGCAGGTGCAGTGGGCCCTGGGTTCCTTCTGATGCATGACAATGCTAGGCCTCATTGTCTGAAGTGTCAGTAGTTCCTGCATAATGAAGGCATAGATGCTATGGACTGGCCTGCCCGTTCCGGAGACTTTAATCCAATCGAACAGATCTTGAACATCATGTCTTGTTCCATCCACCTACATTTCACCACAGACTGTCCGTCCAGGAGTTGACTGATGCTTTAATCCAGGTCTGGGAGGAGATCCCTCAGGAGAACATCCACCGTCTCATCAGGAACATATCAACAAACCAACGTATGAAAACGAGCGCACATAAAGGTCTCATAAAAGCTAACAATTTATTAAATATACTTAAAAAAGATTTTTTTTCTAAATACAAAAGACATACATATACCAAGGCAGAATGTTCCTAGAAGTGGCACCAGTAACATGTGCAAAATAAGCGATGTCAAGTAACACGACAGATTCCAAATAGGGCAAAAGACCCCAACAATGTAATAATCCAAGTCAGTGTTACTTTACATCTCTTACTTTGCACATGTTACTGGTGCCACTTCTAGGAACATTCTGCCTTGGTATATGTATGTCTTTTGTATTTAGAAAAAAAAACTTTTTTAAGTATATTTAATAAATTGTTAGCTTTTAGGAGACCTTTGTGTGCACTCGTTTTCATACGAAGGGTTTGATGATTAGTTTCAGAGTGAGTCTCTCTAATGTTTTCTCCTTGTTTGCTCAGTCTTTTGTGTTGGTATTCATTCTCATCAGGAACATGCTCAGGCATTGTAGGTAGGTCATACAGGCATGTGGAGGCCATGTACACTACTGAGCATCATTTCCTTGTCTGAAGGAATTTCCACTGAAGTTGGATCAGCCTGTAATTAGATTTTTCACTTTGATGAAGAAAATGAAGGGCATTAAAAGGAGGTGGAAGTCCATCAGAAAGGTTGAATTTTTTTGTGTGTAGGATCACTGTGGCGATGGCAGGGTCCTTGGATTTGGTGATATAATTGATGGCAGGGGGAATTATATGGATGGCTCACTTCAATGTTAAAATTGAGTAGGGGTCGATCTGGCACTTGTTTTGGGCTCTGAACGGGGTTTGACCCTGGGAACCTGTAGTGTGGTTAATCTAACAACTATAATGGAAATGTGGTGATCTTGAGCTGGGGTTTAATGCTAAGGGTAAAATGATCAGTTGAAAATTTTAAGTAACACGGTGACAAATCTGGTAGCTAGAAGAACCCCTCCTTTAAGGTAATATTTAAAATTGGTTATTTGTTATGTACTTGTTCATAAATGGCCACTTTGGCCAATTTAATCCAAAAGAAATTTTTTGCATTTTTTACGGGAACAGGGTCTTTTTTTTTATTAACAGGTTGTATTATATAAGAGTAATAGAACAGAGTCTGTCACACCATGAGTCATACTGAGTCTCATACATACAGAGTCTGTCATGCCATGCGCAATATTGGACCTAATTCTTACCAACAGGGAGGAAATGGTTGAGGAAGTAAAGGTGGCTGGGAATTTAGGAAGCAGCGATCGTGCTATCCTCGAATTTTGGATTACAAGAGGAGGAAGTCCAGTAAGCACTCAGAATTTAAGGTTGGACTTCAGAAAGGCAGATTTTAATGGACTCATAAAGAGGGTAGGAAAGGTCCAATAGCTGGATGTTCTAAAGGACAGAAATGTCCAAGAAGGATGGGAGATTTTGCTAAATGAAATTCTCACCGCACAATCGATGAAAAGAAGGAAGAATTGGAAGCATTTAAAGAAACCAGGGTAGATGAAAGCAGAACTTAATCACTTGTTAAAAAGAAAATAGAAATGTACAGCGGGTTCGGAAGTATTCGTACCCCTTTAAATTTTTCCTTCTTTGTTTCATTGCTGCCAATTGGTAAATGCAAAAAAGTTAATTTTTTTTCTCTTAATGTACACTCTGTACCCCATCTTTACTGAAAAAACAGAAATGTAGAAATTTTTGCAAATTTATTTAAAAAGAAAAATTGAAATATCACATGGTCATAAGTATTCAGACCCTTTGCTCATTTTTGAGTAGAAGCACCTTTTTGAGCTAGTACAGCCATGAGTCTTCTTGGGAATGATGCAACAAGTTTTTCGCACCTGGATTTGGGGATCTGCTGCCATTCTTCCTTGCAGATCCTCTCCAGATCCATCAGGTTGAATAATGAACGTTGGTGAACAACCATTTTCAGGTCTCTCCAGAGATGCTCAATTGGGTTTAGGTCAGGGTTCTGACTGGGCCAGTCAAGAATGGTCATAGAGTTGTTCTGAAGCCACTCCTTCGTTATTTTAGCTGTGTGCTTAGGGTCATTATCTTGTTGGAATGTGAACCTTTGGCCAAGTCTGAGGTCCAGAGCACTCTGGAAGATGTTTTAATCCAAGATATCTCTGTACTTGGCTGCATTCATGTTTACTTTAATTGCAATCAGTCATCCTGTCCCTGAAGCTGAAAAACACCCCCATAGCATGATGCTCCCACCACCATGTTTCACTGTTGGGATTGTATTGGGCAGGTGATGAGCAGTGCCTGGATTTCTCCACACATACCGCTTAGAATTATCACCAAAAAGTTCTATCTTAATCTCATCTGACCAGAGAATCTTATTTCTCATAGTCTGGGAGTCCTTCATATGTTTTTTTTTTAGCAAACTCTATGCGGGCTTTCATATGTCTTGCACTGAGGAGAGGCTTCCGTCGGGGCCACTCAGCCATAAAGGCCCGACTGGTGGAGGGCTGCATTGATAGTTGACTTTGTGGAACTTTCTCCTATCTCCCTACTGAATCTGTAGAGCTCAGCCACAGTGATCTTGGGTTTCTTCTTTACCTCTCTGACCAAGGCTCTTCTCCCACGATTGCTCAGTTTGGCTGGATGGCCAGGTCTAGGAAGACTTCTTAGGAACCTTGAGTACTGCAGAAATTCTTTTGTAACCTTGGCCATATCTGTGCCTTGCCACAATTCTGTCTCTGAGCTCCTTGGCCAGTTCCTTTGACCTCATGATTTTCATTTGGTCTGACATGGAGCTGTAAGGTCTTATATAGACAGGTGTGTGCCTTTACAAATCAAGTCCCATCAGTTTAATTAAACACTACTGGACTCCAGTGAAGGAGTGGAACCATTTCAAGGAGGAGCACAAGGAAATGGACAGCATGTGATGTAAATATGAATGTCTGAACAAAGGGTCTGAATACTTATGACCATGTGATATTTCAGTTTTTCTTTTTTAATAAATTCGCAAACATTTCTACATTTCTGGTTTTTATCAGTCAAAATGGGGTGCAGAGTGTACATTAATGCATTAACCAAATGGCTGCAATGAAACAAAGAGTGAAAAATTTAAAGGGGTCTGAATACTTTCCGAACCCACTGTATATCAAATGGAAATAGGGAGGCACATCTAAAGAAGAATATAATTGTCATGATTTACTGAGGATTTCTTTGGCAGTACTTCTAGGGTTAATGTTTTAAGACCTCTCTTTGGGTTGGGGAGGGCTATATTTACCGCCCCTGTGCTGTGCCCGTTGTCAGTTATACATCCAACCTTGCCTGAGCAGCTGACCACGTGAATACCTGTGTGTATTGCTTATTCCGGTTTGCATGCTTGTGTATGACTCGATCTGTTCCCCGTTTTTGCATTTGTCTCCTGATTCGGTACTTCTCGTGATACTCCTGGATTTGATCTCTGCTTTG
This sequence comes from Oophaga sylvatica, assembly GCA_033576555.1. Taxonomy (NCBI): domain Eukaryota; kingdom Metazoa; phylum Chordata; class Amphibia; order Anura; family Dendrobatidae; genus Oophaga; species Oophaga sylvatica. The sequence goes on from JARQOD010000001.1 coordinate 472,522,906, forward strand.
TCCCCGACTTCCTGCTCGTTAGTCCTTTTGGTACCTCGTGTCTCTTTCTGGCTTCTGACCCCGGCTCGTCTCTTACCACGCTATTTGTCTCTCCCCTTGGCTACCGCGCTGTCTGACCTCGGCTTACCTGACACTTCTCTCGGCTTCCCCGCCTCCTGTCATCATCCCTGGGAGTTCAGGACCTAGCCCCGCCTCCAACCACTCCCACGGTACTGGGCTGCAGGTACTGTTCACCTGCAGGCGTGCTCACAACAGCATCTCACGTCACAGCAGGAGTCCCCGGCTTTCCTAGCACGTCCCCGGACACTCGTACAGTCTCATGGGGTAAGTCTGTTACGGTGTCCGTCACAATAATGCTGCTTGCAGGGAATGCAAGGCAAGAGTTAAAAGAGCTAATGCCAGTAACGAAGTAAGGCTTGCAGGGGAATCCAAAAGCAGTAAAATAGGATTTTGGGGTATATCAAAACTCAAAGATGCTATAAGTTTTTTTACAGGATGAAAAGGGTAAAGTTGTCAAAAATAATGTTGAGAAGACCTAACTTTTAAATTCCGATTTTGCATCTGTGTTCTCTAAGAAAGCAAATGTAACATCAACTGATCTTCAGGGTGCCATCGAAGGAATAAAAGAATCCACACTATCTATAAACAGAGAGATGGGGAGGGAATGCATAGCTAATTTACAGGAATTTAAATCTCCTGGTCCAGATGAACCTCCTGGTCCAGATACATCCTACATTGCTGAAAGAGATAGCAGAGGAAATGCAGAAATACTACCAAGAATCTTTGAAAAAACCTGGAAAACAGGAGAAATCCCAGAAGATCGGAGAAGGGCAAATGCTGTCCCTACTATCAAAAAAGGAAAGAAGACTGAGCCAGGAAATTACAGGCCTGTGAGCCTTACTTCTGTACCAGTAAAGATTTCTGAACAAATTATTAAACACCATGCATATACTTGGATAAGAAAACAGTAATTAACCAGAGGCAGCATGGGTTTGTAGCAAATAAGTCATGCCAGAATAATCTATTATCCTTCTATTATGGAATCACTCACTGGGTGGATCAGGGAAATGCAGTAGATAGAATATATCTAGACTTCAGCAAAGCATTTGATAAAGTATCTCATAACTATCCTTACTGAAAAAAATGACCAAGTGAAGGATTGTCAAGGCTACGGTTAGGTGGATTCATAACTGGTTCAGTGTTCATACTCAAAGATTAGTAATAAAGTTGTACATCAAATTGGAAAAGTGTTTCAAGTGGGGTACCAAAAGGCTCTGTCCTGGCCCCAGTGTTGTTCAACATTCTTATAAATGATCTAGATAAGGGAACTGAAGGTAAACTAATCAAATTTGCAGACGATGAAAAGCTAGGAAGGATAGCTAACACAAGAGAAGACAGAGAAAAGACTCAGAAGGATCTAAAAATGCTTAAACAATGGACTGCGACAAATAGAATGGTATTTAACAGGGAGAAATGCAAGATTCTACTTCTGGGCGAGAAAAACAAAAATTACATCTATTGAATGGGAGGAATAGAATGAAGCAACAGCACATGTGAAAAAGACTTGGGTATACTAATAGATCACAGACTGCACATTAGTCAACAGTGTAATGCAGCAGCAAAAAAGGCACACACAGTTCTAGATTGTATTAAGAGCAGCATAGAGTCTAGCTCACATGGAGTAATTATCCCCCTCTACTCCTCCTTGGTCAGACCTCATCTGAAATACTGTGTCCAGTTTTGGGCACCACATTTTAAAAAAGGCCATTGAAATACTGAAGCAAGTTCAGAGAAGACCTACCAGGATGGTAAGCGAACTGCAAAGTATGTCTTACGAGGAACAGTAAAAGGATCTGGGAATGTTTAGCTTGCAAAAAAAAAGGCTAGAGACTTAATAGCTGTCTACTAATATCTGAAGGGATGTCACAGTGTAAAGGGATCATCATTATTCTTATTTGCATATGGAAACATGAGAAGCAATGGGATGAAACTGAAAGGGAGAAAATACAGATTAGATATTAGAAAAAAAACTTTTTGACAGCGAGGGTGTTCAATGAGTGGAACAGGCTGCCATGAGAGGTGGCGAGTTCTCCTTTAATGGAAGTCTTCAAACAGAGGCTGGACAGACATCTGTCTCAGATGGTTTAGTAAATCCTGCGTTGAGCAGGGGGTTGGACACAATGACCCCGAGGTCCCTTCCAACTCTAACATTCTATGATACCTGGTGATAGCAGTAGCTGTGTCCTGTATATACATTATCACATCTAATACACATACACAAGATCCTACCTGTGTACTACCCAGATTCTCAGCAGCCCAGCCTTTTTCATCAGCAAACCGGAACTGAGCGAAGGAATCCCCTAGAAAATAGAAGAAATATATGTTTAAAATATTATGGTTCTTAGTAGATGAGCGCAACACCCTGTGTAGATTTCAGTAATTATTAGATAGTAACAAACACATTTGAAGTTAAGATGTGTCTTTGGTTAACTTTTCTCATATCCCAAGATAGTACAAGATTAATAGAGCATGTAATGCAATAGTGCTAACCAAGAGCCACAGTGCTGACCAAGCATGAAGGCGTAGCTTAACAACATTCACCAACATTAACTGGAATGGGCTAAGCTGCAGTACCAGGTACAACTACATCTGCACAAACCCTGCTGTGCCAGGTACTTGCAAAGAAAGAGAACACAAGGCTTCAGTGACATCGTCCTTTAGCTCTCCCAATTTCATGAGGATTTCCTATGTCTATCCTATGCAAAATGCCTCAATATTATTATACTTAAGTTCTATAGGCCATTTCTGTGTGCCATAAAAAATCAGTTAGTTAATGTAGGCTACATTGGGATTCAAAGGGTGAATAGATTTATTTAAATTGAACCTGTCACCAGTTTTGTGACATAGCAGCTAAAAATATCCCCTTATTCAGCTTCTGCGCTGCATTCCCTAAACCCTTATAGAACCCCCTGACTCCCCTTGTATACTCCCAAAAATCTTTTTTAATTTCTCCCGCGCTGTATGGTAATCTTCTCTGTCCGGTCTGATGGGCGTGGTTTCGGACCTCTACATCACTCCCATCTTCTGTTGCTTGCCATCCTACTTCAAGGATGACGCCTCTTGCGCCGTGCGACATCTTGCGCCTGCTCAGAAATATTGCAACTTGCGCCTGCGCGGTATGCTTTGCCCAACTGCGGGCAAAGCCGAAAAACAGAAGTGTCATGCGCCGACACACGTACTTCTGGCTCAAATACCGGAACTACGTTTGCCAGCGCATGCGCACTTCTGTTTTTCGGCTTTGCCCGCAGTTGGGCAAAGCATACTGCGCAGGCGCAAAATGCAATATTTCTGAGCAGGCGCAAGATGTCGCATGGCAATATGGATCGTTATCCATGTCAGGAGGACGGCGAGCAGAAGCCAGGGGGAGGGATGCAGTGGCCCGAAACCAAGCCAATGGGACCAGACTGAGAAGATTACCACAGCGCTGGAGAAATTTAAAACGGTTTTCAGGAGTATACAAGGAGAGTCTGGGGGTTCTATAAGGATTTAGGGAATGCAGCGCAGACGCTGAATAAGGTGATATTTACTTGTATTATGTATACCCCTCCTCACATGTAAAGCGCCATGGAATAAATGGCGCTATAATAATAAATAAAAATAATATTTTTAGCAGCTATGTCACAAAACTGATGACAGGTTCCCTTTAAAAGAGGATTGCAGGGGAAGTTTTTGTATATCCATCAACTTGTAATCACTTTCCAAATATATTTCTTTAGATTAGTCACTGGCTTCTCTTTTTCTAATTAAATAAGTTTTTAAATTCTCAATAAAAATTATTGTTTATAAATAAATGAATCAGTACAGAATTTTATAGCTATCAAAATAAACAAAATGGTGATCATGGATGGACATTATGTATGCTTAAATGAAAGAAAATATTGGGAATAATTTAAAAGAGGGATATGGGTTGAGCTTTATATTTTTATTGTTTGGACTGGGATTTTTGAATTAGAACACACATTTATTTAAAGGATGAGAAATGAACACAACTAGCCAGAGACAGCAGTACCCCTGAACCAGGAGCCCTGTGCATGAGTATTTAATTCAGTCTAATCTTAACTGAAAAAAGGGTAATGAATGGATTAAATGCTTCCATGTCTCTGCATAGTAAACATCAGCAGGTTGCTTTCGAGTATGCTATCATATTTTTCCACAATCATTTACTGCGTAAAAACAGTTTTCCGTAAATCAAGCCTCTGAGCATTAGATTTAAGCTTAGTGATTTAAAATTAATTTCTTTGGAAATAAGAAATTAATAAACATACAATATCTACAGAAAGTCTAACCCAACATGTCTGAAAAATAAAATCTTTTGCTCACAAATTAGCTTAGTTTTATGCTAGAAACTCTTACATTTTCATCAGCATTATTTTTATTAAAAAAAAAAACTTCAATCTGCGGAGGAAAAGAAGGTGATATATTATAACCAAGGATTTTCAGGTTAGGAATAATTTATATTCGTGTTCGTCCTAAAGTTCAGAGAGAAAACCTCATCAAGCTATGGGTACATTATATTATAGGGTATTTTATAATGATCTCCCAATGTGTAAACTATTCCAGCAAAGGTATTGTTCCCAGTAACTCCTATTGTTCTGCACAATAAGGCCGGATTCACATTGCGTTGCGGGCAATGCGCTGACGGCATCAGTCACATAGCGGCACTAACGCTATGTAACGGTGCGTTAACGCCGCCATTGCCCGCAATAGCAATAGCGCATCCTAATGCATGCCGAAATCGGCATGCGTTAGCGATGTGCCGTCATTCTGTGACGGACCTCGGACGTGGTCTGCAGCGTTCTGGGTCCGTCACTGCTAGCTGAGACATAGACGCCGCGCTAGCGTGATCGCTTAACGCGATCACAAAATTAATGCAGTCCGTCAACGCTATGCGTTGAACGGACTGCATTAACGCTATGTGAACCTAGCCTAAGGGTCCAGTTGCACAGGTCAAGTGGGGAACGAGCGTTTAGGTGAGGATGAATATAAATTATAAACAGGCTGGCAAACACTTGACAAACAAGTAAAACGCTATGACTAGCTGAAATGATTTTTAAGCAGTTATCATTGTCATCGGCAGCACATTGTCTTGTGTAAAACAGGAAATCTGCTGCTGATAATATGACGCTTTATGTGCCCAGAACTGTTGTATTAGAATGACTGCAAACTTGAACCCCAAACTTGGACAACCCCTTTATTTGACTGCAGACTGTCTAAGCACTGTCAGTATTCTCTGGTGTCAGTCTCGAGAGCAGGCGGTTATGTTATTGCAAATATGCAATCTGCATTCTGACTAGACGCGTCCGTCCTAGCTCACATCACTTGTATTGAATGAGGCCACGCATGTCTAGTCTAGTCAGTCACATGTCCGCCTGCTTCCGGCACTGCAGAAAACTGACAGTGCGCAATATGCGCACTGGGAGGATTCACGAATCTGCAGCAACATAGAGTGACTGCAGACTTGAACCCCAAACCTGGATAAACCCTTTAACAATCATTCTGGCACACATAATTGTGGCAGACCTGTATAAACAATAATATAGGAAAGACCACAACACCCCTAAGTTACAGTGAAGAAAAATACATTTATTGGCATGTCAGCAACGCAACATATAATGTTCAGGGGTACCACAGTTAAAAAGATGGCTTATCTATTTATTTTACTCAATTGTATAGCGCCATTATTTCACAGCACTTTATACATATTATCATCACTGTCGCCATTGGGAATCACAATCTAGATCAGTATGTCTTTGGAGTGTGAGAAGAAACGAGAGAACCAGGAGGAAACCCATACAAACATGAGGCGAACATACGTATTCCTTGCAGATGTTGTCCTTGGTGGGAAATGAACCCAGGACCCTGGGGCTGCAAATTAACAGTGCTAAACACTGAGCCACCATGCTGTCCTGGATAAAGCCCTGGTTAACGTTTTGGTCCTTCAGGACCTCGTCAAGTTGGACAGGTACAACTTTCCGATCACTGGTAATCTGAAAAGTCATGGTCCCCATCAATCCCTAACTCTGAAGAGCCCGGCTGAATTGAATGGAGGTTGATCATGTGCATTGCCTCTCCTTTCACTCTAACAGGAGTGCTAAAGATGAGCTGAGCAAAGAGCTTAGCAATCTCCAGCGCTCTCATTAAGAATGTTTGGAGCTGTAGAGCGCGTGATCAACATCCTCTGATCCATTCAGCCAAGCTGTTCAGTTCAGTGGGGGTCACAGCGGTCGGATATAGAAAGTTAGCTCCGATCCTCCGGACAAATGATACCCTTTAAAAACTTGAATGTAAAGAAGAACGAGAAGTCCTGGAAGTAATGATATAGCGCCCACAGAGACCTAATCTCAACAAAATAAAGTTTGTCTGGGATCACATGAAGAGACAGAAGGATTTGCTCAAGCGACCTCTACAGATGATCTGTGGTTAGTTCTCCAAGATGTTTGGAACAATCTCTCTACCGAGTTCCTTCAAAAACTGTGTACAAGTAGAAGTATATGTAGAAGAAAGGATGGTGTTTTAAAGGCGAAGGGCAGTCACACCAAATGTTGATCTGATTTAGATTTTTCTTTTTTGCTCATTCACTTTGCATTGTGTCAATTGATAAACTACAAACACTTCTATTTTAAAAGCATTCTTATCCACACCTGCCGAAAACTTATATCACTAAAATTATGCATGACATAGTTCCTTATGTTGGCATATGCAACAGATTAGGACTTATTATAAGTAAAAGGAGGACAGTAGATGGAGATGTTGTGTAACGTTTCCTTCTGTTTAATGTATTGTATAAGAAATAGTCTCACTTGTAGTTTCACTTTCCTTTTGCTCCTGTTTCCTGATGCAATGCTGAAATGACTGTGCATTTTTCTTTTACCTCATGGTGTAAGAAGTAAAAGCTTGAAGCCTGCTCTGTGAAGTTTTCTACTGCAAAGGTGTGGATTCAGAAGCTGTGCAACAGGTTATGGGCCCAGTCACCCCAGATACAGTGTGCCCAGATACAGCGTACCCAGAGAATCCACACCAGAGAATCCCAAGCACCAAGAATACCAGATACCCAGGACACTGGAACTCTCAGCAAGACCCTGGTGAATGCAGAAGAATATCTTCAGTACAACTCTCTAAACAAGTAAGTCTATATAAAGATGATGAATAACACAGAGCTGAAATTCACAGTAGCTAAACTGAATGATGAGAACTATCAGCTATGGAAGTTCAAAGTAGAGATGTTATTGTCTAAAGATGATTTATGGGAAGTAATCACTACAGATAGACCTGATCAGGATAATCAGACATGGGATAAGAAAAATAGACAAGCGAGAGCCACCATTAGCTTATTAGTGGATGATGCTCAATTAATACATATATGAAGAAACAGCTAAAGCAATGTGGGAAGCATTAAGCAAGCTATATGAGAGACCCAGCTTAAATCATAAGTTATTTTTATTAAGAAAGCTTTACAATATGAGACTAAGTGCAGACAGTGAAATGCAGAAGCATATATTCTCTATTATGGAAGTGATATCACAGCTAAGATCTATTGGTGAAGACATTAAAGAAAGTCATATAGAAGCTATATTGTTGTGCAGTTTACCAGATTCATATACTGCTTTAATAAATGCACTAGAGACAAGACCTGAAACAGACATTACATTAGTTTGTGAAGACCAGACTCATAGATGAATATCAGAGAAGAAAAGAACAAAGCAATGATTCTTCTACTGAAAAGGACAATGAAAACGCTCTTAAAGCTACAGAATTTAAAAAACCCTATAATAAAGAGACAAGAGAATGCTTCAGGTCATTTAAAGAAAGACTGTACCATATGGATAGCAGAACAACAAAAATTACAACATAAAAGGCATACACAGAAAGTGAAAAACACAATTTCCGATTCATGTGAGAATAATCGGAATGGCACATTCAAAATAACAGAAAAGAAATCATCACTTGGTTGGTTTTGTAACGGGTCAGGTAGGTGGAACCTCTGAGCTTTATTTATACAAGAAGGTTATACTTGTAAGAGAGCGGGTGGCGCCCAGGGAGACGGACAGGAAGTCACGGCAAGTGACGGGGCAGTCTCTGGTTATACGGGAAAGGATCACGGCAAGTGACCGGGGCAGTCTCTGGATTGACAGGCAGGTTGTCACGGCAAGTGACCGGGGCAGTCTCTGGATTGACAGGTAGGTTGTCACGGCAAGTGATCGGGGCAGTCTCTGGATAGACAGGCAGGTTGTCACGGCAAGTGACCGGGGCAGTCTCTGGATTGACAGGCAGGTTGTCACGGCAAGTGACCGGGGTAGTCTCTGGATAGACAGGCAGTTGTCACGGCAAGTGACCGGGGCAGTCTCTAGATGGACAGGTATATACGACCTGAGATGGTGAAGCCTCCCGGTAGGCTAGCAGGCAGATGGCGGATGGACACTCCCAAGTGAGCAGGCGAGAGTCTCTGGAACAGCCGGGGATCACCGCTTGTGACGTCCGAACCTCCGGGTAGGGCTGCAGTCAGATGGCAGATGATCGCTCCCAAGTGAGCAGGCAAGAGTCTCTGGAATAGCCGGGGATCACCGCTTGTGACGTCCGAACCTCCGGGTAGGGCTGCAGTCAGATGGCAGATGATCGCTCCCAAGCGAGCAGGCAAGAGTCTCTGGAATAGCCGTGGATCACCACTTGTGACGTCCGAACCTCCAGGTAGAATTGCGGACAGGTAGCATACAGCAAACGGGCAGGAAACAGGCAGGTAACTGGTAACGGGACCTGAGGGCTGAAGCAGAGTGAAACAGTGCAACAACAACATTGCTCGGGCACCTCCATTAAGGAGGAAGCCCTTAATATAGGGTGGAGTCCTCCGGCATTGGCCGGGGACTTATTTGAAAAATGCGCGCGGCTCCTTTAAGAGCGGGGGAGGGCGCGGGCGCGCGCCCTAAGTCCAGCAGCAGGGAAGGAGCGCGCGGCCCCAGCAGGGCGGAAGGAGGACGCTGAGGAAGGGTAAGGGGGGCGACGCTACAGGTTTATTGATTCAGGAGCAACGAGTCATATGACAAGTGACAAGAATTTCTTTACTGATCTTGATTTAAATAAGAAAGAAGCCATTTATCTTGCAGATGGAAGCAAAATAACCGCAGAAGGTATCAGACAAGGTATGCTAAATTGTTCAAACAAGTTCGGACAAGATTCAAAGATACTTGTACAGGATGTGTTGTATGTTCCAAAATGGAAGGCGGATTATTATCTGTGAAACGTTTAACAGCAAAAGGACTTACAGTAAAATTCAAAGACAATGAGTGTGCAATTATTGCAGGAAACAAGATGATAACCAAAGTCAAGGCAAATGAACAATTATATCATTTTGACAAACCAAAAGGAACAGATGAAGGTATGTACACATGATCACAAAAACTGTATTCACATGTGGCCTAGACGTCTAGGACATAGACACCCGGACAGTATAAGGGAACTACAGAGAAAAGAATTGACAAAAGATTTAAAGATATCAGATTGCTCAATTACCATAAGATGTGAATGTTGTATAAAATCCAAAGCCACAAGGATATCTATTCCAAAAGAAAGTGAGATGAAAAGCGAAAGACCACTTGATTTTGTGCATACTGACGTATGTGGACCCATGAAAGTGACTACATCAGGAGGCAATAGATACATGTTGACTTTTATAGACGACTACTCAAGATACACAGTCATATACTTAATTAAGAACAAAAGTGAAGTTTTTGATGATCTTGTTACATAGTCTACAAGTTTAACACTAGGACTACTGGACTCGTGACCCCGCCTAGAACTACTGAAAGGAGTCATTTTGACTCCTTGCTTGTTTTCGTTTATTTTTAGAGTTTCATTTGTGGTTATTTATTAATAATTATATTTTTTGTAATGTATTATTATTGTGAGATCCAACAGTAATGCTTTGATTGTTTTTTTTCTGCTTTTCTTATTTTTCTAAAGAAAATAACAATAATTATAATATACGTTTTTCAAACATTTTTTTTTATTCAAGTGCACACATATAAACAACAACTGAAGAACAAAAAGCAGAGAAAATGTAGGTGGAGGAGCATAAAATGAAAATATGGCGCAGAATTCACCTTCTAAACATTTGGTGTTTCGCATTTTAGGCATTGCCTTTGATTTATGGCAGTACATTGCCCACACAAAGACTTACCACAAGTCTTACAATTGCCGACAGATCTATTTTTCTTGCACTTTTCTTTGATCTGGCAAAATTTTGTTTGAACCATCACTTCTGAGCATGTAGAAACTTGGGACGTGGAACCCTTTTCCCTATCTGTGACATAAGGACCACTCAACTCTCTCACAAGCGTTTGCAAAAATGCCTTGTGTGACATTTTTTGGTGGGTTATCTCATTGAATATTATCCATGCATTTATACCCGCAAAGTCTAAGGCATTTTCAAATGCATGAACAGGCCATCTCCTTGTGCATGTTCGTGTGGTATATTTTCGTGCCATCTGATCCACTACATCTACTCCATATTTTGTTTCATTGTAAAACTTTACCGTTTCTGGAGTTTTTTTAGCGGAATCAGACGCAACAACAACATCTGGATGGACGGAACTCAAAATGACAACATTTTTGTTGGGCTTTCCTTGATATACTGTAAGTGTAAAATTGTCTTCATTTCTAAACACTTTAGTGTTGTACAATTCCTCTTTCATGGATTTTATTTCTTTAGGCACTTCTCGCCTTATCTTGTTCAGTGTTCCCACGATGGTTGTTCCTTTGCTTTTTAGCTGTTTAGCTAATTTTACTGAAGTAAAATAATTATCGGTTGTAACATTGCGACCTTTTTTCAAAAACGGGTCCAATAACTTCATTACCACATGGTCAGCTAAACGGTCCTCAGCACGGCGTGTGTCATCTTTGCCTAGATAAGGGAAGCCATTTGCCAGATATTTGCTCTCCTTATCAACAGCTAGCCAATATTTGTGGCCATATTTATCTGGTTTGGAAGGCATGTACTGCGTGAATGGACACCTAGTTTTGCTTGGGAAAAGTTGCTCATCCACCGTTATGTATGGGCCAGGTTTGTAACACGCAATACAATTTTCAATAAACCTGTCCCACACAGTAGAAAATAGAGCAAACTTGTCCGTTTGCAGTCTCTCCGATCGAGTAGATTTCTCATCAAATCTGAAAACCTCATAATTTCAACAAAGCGGTCCCTAGACATTGTCGCTTTGCAAAACGGTATTCCCCAGTCATTACACCAAATACTGCTAATCGAGTGACGGTTCGTGCCAGATATTCCACGAGCATAGAATATCGCAATGAATGCATCTAGCTCCTCATCAGATAGAGTAAACTGTAAATTATTGTTCCTGCATGCTTCTGCAAGCGTACAGTTCTTTATATGTGTCAATATATATGAATCAAAAAATAAACGCCATGCGCTCAAAGGACTATCGATAATGATATTTGACATGTAAATTGAACTACATCTATATGAACATCAGGGTAAATAAGACAGAGTGAAAAAATTATGCACAAAACTTTATAGCAACATTTAGTGACAAAAGGACCTCAAAATATAGTAGGAGTCAAAATGACTCCCTTCAGTAGTTCTTGGTAAATTTTGAAAAAAACGCGCAAATTTTTCACCAAAATTATTTATTCTCACAAAATCTTTTTTCACATAATATTTGAGGAAAAGTCACCGAGTTTCAAGCCGAATTCTGAAAAATGTAGTCACAGAAGAGAAATAAAAAACAAAAGGAGTCAAAATGACTCCATCAGTATAGTTCTAGTGTTAAGTAACAAATTTCAAAGGAAGCCATTTGTCATCAGAAGTAGTGTTGAGCGATACGATAATGCAAATATCGGCTATCGGCCGATATTAGCTCTATCGGCCTTTTGATAATTCGTTTCGATATTTTCGTCTTATCGAATACCGGAATCGGATTTGTCACTGTCACTGTGAGTGTCCGTCGGTCGGGTCTGTCAGGAGTCAGCGGCACTTACCTGGCAGAAGATCTCCGGCGGTCACGTCCTGGACTGCTTGATGGCCGCCATTATCTTCTCCCTGGCGGTCACATGCAGTTTTTTTTCGCGATAACTGCAGTGACTGCAGGGTAATCCCGGCCGTAAAGCAGTCAGTCCGATGACGTCACCGCCGGGGAAGCAGGTAATCAGCTGTGCTGCGCCGGGATGACAGGCTCTGCCTGTCATTCTGATGTAGCAGAGCTGGATCGTCGTGGGACACTCGTTACTATGGACTGCGTCGGTCAGGTGGTATACTTTTTTTTTTTTCATTTTTTACAGGAGATCGATGGCGTCGCAGGATGAGACAGTAATAAAAGAAATGAAAACTGTGTTTTTTTTTTTTTTTATTAAATTAAAAAACTTTTTTAGGAACATTCACCCGTCCGGGTACATAAACAATTTAACTATTTACATACAGGGACCCTGTCCGGGTTATTTAGACTTCTTTGGCTGGCCTCTTCCAGGTACCACCTGGTACTCTTCTTGAGATTGCCAAACATCCGAGGCACCAAGGACCACCAGGACCTGATGACGTCGTGTGGCCTGTACAGTGACGTCCGTGACCCGCTATCTGGGTCTGTGTGGCCACCTCTTTCATCTCCCTCCGGGTCTGGAACCCTATGTCCCGGACTGTACGAACCCCAGGGGGCCTAACAGGCGTCGGGTACGGGCCACATATCGATATCATGTCCATGGGTGGGTCTGCTGAGGAGACCACTGAGGGAGGCTGGGGAGATTTACGGCGTGGGGTGGGCACTTTTGCAGAGGCCTGGATGTGGGAGGCTGAAGGCTTCGAGGGTCTCACAGGTTCCTCACACACTGGGGAGTAGGGGTCGCACCTGGTAACATTTAGGGCGTACCACCCATTGGAACCCCAGTGTCGGGTGTAAGTCACCAAGTCTCCTGGCAACAGGTCCCTCCCCGGGTGTCCTTCTGGGAGGTGAGCCTCCACGTCCCGCCGGGTCACAAAGACTTCTAAATAAAGTCCAGGCTCCTTGATGAAGCCCCAACCACCTTTCAATTTAAAGTTCCGTACTGCACCCTTACGCCGCGGCTCACTCAGGGTTCCTTTATCCTTTCTCATCCGGTCCTTATCTGCCCGGTCCTTCTCCAGGTGACGTTGGCGAAGTTTTAGGGATTCTCGCTGCTCCCTTTGTCGCTCTGCTTCTCTCTCCCAACGTCTCCACTCTTCCTCCTGACGCCGGTTGAAATTCTCCTCCACCAGCTGCTCCATGTCTCCACCACTCCACTGCAGCTTACAGTGTCCGGTTTGCGGCAGCTCTCCTGTCGCCCCCCAGTCCTGGCGGCGCTCCCCTGCGGAGGAAGCAGACGGCTCTAAATCAGATGACAGTCGGGGCTCCGGTACAGGCAGGTAGTGCTCTGGTGCCTGCGCGGCCTCCTCCATGAGGACGGGTGTCGCTTCTTCTGTCTCAGCGACGGGGGCAGACAGCGGGATCTGGGGTGCTGCTGACGGTGCTGCGGTTTTTGCAGGAACGGGTGCCTCCACTGCGACAACGTCAACCGGATCACATTGCAAGGACTCCTCTACTAGAACGGGTGCCTCACCTTCCGGTACAGACACTTCAGGTAAGAGGGATTGGCGCCGCTCCAAGTTTATTTTTAGGGCACGCCAGCTGGCTTCCATCCTGGCGACCTCCTCCCGGTGCCGGGCCAGGCCTCTTAGGGTATCCTCCGCTTCTTGCAGCGTAGGAGGGTTTCCAGGCCGGGTGCCCAACGGTGATTCTGTGGCGATCGGGTCGCTTCCGTGGGGGAGAGCTCTGACTGCTCCATCCCTTCCCACTTCTGCTCGTCGTGTCCATTAGCCATCTCTGCCAAGTCACATGTGTCATTAGCATCTGGAGAGGGCCCCTCTTTTGTAGTGAGGCGGGACCTTCGTGTTAGTTTCCGCACACTGAGGAGGATGAGGAGGCGGAACTGAAGAGCTGTGGGGCACGATCTTACATTGCAGTACCATTTAGAGTGGTCGGCCATCGTTTTCACGCCACTGAGTGAGTGACACCCACGAAGAGCACGCCCTTCTTCTTCACCAGTGCCTCGTCGTGACGCAGATATGGCGGAAAAATGGCAAATACATTCTCTGATGATTTTAGCAATTCTCAAGCACAAAACCAGTGCAATTCAGGCACACAGGACTCGCTTATAGCGAGCTACAGAATCCTGTTCGTGACGCCCAAGTTGAGTCGCACAGAGCCAGAAGTTTTCGGGGTACTCGGCACCGAGCCCGTCGACTTCTATGGGGTATGTCACGTCTTTACCCGGCAATTGAATTAGAGTCGATTTTACTATGTAGAAGTGTATAAACTATAAATATATGTATATATATATGTCACAATGACATGTATATATATATATATATATATATGTATTCTATGTGTGTATATTTAGTGTTTACAAGGAAATAAAGGGTTTTTTTAATTTCGATATTTTGTTCCCATAGACTTACATGGGACTTCCGCTATCGAAATCGGATATCGACGATATTTAGTGCTATCGGCGATACAATTTCGATACGATATTTTTAGATATCGAGCAATATCGCTCAACACTAATCAGAAGTGATGATGGAGGTGAATTTACAGGTCACAGAATAGAAGACTACTTAAGACAAAATGGAATAGAACATCAGAAAACTGTTTCATACACACCTGAACAAAACGGAGTAGCAGAAAGGAAAAACAGAACTCTAACAGAAATGATGAGATGTATGCGGACAGATTCTAAACTACCAGAGAAATATTGGGGTGAGGCAGCAATGACAGCTACATATCTACAGAACCGACTTTTTTCCAGAAAACTGAAGAAAACTCCATATGAACTGTGGCAAGGTATGAAACCAAGTGTCAATCATTTAAAAGTTTTTGGATGTAAAGTTTTTATATTCATTCCAACAGAAAAACGTTCTAAACTTCAAAACAGATCCATGGAAGGAATATTCGTTGGATATAGTAAAAACTGCAAAGGATATAGAATCTTAGATCCCAAAACAGACAGAGTTACAGTGAGTAACAGTGTGACATTCATTGAAGATTTAAATGAAGACGTTATGATTTCAGTTGAAACAAAAAATGAGAAAAACAATAGAGACATAACTGAAGAAATATCTGATGAGAAAGAAGCAGAAATGAATGAAGAACAAAATACTGAAAGTGAAGAATCACAACTACAAACAGACACAGAACCAAGACGTTCAATAAGAGAGAACAAAGGAAAACCACCAAAACGTCTCTCATACAAGACAAGTATAAGAAAAATCTATGACCCTACCTCTTGGAAAGACATATCTAAACTTTCTGAAGAAGAAGCTAATAAATGGATAGAAGCAACAGAAACAGAAATTAAATCCATGCATGATTCAAATACATGGTGTGAGGCAGTGACCGGGATCGTTTACGAGGGACGTTATATTTCCCCCAGAATGTGTACAGAGACCTATTAAAGCCATTGGAGTGCATTGCAGTCACACACACAGCTGCGGCTGCAATGCAGGAATGAAGGTGAGCAATGACCTAGTCAGACTACCTGGCTAAGGCAGATTAAGTAAAATCCGGCAGGGCCTTCATTTCTTGGAGGAGGTCACAGGAGGCAGTGGGGCGGCCTCCTCCCTTCAACCTGGGTTTTCCAGTGGCTTTTGCCACAGGTCTTTAAAACTCCTGCACTAAGGATTAGTGTTGTTCTATGTTGGGACCCTGCAAGGAGCATAGCAGGAAAGCTCCACAGGACTGTGTGTAGCAGAACCCAGGCCTGGGACGGCTCTGCACCAGTCAGGCTCTGTTCGGCCCGGCGCGGCCGTTGTCCCCGGCAACCAGTGTTTATGGACTGATGTTAACCCGGCTGCGTACCGGAGGACTTTTCCTGTTTTACCCGTGAGTTGCTGAATAAAAGCTGTTTACTTTGGACTGCTTGGGTCACTGCCTCAGTTACTGCACGGTGTGAACACCGCCGTCTTACAATGGACACTAACAGATTTGCCAGAAGGATGAAAAGCCATAGGATGTAAATGGATTTTTAAAGTAAAATACTAAACAGATGGCACACCTGAAAGATATCGAGCAAGACTCGTAACTAAAGGGTATTCTCAAAAATATGGAGAAGACTATGATGAAACATTTACTCCAGTTGTCAAACACACTACAATAAGAACTTTACTTACAGTTGCAGCAATGGAACAGATGGAACTAAGACATCTGGATGTAAAGACAGCTTTTTTGAATGGAGATTTAACAGAAGACATTTACATGGAACAACCTCCAGGATTCAAAGATGAAAGAAATCCAAACAAAGTTTGTAAACTACAGAAAAGCATATATGATTTAAAGCAAGCAGCTAAAGCATGGAATGACAAAATCACGGAAGTACCAATAAATTAAAAATTTCAAAGAAGCAAAGCTGATCCATGCTTGTACACAAAAAGGCTGAGTAATAGATGGATTTATGTACTCATATATGTAGACGGCATTTTGATTTGTTTTAAACAAGAAAACATTCTAAAAACCCTGAAACAACATTTTGAAATCAAAGACTTAGGAAATGTAAAACAGTACCTTTTTTCTCTCAGGTGGACCAATAAGTTGGACAAGTAAGAAACAGTCAATTGTGACACTATCTTCAACAGAAGCAGAATATGTTGCAGCAGCACATGAGAGTCAAGAAGTACTGTGGTTAAGACAATTGTTGACAGAAAAAGGACAACCATAGTTGGAACCAACAAAACTAAAAGAGGACAATCAAGGATGTCTTGTTCTTGCTCAGATGGAAAGAGTCAATCCAAGAACCAGGCATATTGATGTGAAATATCATTTCTTGAGAGATCATCAGGATCAAGGAGTCTTGAAGTTGGAGTATTGCCCTACTGAAGAAATGACAGCAGACATTTTCACGAAGGCGTTGAATGCTGATAAACATCAGAGACTAATAAAAAAGTTGGTTTTGGGTTTGATTGCATAAGTCTTTATTGTTGAGAAAGGGTGTTGGCATATGCAACAGATTAGGACTTATTATAAGTAAAAGGAGGACTTTATGCTGACCTGACAGTAGATGGCGATGTTGTGTAACGTTTCCTTCTGTTTAATGTATTGTATAAGAAATAGTCTCACTTGTAGTTTCACTTTTGTTTTGTTCCGGTTTCCTGATGCAATGCTGAAATGACTGTGCATGTTTCTTTTACCTCATGTTGTAAGAAGTAAAAGCTTGTTATCCCATGAAGCCTGCTCTGTGAAGTTTTCTACTGCAAAGGTGTGGATTCAGAAGCTGTGCAACACCTTACACTATATGAAGGAGGCAATAGAGAGACAAGTGCCTTTAAAATAGTCACATTGCCCTGGATCATCACAAGCTGGAGAATCGTTATAATATATAAAAATTACCAAAAAGTAGGAAAAGCTTCAAAACCTGTGTGTCAAACATTGAGATATGCAAGTAGTGAATAGTTTGAGAAAAAGTTAATAAATAGGAACATAAATTGTCAAATAAGGATAAGAAAATATTTTTTTTTTTAGTTTTCTTTTTTAAATCTAAGAGAAAACAGACACAGGTCTTTAGGTGGGGATTTTACCACTTCCAGTCTCCGAAAGTCAGTCTTCATTACAGCTTTACGTAGTCTTAAAGCCCTGTGTCTACACGCTGACAGCTCTTCTGATGCACGGTCATTTTCATTTATAAGGCTGAGCATTATTCAAAGAAATAAACTCACAGCAATAAGACGCTGATATGAAAAAAGAAAAACATACGGTACAACAAACTGAGGCCTCTGATCAGTGCCTCCCAGGTAAGGGTAAGCTTGGAGAATGCTATTTTGCCCTTCAAGAAGAAGAATAGAATATCATGTGCCAGTTTATAAATAGAGTAACCAATATGTACCACTGGTTTTCTGATTAACTCTTCTTATGTGTTTCTAACCTTTGAAAGGTTGAATAATCACCAAATCCTGAGAGATATACAGAATTTGAGCTACTCAGTAAACAGTATTTGAGGCATTTCTACCCTTGTTCTTCACTGGGGCCACAGGTTATGTTGACACTTTTTAACTGCCTGTTTTGTACCTACTACCAGAGCCAAGATAATCCGATAACCAGGCCATACAGGAGGAGCAAATACAGCACCTCTTATTTCCAAGGTATGTTACTGATCCTAATCTCTTCTTAGGGTGAATGGAATGACTGGTGACGATTTTGCAGCCAAAAACGGCTAGTTCCTTAATTTTCTATAGTTTAACTCAAATGCTGACAAACCATATGTACTGGTAAAGTGACCGAGACCCCTTTACTAAAGGTTCGTTTAATTTTGTTAAGTGGGAAAAAATGCAAAGCAAAGTGCTTGTAAAACCAAGCAACCCTGCAATTTACCTGTGATTAAAAATCCTCTCTGTTTTCAAGAACAGAGGAATTTTCAGTTCTAATCTGTACTGCTCATCGCCTAGGTTACGGGCCACCTCTGCTTTGTATCAGAGGTAGACAATATTCTAGGTAAGAAGCATGACATTGCAAACTGACGTGGCCAACTTCAATCCCCTCTGGGCTCCATGCTGCAGGAGTAAAACTGCCTCTTCTCGCGTCATGGGAGATTGCACAGTTTGGACCATTGTCACAACAATGCTGCTAGCCTGAACTGTCAAACATCAGGAGTGCACAGCTATTTGGTATGCAGGAAGGCAGAGGAGCGGTGCAGTCCTGAACAAAGTATATGAGATAATTCCTTAAAGTTAAGAGCTGAATCCCCACAACAAGCTTATCCCAGCGTATGTGCACACTGCATCTTTTTCTGGCAGATTGCTCCTTAAAAAGTGCCACACAAGCACCCCATAAAATGGACACAGTACATAGCAATGTCAAAATAACATCGCTGTTTCATCCGGTGTCAAGTTTCCAAACTCTCAATCGGTTAAAAGAAATTACATGCTCATGATCTCTAAAAGGTCTAAAGTTAAAGATGACACATTTCCTTTGTATTTTAAGCAATATTTAACCCCTTCACCCCCAAGGGTGGTTTGCACATTAATGACCGGGCCAATTTTTACAATTCTGACCACTGTCTCTTTATGAGGTTATAACTCTGGAACGCTTCAACGGATCTTCGCGATTCTGAGATTGTTTTCTTGTGACATATTGTACTTCATGATAGTGGTAAAATTTCTTCCATATAACTTGCATTTATTTATGAAAAAAACGCAAATATGGCAAAAATTTTGAAAATTTTGCAATTTTCAAACTTTGAATTTTTATTCCCTTAAAACAGAGAGATATGTCACACAAAATAGTTAAGAAATAACATTTCCCACATGTCTACTTTACATCAGCACAATTTTGGAAACAAAATTTTTTTTTGTTAGGAAATTATAAGGGTTAAAAGTTGACCAGCGATTTCTCATTTTTACAACAAAATTTACAAAGCCATTTTTTTTCGGGACCACCTCATATTTGAAGTCACTTTGAGGGGTCTATATAGCAGAAAATACCCAAAAGTGACACCATTCTAAAAACTACACCCTCAAGGTACTCAAAACCACATTCAAGAAGTTTATTAACCCTTCAGGTGCTTCACAGGAGCTGAAGCAACGTGGAAGGAAAAAATGAACATTTTACTTTTTAGTCACAAAAATGATTTTTTACAAACAATTTTTTTTTTTTCACAAGGGAAAAAGGAGAAAAAGGACAGATAAAGTTGTTGTGCAATTTCTCCTGAGTACGCCGATACCCCATATGTGAGGGAAAACCACTGTTTGGGCACACGGCAGAGCTCGGAATGGAAGGAGCGCAGTTTGACTTTTCCAAACCAAAATTGGCTGGAATTGAGAACGGACGCCATGTCGCGTTTGGAGAGGCCCTGATGTGCCTAAACAGTGGAAACCCCCCACATGTGACCCCATTTTGGAAACTAGACCCCCTAAGGAACTTATCTAGATGTGTGGTGAGTAGTTTGAACCCTCAAGTGCTTCACGCAAGTTTGTAATGTAGAGCCGTGAAGAAAAAAAATCATATTTTTTCCACAAACATGATGTTTTAGTCCCCAAATTTTTATTTTCCCAAGGGTAAGAGGAGAAATTGAACCACAAAAGTTGTTGTCCAACTTGTCCTGAGTACGCTGATACCCCATATGTGGGGGGGAACCACTGTTTGGGCGCACGGCAGGGCTTGAAAGGGAAGGAGCGCCGTTTGACTTTTCCAAACCAAAATTGGCTGGAATTGCGAACGGACGCCATGTCGCGTTTGGAGGGCCCCTGATGTGCTTAAACAGTGGAAACCCCAACATGTGACCCCATTTTGGAAACTAGACCCCCTAAGGAACTTATCTAGATGTGTGGTGAGCACTTTGAACCCTCAAGTGCTTCACGCAAGTTTGTAATGTAGAGCCGTGAAGAAAAAAAATCATATTTTTTCCACAAGCATGATGTTTTAGTCCCCAAATTTTTATTTTCCCAAGGGTAAGAGGAGAAATTGAACCACAAAAGTTGTTATCCAACTTGTCCTGAGTACGCTGATACCCCATATGTGGGGGCGAACCACTGTTTGGGCGCACGGCAGGGCTTGAAAGGGAAGGAGTGCCGTTTGACTTTTCCAAACCAAAATTGGCTGGAATTGCGAACGGACGGCATGTCGCGTTTGGAGGGCCCCTGATGTGCCTAAACAGTGGAAACCCCCACATGTGACCCCATTTTGGAAACTAGACCCCCTAAGGAACTTATCTAGATGTGTGGTGAGCACTTTGAACCCTCAAGTGCTTCACGCAAGTTTGTAATGTAGAGCCGTGAAGAAAAAAAATCATATTTTTTCCACAAACATGATGTTTTAGTCCCCAAATTTTTATTTTCCCAAGGGTAAGAGGAGAAATTGGACCACAAAAGTTGTTGTCCAACATGTCCTGAGTACGCTGGTACCCCATATGTGGGGGGGAACCACTGTTTGGGCGCACGGCAGGGCTTGAAAGGGAAGGAGCGCCGTTTGACTTTTCCAAACCAAAATTGGCTGGAATTGCGAACGGACGCCATGTCGCGTTTGGAGGGCCCCTGAGGTGCCTAAACAGTGGAAACCCCCCACATGTCACCACATTTTGGAAACTAGACCCCTAAGGAACTTATCTAGATGTGTGGTGAGCACTTTGAACCCTCAAGTGCTTCACGCAAGTTTGTAATGTAGAGCCGTGAAGAAAAAAAATCATATTTTTTCCACAAACATGATGTTTTAGTCCCCAAATTTTTATTTTCCCAAGGGTAAGAGGAGAAATTGGACCACAAAAGTTGTTGTCCAACATGTCCTGAGTACGCTGATACCCCATATGTGGGGGGGAACCACTGTTTGGGCGCACGGCAGGGCTCGAAAGGGAAGGAGCGCCGTTTGACTTTTCCAAACCAAAATTGGCTGGAATTGCGAACGGACGCCATGTCACGTTTGGAGGGCCCCTGATGTGCCTAAACAGTGGAAACCCCCCACATGTGACCCCATTTTGGAAACTAGACCCCCTAAGGAACTTATCTAGATGTGTGGTGAGCACTTTGAACCCTCAAGTGCTTCACGCAAGTTTGTAATGTAGAGCCGTGAAAAAAAAAATCATATTTTTTCCATAAACATGATGTTTTAGTCCCCAAATTTTTATTTTCCCAAGGGTAAGAGGAGAAATTGGACCACAAAAGTTGTTGTCCAACATGTCCTGAGTACGCTGATACCCCATATGTGGGGGGGAACCACTGTTTGGGCGCACGGCAGGGCTTGAAAGGGAAGGAGCGCCGTTTGACTTTTCCAAACCAAAATTGGCTGGAATTGCGAACGGACGCCATGTTGCGTT
Organism: Oophaga sylvatica; assembly: GCA_033576555.1. Classification (NCBI taxonomy): domain Eukaryota; kingdom Metazoa; phylum Chordata; class Amphibia; order Anura; family Dendrobatidae; genus Oophaga; species Oophaga sylvatica. Next base: position 472,544,770 of record JARQOD010000001.1, read on the forward strand.
TGGAGGGCCCCTGATGTGCCTAAACAGTGGAAACCCCCCACATGTGACCCCATTTTGGAAACTAGACCCCTAAGGAACTTATCTAGATGTGTGGTGAGCACTTTGAACCCTCAAGTGCTTCACGCAAGTTTGTAATGTAGAGCGTGAAGAAAAAAAATCATATTTTTTCCACAAACATGATGTTTTAGTCCCCAAATTTTTATTTTCCCAAGGGTAAGAGGAGAAATTGGACCACAAAAGTTGTTGTCCAACATGTCCTGAGTACGCTGATACCCCATATGTGGGGGGAACCACTGTTTGGGCGCACGCAGGGCTTGAAGGGAAGGAGCGCCGTTTGATTTTCCAAACCAAAATTGGCTGGAATTGCGAACGGACGCCATGTCGCGTTTGGAGGGCCCCTGATGTGCCTAAACAGTGGAAACCCCCACATGTGACCCCATTTTGGAAACTAGACCCCCTAAGGAACTTATCTAGATGTGTGGTGAGCACTTTGAACCCTCAAGTGCTTCACGCAAGTTTGTAATGTAGAGCCGTGAAGAAAAAAAATCATATTTTTTCCATAAACATGATGTTTTAGTCCCCAAATTTTTTATTTTCCCAAGGGTAAGAGGAGAAATTGGACCACAAAAGTTGTTGTCCAACATGTCCTGAGTACGCTGATACCCCATATGTGGGGGGGAACCACTGTTTGGGCGCACGGCAGGGCTTGAAAGGGAGGAGCGCCGTTTGACTTTTCCAAACCAAAATTGGCTGGAATTGCGAACGGACGCCATGTTGCGTTTGGAGGGCCCCTGATGTGCCTAAACAGTGGAAACCCCCCACATGTGACCCCATTTTGGAAACTAGACCCCCTAAGGAACTTATCTAGATGTGTGGTGAGCACTTTGAACCCTCAAGTGCTTCACGCAAGTTTGTAATGTAGAGCCGTGAAGAAAAAAAATCATATTTTTTCCACAAACATGATGTTTTAGTCCCCAAATTTTTATTTTCCCAAGGGTAAGAGGAGAAATTGGACCACAAAAGTTGTTGTCCAACATGTCCTGAGTACGCTGATACCCCATATGTGGGGGGAACCACTGTTTGGGCGCACTGCAGGGCTTGAAAGGGAAGGAGCGCCGTTTGAATTTTCCAAACCAAAATTGGCTGGAATTGCGAACGGACGCCATGTCGCGTTTGGAGGGCCCCTGATGTGCCTAAACAGTGGAAACCCCCACATGTGACCCATTTTGGAAACTAGACCCCCTAAGGAACTTATCTAGATGTGTGGTGAGCACTTTGAACCCTCAAGTGCTTCACGCAAGTTTGTAATGTAGCCGTGAAGAAAAAAAATCATTTTTTCCACAAACATGATGTTTTAGTCCCCAATTTTTATTTTCCCAAGGGTAAGAGGAGAAATTGGACCACAAAAGTTGTTGTCCAACATGTCCTGAGTACGCTGATACCCCATATGTGGGGGGAACCACTGTTTGGGCGCACGGCAGGGCTTGAAAGGGAAGGAGCGCCGTTTGACTTTTCCAAACCAAAATTGGCTGGAATTGCGAACGGACGCCATGTCGCGTTTGGAGGGCCCCTGATGTGCCTAAACAGTGGAAACCCCCACATGTGACCCCATTTTGGAAACTAGACCCCCTAAGGAACTTATCTAGGTGTGTGGTGAGCACTTTGAACCCCCAAGTGTTTCACTAATGTTTATAATGCCCTGGCGTGAAAAAAAAAAAAAAAAAAAAATTTCCACAAAAGTGATGTTTTAGTCCCCAATTTTTTATTTTCCCAAGGGTAAGAGGAGAAATTGGACCACAAAAGTGGTTGTCCAATTTGTCCTGAGTACGCTGATACCCCATATGTTGGGGGGATCCACTGTTTGGGCATATGGCAGGGCTCGGAAGGGAACAGTGACGTTTTGGAATGCAGACTTTGATGGAATGGTCTGCGGGCGTCATGTTCCGTTAGCAGAGCCCCTGATGTGCCTAAACAGTGGAAACCCCCCACATGTGACCCCATTTTGGAAACTAGACCCCTAAGGAACTTATCTAGGTGTGTGATGAGCACTTTGAACCCCCAAGTGTTTCACTAAAGTTTATAATGCCCAGGTGTGAAAAAAAAAATCCTACTTTTTACCTCACACAAATGATGTTTTAGTCCCCAATTTTTTATTTTCCCAAGGTTAAGAGGAGAAATTGGACACCAAAAGTTGTTGTCCAATTTGTCCTGAGTACACTGGTACCCCATATGTGGGAAAAAACTGTTTGGGCACAATTCGGGGCTCAGAAGGGAAATTGTGACGTTTTGGAAGCAGACTTTGATGGAATGGTCTGCGGGCGTCATGTTCCGTTTGCAGAGCCCCTGATGTGCCTAAACAGTAAAAAAAAACCACAAGTGACATAATTTTGGAAAGTAGACTCCCAAGGAACTTTTCTAAATGTGCCCCCCTTCTGGAACTAATCTTTCCTGTAAAGTAAATTAGTAGTGCATGGAGGTGTGGTACAATTTGAAACAATCCTTCATACACAGGCCAGGTTTTTCGGGGCAGGTGTCGCATTGGTAAGTGGTGTCCTTGCGTATTCCCCTTTTGTAACACACTCGGCACCTTTTTTGCGGCTTACCTTTTCTTCCAGTTGGCGGGACCACCCCCGGGAAATGCTGACCTGGTATGATACGAGCACCTTCAGTTCCGGAAGTACTGGGGCCCGCTGTTTCCTGAGCGCCAAACATCAGGGCCTTAACCACTACCTCCTGAAACTGAAGGTACGTCGTATCGCTGTTGCGCGCACATCGTGACAGCAGGAAAGCGTTGAGCATTGCCATTTGGACGATGTGCACGGACAGCTTCTTGTACCACACCTTGGCCTTTCTCAAAGCACTGTACGGTTGGAGGAGTTGATCAGAGAGATCAACACCCCCCATGTATTTATTGTACCCCAGTACACAGTCCGGTTTGCGGACCTGTGTAGAGGTACCCCGTACAGTGCTGAGGGCGCTGCCATCACCATGTATGGTGGTCAAGAGAAGGACATCCCTCTTGTCCTTGTACTTGACCACCAACAGGTGGTCGCTACATTGGGCTCTGCTCTCACCCTTTCTGAGCATCAGCCCAAGTAGCGTCTTTGGGAGGCCTCTCTGATTTTTGCGGACGGTACCGCAGGCTGCGGTACCTCGCGCAGAGAGGGATTTGTAGAGTGGGATGCTGGAATAAAAGTTATCAGTGTAAAGGTGATAACCTTTATCCAGCAGTGGGTGCACCAAATCCCACACAATTTTCCCACTCACTCCCAGGACGGGGGGACACTCAGGGGGTACAATCCTGGTGTCCTTTCCTTCGTAAACTCTAAAGCTGTGTGTGTACCCTGAGGTACTCTCACACAGCTTGTAGAGTTTGATTCCGTACCTTGCCCTCTTGCTGGGCAGGTACTGGCGGAATGCGAGCCGTCCCTTAAAATGAACCAAGGACTCATCCACGCAGATGTCCCTTTGGGGCACGAACACTTCAGCAAACTTTTTGTTGAAGTGTTCGATGACCGGCCGAACTTTGAACAGGCGGTCAAAGTTGGGGTCATCTCGTGGGGGACACTGTGCATTATCATTATAATGCAGGAATTTGTGGATGGCCTCAAAACGCGTCCGAGCCATGACCATTCGGAACAGTGGAGTGTTGTATAAAATATCAACACTCCAATATTGCCGAATTTCTGGCTTCTTCAGGATCCCCATATGGAGGACCAGGCCCCAAAACTGCATAATTTCAACTGCGTCTACAGGAGACCAGTTGGAAAATGATGAACGGGGGTTTTGCGCCAAAAATTGCCGAGCGTACAAATTTGTTTGCTCCACCATGAGGTTAATTAAATCCTCAGAGAAAAAGACTTTGAAAAAGTCTATTTCTGTGAAGCCGGTGGAGTCAAACCTGATTCCTGATTCTGCCACAAAATCAGGAATCAGTGGATCGTAATTTTCGGGGGCCGGGGTCCATACGGGGTCCGAAGAGGGGTGCGCTGGTTCATTTTCAGGGGCGGGCGCTGCCTCATGTTCTGTCCTGGGGCGTCTGCGTGGCGGTTCCGCAGGACCCGAGGAGGAAGATGAGGAGGAAGAAGAATCTTCATCTGAAAAATAAAGAAATGTGGGATCCTCTCCCTCGCTATCAGTGTCGGAGGCAAGGAAAGCGTATGCCTCCTCCACTGAATAGCGCTGTTGGGATGAGCGTGACATTTTTTTGTGAATGTGGTGCTTTGTGTGAACTTTATTTATAACTGTGTGTGTGGGGGGGGGGATAGTGATTGGTGTAAACTAAGCTGAAAAGAAAAAGCTAAAAGAAAAGAAAGCGAATAGGGAAAAAAAGGCCTGTGAAAAAAAGTCTAAACCAGCAGGCACGAGCTCTGATAAGTGACCGGTGTCACTTATCAAAGTTCTGTGGCTGCTGGATGTGCGCACGGGAGTGACGGAAAGGGGGGTGAAAAAAAAACTGGCAGGCACGAGCTCTGATAAGTGACCGGTGTCACTTATCAAAGTTCCGCGGCTGCTGGATGTGCGCACGGGAGTAGCGGAAAGGGGGGTGAAAAAAAAAAAAACTGGCAGGCACGAGCTCTGATAAGTGACCGCTGTCACTTATCAAAGTTCCGCGGCTGCTGGATGTGCGCACGGGAGTGGCGGAAAGGGCGGTGAAAAAAAAACTGGCAGGCACGAGCTCTGATAAGTGACCGCTGTCACTTATCAAAGTTCCGCGGCTGCTGGATGTGCGCACGGGAGTGGCGGAAAGGGGGGTGAAAAAAAAACAAAAAAAACAGCAGGAACGAGCTCTGATAAGTGACTGGTGTCACTTATCAAAGTTCCGTGGCTGCTGGATGTGCGCACGGGAGTGGCGGAAAAGTTGGTGGAAAAAAAAAAAAAAAACAGCAGGAACGAGCTCTGATAAGTGACTGGTGTCACTTATCAAAGTTCCGTGGCTGCTGGGTGTGCGCACGGGAGTGGCGGAAAAGTTGGTGAAAAAAAACAAAAAAAAAAAACAGCAGGAACGAGCTCTGATAAGTGACTGGTGTCACTTATCAAAGTTCCATGGCTGCTGGGTGTGCGCACGGGAGTGGCGGAAAAGTTGGTGGAAAAAAAAAAAAAACAGCAGGAACGAGCTCTGATAAGTGACTGGTGTCACTTATCAAAGTTCCGTGGCTGCTGGGTGTGCGCACGGGAGTGGCGGAAAAGTTGGTGAAAAAAAACAAAAAAAAAAACAGCAGGAACGAGCTCTGATAAGTGACTGGTGTCACTTATCAAAGTTCCGTGGCTGCTGGATGTGCGCACGGGAGTGGCGGAATGGGGGGGTGAAAAAAAAAACGGCAGGCACGAGCTCTGATAAGTGACCGCTGTCACTTATCAAAGTTTGCGGCTGCTGGATGTGCGCACGGAGGGGGGTGCGAAAGTGTTGATCGGTGAACTGCGTCACCAATCAACGCTCGGCGGCGCAAAGGGGGGGTAAAAAGAGGGGGAAAGGGAAGGGGGGAGGGGGGAATGGGGGGATTGGGGTGGATCGGGCAGGGATCGGGGCTCAAAAACTCACGTTTGTAGTCTTTTCTTTCTTTTCTCTTCTTTCTTCTCTCTTCTTTCTTCTCTCTTCAGCAGGAGTTGTGGTGTCACAGGCTACTGTGGCACCACAAGGCCCAGCACAGGAGGAGATCTGGCAGTGTGACCGCACAGCAGGAATCCTCAGCAAGTGTGAGGACCCCTGCAGTGCGGTCAGACAGGTCAGATCCAGTTTGCAGACAGGTCACAGAGCGGTCACATCGCTGCTGTGACCTGTCATTGGTGGGATCGATGATCACATCAATCCCACCAATCAAAGGAGACCCCTGCATTGCCGGTTGCTAGGCACCGGCCTAGTAATCGGAGCTCACAGCTCCGATTCCTAGGCAGGTCACCAGCAGGTCACCTAGCAGGGCACAGAGCGGTCACACCGCTGCTGTGCCCTGTGATTGGCGCGATCGTCGATGACATCGATCGCGCCAATCAGCTCCTTCATGCCCTACAGGCCCTGGCCTAGGATCGGTGCTATTACTGCACCGATCCAGGCAGGTACAGGCAGGGCACAGCGTGGATATACCGCGGCTGTGCCCTGCGATTGGCGCGATCGATGTGATCGGCGATCGCGCCAATCCGGGGGGGGTCTGGACCTTCCTAGGCCCAGGCCTAGGATCGAGTACATCGGTACTCGATCCTAGCCTTCAATCTCACTGTTTCAGCCGCTCTGATTGGCTGAAACAGTGAGAAAGGCTGTGATTGGCTGTTCAGAATTCAACAGCCAATCACAGCGATCGGGAGGCCTGAGGGGGGAGGACGCAGCCCGGGATGCCGACGCCAACTTCCAAGAGGTAAGCTGGCGTCGGAATTTTAATGCGATCACCGCTACTTAAGTCGCGATGTCGCATTAAAGGGCATGACGTACTATCCCGTCCATGGTCAGAATGGCACGGGTTTTATGGACGGGATAGTACGTCTAATGTCAGAGAGGGGTTAAATATATTTTCATCTTTTACATTTTAAAAATTACAAAAAGATAAATGGGCCGATGCAAAAGTTTGGGCATCCTTGGAGATTTGCGTGCTCAGACAACTTTGACCAAGCTTTCAGACCCTGTTAGGGTGTGTTTCCACGGTCAGGAAACACTCAGTAATTGCTGCGTGTTTGACGCTGTGCGTTGGCGCAGCGTCAAACACGCAGCGTCCAGATGTTACAGCATAGTGGAGGGGATTTCAAGAAATCCCGTCTCCACTATGCATAAAAACACACAGGAGGCAGACCTGCGTTAACGGACATGCGGCGCGTCTTTTTAGATCACAGCATGTCCTATTCCCTTGCGGTGACGCGGTGATTCCGGATGTGTTCAATGAATACATCCGTATTCACCGCGCGTTCACTAGGGGGCGGGGCTTTGGGAGGAGCGGACTTTCCGCTCCGTCCAAAGCGCTGTGTTTCCTGATCATGGAAACACAGCTTTAGGGTTATGGCTTCCAGCTCTATAAAAACTCAGCCTCCTCTAACCTTGTGCTAAAAAACAGCAGCCATGAATTCTTCTAAGCAGCTGCCTAGCACGCTGAAAATGAAAATAGACCTTCAGAAAGATTTAGCAGACTCTTGAGTTGTGGTACATTGTTCTACTGTTCAGAGACACCTGCTCAAAAATGGCTTTCATGAAAGAGTCATCAGAAAAAAAACCCTCCTGCATCCTCACCATAAAATTCAGCAACAGATGTATGCAAAAGAACATTTAAATAAGCCTGATGCATTTGGAAACAAGCCCTGTGAACCGATGAGGTTAAAATAGAACTATTTGGCCACAATGATCAAAGGTACCGTATATACTCGAGTATAAGCCGAGATTTTCAGCCCATTTTTTAGGGCTGAAAGTTCCCCTCTCGGCTTATATTCGAGTCATATACCAGGGGGTCGGGGGGGAGGCGGAGCACAACTGTGCTATATACTGACATTCCCGCCGGCGCGTCTCTGCAGCTCCTGCTCTTCTCCCACGGTCTTCGGCGCCTGTGTTCAGCCATCATTGGTACCGCTCATTAAAGTCATGAATATGCACATATTCATGACTTTAATGAGCGGTACCACGTGACCACTGAACACAGGCGCCGGAGACCGTGGGAGAAGAGCAGGAGCTGCAGAGACGCGCCGGCGGGAGGTTGAGTATAAGGGATATTCACCTGTCCTCGTTCCACCGCTGCTCGCCGCTGTGTCCTCGCGTCCTCTCTAGCTATGAATGTTCAGGTCAGAGGCCGCGATGACGTGGTTAGTGCACGCCGCGCCCTCTGCCTGAGCATTCACTGCCGGAGGACCCGGAAGACAGCGGCACTCAGCGGCGGAACGGGTGACAGGCAAATATCTCAGGTTCCGGGGCCCTGAGCGAGCGGTGACACCGGCATATGTCCCCCATAGCATGCCGGTGTCCCCGCCTGCTCAGGACACGGCACCTGGCCCCCAGCGGCGAGAGGTGAGTATGTCATTTTTTTTTCGGTTGCAGCAGCTGCGGCCGCATAAGGCGACCTATACTATGGAGCATCTATGGGGCCATAATCTGTGGAGCATCTATGGGGGCACAATCTATGGAGCATCTATGGGGGCACAATCTATGGATCATCTATGGGGGCATAATCTATGGGGCATAATCTATGGATCATCTATGGGGCACAATCTATGGAGCATCTATGGGGGCATAATCTGTGGAGCATCTATGGGGGCACAATCTATGGAGCATCTATGGGGGCACAATCTATGGAGCATCTATGGGGGCACAATCTATGGAGCATCTATGGGGCATAATCTATGGAGCATCTATGGGGCACAATCTATGGAGCATCTATGGGGGCACAATCTATGGATCATCTATGGGGGCATAATCTATGGGGCATAATCTATGGATCATCTATGGGGCACAATCTATGGAGCATCTATGGGGGCATAATCTGTAGAGCATCTATGGGGGCACAATCTATGGAGCATCTATGGGGGCATAATCTATGGGGCATAATCTAAGGATCATCTATGGGGCACAATCTATGGAGCATCTATGGGGGCATAATCTGTGGAGCATCTATGGGGGCACAATCTATGGAGCATCTATGGGGGCACAATCTATGGAGCATCTATGGGGGCACAATCTATGGAGCATCTATGGGGGCACAATCTATGGAGCATCTATGGGGGCACAATCTATGGAGCATCTATGGGGGCACAATTTTATGGAGCATCTATGGGGGCACAATCTATGGAGCATCTATGGGGGCACAATCTATGGAGCATCTATGGGTCATAATCTATGGAGCATCTATGGGGGAACAATCTATGGAGCATCTATGGGGGCACAATCTATGGAGCATCTATGGGGGCACAATCTATGGAGCATCTATGGGGGCACAATCTATGGAGCATCTATGGGGGCACAATCTATGGAGCATCTATGGGGGCACAATCTATGGAGCATCTATGGGGCATAATCTATGGAGCATCTATGGGGCACAATCTATGGAGCATCTATGGGGGCACAATCTATGGAGCATCTATGGGGGCACAATCTATGGAGCATCTATGGGGGCATAATACATGGGCAGCATATGGGACACAATCTATGAAGAATTTTGTGGGGCATAATACATGGGGCAGCATATGAGGCATAATCTCATTTTCCACCCTAGGCTTATACTCGAGTCGATAAGTTTTCCAGTTTTTTGGGCCAAATTTCGGGGGGTCGGCTTATACTCGGGTCGGCTTATACTCGAGTATATACGGTATGTATGCAGAACAAAGGGCACAGAATTTCAGGAAAAGAACATCTCGCCAACAATTAAACATGGGGTCGGATCAATCATTCTTTGAGGTTGTGTTGCAGCCAATGGCATGGGAACATTTCACGGGTAGAGAGAAGAATGGATTCAATGAAATTTGAACAAATTGTTGAAGCAAACATAACACTATCTGTAAGAAAAAGCTGAAGTTAAAAAAAGGATGGCTTCTACAAATGGATAATGATCCTAAACATATGTCAGAATCCACAATAGACTATCTCAAAAGACGCAAGTTGAAGGTTTTACAATGGCCGTCACAGTCCCCTGATCTGAATTTGTGTCTAGACCTCAAAATAGCAGTGCATGGAAGGCGACCAAGAAATCTCACAGAACTGGAAGAATTTTCAAGAAAGAATGGATGAAAATATATATATTTGTCGAAAATACAAATTTGGCTAAAATAAAAGAAAATGCGTCATCTTTAACTTTAGGTTTTTCAGAAATAAATTCATCTTCAGTGTGCTTAACTGTTCATAATAAAAGCAATTTTGACCAGGGGTGCCCAAACTTTCACATGTCACTGTACTTAACAGCAAAGAATGAAAGCTCTGTTGCAATAACAATGTCAAAGCCGCCTCCGGAAAATGACCCCCAGAGTCTTCTTGAAGTGGCTTTGCCTGGGAAAATTCGGCAGCTGCACCATCATCTAAATGACACTGTGTGCACATATCCACCTTAGGGAAGAGCAAAAGATGAAAATCATCAATATGATCATCAATGGGACACAAAACCAGGTCCTTTTCTCCTCCATGACCTGTGACACTGACACATACAAGGTGGTGCAGGCAGCTCCCAATGAAGTAGAGATGTGATGGCGCATCACTGCTTTCTGAAAGAATGCTAAACTTTTGAGTTAACATGACCTCGTCAAAATGTTGGCAATCAGAACATACTCTAATGAAAACTAATTAGAAAGTACTTTATTATGAGACTAGCGGTCACTTTTGTGAGCCTCTGGACAACACACAACGCTAAGACACACAATAGAAATATGAGTAACAATATAAAAATTTTCCAAAATAAGAAAATCTTTCCAATTATAAGTAGGGAACAAGACCCTTAAATGTGACCTTTGTGAGCAATGATACGTTACTATTGTTAGAGCTGCTATGTTCTCAGCATATTTGATCTGCAGCCAGCAAATTTGACTGAATAACTACTTGTTTGAGCAGCTGTGGCAGCAGTCAGAATTATGGAGGAAAATTGGACTTTGATTTATTTACAAAAGATAAAAAGTTCTCCTGCAGACCCATACAAAAGCTTTCAGTAGGCCCTTGTACTACATGTATTCTTCCCCTACCCATATATATTGCTTTTTGTCAAATTTTTGCATTCATTTCCTATATAATTTTGTTGAAAAATATTAATAAACGGTTTATGGTCTAGAGAGAGCCTATGAGAAGGATTTAGAATCTATGGACTTCTTAATGTGGTACTGTGCAACAACACAAAATCCTGCTGGATTTTATAAGGTTTTCACAATGCACAACAATAAAAGTGAAAACAAATGTTTATTAGAATTCTAAAATACAGAATACAAAACTGTTTTTTAATGTTCCCATGATATACAGTCATGGCCAAAAGTTTTGAGAATGACACAAATATTAATTTTTACAAAGTCTACTGCTTCACTTTTTCTAATGGCAATTTGCATATACTCCAGAATGTTATAAAGAGTGATCAGCTTAACAGCAATTACTTGCAAAGTCAATATTTGGCTAGAAAATGAACTTTATCCCCAAAACACATTTCAACATCATTGCAGCCCTGCCTTAAAAGGACCAGCTAACCTCTTTTCAGTGATTGCTCCATTAACACAGGTGTGGGTGTTGATGAGGACATGGCTGGAGATCAATCTGTCATGATTAAGTAAGAATGACACCACTTAGCACTTTAAAACGAGGCTGGTGCTTGGCATCATTGTTTCTCTTCTGTTAACCATGGTTATCTCTAAAGAAACACGTGCAGTCATCATTGCAATGCACAAAAATGGCCTAACAGGGAAGAGTATCGCAGCTAGAAAGATTGCACCTCAGTCAACAATCTATCGCATCATCAAGAACTTCAAGGAGAGAGGTTCCATTGTTGCCAAAAAGGCTTCAGGGAGCCCAAGAAAGACCAGCAAGCGCCAGGACAGTCTCTTAAAATTTTTTTCAGCTGCGGGATCGGGCTACCAGCAGTGCAGAGCTTGCTCAGGAATGGCAGCAGGCAGGTGTGAGTGCATCTGCATGCACTGTGAGGCGGAGACTCTTGGAGCAAAGCCTGGTCTCAAGGAGGGCAGCAAAGAAGCCACTTCTCTCCAGAAAAAACATCATGGACAGACTGATATTCTGCAAAAGGTACAGGCAGTGGACTGCTGAGGACTGGGGTAAAGTTATTTTCTCTGATGAATCCCTTTTCGATTGTTTGGGACATCAGGAAAACGCCTCATTCGGAGAAGACAAGGTGAGCGCTACCACCAGTCTTGTCTCATGCCAACTGTTAAGCATCCTGAAACCATTCATGTGTGGGGTTGCTTCTCAGCCAAGGGAATCGGCTCTCTCACAGTCTTGCCTAAAAACACAGCCATGAATAAAGAATAGTACCAGAATGTCCTCCAAGAGCAACTTCTCCCAACCCTGTAAGAGCAGTTTGGCGATCAACAATGCCTTTTCCAGCATGATGGAGCACCTTGCCATAAAGCAAAGGTGATAACTAAATGGCTCAGGGAACAAAACATAAGAGATTTTGGGACCATGGCCTGGAAACTCCTCAGATCTTAATCCCATTGAGAACTTGTGGTTAATCATCAAGAGACGGGTGGACAAACAAAAACCTAAAAATTCAGACAAAATGAAAGCATTGATTGTGCAAGAATGGACTGCTATCAGTCAGGATTTGGTCCACAAGTTGATTGAGAGCATGCCAGGGAGAATTGCAGAGGTCCTGAAGAAGAAGGGTCAACACTGCAAATATTGACTTGCTGCATTAACTCATTCTAACTGTCAATATAAGCTTTTGTTACTCATATGTTTGCAATTATTATATTTCTGTCTGTGATAAAAACATCTGTCAAACACACATAAAAACCAGAGGGCAGCAGATCATGTGAAAATATAATATTTGTGTCATTCTCAAAACTTTTGGCCATGACTGTACCAATATTGACACTGTAACAGTCAACTTGATTTAAAATCACTGTGAACCAAAGTCAGTTTCATAAAAACAAAAAAAGTTGCAATGACTGTTTTTTTTACACTACAATATGGCCTTCAAATTGAATAGGTCAGCAGGATTTTGCCATGTAATAGATAATAGCATTATGCAGGGGCAGAAATCCTGATTACATCACTTACTGTAGTTTACTTGGTGCAGCAGTTGCCATAGAAGCACTGTTTTTTCTGCTGCAGATTTAGCAGAGCTCGGAATGCTGAGCTCTGGTTGACCCCGACCACACCACTGATTAGCAGCTGGAGCACAAGACAATCTCCATCTTATTAAACACTGAGTTTATTGAAACAGCAACACACAGCCAAGTAAGTGACAACACTGGAATCAAAGTCTCTGCCCCTACATCGAACTGCTCTCAGATTACGTAGCAAAAACCTGGTGACAGATTCCCCTTAATGGATCAGAGATGTATCTAAGGATGATCCATTTGTCATTAAAATGGCTAGCTTAGCTTAGCATACCATTTTTTATTTTATTATTGTACTTAAAGTACACCTGTCATTCAATGTATTCTCTGAAATTGGGGCAGCACGGTGGCTCAGTGGTTAACCCTGTAGCTTTGCAGTGCTGTAGTTCTGTGTTCAAATGCAATCAAGGACAACATCTGCAGATGTGAGCCCCAATGGGGGCAGTGAATATTATGTCTTTAAAGAGAACCTGTCACCTGTTATGGCCGCTATATCCTCCTCAGACCCAGCAGTCCCAGAACCCTGAAACTGTTGTACACTACTGTGTATGCGAGGTCTAAGGAGGATAAGATGTGGCCACCGCCTTTCGGGGCTTATCTACAGCTTTTACAGGGCAGAGTAAAGTACTGCAGTGCGCAGGCAACGGGAAAGGTCAGAGAGGCCCAGTGTCTGCGCACTGCAGTACTTTACTCTGCCCCCAACAGGGCAGATAAGTACGCCTGCGCAGGAGCGCGATGCCTGGAAGCCATGAAGCAAGCAGGAGGGCGGCATCACAAGAAAATGGGAGGCTCTGTAGATAAGACCTGAAAGGAAGTGGCTGCATTTTATAGCGGCCAAAACAGGTGACAGGTTCCCTTTAAAGCGCTGTGGAAACTAATGAAATGGAAATTATAAGCGAGTAAAATAATAATACTTCAGCATTATTCTGCACAAAGGGAGCCAGTAAAAAGAATGAGGTTAGCCTTCAACTTAGTTTTACTTTCAACGTATTGTTGCAAAGTAAATGGTGGTTCTTGTAAAGGTTTATAAAGGCAGCGATTGTGCGAATAGATAAATTAATAGGGAGTGGTGTAAATGCAATTTGCTAACATAAAAAAGTTAAAGTGAAAATTCACAAAGATGACCCTTCCCTTTGAAATACAATGTTGCATTAATAAAATAAACACATAAATTGTAGGTTTTTTGGGAAGGAGAAATGTGCTGGATTGGAGCCCAGCTGTTGCGTCTGTTGACATTAAGGTGCAAAGAAATGTACTTCAAAGATGGAATGCCAGGAAAAAAGACGAAGGAAAAAAAAAATCAGGACCGTTCTTTTGGAAGACCTAACATGTAATTATCTGCCGGCTTTCATTCAATGTTACAGCAACCTTCTCCAATGCTCATTTTACCCTATCTTACTTAAACAGTTTCCCCTGCAGAATTCAAAAGAAAGCAGATGAAAGCGCAAAGTAAAATTTTTTATTCTCTCTGATGCACTTTGGTCGATATAACCAGTAGGGAAGATAAAATATCCACACGAAGCCAGGGCGTCCTTGGGTTCATGAATTTATCGAATGCAAAATAACCAATGTGGACATCATGCAATGCAGAAAGTGATGAATGCCTGGATCATCGCAGTGGAAACAAAAAAGCAGCAACACAGCTTTACCTAGGCTGTAAAGCAAGATGCTGTAAAATATATCACAAAGAGAAAATACAGGAACAAAAATGTTACTATGACTTTAAAATGACCACCATCTAATGTATTATATTGCTCTGTTAGCGCACACATAGACAAAAGGTTCTGTGTTATTTAGATTACTTGGAGAAATGGAACTGAAGCGTTATTCAACAGGTAGGTAGTAAAAACAAGTCTCATTATCACAAATTAATAAATTGTATAACCCTTAGAAAACTTGATGGGAAAGCTAAAACACATTGGAATCAAATACAGCTTATAGGGTCAGTTGAAAACCGATTTAATCTAAAGTGTTTTGTTTTGTATTTTTCCCAGGGGAAGAGGATCAATGTTGGAACCAATAACATATGTCTAAAAGGAAAAGTGCAGTTTCTTTCACTATTACCCGCCAAAGCCCATTTTCACATTCCTGACAGAGCCCCATTTTTCAAATATGACGTATCCAATTATGCAGTTCACACTCTGATCAAACTCTGCTCAGAGTTCCATCAGAGTGTGATCATAATGTGATCCGATTCTCTCGGACGAGAAGATGGAGAAAAAATTTCTCCATCTTCTCCATTCTGTAAGTGTGGAATTTGGACTGAACTCGAGTGCAGTCTGATGTTTTACACGGACTTATTGTCTTACATGGCTGATTGTGATCTGAAAATCGGATCAAATTTGGACATGCAGTGATTTTTTTAATGCAGACTGACTGAAGAAAAAAACAGCCATGTGCACAGCTCAATAGCATAACATTGGTCTGGGTGTTGGTCTGATGTTTTGTCAGATCGCATTCGAACTGATAATTTGGTCATATGCACAAGCTCTGAGTGATAATTTTGGAATACTTATTACAAACCCAGTGATTCTGAGAGTGTTTGTGATATATTGCACTTCATGATAGAAGTACATTTAGGTAGATACAAGTTTGCTTTTACTTATGAAAACATTAAAAATGTGGTGAAAAATTAGCAATTTTCAAACAGTTTTTGTGCCCTTAAAACAATACATACTACACAAAATCGTTAATAAATTACATTTTTTTTAAACGCCTTTTTATTTCATTAGAATGTTAGAAGCGTTAAAGTTTAGCATCTTTTTTAGCATTTATTTTATTTTTTTACAGAATTTACAAAATCTTTTTTTTTTTTTTGTTTACAGTTTTGAAGGGTTTTTCAGGAATCTATATTTCACAAAACTCCCAAAAGTTATACAACTCTAAAATCTGCACCCTTCAATGTATTCAAAACCGTATTTAGGAAGTTTTGTTAACTCTTCAGGTGGTTCACAAAAATGAAAAAATGAAAATTAATATTCTTTTAGCTAAAATGTTGCTTTACCCTCAAATTAATCATTTTCACAAGCTGTATTGAGAGAAAATGTCTAAATACTTTGTTAACCAATTTCTACTGAGCACGTAGATACCAGACATGTGGTCACACAGTATGGCACAGAAGAGAAGGAGCACTTTTTGACTTTTGAAGTTGATTGTGGATGCAATGTCACATTTACAGAGCCCCAGAGGAGCTAATACAGCAGATACCCCTCAAACGTTAACCCTCAAGGAATTCATCTAGGGTTTTAGTGACCTTTTTGGACTCCTAGGTGCTTCACAAAAGTTTATAAACATTAGGATGTGAAAATGAAAAATTACATGCTTTCGACTAAAATGTTGGTTTAGGTCCAAATTTTTAATTTTCAGAAAGGTAATGGGAAAAAGTGAACCCTACAATTTGTAAAGCAATTTCTTCTGAGTACGCCCATACCCAATATGTCATGGGCACATAGCAGGGGTGTGATTTCTTTACTGTTGGGCTGTGTGAAAATTAAAAATTAAATGTAAGTCAATAATAAGTAGCTTTAGCTCAAAAGGTTTCATCTTTATTGTGACTAATAAGAAAAAAAAATACCCTGTAAATTATTACGCTATTTTCCCTCAAATTCGGCAATACCCTATAAATAGTCATACATTTGTTTTGGGCACACAGCAGGACTCAGAAGAAGAAAAAGCAGCATTTCACTTTTAAGGCGCAGCTTCCTGGAGTTGTTTGTGGGCATTATTTGCAGAACCCTTAAAAGGCTAAACCAGTAGAAAATAAAAAAGTCACCTCATTTTGAAAATTACACTTCATACAGGTGTAGTGACTATGTGGCCGTTTTCCCAAAATTAGTATGCAGTGGACGTTGCAGAGTAAAAATGGCAAATATGCCATTTTTGTGCCCAATACTTAGTACCAGCTTGTGCTTCTGTAAAAATGTGCCCCATAAATTGTTAAACAGGTTGTTCAGGACTTAATTGTTGAACTATTTCAATATCACATGATGGGAGTCTGACACCTCCACCGATTAGCTGAAAACTGTAAAAGCAGTGGTCCAAATGCAGAGATATACAGGTGGAAAACCACAGCCCCCATTCTGTACTCGGTGGTCACCGCCAAGTATTGCAGTACATTCACTTCAATGGGAGATAAAGAGCAGTACTGTGGCCACTATGCAGTGCATGGTACTGTTGTGTTCCACCCATACCTCACTTTGCTCCAGCCACTGCAGATGAAGCAGTTTTCCGGTGATAGGTGAGTTGGAACCCCTCACCAATCTCATATTGATCTACTACTATGTCATCAATCAGTAGATTCCTGAAAACCCCTTTACGTGAGTTAACCGCTTTGTAGAAATGCAGTTCATGTTGAAGCTAACTTTGGTTTGGGTACGTTGAGTGGCTCAGTGTTTAGGGGGCATTTGGCTTTGGGAGCGTTGATTTTGCTTTTTTTTTCTTTTGGGAGCATTGATGCTTTACTAATACATTTGATCTACTAGTAGCATGGAAAACCTCTTTTTCCATTGATATTATTATTATTATTTTATTTCTATAGCACCATTGATTCCAGGTGCTGACATGAGAAGGGGTTACATGCAAATTACAGATATCACTTACAGTAAACAAACTAACAATGACAGACAGATACAGAGGTGAGAACACCCTGCCCTTTCGGGCTTACATTCTACACAGGATGGTGGAGAAGGAGACAGCAGGTTGGTGGGTCGCAGCAGAGAAGACGATTGATAGACGACAGATCGGAGTATGGACTATTTTTTTTTTTGACAGCCGAGTTGAAGTTTTTATTGGTGCCATTTGGAGGGTGCATGACATTTTTAATCGCTTTTTATTCCGATTTTTTTTGGAGACAGAATGATCAAAAAGCACAAATCAGGGATTGTCTAAATATTTTTTACACTGTTTTACGCTGTTCAATGTGCGGTAAAAGTGATAAAACAACTTTATTTTTCAGGTCAGTACGATTTAAGGGTTATACAGTTTTTTTATATCTTGCGATTTTGTACATGAAAAACAGTTTTGTATAAAAATGTATTTGTTTTTGCATCACTGTATGCTGAAAGCTACAAGTTCTTTATTTTCCTGCCAAATTATTACTATGTGGGGTCTTATGTTTTGCAGTAGTTTATTTTTTTTTATTGATACCATTTGGACTACATAACATTTCTTGATTGCTCTTTTTGTAGAATTTGGTAGGCAGAGCAAACAAAAAACTGAATTTTTATTTTTTTTATGTCATTCACTATGTGTTAAAAGTGATAAACTTTTTGTCGGTACAATCACATTGATGGCATATTTACATAGTCTTTTTGTTTTGCTACTTTTTCACACTAGAATTTTTTTTTTTTACAATTTGTTTTTGCATCGCCATATTCTGAGTGCTTTTTTTGCCCACTGACAGAGCCATATGAGACCTTGTTTTTTTGAGGGGGAATGGTTCTCAGTATTACCTATTTTTCTTATGCATAACTTTCTTATAACTTTTTGTTCCAGATTTTGTGTTCATTTGATGAAAAATCTAGACTATAATCAAAAGGATAGGCGATAAATGTATGATAGCTAAAGCTACTCCTTGGTCACTAGAACCGGAGTTCCAGATCTCCCATTAATCCTTAATGCATGACCAGAGTGAGAAGGAGTTTAAATAAGTAGTGGAGCGCTTTTACATTCATGGTCAATGGGGACAATGGAAACAGCTAAGTTCAAAGTTGGGAAATTACATACATTTAATAAAATATAAAGTGAAAATATAATTTTAATTATCACTATGCATATAGTATATGTATGTTGTATACACAACTTAAGTATATAATCTATATATATAATCGTCTTATCCTGTCTGTCTGTCCAGGAAATCCCGCGTCGCTGATTGGTCCGGCCGCGGCCAATCCGCGATGCAGGGCTAACTCTGCCCATGTGGTCATGTGACTCACCAACTGCCCATGATGTACTGAACATGTTTTGTCAGTTACAGTGTCTGATGTACTTCTGTCACGTTTACTGAACATGGGTAATACACAGTGACATGAGGTAATACATAAGTAACATAAGGTAATACAGTAAAATGAGGTAATACGCAGTAATATGAGGTAATACACAGGTAACATGAGGTAATATGAGGTAACATATGGTAACATGAGGTAATACACAGTTATATGAGGTAATACACAGTAATATGAGGTAATACACAGTGACATGAGGTAATACACAGTAACATCAGCGACACAGGGCTAACTCCGCCCCTGTAGTCATGTGACTCACCAACTGCCCATGATGTACTGAACATGTTTTGTCAGTCACAGTGTCTGATGTACTTCTGTCACGTTTACTGAACATGGGTAATACATAGTGATATGAGGTAATACACAGGTGACATGAGGTAATACATAAGTAACATAAGGTAATACACAGTAAAATGAGGTAATATACAGTAACATGAGGTAATACACAGTAATATGAGGTAATACACTGGTAACATGAGGTAATATGAGGTAATATACGGTAACATGAGGTAATACACAGTGATATGAGGTAATACACAGTAATATGAGGTAATACACAGTAACATGAGGTAATACACAGTGACATGAGGTAATACACAGGTAACATGAGGTAATATATAGTAACATGTGGTAATATACAGTAACATGTGGTAATACACAGTAAAATGAAGTAATATACAGTAACATGAGGTAATACACAGTAATATGAGGTAATACACAGGTAACATGAGGTAATATGAGGTAACGGTAACATGAGGTAATACACAGTAATATGAGGTAATACACAGTGACATGAGGTAATACACAGTAACATCTAGCTAATATATATATAATCGTCTTATCCCGTCTGTCTGTCTGTCTGTCTTTCAGGAAATCCCGCGTCGCTGATTGGTCCGGCCGTGGCCAATCAGCGATGCGGGATTTCAGAAAAAAGATGGCGGCCGTTAGCGGCTTATCGCAGCAGAAGTACCCTGACCGGCTGCGCCGCTGACCTCTATGCGGCTACCGTCGACAGATCAGCGGCTAGGGCCGCTGATCTCCCGACGGCAAGTGTGAACGGAGGATTTAATGATAATGTATATATTTTACCCGAAAAATCCTGTGTATTCATTGCATTATTCTTAAATCTTCATAAATAAACTACATACATATTCTAGAATACCCGATGCGTTAGAATCGGGCCACCATCTAGTTAACTACAAGCTACCTAGTATTTATATGTTGGAGATTGCGACACATGACATTCTATTACACTGCCATTTTTTTTTCAAATCATATTAATCTTTTAGAAATGGCTCAGAGAGATCTATGCTCATTGCTTTCTGACATTTACGTCTTAAGGACAATAAGGGTTAATCAAGCTACTGCTTTTTGCTTCCTCCACTCCCCAAGGTTGAAAGTAGCAGTTCTTGCTCATGAACCTTGAAACTACTACAGATAAGTCACTGGGGCCATTGTGACTATTGTGCTGGAAGAATTACATTTGCATGCTGGTTTTTGTAAGCAGTGGTGATATTAATAGAGCCTGAGCTGTAAGGTTTGCTTCAGAATGGTACATCCTTATCGTTATTGGTTCTCCTTTTGACCCAGAAAAACACAGACTGCTTTTGTGTACTTATCACCATCATCAACATTGGTACTCAAAATAAGACAAGCATCCACTGACTGGGGCAAACTACAGTTTTGAAAATATTAATCATGTGAAGAAAAAAAAAACTGAAAACATAAAACGCATGTAAATTTTCAGGACACGTTCAATTAATTCCCCATGCCAAAAATTTAATAGGAGCTGTTATGAGTCTCACATAGTGAGCATGGACTAGAGACAATGGTTGGTCTGGACAGCCAACACGTGGATCAGCAAGGACTAGGATATTGGGATATGTAGGACAGCTAACAAGCAGAACAGGTACAACAGATGACGCACAAACACAACAAACAGTAAAGCCCCGTCACACTAAGCGAGATCGCTAGCGAGATCGCTGAAGCGTCACTGACTTTGTGATGCAACAGCGACCTAGCCAGCGATCTCGCTTAGTGTGACACGCAGCGACGACCAGCCCCCCTGCTGGGTATCGCTGATCGTTGTCGAATGGCCTGGACCATTTTTTCATCGTTGGTGTCCCGCTGGCCAGCATGCATCGCTGCGTGTGACAGCGGGAGACCAACGATCAGCAAGCTGGTATCCAATGTACACATCGGGTAACTAAGGGCTGCACGGCGCCTAGTTACCCGATATGTACCCTGGATACCGGCTCCCAGCTTCTGCTGTAGAGCGCTGGGAGCCGGTATCCAGGGTACATATAGGGGTAACTAGGCGCCTCGCAGCGCTTAGTTACCCGATGTGTACTTTGGATACCAGCTCCCAGCGCTCTACAGAAGAAGCTGGGAGATGGTATCCAGGGTACATATCGGGTAACTAGGCGCCGCCAGCCCTTAGTTACCCGATGTGTATACTGGATACCAGCGTGCTCGCTGGTCCTGATCGCTGATGAGTCTGCCTATGTGACAGCTCACCAGCGATCAGCTAACGATGTCCCAGCGATCCCATCCAGGTCGGATCGTTGGTGGGATCGCTGGGACATTGAAGAGTGTGATGGGACCCTAAGTGTATGAAAATCTGGTTTCTTCAGTCAGGGAAGTAGTTAATCACATGAATAAAGCCTGGAATCTTCCAGCAGGTCAATGGTCAAATACAGTCAGTACTCTGTAAATAAATATATATATAGCCACACACACATACATGTATACTGTAAATATATTACATAGTCTCCTTTATTATGTATATTGCTGTCCCTTATTATACAGTGCCATCTCTTGTTATGTACAGCACTGTCCCTTACATATTGGATTATATAGAGACCTGTTTTTATTACATACTGTCCTGTCTTGTTAGTTTTATAATGCAATGATGGCTGATGGAGCATGGGAAAGCTTCTTTTCTAATGGAGGAGCTTATGGACTGGTAGTCTGGTCACCGGCTCCTCCATCAACAGTCATTTTATATCTAACAAGATAGGGGACTAGGTAATAAAGGAGGGCGCTGTGAATAACAAAAATAACAAGAATACACTATGTAAGAGTCAGTACTGTACAGCAGAGGAAGCTATATAAGGGACGGCATTATAAAAAGTGACTGCACTATATACTGAGGGATGGTGCTATGCATAATAAGAGAGTACACTATATACTAAGGGACTGTGCTATACATAATAAGGGAGTACACTATATACTAAGGTGCTGTGCTATGTATAATAACTGAGTAAACTATATACTACGGGACTGTGTTAGACATAATAAGCGATAACGTCTTCCTCCACCTCCCCGTTCCTAAATCCATTATAAATCCCCCTTCCTCCCATCCCAATCCCCCACACCCCTCATTGTCCTCCCCCACCTCAGTCATTGCCTTCTTCACCACCTCCAACATTGCTTTCTCCCCACCACCACATCATTGCCCATTCCACCACATCCATCATTGCCTTCTCCCCACAATTGCCTATTCCACCACCTCCATCATTTTCTCCTCCCCCACCACCCCATCATTGTCCTTTCCACTGCCACCATCATAGCCCTTTCGTCCACCACCCCATCATTGCCCATTCCACCACCTCCATCATTTCCAAATCATTGTCCTTTTCACCAACTCCATCATTGCCTTCTCCCTCACCACCATCATTGCCTCCTTCCCTACCACCTCCCTCATTGCCTTCTCCCCACCACCATCATTGCACATTCCACCACCTGCATCATTTCCTTCTCCGCAACCACCCCCATCATTGTCCTTTCCACTGTTCCACTGCCACCATAATTGTCTTCTCCCCCACCACTCTCATCATTTCCTCCTCCCCACCGCCCCATCATTGTACTTTCAACTGCCGCCATCATTGCTTTCTCCCCCCACCCCATCATTGCCCTCTCCGTCGTACCATTGCCTTTCACCAATCACTGCCCTCTCTTCCTACCTACACACACAGCACAATTCACCTCTCTGCATGTTTCCCCGCAGCGACACACAGACACACACACCACTTCTCACCTCTCCGCATGCTTTCCAGTGGCATCACCGTCGCCAGCAGCTTCCTCTCTCTGGCACAGCCGCAGAGCTGAATGATGATGTCATCCAGCCGCACTGTTGTGTGAGAGACAGGAAGCGCGGGCAGGAAGCAGAACAGATCGCTGCAGCTCCGCTGCCATTCTCTCTTGCAAACAGCGGAGCTGCAGGGATCTCTCCATGCCCGCCACACATGATGGCAATCTGGCCAGAGGCGCCCCAGAGCCTCGGGCCCGCATAAGCAGGCCAGATTGCCCTCATTATTAGCCATCCTGCAGGGGCCCCCCTCCACACCCGGTGCAAACGCACCGGCTACACATGCAGTATGTCCGCCGTGATTCTGCTCCCAGACCTAATATCAGTTAACTCATTTGCAGGTGACCTTTCCATGTAGCTCCTCATATCACAAGCCTCCCCATTACATCTCTTACAAACTTGCTCCTCTAAAACACATAATAGATAAGGAAAAATGCCATGACAGTCAGGTATGTCAGGGTAATCTATATGATTCCACAAAATGGAGGGAAATCTGTCTTCTACATGACAGTACTAATAATGAACAGAGATGATTATTCTGTCAGTCATTTTTATGGTATTGTAGGGCAGGAATGTTTTTAGCTAGTCTGATAAAGATCTCATTTATCTTCATTATTGGAATGCTCTATGGAGCAAGGTATACACACAGACTTTTTCATTTAATAAAAAAAATTCTAAGATTATTACCTGGGTTCTTTTAATCATCTGGAGTCACTATTACTCAATAAAAAATGTTTTTAACACTACTGTCTCTCACAAGTCATACTCATCATAAACCCATTACCAACAAAAGCCAGAATGCTAATTTTAAAGGGTTCTTGTCACTCAATTCATGCTGCCCAGACCGCGGACAGCATGAAGCAGAGCCTGGTTGCATGATTTTAGCCAGGTACGTTTTCCTCCGAAATGCTGCGGCGCTTCAGAGAAAACATAGTTTGAATAGTAATGTACTGGTGGAGAAAAGTTGAACTTGATGGACCTAGGTCTTATTTCAACCTATGTAACTATATGTAATAGCTAGCTGAGGACCTTAGTAATAGATGTGATTAGTCCGGCTCTACCCCATGCTGGTTTCTCTTTGAACCGCTCTAGCGGACTGACAGGTCTGTCCCATGTATGTACATAGGGAAAAAAACAGTCATTCAAGGAGCAAAAGGTTTCTATGAAAGAAGCACTCCAGCAGAAACACAACTTTGCATCATTTTCTCTGTATATGATGCTGTTTGGATTTGTTCTAAAAACAAGGTCATCAGGAGCAAAACTGCAGGCTCAAGAAGAAGAAAAAGGAAAATGTACATCGTTGAACAACTGCTACAACACTAGGTAGCATGTCAGCCCATTTATGGGCACACTTTCCTTTTGACTATAACAGTGTAAGAAGAACAACAAGCCACAAATAACCTAAAATGTAGGGGAAATCCGCACAAAAACTGCAGTAAATCCGCAGTAAATCTGCACTAAATCCGCAGGTAAAACGCAGGTCATTTTACCTGCGGACTTAGCAAAATCTGCACGGAAAATTCCACAGCAGAATCTGCAACGTGTGCACATACCCTCAGGGTCTTTTTACAATTGAGGATAATTTAGTAATAACAAACTCATATGAATGATATAAGAGTAGGGATGAGCAAACCCCTGGATGTTTGGATTCGGCTGGGCTTTAACTTGACCCCGGAACCAAAACCCCAAATAAGTCAATGGGGACCCAAACTTCAGTGTTGTAAAATAGCTGTAAAATGGTCAGAGTAAGGGGGCTGCAAAAAGCAAAATGGGGGTAAGAGAAGGACAATTGACCTGCAAAAAAATGTGGATAGGGAAATGACTTAAAGTGGTTCTGTCACTATCACAATCTTGGTAAAATAGGAAGTTTAGAGCAGTAATTCTTTATTTCACATGCTCAGAGAGTTCTTCACCATGACGTGCCATGTCGAACTTCCATTTACCAGTACGAGAGAGTGTGAGAGCCAGGGCCAGACTGGCCATCTGGCAATTCTGGAAAGTGCCAGTAGGGCCTGTCTGGTCATGGGCTGCCTTGTATGCCATGTTGTTAACAGAATCGGTGTTCTCACGACACCCATACTGTTAAGAGTTGTGACGGAGCACAAAGTTGCTGACTCCATCACTTACCCCAGCAGGCCACGAGTATCACTAGAAATATTGGTCTTGTAGTAAATCTTGCTTTCCTCCAGCCAGGGTAATATTAGTTGTCTAAGGGGTGCACGCATGTGTGGGGTGCACGCATCACAGAAAGCTAAGCATCATAGAAGTCAAGCATCGTGTAAACGGCAGTTATCCATGGAATGGAATTAACATTCATCTTCTCTCTTCACACAGGTAATCAAATCATTCAACCTCTGAATTGTCCTGTCTGCATGTATGCACTGCATTCATTGTCAGCAAGCAGCTGAATGGTACAATCCCCACCTCTGCTGGCTGTCTTTTCTGCTGCAATATATCCCAATGGTAATCAAATCATTCAACCTCTGAATTGTCCTGTCTGCATGTATGCACTGCATTCATTGTCAGCAAGCAGCTGAATGGTACAATCCCCACCTCTGCTGGCTGTCTTTTCTGCTGCAATATCTCCCAATGGTAATCAAATCATTCAACCTCTGAATTGTCCTGTCTGCATGTATGCACTGCATTCATTGTCCGCAAGTAGCTGAATGGTACAATCCCCACCTCTGCTGGCTGTCTTTTCTGCTGCAATATATCCCAATGGTAATCAAATCATTCAACCTCTGAATTGTCCTGTCTGCATGTATGCACTGCATTCATTGTCAGCAAGCAGCTGAATGGTACAATCCCCACCTCTGCTGGCTGTCTTTTCTGCTGCAATATATCCCAATGGTAATCAAATCATTCAACCTCTGAATTGTCCTGTCTGCATGTATGCACTGCATTCATTGTCAGCAAGCAGCTGAATGGTACAATCCCCACCTCTGCTGGCTGTCTTTTCTGCTGCAATATATGTTAGAACCCTCTTGTTAGGTTTTGTTTCAGCTTGCTGGTCACATGACCTTTTTTCCCTATTTAGTCTGGCTTCGCCCTTCTGGCTTTGCTGGACTTCATTGTATTACCTACTCTTAAGCTAGCCGGGTGCTTAGGTGCCCTACTCAGTCAGTTTTGCTTGATCTTAGGATCTCTAAGTAATTTGTTTTCTGTTTTATTTTTCCCTGCTACAATTTCTGTTAGGAGGTGTCCACCTTTTCTCCCAGTCCCTAGTTCTTGTAGGGATTCCTCCCTCGCAACTATAGGTCTTCGTTCAGACTAGCTGAGGACTTTAGCGGGTCTGGTCGCAGGATCAGGTTCCCCGTTACATTGTAGGGATCCAGCTTAGTTCTATTGTAGGGACAGAATTCCCATCTTTCCTTAGTGCTTGTAGCAGATCATAACAGTAAGTCCAGCCCAAGAAAAAAAAAAAATCTTTACGGAAAGATTTTCTGTTTCCATCATGGTGTCGGTTCAGGATTTGGCTCAACGCCTGCAGGGACTTTTTCTGGAGGTGGCTGAAATCCAGCAACACGTGAGTAGTTGTTCTGGAGCACATTTCGTGGAGCCAAAGGTACGTTTGCCTGATTTATTTTTTGGTGAACAACAAGATGTTTTTTCTTTTAAAAATGCTTGCTTGTTGTATTTCCGTTTGAGACCCAGATCCTCTGGTGATGAATCACAGCACATAGGGTTCATAATGTCACTTTTGCGCAAAGAACCTCAGGACTGGGCCTTTTCTCTGCAGCCTAGTGATCCATGCTTTAGATCAGTGGATAGTTTTTTTTCTGCTTTGGGGTTATTGTATGACGATCCGGATCGTGTTTCATCAGCTGAGACAGAATTGAGACGTTTGAGACAGGGATCAGGTAATGTGGAAAAATATTGTACTCACTTCCGAAGGTGGTCCACTCAGGTGGGGTGGAACGATTCAGCTTTGAAAAGTTTATTTCTTGCAGGGTTAAGTGAAAGGGTTAAAGATTTGCTGATTGCTTATCCTATACCTGGTTACTTGCAAGAGGCTATGCAATTAGCCATACGGGTGGATAGGAGACTGCGTGCAAGGGTTAATGAGAGTAAATCTGCCTTGTCATCTCCAAGTTTGGAAAGGGACTGTACTGACATTGCAGAGCGATGGAAATTGGAGCAATGACACCTTACTCTCGGGAAAAAGACCGTAGATTTGCGGAGGGCTTGTGTTTCTATTGTGGCAAATCTGGGCATTTTATTAAGAACTGTGCGCTTCGAATGAATAAAGAAAAAAAAAAAAAATGAGGTCAGTTTCGCCCGCATAGCTTGTTTAAACAATAAAGGTGTCTTTCTTTCTGCTACCACTGCTGGTGAGGAGGAATTAATGGAGTTTCGGGTATTTGTGGATTGTGGTTCAACTCTCAATGTGATTGATGGGAAATTTTTGGAAAAACTAAAATTAAAACCCAAACTTCTATCTTCTCCTATTAATGTGGTGTCTGTGGATGGTTCTCACTTGAAAAATGTTACTCACCATATCTGTGAATTTCCTCTTACTATTAATGGTGTTCATCAAGAGAATTTGGATTTGGTAGTTTTGAATAATTTGCCCTCAATTGTGATTTTGGGGTTACCCTGGTTAAAATTGCAGAATCCGGTACTGGATTGGTCTACCAATGAAATTAAGTCCTGGAGTCCTAATTGTTATGACAAGTGTTGTAACGGGCGTATTGCTGCTGTAGTTAAGGGGAGTTACCTGTACCTATTCAGGATTTTTGGAAAGTTTTTTCTGATAAGGAACCGCAGGTATTGCCTCCTCATAGAGATTATAATTGTGCAATTGAATTTGTCCCTGGAGCTACTCTTCCTAAAAGTCGTTTATTTAATTTGACTATTCCTGAGAGAAAGGCTTTGGAGGAATACATACAGACAAGCTTGGCCGCCGGTCACATTAGGCCTTCCAAATCTCCTGTGGCGGTTGGATTTTTTTTTGTTAAAAAAAAGGACGGCGGTTTACGGCCTTGTCTAGACTTTCGTGAGATTAATAAGATTACTGTACGCAATCCTTACCCACTGCCATTGATTCTGATTTGTTTAATCAGCTAGTGGGGGCCAAGTGGTTCTCGAAAATTGATCTTCGAGGGGCATACAATTTGTTGCGCATGAAGGAGGGGGATGAATGGAAGACTGCGTTTAACATTCCACTGGGTCATTTTGAGAATCTGGTCATGCCTTTTGGGCTTTCCAGTGCTCCGGCATTTTTTCAGAATCTTATTAATGACATCCTTAGACCTTTGATCGGCAGAAGTGTGGTTGTGTATTTGGATGACATTTTGATTTATTCACCGGATTTGGAGTCTCATTGGAGGAGTGTGCGTGAAGTATTACAGTTACTGAGTGATAATTCACTTTTTGCCAAACTAGAAAATGTGAGTTCGCTGTACAGAGACTTAGTTTTTTGGGCTACATTGTCTCCAGTGAAGGTTTTGAGATGGACCCGGTGAAAGTGCAAGCTGTGCAGGAATGGCCTAGGCCTATTGGTGTGAAATCAATACAGAGGTTTTTGGGGTTCGCCAATTATTATAGAAAATTCATAAAAAATTTTCTGTGATTGCCAAACCTCTGACTGATCTCACCAGGAAAGGTGCTGATGCGGTTCAGTGGACTACTGAGGCCATTGAGGCTTTTGTGTTGCTAAAGGAGAGGTTCAGCTCTGCTCCCATCCTTACGCAGCCTGATGTGACTAAACCATTTTTGGTTGAGGTTGATGCTTCTTCTGTGGGGGTCGGTGCGGTGTTGTCTCAGGCAAAGACGGATGGAGTACATCCCTGTGCTTTTTTTTCAAAGAAATTTTCTGAGTCTGAACTAAATTATGATATCGGTAATCGGGAATTGTTGGCAATTAAACTCGCATTTGAACACTGGCGTCATTTTTTGGAGGGAGCGGAATTTCCCGTTCAAGTCTTCACCGATCATAAAAATCTGATCTACCTTGATGCTGCCAAACGCTTGAATGCCCGTCAGGCTAGGTGGGCACTGTTTTTCTCACGGTTTAATTTTACCGTTACTTACATCCCAGGTACTAAAAATGTTAAAGCTGATGCTTTGTCTCGCAGCTTTTCTCCTATGGTGGGTACTGAGGAGGAGGAGGAAAACATCTTGCAAGAGGGGGTTTGTTATTGCTGTTTTGGACTCCGTGTTGGAAGATGAGATTCTTAAAGCACAGGAGAATGCCCCATCTAACACGCCGCATGGGAGGTTGTTTGTGCCTGGTACCCTGAGGAGAGATTTGTTTGATGAATGTCATGACTCTCGGTTGGCAGGTCATCCTGGAATCTCTGAGACCAAGAGACTTGTGGGTCGCAGTTTTTGGTGGCCAGGAAGGCAGAAGGAAGTCATTAAGTGGGTGCGCCAATGCACTGTGTGTGCTAGATCTAAGTCTTCTCATACTCCTGCTGCGGGGTTGCTTTGCCCTCTGGAGGTCCCTAGTGCACCTTGGACACATTTGGCTATGGACTTTATTACTGACCTTCCCCCCTCTGAGGGTTTCACTGTCATCTGGGTGGTCGTGGACCGTTTTAGCAAGATGTGTCACTTGGTTCCTTTCTTTCAACTGCCCTGCGCTAAGACTCTCGCTAAGGCTTTGTCAAGGAAATAGTCAGACTACATGGTGTTCCTACTGACATTGTTTCTGATAGGGGACCTCAGTTTGTGGCTCTTTTTTTGGCGCGCCTTTTGTGACAGGTTGGGAGTTCATTTGTCGTTTTCATCCGGATATCATCCTGAGTCTAATGGCCAGACAGAAAGGAAAAAACCAGGATGTTGAGCAGTTCTTGCGTTGTTTTGTGACTGATAATCAAGAGGGGTGGTCTGAGTTTCTGCCACTTGCTGAGTTTGCTCTTAACAACCATACATCTGCTTCTGCTGGTTGTTCGCCTTTTTTTTGTTGTACTGGGAGACATCCGTCGTTTGGGTCATTTTCCAAGTTGGGATCGGCTGTACTTGAAGAGGAGAATTTTTCTGGTGTTTTGGAGAGAGTTTGGACTGATGTGCGTGGTAATCTTCAGGAGGCTAACAAAAGATCCAAAGTGTATTTTGATAGAAAACGACAAGAGGTTTTGTTTGCTATTGGTGACATGGTTTGGTTGTCTCTAAGAATCTGCGCTTGAGGATTCCGTCTAAGAAATTGGGTCCAAGTTTGTAGGGCCTTTAAGGTGCTTTAGGTTATTAACCAATCTGCTGTTAAGTTGGAGCTTCCACCTCCTGGAAGATTAATCCGGTGTTTCATGTTTCTCTCTTGAAAAAAGCTGAGGTCTCAGATGGAGACGTCTCGGCCACTGTTCCCCTGGTGGTGGAGGACGGGCAATATGAGATTTCCCGCATCCTAAATTCTAGACGGTATAGAGGGAGTTTACAGTACCTCGTCGCTTGGAAGGGTTATGGACCCGAGGATAACTCATGGGTGAGGGCGGATGATGTTTCTCCGTCTAGACTTGTCAGAGCGTTTCACAAGAGGTTTCCGGATAAGCCTAAGTCCTAGGGGATCCGGAGGATCCTCTTAGAAGGGAGGGTTACTGTTAGAACCCTCTTGTTAGGTTTTGTTTCAGCTTGCTGGTCACATGACCTTTTTTCCCTATTTAGTCTGGCTCCGCGCTTCTGGCTTTGCTGGACTTCATTGTATTACCTACTCTTAAGCTAGCCGGGTGCTTAGGTGCCCTACTCAGTCAGTTTTGCTTAATGTTAGGATCTCTAAGTAATTTGTTTTCTGTTTTATTTTTCCCTGCTACAATTTCTGTTAGGAGGTGTCCACCTTTTCTCCCAGTCCTAGTTCTTGTAGGGATTCCTCCCTCGCAACTATAGGTCTTCGTTCAGACTAGCTGAGGACTTTAGCGGGTCTGGTCGCAGGATCAGGTTCCCGTTACATCGTAGGGATCCAGCTTAGTTTCTATTGTAGGGACAGAATTCCATCTTTCCTTAGTGCTTGTAGCAGATCATAACAATATATCCCAATGGTAATCAAATCATTCAACCTCTGAATTGTCCTGTCTGCATGTATGCACTGCATTCATTGTCAGCAAGCAGCTGAATGGTACAATCCCCACTCTGCTGGCTGTCTTTTCTGCTGCAATATATCCCAATGGTAATCAAATCATTCAACCTCTGAATTGTCCTGTCTGCATGTATGCACTGCATTCATTGTCAGCAAGCAGCTGAATGGTACAATCCCCACCTCTGCTGGCTGTCTTTTCTGCTGCAATATATCCCAATGGTCCAACTCCATACTTCTGCTCACTGTCTGTCATCTGCTGCTTTACCATTTTGCTACATATTTTAATGTGCCTGCTAAAGCTTTAGTATAATTCATTTCAGCACTGTTAATACTTACTGCTTCATATCCTGTGAATTGGGCATCTGTAGATCTAATCAGGTGGAAGGTGCTAAAGCATATAGATGTTGCCGGTCTAGGCCCTTGATCATTTAACCACCCCCGGGGGTGCTGGCCCCAGCTGCCAAATTATCCCAAACCAGTTCCCCAATCCACTCTCCTAACCCTGTAGTGTGGGCTATATATTTAGGACTAGTCTAAAGGGTATGCCACACTAAAACAATTTCGCTAACGGGATCGCTAAAAAACGTCACTATTTAGCGATCCCGTTAGCGATATTGTTCAGTGCGGCATTCTGCCAGCGACGAGCTTCCTGCTGTGATCTCGCTCGTCGCTGGAATCGTTCAGGACCTATTTTCTCGTCGGCGCTCCCGCTGGGTAAGTATCTTATCGCTGTGTGGCACCTTTTCTTAGGCATTTATGCGGTACTTTTGTACCGCTTAAAGTCGTTAAGAAGATCGCTAACGGCGATAGCGTCGTTAACTAAATCGCTAATGCGGCAGCATTTAGCGATATTTGAAAACAATCCGCTAGCGTCGCATTAGTATGCGTCGTTATTGTGATCGCTAGCGGGATTGTTTAGTGTGGCAGTACCTTTAAGGGGTGCACGCATGTGTGGGGTGCACGCATCACAGAAGCTAAGCATCATAGAAGTCAAGCATCGTGTAAACGGCAGGTATCCATGGCAGTTAATCAGGGCTGGAATCAGGTAGTCCACACTTTGTTTCTTTTTTATTATGTACTTTACCTCTATTCCTCCTGTGTTCATTGCCATTCCACATTCACCGCCCCATCCCCCCTCCATCACGATCATACACTTCAGCCCTCCATATTCCTCTCCCATGTACAGCTCCCATGC